>CM053572.1:3044442-3219077 GCA_028646485.1 Cryptoprocta ferox
GGCGGAGGACAGATACCATGTTTTCACTCATAGGTCTAATAGGAGAAACTTAACAGAGGACCATCAGAGGGGAAGGGGGAAAAAGAGTTAGGGAGAGGGAGGGAGGCAAAGCATGAGAGACTCTTGAATACTGAAAACAAACTGAGGACTGAATGGGGGGGGAGAGGAGAAGGGGGTGATGGTCATGGAGCAGGGCACTTGTGGGGAAGAGCACTGGGTGTTATATGGAAACCAATTTGACAATAAACTATAAATAAAAAATAAATAAAAATAAATTTCTGGTAGAATTCATCAGGGAATCCATCTGGCCCAGGACTCTGATTTGCTGGGAGATTTTTGATAACTGATCCAATTTCTTCACTACTCATGGGTCTGTTCAAATTTTCTCTTTCTTCCCGTTTGAGTTTTGGTAGTGTGTGGGTGTTTACGGATAGGTTCCTTTTTTATAAATCAATAATGAAGCAAAAGAAATGGAAATAAAGAAACTGGTCCCATTCGCAGTTGCACAAAAAAACATAAAACACCTAGGAATAAACCTAACCAAAGATGTAAAAGATCTGTATGCTGAAAACTATAGAAAGATTATAAAGGAAATTGAAGAAGACACAAAGAAATGGAAAAACATTTCATGCTCATGGATTTGAAGAATAAATATTGTTATATTTATTATATATTTATATACATATAAAACATCACACTGCACAAACTAAATATATGTAACTTTTATTCATCAATTATAGTTCAGTAAAGCTGGAAAAAAGTTATTGGTGTATGAAACACTTCCAATTAATTTTCATAGTAACTTTTTAGGGAAGGTATTATTTTCCTAAAGGTATAAGGAAAAAGAGTGATTATGATTTGTTAATTCATAGTATATCCATCTTGAAATCAAGCAATCTGCTTTTCTTATTACAAATGATAACACAAAGCTTCAATAAGACTCTGTTTCCAGATGACATCCTCCTATTGACTTACTCTGCCTGATATCTAACACACAAGCTCGAAAATGCAGAAGAAAATTTCAAAAGACTGAGTCAGTGCCACTGAGTTCTAAGCCTGTTTCTGGGGCATCGGGCACTTGGAACCTACTGTTCCAATCCCCAGACGTGATTGAGGCTACCCAATAACCATAGCGAGAGGTAATTTTCCTGCAAGCCCTGAGCTAACGGGAATACCAAGTTAACAACCATTACTTAGCGCCTTTGTGGGGAGAAACTGCTTATAAAGGCTCTGTATCCATATCTTTTCAAGCATGATGGACACTCACCAGGAGACCTGTCTGCTCATTTTTGCCCTGCCTAATTCATGATGGCAGATTTAATTATTTATTTTGGGGAAAGAGAAAAATGTTTATCCACATTAACTACATATTACAACAAAGGTGAGAGGAAAATTTAAATTACTGATGTCAAGGTTACACCACACTGTTCTTGGATGGGGAAGATAATTTCCATGTGAAGCCATTATTAAGGTCCACCAGGAGGAACCGTATCATCAGCCACCACTATTTGGTGATCAATGAAAACATTATTCAGTGCTTTCTGCACTCGTCTGGTGGTAAGGATAAAAACCTGAGACTTTGATAAACATGCACATTCTTGACTCAACCTTGTATTTTATTTTTTATTAAGATTCAATTTTAATCTCAGTATAGTTAACATAGTGTTAGATTAGTTTCAGGTTTATGATATAGCGATTCAACAATTCCATATATCAACCAGTGCTCATTATGACAAGTGCTCTCTTTGGTCCTTATCCACCTGTTTTACCAATCTCCCCACCTATATTCCCTCTAGCAATCATCAGTTTGATCTATGTAGTTGAGTCTCCTTTTCCTGGTCTCTCTCTCTCTCTCTCTCTCTCTCTCTCTCTCTCTCTCTCCTTTGCTCGTTTGTTTTATTTCTTAAATTCCACAGATGAGTTACATCATACAGTATTTGTCTTTTTCTGACTGACTTCTTTAACTTAGCATTATACCATCTGCCTCCATCCATGTTGTTGCAGATTGAACGATTTTATTTTTTTATGGAAAAATAATATTCTGTTGTGTGCAGTGATCATATTTGCTTGCCCAGGGTAACAAATATTTAAAGCAATCAGTGTACTTATTCAGTTAAAGATAGAATGGCCTATATGTAAGTGTTATATAAAAAATGTTTTTAAAAACCTGTGTTTGGTTTTACAATGATAAATGAAAAAAGCCATTAAAACTCTCCAGTCAAACACGGTAGGCAAAAAAATTTTTACTTAAAAAATTTATTTAACATTTATTTATTTTTGAGACAGTGATGAGCATGAGTGGGGGAGGGGCTTAGAAATAGAGAGGGAGACACAGAATCCTAAATAGTTTCAAGGCTCTGAGGTGGCAGCAAGTATCCTGTAATGGGGTTCAAACCCACGAACCATGAGATCATGACCTGAGCCAAAGTCGGATGTTTAACAGCTGAGCTACCCAGGTGCCCTGTATGCAAAAATTTTGTTGTTCTTTTTTGTTAAACAGTGAGAGTCAGATCATTTACTGGAATGTAAAGACTTGGAAGGCCATCTGAAGTACAAAAAAGTAAATGAACCATCTGAAATATAAATGCTTATGTTTACACAATACACACACACACACACACACACACACTTCCAGAGATGGGACTCTAAATAATTTTAGTGCAAAAAGCAATGCCTCAAACACATTTATACATACTTTGTATGTATATCGTATGCATGCTTTTCCTTTATGTATAAGATCTAAACTCCTAAGCCAAGCCATATATAGCCTTAAACTTTGGATTCTGTTTGCCTAATGCTGGCTTTCTGAATGACAGAGCCTCCCTCTTATATCTGATTTTTTCTGAAGTGCGTCTTTTATGCAAGAGGTGGCAAGAGAATTTAGGAGAATTATGTTTTCATTGAGCTCACAGATCAGGTTCCATGAAGTTTCTTGTGAGCCTGCCTGTCTATACATGTTTGGTTAATAAATGTCCTTAGTTTGGGAAAATTTATTCTGAAACCTGCTGACTTGCTTTCTTGTAATTAGTTTCCAGCTTTGGTGGGGACGTGGGAAAATAGATAACCCTTTCTCATCTCAGTACATCTTTGGCTACTCCTGTGATCTTCAAGTCACACACCACACACACACACACACACACACACACACACACACACACACACACTGGTTGGCTTAGGTAGACTTATAAGAAGGAGTGGTAAAATTCATACCATGAACCAAAGTTGCAACTGATTGGCAAGTTTGGGAATATGAAACAACTAATGAATTATATCAAGTGACCAGTATAACTTGGTTTGTTAAGATAGCTCACTGAAGAAATAAATTATTTTGGCATTGATCATTTCTTAAGTTTTCATACAAAGAAATCAAGATGGTATTCAGTTCATTTTGATGTCTACATTTATTTATCTCCGAGAATCAAACACTATTGAGAGTAATAGATGCTTAATATTAAACAGAAAATGCAGAACATTTTTAATCACCTTGAATCCATAAAATATATGTACATCAGGATGTATAACAACATTTTATCAGATTTATAGACTTCAACTAATCAGTCTGACATATGACACAGAATAATGGAATTATTCCATTACTTTCTAGGGTCACACATTCAGAGTTATCCAAAGTTATCCATAGGTATCAGTTAATTTGTTTAGTTATAGCCAAAAGAGGTATGGAAGACAATCAATGCATATGTGTGTGGGGGTAAGAAAAGAATGTAACACAGTGCACAGGTGTCACTCCCAACTTAGGGCCCCATACCTTGGCTAGGACCAGTCTTCTCATAGTGTGGTCCATGTTACCAACATCAGAATCATTTGGGCTCTTCTTGAAGATACAGATTTCAGAATCTCATCCTCAACCTAAACATTCAAGTTTCTGGGTGTGGAGTCTGGGAACCGCATTTTAGCAAGTATTCCATGTGGTTCAGCTGCACAGTAACAACTGAGAGCCATGAATTGGAGCTCAAAGGTGTTCAATAAACCAAATAGAAAGATTACAAAGAGGTAGGGTCAGCAACTCCTCCCCTACTAGCTGAGGGAATCTGCTAAGTGCAGGGGAAAAGTTACTGATGTTCATGGTGGCTTGATAAAAATTTTATCCCCAAAACTGACAGAAGATACTTCTCTCAGATGTCCGGATATTCCTTTTTGTGGTGAATCAAGCTGTCAGAAATTCAAAAGTCAATTGAGTAAAATCCATAAAATCCTTGAGGCAGTTTCCTTCTATTTCTCTCTGTAAATGAAATAAAATTTTATATAAGTTGGCTATAAAATACAGTGAGGATATAAATCAACTTTAAAAGGTGTTCTTTTTTATGGCTGAGTAGCCACATCTTTATCCTTGTATCTGTTGATGGACACTTAGGTCGCTCCCATATCTTGGCTATTGTAAATAATGCTGCAATAAAAATAGGGGTGCATATATATTTTTAAAAAAAATTTTAGAGGGCTTGAGCGGGAGAGTGGGGCAGAAGGAGAGGGAGGGAGATAATCTTAAGCAGGCTCTATGCCCAGTGTGGAGACCGACACGGGGCTTGATCTCATTACTGTGAGATCGTGACCTGAGCCAAAATCAAGAGTAAGATGGTTAACTGACTGAGCCATCCAGGAGTCCAGGAGTGCACATATAATTTCAGTGTAGTGTTTTCATTTTCTTTCGGTACTCCATAGTGAGATTAGTGGATTATATGGTATTTTTATTTTTCTTTTTTCAGGGATCTTCATACTCTTTTTCATAATGGATGCAACACGTTACATTTCTGCCAACAGTGCGTAAGGGTTCCTTTTCCTTCACATCCCTGCCAACTCTTGTTATTTCTTGTCTTTTTTACACTAGCCATTCTGACAGTTGTACGGTGATATCTCATTGTGGTTTTGATTTGCCTTTCCCTGATTATAAATGATGATAAGCATTTTTTCACGTATCTGTTATCCATCTGTACATCTTCTTAAGAAAATATCTATTCAGGTTCTCTACACATTTTTAATTGGATTATTTGTTTGTTCTGGTATTGAGTTCTACAAGTTCTTTATATATTATGGATATTGACCTCTTATCAGACATATAATGTACAAATCTCTTTTCCTATTCATTAGGCTGTATTTTTGTTTCACCGATCATTTCCTTCACTGTACAAAAGAGTTTTATTTTAATGTAGTCCCAATAGTTTATTTTGCTTTTGTTTCTTTTGCCTGAGGAGTATACCTAGAATAATATCAAAGAGATTACTTCCTATGTTTTTCTCTAGAAGTATTATCTTTTCAGGTCACACATGTAGGTCTTTAATGCATTTTGAGTTTAATTTTGTGTGTGGTCCAATTTTATTCTTTTGCAGGTAGCTGTCTAGTTTTCCTAGCACCATTTGTTGAATAGACTGTCTTTTTCTCATTGCATATTCCTGTCTCCTTTCTCATAGATTGATTGATTATGTAAGTGTGCATTCATTTCTGCCCTTTATATCCTTTTCTATTGATCTAGGAGTTTATTTTTGTGCAAGTATCACACTGTTTTGACTTATATCTTTATAGTAGATTTTGAAAGGCTGGGTTGCAATATCTTTAGCTTTTTTATTTCTCAGGATTGCTTTGGCTATTTGAGTTCTTACAAATTTGCCTTACAAATTTTAGCATTATTTATTCTAGTTTTGTGGAAAATGCTATTGGATACTTTGAAAGGGATTACATTGTATTTGTAAATTGCTTTGGATAGTATGGACATTTTACCAGTATTAACTCTTCCAGTCCATAAGCATGAAATATCTTTCCATTGTTTGTTTGTTTCTTGTTTAATTTCTTTCAACAGTGTTTTATGGTTTTTAGCATACAGTTCTTTCACCTTCTTGGTTAAATTTACTCCTACATATCTTATTTTTTTTTTGGTGCAATTCTAAATGGAATTATTTTCTTATTTTCTCTTCCAGCTGCTTTGTTATTAGTGCGTTTTAATGAAAGATTTCAGTGTATTAATTTTGTATTCTGTGACTTTACTGAATTCATTACTTCAAATAGTTTTCTGTTGGAGTCTTTAATTTTTTCATGTATAGTATTATGTCATGTGCAAACAGTGACACTTTTACTTTATCCATACCAGTTTAGATGTCTTTTACTTATTTTCCTTGTTTGATTACCATTTGTGACATGGATGAACCTAGAAAGTATTATGCTAAGTGAGATAAGACAGACAGAGAAAGACATATGCCATATGCTTTCACTTATATAGGTAATCTAAAAAATAAAACAAATGAATAAACAAAACAAAAAGCCAAAATGCAGAAAGAGATTCAATAATACATAGAATAAGCTGGTGGCTGCTGGAGGGGGGAAGGGTGGCAGGAATGGGCAAAAATGGGTGGAGGGGAGTGAGAGGTACAGGCTTCTAGATGAACATAAAAAATATAGTCAACGTATTGTAATAACTTTGCATGGTGACAGATGATAGCTACATTTGTGGTGGCTATAGCATAATGTATCAAGTTGTCCAATAACAATGTTGTACCTCTTAAACTAATGTGATATCATCTATCAAATATAATTCAATATAAAAAGGGGAAAAAAGTGTGTCCTTTCTCATGCTTATTGGAGATATCAAATTTAAGCTTGAGCTTGTTGATTCTCTGAATACAGATGATGAGGGGATACTAACAATATCCATTCTATTGACCATATAAATATTATTGAAACCTGAGTATGTGTTGGGGCATTCAATAGTCTACACCCTGAGGGAACTTCAGCAAATTAAGTGCATGATATTGGGTTTCCCAAATATAGTTGCTTAATTCAAGAAATATATTTAGCCCATGTTGTATGTGAATCACAGAAATATTTTATTAAAGCATTCTTATGCCATGCCAAAACTATTTTCACTGCAACCATGAATGTGAAAAAATTGCATCAATTTAAGTATTCTTTAGATTATTAAAAGAGGACAGTTAAAGGTGAAGCAGGAAAAGTAAATATAGAAGGGGGTAGAGCATTAATAGAAAAAAATAGTGTCATTTCTATGCTCTGGTTATTAATTCTTGTCCTGTAATTTCAACATATTTATGAGGTAAGGAAATTTTGTTTTCAGCAGCCCCTCCAAAAATGGCTCATGGTTCATGTTATGCTGTCAATTACTGTATTTTATGGGCCTGCTTCATATCCATGTGTTTTGAAAGTGTCCATTATCTGTCAGGTGGAGCTGGTAATGAGACAGCATGGAGAAAAGGAATGAGACATTGAGCACAGACTTCATTCTCCTGGGCCTTTTCCCTGGAATTAAACATATCGACCTTCTCGTCTCTGCTGTCCTACTCATCTACACCATTGCTATCATAGGAAACGCCACGTTGATTCTCCTGATCTGGGCAGATCCACACCTCCACACTTCCATGTATTTTCTGCTTAGCCAACTCTCTCTCATTGACCTGGCTTTTATATCTAGCATAGCCCCAAAAATGATGGTTAACTTTTTCACAGGAAAAAGGAAGATTTCCCTGATCGGCTGTGGGACCCAGATCTTCTTCACCTTGACCCTGGGGATTGCTGAGTGTCTACTCTTGACCTTCATGGCTTATGATCG
Source organism: Cryptoprocta ferox (assembly GCA_028646485.1). Classification (NCBI taxonomy): domain Eukaryota; kingdom Metazoa; phylum Chordata; class Mammalia; order Carnivora; family Eupleridae; genus Cryptoprocta; species Cryptoprocta ferox. The sequence goes on from CM053572.1 coordinate 3,052,010, forward strand.
TTATGTGGCCATCTGCAATCCTCTCAAATACCCAGTTATTATCAGCGTCCAGGTCTCCCAGAAAATGGCCATTGGATCCTGGGTGGGAGGGACTCTGGCATCCTTGGTCCACACAGCCTATGCCATGCACTTTCCCCTCTGTGGCCCACGGGAACTCCACCACTTCTTCTGTGAGGTCAAGGCCATCTTGAAGCTGTCTTGTGAGGACATCTCAGCCTATGAGAAGGGTGTAGTAGTTACCAGTATTGTTGTGGTTTTCATCCCCCTAAGCTTCATCTTGACTTCCTATGCTCTCATCTTCCTGCAGGTCTTGAAAATAAACTCCCAGGAAGGCAGGAGCAAGGCCCTGGCTACCTGCTCCTCCCATCTGACTGTGGTCATCTTTTACTATGGCCCAGCCATGCTGATATACATGAGGTCTGGATCTTCCAACACCCCCATCATGAACCAGGCTCTCTTTATTTTTGACACCATCCTCACTCCCATGTTGAATCCCCTCATCTACAGTCTAAGGAATAGGGAGGTTGTAGCCTCAATGAAGAAGGTGCTGGGGAAGTGCTACATTCAAAATAGGTTTCCATGTTTTAATGACTAGACAGAAAACTTCATAGTTCAAATATCTCTGGGAGGCTTGAGGGTCTGAGGAAACAATGGGACTCTGTTCCCATTTTCTTTCTTCAAATTTTGGACTCATTTTATCCTTGTCTTCTGATGTCTCATCTCCTCCTAATCTCTTTTAAGTAACAAAACCAACAAATTCTCTGGATGGAGAAAAAATACTCACAAAAACTCTACGACTTCTAAGAGGTCTAAATCACAACCAATTCTCTGTGTGAATATGCATTTTCACCTAATCGCCTCATCTTGCTTCATTTGTGTCACTTGGAATAGAAGATCTCTCTTCCTTCCTTTAAATGTAGTGAAAAGATATAAGAACATTGTAGTGTGCTTGGGAAGAAAATATAGAGGCTTTTCTGAGATCACAACTTTCATTAGATTTCATTAGTAACAAACTTCCAAATGCCCATTAATTCCAGATTGTGAGCCAATGAATAAAACAAAAGTAAGTACTTCTTAACAATCATCACTTTTTCCCATCTGATAACAAAATAAACCATGTCCATTAACCTCCCAAATATCATGAATATCTTTATCCCCTTCTTTTCTTTCCCTAATCTCAACAATGATTGCCTATGAATGTTCCAGCTCTATCCTCTTGTTTCATTGTGATTTATCCACAATCCTACCATTCCCCTGATCAGAGGCTCATCACTAATCAGTGGCCTCCCACAACCTATGGGGTAAATTATACATTCTCTTATGTGACATCAAGGCCCTGTATGGCATGTCTCAGTGATTGTGCCACCAATTCCACCATCTACTGGAGCTGTAGCAATGCTCAGCAGCTTGTAGCTTCTCTGGGAATCATGTTCTCTCCAAACTCTGCCTCTTTCCACAGGCTGTAACCTCTGCCTAAATAGTCATTTACTACCCCACTCTTCAGCCCCCATTCTCTGCCTGAACTTCCTTCTTTCAGATCTCAATTCAATACTTCTCACTCTATGAAGCCTCCCCAGTTTCTTAACATGCTGACTTGGTACATCTCCCTCCTGCACTAACATCTCCTGTATGTCCTATAACTTGCAAAATGCTCACAATGTGTATTTGCTTAATGGATTCATTACTGAACTTGTTTGGCAGGGCCAGTATATTTCCTTCTTTCCAGATTCTTCTCTTACCTTTTTTTGTGCTCTTTTCTCTTCTCCTTTACATCTTTCCACATAACTCTGCAGTAATAGTGATCTAAGTTGTTTCTTTATACTCATTGAATAGTTATGTTCTTCCTATAATTTATTTTAAAAGCATGATGTCACTAAAATGCGATTTTTTATATTTTAAGGCAAAATCATTAAAATGTTTTTATACTAATAAAAATAATTATAAAAGTGCTTTCTGTTTATTCTGTTTTTTATTCCTTATTGTTTTCACAAAATGTGGAGTAAAAGATCCCTGTGTCAATTAGCAAGAACATTAAAAATTATGTAAAAATGAAAACTATTATTTAAATTTAGAATTTCAAGAAAGAAAATAACACCTTGTTAATTGATAATGCCCTTAAGACCAGGTCAACATTTCCTAAATAGTGTTCCACTAAATCAAAGTGTCTAGAGTATCAGTAAAGAGAACTGAAAAACCAAGCTCTGGGTCAAAGTACAGAAGACCTGAGTTAAAAAAAAACCTGGAGATTTCCTTTTCAATGTAACATTTTCAGGGTCTTTAATATGTTAATAAGAGCTCCCTAGCTTAAGATACTATGAGCAATTTTTCAAAATATCTTGCAAAATGCGTTCAGGAATACTTGAGTCTGAAATAACTCCCACAGTAATGCTCTTCCAATGTGATCAGAGAAAACGCTGACACATGAAGCTCTAACACTGTATTGTTGGGACACCTAAGGTTGGATGAATATAATGTTATCTCCTTTTTATATCATGTTAATAAAATATCCAGAATTTTGAAGGAGCATCTATATGCTGTTTAAAAGAGACTCGTCAGATGCGGGCAAGATGGCGGAGAAGCAGGGAGCTCTGTAATCCGCGCCCGCCCGTATGGATTGAACTGAGAAGGACTGAAGTAATAAAACTCGGATTTGCAGCTGGGGGAAATTAAAAAACAGACGCCAGAAAGAAGACAACCTCAAAGATGCCTGAGTGAGTGACTGTATTCTGGGAAATTAGAGGATAGGCAGGTCCTGGTGGTGCAGGGGGAAGGAGCCCCAGCCCAAGACAGGGAGAGCGCGCTGTGCCCCGGAGAGACCAGGGGAGAGAAAGAGAGACGGTAAACGCTCATAGAACCATCTCTAAGGAAGGAAAAACTCGCCCGTCTCCCCATACATAACTGCCGGGCGCGGGGAGAGAAATCCGTCCCATCTGGCTGGCGAATTCTTCCTTGGGCACAGCGGCAGCTGCATCCATTCCAAGCAGCACCGCGAAAGGCGGTGGAACTGATAAAGGCAGCGGCAGTGCAAAAAGCAGTGGCGGCAGCGCCGAGAAAGGCACCTTGAAAAGCGGCAGCGGTGGCGGCGGCTGCGGCTCTGCGAAAAGGGCAACGCAAGCCGGGCCAGGAGGCCAGCCGCCAGCAGGAACACATCTCATTCCCGGTGACAGTGTTGAACTGCATGGACTAGGATTTGGAAGTGAGGCGGAGCTTGGAGAATACAGTTTGGCTCGCATGTGGCACAGGGAGATCGGCCTCAGAAGAGCGGCTTGCAACGCTTGGTTCCAGCAAAGCTTTGAAGCGGCACCATACTTCTTCCCGCAACCACCAAGGCGGGGCCTCGAGAGAGCAGCCCCCAAGACCTGACCTGATGCCAGACCACGCCCATCCGCACAGGGGAGTTGTCTTTTTTTTTTTCCTTTTTTCATTGCTTCTCCTTCTTTTCTGCTGCCATCCAGATATATTTCCCTTAGCATGTTCTTATCTCTCCTCTTGGCTGGTTATATGCTTTTAGACTGTCCACAGTCTTTAGCTGTCTCTGTCCCCACCTTGTTTTTCTTTTTCTTTTTGTTTCTTTTTCTCCTCTCTTTTCCTCTCTTCTCTTCTTTCTTTTCTATCCTTTCCTTTCCTTTTCTTTACTTCCTTTCCCCTTTTGGCTTGGGGAGGGGAAGGAGGAAAAAGTGTTAGGGAGAGGGAGGGAGACAAAACATGAGGACTCTTGAATACTGAAAACAAACTGAGGGCAGAAGGGGAAGGGAGAAAGGTAAAGGGGGGTGATGGTCATGGTGGAGGTCACTTGTGGGGAAGAGCACTGGGTGTTATATGGAAACCAACCTGACAATAAACTATAAAGTTAAATAAATAAATAAATAAATAAATAAAAGAGATTCATTTTAGACCTGAAGACACGTTCAGATTGAAATTGAGGAGATGGAGAACCATCTATCATGCTACTGGAAGTCAAAAGAAAGCTGGAGTAGCCAAACTTAGACAAACTAAAGCCTGATTTTAAACTAAACACTGTAACAAGAGATGAAGAAGGGCATTATATCATAATGAAGAGGTCTATCCAATAAGAAAAGCTAACAATTATAAATGCTTATGCCCCCAACTTCAAAGTACCAAATATATAAATCAATTAATCACAAACATAAGTAATCTTATTGATAAGAATATGGTAATTGTAGGCGACTATAATACTCAAATTACAGATGGACAGATCATCCAGGCAGAAAATCAATAAAGAGACATTGGCCTTGAATGATACACTGGACCAGATGGACTTGACAGATATATTCAGAACTTTTCATACAAAAGCAGCAAAATGCACATTCTTCTCAAGTGCACATGGAACATTCTTCAAAATAAATCACACACTGGGCCAAAAAATAGCCCTCAACAAGTATAATATAATTGAGATAATAAATATCATACATATTTCCATATCACAACAGTATGAAACTTAAAATCAACCACAAGAAAAAATTTGGAAAGTCTCCACATTCATGGAGGTTAAAGAACATCCCACTAAAGACTGAATGAGTCAACCAGGCAATTATAGAAGAAATTTAAAAATAATTGGAAGCAAATGAAAATGAAAACATTACAGTCGAAACCCTTTGGGATGCAGCAAAGGCAGTCCTAAGAGGAAAATACATTGCAATCCAGGCCTATCTCAAAAAAAAAAAAAAAAAAAAAAAAAAGAGAAATCCTAAATACAAAACCTGAAGGAGCAATTATACTGTTTTCATAATTAATTTCTAGTACCAGGATGTCCAAATGGGTTGGAAGTGAAAAATGCTGTTGACTTATATATATTTTTTAAAAGACAGAGTAACAAGACAATGAAGAATTGCTGTTAAGGTTCTGTGAATCCATTTATTCCCAATTCTACATCAAGACAGTTTTTGGACATAACTCTTTTCTTAAGTTTTACTTGTGTCATTTTTTTCTATAAGGAGTTGGTACTCAAAATGCCAATAACAGAGAGACAAAACCAACATTTTAAATTAGATGATACATAATGATACGGAAGGATTTGCACAAATGTGTATATTTTTTGACTTTTGAAAATATTTTTTAAGTTTATGTATTTATTTTGAGAGAGAGAGAGAGAGAGAGAGAGAGGATGAGTGGCGGAGGGGCAGAGAGAGAGGGAGAGAGAATCCTAAGCAGTCTCTGCACTGTCAGTAGGGACTGCCCCCCCAAGCAGGGCTCAAACCCATGAACCTTGGGATCATGTCCTGAGCCGAAACCAAACGTTGGGTGCTCAATCAACTGAGTCACACAGGTGTAACCCAAATCATTTGATTTTATGTTTGCTTTCTTTTTGGAATATCAGTAAATTTTACAGAACTATTAAGATTACAGAATGATTGGATAATTTTTTAATGTTTTTTTTTTTTTGAGAGAGAGAGACAACTTGAGCAGGGGAGGGTCAGAGAGAGAGGGAGATACAGAATCTGAAGCAGTCTCCAGGCTCTGAGCTAGCTGTCAGCTCAGAGCCCGACACTGGGCTTGAACCCACGAACCACGAGACCATGACCTGAGCTGAAACCAGACGCTTAACCGACTGAGCCACCCAGGCGCCCCTGGATAATTAAAATAATGATTGGGAAAAACGTTTTTTCTTTTTTTTCTGAAAATTTTACTAACCGCCCTCAAACTACATTACTAAGCTTTAAAGAAGTATACGAATTCAGTGAACTTAATTTTCTTTACTTGGAGAACTTTCATCTTTGTTAGATTGCATAGATATGCATAATTTCACTAGCAGTTGGAATTTGTTTTACTTGCTACATCGGCTATTGTCATAATTTAGAATACTAACTTAAATATAACTTAGAAATACAAGAAAAGAAAGAACAGATTGGAGAAAATAAAAAATAACAAATTAAATCTATTCTTTTGAAGTAATCGTGATGTTTCTATGTAATGATAGAAAAAGCCAGCCAAAAAATTCTTAATCACATATATGTGTCTCTACTTAAATGCCGACAAATGAATTTGGGGATTGAAAATGATTGTTTTGCTGCCTTTTATCTTCCATCCTGATTTCATTATAAGTAGCTTTTGATCTCTCTCTCTCTCTCTCTCTCTCCCCTTCCCTCTCTCCCTCTTTCTCCCTCCCTAAGTGTCCTTTTATATCCACCTTGTCCTCATCATAAACAATTAGTACATTAAAATCTACTACTGAATTTTCATGGAATTAAGCCATTAGGGTCATTGAGCTTTAGCTTCCTCATTAAATTTCTCAATGTCCCTGGTTTCACTCTTTTTATTTTCCATTTATACTTTATTGTCAAGTTGGTATCCATATAACACCCAGTGCTCATCTCAACAAGTACCCACCTCCATGCCCATCACCCCCCTTCCCCTCTCCCTCACCCCCATCAGTCCTCAGTTTGTTCTCAGTATTCAAGAGTCTCTCATGGTTTGCCTCCCTCCCTCTCTCCAACAATTTTTCCCCTTCCCCTCACCCAGAGGCCTCTGTTAAGTTTCTCTTGTTCCACATATGAGTGAATATATATGGTATCTGTCCTTCTCTGCCTGACTTACTTCACTTAGCATAACACCCTCGAGTTCCATCCATGTTGCTACAAATGGCCAGATTTCATTCTTTCTCATTGCCATGTAGTATTCCATTGTATAGCTAAACCTCATCTTCTTGATCCATTCATCAGTTGATGGACATTTAGGCCCTTTCTATGATTTGGATATTGTTGAAAGTGCTGCTATGAACATTGACTATACATCAGCACTCCTGTATCCCCTAGGGAAATTCCTAGCAGTGTCATAGGGGAGTTCTACTGTTAATTTTTGGAGGAACCTCCACACTGTTTGCCAGAGCAGATGCACCAGTTTACATTCCCACCAACAGTGTAAGAGGGCGCCTGTTTCTCCACATCCTCACCAGCATCTATAGTCTCCTGATTTGTTCATTTTAGCCACTCTGACCGGTGTGAGGTGATATCTCAGTGTGGTTTTGATTTGTATTTCCCTGATGATGAGTGATGCTGAGCATCGTTTCATGTGTCTGTTGGCCATCTGGATGTCCTCTTTGGAAAAGTGTCTATTCATGTCTTCTGCCCATTACTTAACTGGAGTATTTGTTTTTTGGGGTGTGGACTTTGGTGTGTTCCTTATAGATTTTGGATACTAGCCCTTTATCCTATATGTCATTTGCAACTATCCCATTCCGCTGGTTGCCTATTAGTTTTGTTGATTGTTTCCTTTGTAGTGCAGAAGATTTTTATCTTGATGAGGCCCCAATAGTTCATTTTTCCTCTTGATTTCCTTGCCTTTGGGGATGTGTCGAGTATGAAATTGCTTCGATTCAGGTCAAGGAGGTCGTTTCCTGCTTTTTCCTCCAGGGTTTTGATAGTTTCCGGTCTCACTCGGATCCTTCATCCCTTTTGAGTTTATTTTTGTGTATGGTGTAGGAAAGTGGTCTAGTTTCATTCTTCTGCATGTTGCTGTCCAGTTTTCCAAGCACCATCTGTTAAAGAGGCTGTCTTTTTTCCATTGGATACTCTTCCCTGCCTTGTCAAAGACTGGTTGGCCATCCATTTGTGGGTCCAATTCTGGGTTTTTTATTCTATTTTATTGGTCTATGTGTCTGTTTTTGTGCCAATACCATACTATCTTGATGATTATAGCTTTGTAGTAGAGGCTAAAGTCTGGGATTGTGATGCCTCCTGTTTTGGTTTTCTTCTTCAATATTACTTTGGTTATTTGGAGTCTTTTGACTTTCCATACAAATTTTAGGATAGTTTGTTCTAGCTTTGAGAAGAATGCTGGTGCAATTTTGATTGGGATTGCATTGAATGTGTAGATTGCTTTGGGTAATGCTGACATTTTAACAATATTTATCCTTCCAGTTCATGAGCATGGAATGTTTTTCCATTTCTTTGTGTTTTCTTCAATTTCTTTCATAAGTTACTATAGCTTTCATCATACAGATGTTTTACATCTTTGGTTAGGTTTATTCTTAGGTATTTTATGATTTTTTGTGTAATTATGAATGGGATCACTTTCTTGATTTCTCTTTCTGTTGCTTCATTATTGGTGTATAAAAATGCAACCGATTTCTGTATATTGATTTTGTACCTGCGACTTTGCTGAATTCATGGATCAGTTCTAGTAGGGTTCTGGTGGATTCTCTCGGGTGTTCCATGTAGAGTATCATGTCATCTGTGAAAAGTGAAACGTTGAATTCTTCTTTGCCGATTCTGATGCCTTTTATTTCCTTTTGTTGTCTGATTGCTGATGCTAGGCCTTCCAGTACTATGGTAAGCAACATTGGTGAGAGTAGACATCCTTGTCGTGTTCCAGATCTCAGGGGGAAAGCTCTCAGTTTACCCCATTGAGGATGATATTAGCTGTGGGCTTTTCATAAATGCTTTTTATGATGTTAAAGTAAATTCCTTCTATCCCGACTTTCTCGAGGGTTTTTATTAAGAAAAGATGCTGTATTTTGTCAAATGCTCTCTCTACATCTATCGACAGGATCATATGGTTTTTATCTTTCATTTTGTTAATGTGATGTATCACATTGATTGATTTGCAAATATAAAACCAGCCCTGTAACCCAGGAATGAATCCCACTTGATGATGGTGGGTAAGTCTTTTTATATGCTGTTGAATTTGATTTGCTAGTGTCTTATTGCAGATTTTTGCATCCATATTCATCAGTGATATCAGACAGTAGTTCTCTTTTTTGCCTGGGTCTCTGTCTGGTTTGGGAATCAAAGTGATGCTGGCTTCATAGAATGAGTCTGAAAGTTTTCCTTCCATTTCCATTTATTGGAATAGCTTGAGAAGAATGGGTATTAACTCTGCTTTAAATGTCTGGTAGAATTCTCCAGGGAAGCCATCTGGTCGAGGGCTCTTATTTGTTGGGAAATTTTTGATAACTGATTCAATTTCTTCACTGGTTATGGGTCTGTTCAGATTTTCTATATCTTCACGTTTGAATTTTGGTAATGTGTGTATGTTTAGGAATTTGTCCATTTCTTCTAGGTTGTCCAGTTTGTTGGCATATAATTTTTGATAGTATTGCCTGATAATTGCTTGTATTTCTGAGGGATTGGTTGTAATGGATCCATTTTCATTCGTGATTTTGTCTATTTGGGTGCTCTCTCTTTTCTTTCTGATAAGCCTGGTTAGAGGATTATTATTTTGTTTGTTATTTCAAAAACCCAAGTCTTGATTTCATTGATTTCTTCAACTGATTTTTGGATTCTATATTGTTTATTTCTGCCCTGACCTTTATTATATCTCTTCTTCTGCTGTGTTTGAGGTGTTCTTGCTGTTCTGCTTCTAGTTCCTTTAGCTACACTGTTAGATTTTGTATTTGCACTTTTTGTAGTTTCTTGAAATAGGCCTGGATTGGAATGTATTTCCCTCTTAAGACTGCTTTTGCTGCATCCCAAAGAGTTTGGATGTTGTATTTTCATTTTTATTTGTTTCCGTATAGTTTTTAAATTCTTCTCTAATTTTCTGATTGGCCCATTCATTCTTTAGTAGGGTGTTCTTTAACCTCCAATTTTTTGGAGGTTTTCCAGACTTTTTCCTGTGGTTGATTTCAAGTTTCATAGCATTGGGATCTGAAAGTGTACATGGTATGATCTCAGTTCTTTTAAATTTATGGAGGGCTGCTTTATGACCCAGTATGTGATCTATCTTGGAGAATGTGCCAAATACACTCGAGAAGAAAGTGAATTCCATAGCCTCAGGATGTAGAGTTTTAAATATATCTGTCAAATCCATTTGTTCCAATGAGTCATTCAGGTCCATCGTGTCTTTAGTGATTTTCTGTCTAGTTGATCTATCCATTGCTGTAAGTGGAGTATTAATGTCTCCTGCAATTAGCACATTCTTACCAATAAGATTGTTATGTTTGTGATTTGGTTGCTTCTGAATTTGGTGCATAGACATTTACAATTGTTAGGTCTTCCTGATGTATAGACCCTGTAATTATTCTATAATGCCCTTCTTCATTTCTAGTTACTGCCTTTCCTTTAAAGTCCAATTTGTCCATATAAGTATAGCTACTCCATCTTTCTTTTGACTTCCAGTAGCATGACAGATATTTATCCTTCCCCTCACTTTCAATCTGAAGGTGCCTTCAAGTCTAAAATGAGTCTCTTGTAGACAGCAAGTAGATGGGTGTTGTTTTTTCATCCATTCTGATACCCTATGTCTTTGATTGGAGCATTTAGTCCATTTACTTCAGTGCTACTATTGAAAACTATGGGTTTAGTGTCTTTGAGTTCTCTGTAGGATTCATGCTTGTAGTGGTGTCTCTGGTACTTTTTGTTCCTTTCAACATTTCCCTCATAGAGTCCCTCTTAGGATTTCTTGTAGTTTTGGTTTAGTGGTGATGAATTCCTTCCATTTTTGTTTATTTGGGAAACGTTTATCTTTCCTTCTATTCTGAATAACAGGCTTGCTAGTTAAAGGATTCCTGGCTGCGTATTTTTCCTTTTCATCACATTGAAGATTTCCTGCCATTCTTTTCTGGCCTGCCTTGTTTCAGTAGATAAATCTGTTACTACACTGATGTGTCTCCCTTTGTATGTTAGGACTTGTTTATCCCTAGCTGCTTTCAGAATTCTCTCTTTTCCCTTATATTTTGCCAGTTTCATTATGATATGTCATACAGAAGATCGATTCAAGTTACGTCTGAGGGGAGTTCTCTGTGCCTCTTGGATTTCAATGTCTGTTTCCTTCCCCAGATTGGGGAAGATGTCAGCTGTAATTTGTTCAAGTACCCCTTCAGCCCTTTTCTCTCTCTTTTTCTTCTGGAACTCTTATGATAAGTATATTGTTCCATTTGATTGCATCACTCAGTTCTCGAATTCTCCTTTTGTGCTCCTGTATCAATTTATCTCTCTTTTTCTGGGCTTCCTCTTTTTCTATGACTGTGTCTTCTAATTCACCTATTTTCATCTCTGCCTCTTCAATCCGTGCAGTGGCTACCTCCATTTTATTATGCACCTCATTTATAGCATTTTTTAATTCATCACAACTATTTTTAAGGTCCATAATCATTGTAGCAATAGCTTCTCTGGTGTCTTCCATGGCTTTTTCAAGCCCAGAGATTAATTTCATGACTATTGTTCTAAATTCTTGGTCAGTTATGTTGCTTGTACCTGTTTTGAACAATTCTTTAACTGTCACTTCTTCCTGGAATTTCTTTAGAGAAGAGTTCTTCTGTTTTGTCATTTTGGCTAGCTTTCTGTCTCTTGTAAGTTTTAAAAGCTTGTTATGTGCTCTGCACCTGCAAGTACTGCTGTATTAAAGGAGGCTCATAGACTCTCCAGGGCCTGTCCATTCAGGAAGTGTTCTTTTAATGGCGTCCCTTGGTCTCTCTTGTTGTGCCTTTGGTTATTTCATTTCCCTACTCGTAGTGATATTTGGGGCCCTCCACCATGTGTACTTTGGTTTGTTTCCTGAGGCAGCCCTGAAAAGGAGAACAGACAAACAAACAGGGAACAAAGGCATGCAAATGCAGAAACATCAAACAAACAAGCAACCGAAAGGAAAGGAAATAAACAAAAACAGAAACAACAACAACAAAAAACAAAACAACAAAAGCCAAAAGACAGTCTAAAAGCATAAAACCAGAAATCCCAGCTACAAATAAAGAGCAGGGTGGAGGCAGTGCTGATGCAAGAGCATCTAGAGTTAATCACGGCAATGCATCAGTGCTGGTCTTGGGGAAGGGCTGTTCCTCTCCATATCTTCTCCCTGGGCTCTGGTAAGAAAAGCAGCTATGCAGCACAGATGGGCGTGTTTTGGTGTAGGCGGGTCTCGTCTACACTGTGGGTCCTGCAGGCCACTCCCTGAGGCCCCATCTTGGTGGTTTTGGGGAGAAAATTGGCGACCCCCCCAGTCCTTTCTTGAACCAGGTGTTGCAAATCACTCTTTTGGGTCCGATCTCACTGTGCCTCAGGCACAGCCAAGGTGGGCCATGTTCTATGTCCCACATCTGGCCTCGTTCCCAGATCTTACTCCATGTGCATTAATGATACCTCCTAAAATCTAACCCGTAAGCCAAGACACTTCCTAGCAGGGATCTGAGCAAGGGATCGAGTAGGTGGGCGGTTCCTCCTGATACCGACTGAGTCCCTGCCTACTGTCTATTTGTCAGGAGTTTCTGAGACCTGGGCAACCAGCGCAAAGAAAGCTCCACAGTTACAGATAGGATCTTTCTCTGAAAGCCCTGTGGTTAGAGATGGAATGATAGGATCCCTCTCTGTCCCAGGCTCAGGTTTTTCTCTTCTCCAGGGAGAATTCTATAGTAGTTCTAGCTGCTCTTTCTCTTCCCGCTGTCTCTCCACAGAGGGGACTCCCTCCCCTCCATGCCTCCATGTCCTGGCCTGTTTTTATTTTCCCTAATTCTCAATCATGTACCTATGAGGCTCTTTTTAGTGGACTCTGACTCTTTTCCTTCCAGACTCTGTGGTTCAGAGCCCTTTGGCTTCAGTCCTTTTTTTGAGATGCAGGTGGGAAGTACAGAATTCCCTATTTCTCGATCATCTTGCCTCCACCACAAATATGTATATTTGTATTGGGAAAAAGTAACATGACAGATGAAGTTACTAAACAACTATAATATTCCTTTAATCAGTCTATTGACTAACAAATTATAAGGTCCATAAGAACCAGTTCAAGTCATTTTCAAGGCATTCTAGGCCAGTCCCAGTGGTTAGAGCCATAAAATGTTCAATCCCTGAGTAATTAACTTGATTAGTGATTTGTGAGTACCTAAGAATAAATCTGGACATAAGTGTTAATCCAAAAGTAGTAAATATGCAGAGATTCCAGGTCCAATCAGTTGTTGGACATTGGAAACCATTTTCACTATGGAAATAGTCTATATCACACTACAAAGACATGTGGGGGGGCGGGGTTCTTACTAACTAAAAAAACCTAAACTTGTATCTTCAAGAAATGATAGCAACTTTGTGTCAAGCAATGCAATATAATATGACAAAAATCAATGTTCTTTAATATTGCTTATCCTATCAGATAGATGGCTAAACATAATATTTAAATAACAATGGATACCAACCCATTAATCTCTCCCACATTCAAATATACTGCTGTATATTAAATGCATCACTGATTTGCATATATTCGAGTTTCAGGAATAGATGCAAACCAGTGGTGCAGTTATACGGTAGGAGCAGTAACACTGTGTGTTTTCTCCAATGATCTTCCAGATTAAGCAAGTAGACTAAGACTGGAGCAAAGAAATGTAACCACCACCACAGAATTCATTTTCCTGGTATTTTTTTTTATTACTCCAAACATTGTAGCCTTCTCATTCACATTGTCCTTATGACTTTTGTAATTTTTGCTAGTGGCTTTTGGAATTACCCCCGACACATATGTACCTGCTGATCTGGGGTGATGCTTGTCTCCACACATCCATGTAATTCCTGCTCAGCTACCTCTCCCTCATTGACCTAAAGCTAATTTTTACCACTGTTTCCAAAAAAATCATCACCTGCTCTGGACATAAATACATCTGTCCCATTGGCTATAGGGTCCAAATATTTCTTTACTTAATGCTAGGAATGGCTGAGTGTGTTCTCCTAACTCTCATGTCCTTTGACCACTATTAAACTATCTGTAGCCCCCTCAGGTACCTGGTCATCATCACACTCTGAGTCTGCATGCAAGTGGCCACTGGTTCATGGGCTGAGGATGTGCTCATCTCTTTAATGTACATAATTTATGTCATTCACTTCTCTGCTTGTGGCTCCAGGAAAATTCACCAGCGCCCTTCTGAAACTCTTGTGAGAAGATCTCAACCTATGAGAAAGTGATATTAGTGTCCAGTATTGTTTTCCTTCTCATTCCCTTGGACTCATTCTGACAGTCCTCATCGGCCTTACTGTCCTCCACATGAACTTCTCTGGAGGCAAAAACAAAGCTCCTCCCACATCAGTGTGGTAAGCCTCTACTCTGGTTCAGCCATGAATATATACATGACTCCAGGCTCCTTTGTCACCTCAGAGGTGAACCAGCATCTCTTTGTGTTTGATGTAATCATTGTTCCCATACTGAACCCCTCATTCATATCTTGAGTAGCACATAGCTACTGGGGTCTCTGAGGAAGGTTCTATGGAGAAAGCTGATGTTCAAACAGAAAAGATGATGCCACTTGTTCCTTAAAACACTCAGGGGAGCCTGGGCGGCTCAGTTCATTAAGCTTCTGACTTCAGCTCAGGTTATGATCTCACAGATTGTGAGTTCAAGCCCCGTGTCAGGCTTTGTGCTGACAGCTCAGAGCCTGGAGCCTGCTTCAGATTCTGTGTCTCCCTCTCTCCCTGCCCCTTCCCCGCTTATACTCTGTGTCTCTCTCTCTTTCAAAAATAAATAAACATTAAAAAAGTAGTTAAACACCCAGATTCTCTATTGTTCTCCCAAGTAATGCCACTGCTGTTATGAAACACTGAAATCTGAATTTCAATTTTTGACCCACATTAAAAAATTATACTTCTTTCCTTTTAGGTATTTAATAATGTATACCATACTGCAGTGGGGCAGATGAGTTCTTATATAACCGTGTTATTTAAATTTACTATAAGAGAAATGTCTACTTTCCCTAGACTTTATAAACCAATTTCTGGGAGACGACCTAGGCATATATATCCAACAAATTTTACACGATTCAAAATCCCTGCTGGATAACATGGTCTTAATGGACCTTTCCAACCTCATATTCTACATTCATCATCAGTACACTCTATCCTAGCCAATATTGGCTTATTCACCTTTGGAATTTTCAAATGATTTTATGAGTCAACATTTTTTATGCTCAGCATGGAATTACTTCTGCTACATATATCCATCATGCCACTTTGCCATGACTGTCTTAAAATTCTCTCTTTGATTTATTATATTCTTTATTACAGTCTCCAATAGTTTCCCTTTACCTTTAACTTGGCACATTTTTCCATATCTGAAAAAAATGTATTAATGATATGATTACTTTATAAAATTTAGAAAATATACCATAATGGGGTGGGGGAGTCTATGTTCTGACAACCAAAGGCAAATACTTTTAACAATTTTGTTCATTAAATCTATTAATTACCTTCTATATAACATATTTTTGTTTTTAACTGCAATATTGTAGACATATAATAATATATTGGTTTCAGGTGTACAGCATCATGATTAGACAATTATGTGCATTATAAAATGCCCATATAGTAAGTTACTGTTTGTTCCCATAAAATATTATAATATTATTGACTATATTCCCTGTATTGTGCTTTTCATTCTGGTGACTTATTTACTTTATAACTGGAAATTTGTATCTCCTAATCCCCTCCACCTATTTTGCCTACCCCTCCACTCCTATCCCCTCTGGCAACCATCATTTTGTTCTCTATATTTATGAGTCTGTTTCTTTTCTTTACTTTATGCCTTCCCTTGCCTTGCCTTGCCTTGCTTTTTCTCTCCTCTCCTCTCCTCTCCTCTCCTCTCCTTTCCTCTCCTCTCCCCTCCACTCCCCTCTTCTTCTTCTTCTCCCCTCTCCTTTCCCTTCTCTCCCCTCCCCTTCCCTTGTCTTCCTTTTCTTTTCTTTTTTCTTTCCCTTTGTTTTCTTTTCTTTATTTGAAATTCCAGTATAGTTAACATGCAGTTTTATATTGGTTTCAGGTGTACAATACAGTGATTCAACAATTCTATACATCACACAGTGCTCATCACAACAAGTGCAAGTCTTAATCCCCAATGCATAATTTACCCATGCATCCCCACCTCCACTCTGGTAACCATGAGTTTGTTCTCTATAGTTTAGAGTCTGTTTCATGGTTTGTCTCCCCTCTTTTTCTTTTTTTTTTTTTTTGGTTGCTATATTTTGTCCCCTAAATTCCACACATTAGTGACCTTATATGGTATTTGCCTTTCTTTGACTGACTTAGTTTGCTTAGCATAATATTCTCTAATTCCCTCCATGTTGTAACAAATGGAAATATTTCATACTTTGGTTGAATAATATTCTATTATGTATACATACCATGTCTTCTTTATTCGTTGATCTATCAATGGATACCTGATCTGATTCCATAATTTGGTTATTGTAAATAATGCTGCTATACACATCAGAGTGCATATATCCCTTTGAATTGGAGGTGTTTTTTTTAAGTTTGGGATAACTACCTAGTAGAGCAAGTAATGAATAATAGGGTAGTTCAAAAAAAAGCATGCAAACGCACAGACAAATCAAACAAACAAGCAAGCCAAAAAGGGAAAGAAGAAAAAAAGAAAAGAAAAGAAAAGAAAAAAGGGCGGGGACCACAGATATCCTTAATGACAGATAAGAAACTGAGTTTTGTTGGAAGGAGGTTGGTTGGAGTAGGATCAGATGGGTGATGGGTATTAAAAAGGGCGCTTGTGATGAGCACTGGGTGTTGTATGTAAGTGATGAATTACAGTCTTACTCTTGAAAAGAATATTGCATTATATGTTAACTAACTAAAATTTAAATGTTAAGAAATAAACAAAATAAATAAACGAATAAATAAGTTTAAAAAAACTAGTATAAATTGGAAAAAAATGAAAAGGAAAAAGGAAAACATGTACCCAAAGTCACTGGAAAAACGTAGGTCGTGATTATTCCAAGTTTTTATATGCAGTGGAGCTCAAAATGCAGTTTTAGAAGTTTGCACCATTGCTGGGTTTCACACTGGCAGGCATAGTTGCACTCCTGAGGAGAGCAGTTGCCCAGGAGCAGACAACATCTGAGGATTCCCTGCATCACGTTAGGAAAAAACTCCCCTTCTTGGAGTGCATTTGTGAGAGATGGCACTGCCTGTCAGGGGCTGATAGAACTTTTGGGTGTCATTAAGCTGCTGCGTTCTTTAGCATAGGCACAGAATCAGATACTGAGAGCAGCTAACCTGGACACTGGCTTTTTGCTGGACTTTATCATGAACCCCAAGCACTTGCACTCATGTGACTGTTCACTGGGGACAAACCGCCACTAACCCCAGTGCAATGAGTACCTCCCCCAGAGGATCAGTGTGGTTCTGGATCATGCCAGGTCTCTACTATGTGGAGTCTCGAAACCCAGCTGGTGTACCTGAGATAAAATACAGGATAAAATACATTTGTTTCGCCAGATGCTCAGATGGTTCAGACAAAGCAAGGGTGAAGGCAGGGATCTGAAGGAAGCTTGGGACACACAAGGGGAGATTGACCCTTCTGTGAGGGCTTTCTGAATAGCAGCAGGCTGGAACTCCCCTCTCTTGGGACTAGAGAGTGGGCTGACTCCATTTTTATGCCCTGCCAATCAGCACAATCTTCAGTGAGCAGCAGTGCACCCACCGTGGATGCTTGAGCTGCTTACACCAACCCCACTCCTCTGTATTCTGCATGTGCTTTTTTATTAGGGCAAGTGTGTCTGAGATCCAGAGAAGCACTGGGCCCTTCCCCCAGAAAGCCAGCACAAATCCCCATGTTGCACCAAGTGTACTGAGTATTGACTGCTGCAAATCTTCAGCTCTAGTGGAAATTGGATCTAGCTTTTTTTTTTTTTTTAACAAGCGGACCAAAGAACACCTCTTTAAAATTTGCCATGCACTGGACAAAGTCCAAGCACTCCCCACTGTACACAAGGAGAAACTCTGCAGAGGACTGGCCTGAGGGAAAAAGCAGCCAAAACACAACTGCATAATACACACAGCATACACAGGAAACACTCTTGAAATACCAGGCCATTGGTCAACATATGACATTTTCATAATTTAGCCATTACTCTGAAAAGCAAGAAGCAAAACAGGATTTCATAATACAGAGAAAACAGACATCTAGTCAAAATGTCAAGATAGAGGAATTTATCCCAATAAAAAGAACAGAAGAGATCATGGCCAGGGATTTAATTAAAATAGATGTAAGTAATATGTCTTAACCAGAATTTAAAACAACAATCACAAGGACACTAGCTGGGCTTCAGAAAAACATAGAGGACACAAGAGAGCGCAGAGATAAAAGACCTAAAAATGTCAATGCGAAATAATGCTACAACCAAGATGTGAAACTAACTGATGGTAATGACCACAAGACTGGAAGAATGAGAGGAATGAATAAGTAATATAGAAGATAAAATTATGAAAAATAATGAAGCTGGAAAGTGGAAAAGGAAAATCTTGGATCACAAATGTAGATTTAGGGAACTCAGCAACTCCATAAAGCATAATAACATTCATATAATAGGAGTCCTAGAAGAAGAGGATAGGGGGAAAGTTTTATTTGAGGAAATTATAGCTGAAAACTTCCCTAATCTGAGGAAGAAAACTAACATCCAAATCCAGGATGCACAGAGAACTCGCATCTGCATCAACAATAGCAGGCCAATACCAAGACATATCATAATAAAATTTACAAAATACAGAGATAGAGAAAAAATCCTGAGAGTAGCAAGGAATTAAAAATCCCTAATTCACAAGGGAAGACACATAATGCTAGCTGCCGACTTAACAACAGAAACTTAGCAGGCCAGAAGAGAATGGCATGATATATTCAATGTACTGAATCAGAAAAATATGCAGCCAATAAATAATACGATATACAGAAAGACTATCATTCAAAATAGATAGAGAGATGGAGTTTCCCAGACAAACAAAAACTAAAGCAGTTCATGACCATTGAACTAGCCTTGTAAGAAATTTTAAAAGGGACTTTTTGAGTGTGAAACAAAGACTGAAAGCAAAAAGCCTAGAAAGAAAGAAAGAAAGAAAGAAAGAAAGAAAGAAAGAAAGAAAGAAAGAAAGAAAGAAAGAAAGAAAGAAAACCTCGAGAAACAACAAGGTTACAAGTAATACAATAGCGCTAAATTCATATCTATCAATAATCACTCTTTATGTAAATGGACTAAATGCTCCAACCAAAGGTATAGGATATTAGAATAGATTAAAAAAGAAAGAAAGAAAGAAAAAGAGAGACCCATTTATATCCTGCCTACAAGAGACTCACTTTACACCTAAAGATACCTAAAATCTGAAAGTGAGGGGATGGAGAACCATTTGTCATGCTAATGGTTCCAATGGCACCCAAAGAAAGCTGGAGTTGCCGTACTTATATAAGACAAAGTAGATTTTAAACAAAGGACAATAAGGAGAGATGAAGAAGAGCACCATATGATAAGAAAGAGGTCTATCCAACAAGAAGATCTACCAATTGTAAATATTTATGGCCCCAACCTGAACACTCAAACATATAAAACAATTAATAACAAATAAAAAGGAACTCATTGATAATAATATAATAATAGTAAGGGATTTTAAAACCCACTTATAGCAAAGGACAGATCATCTATACAGAAAATCAACAATGAACAATGGCTCTGAATGACACACTGGACCAGATGAATTTAACATATATATTCAGAACACTTCACCCTAAAGCAGCAGAATATGCATTCTTTCTGAGTGCAAATGGAACATTCTCCAGAATAGAACACATACTGGGATACAAATCAGCCCTAAACAAATAGAAAAAGACTGCAGTAATACCATGCATATATTCTGATCATACACTGTGAAACTTGAGGTCAACCACAGGAAAAAAAATGAGAAAGAGCTATGCAAAATTGTATGTGGACTATTTTAAGTTTCAGAAGACATTTCTTTATGATTAAAATAAGTACATATATAATTGCTTATTTTATAAATTTTTAGGTAGATTGTTTTCTTTTACTTTATAGGTCTAATAGTATTGAACTTGTTCAATCTACCAGAGTAAATATAAATATTGCTTTGTATTTCCTGCCAAAAGATCTGATTTTGGTTTAAAGCACAATTTATGATGATGTTATTTTTGATTGCTTAGTTCATACTGAAATTCCAAGCCATTACTTAATGTATGAGAGTTACACATAATTAGAACTGTTTTGGTTTTTTTAATTGGAAATTGTAATTTTAAAATTATATCAGTGAACACAATATCATAAAAGGTGTTTGCAATTTATTTATTTTATATTGATGTGAAATGAACCTCTCATTTGAAATTTATTCTGTATCTAGACAGTGACTTTGGAATTTGGAGGAGAAATGTAGAGTTACTGGATTTTTTCTTGAGGAAAGAACATTCATGATGTCTCTTAGGTGCTTCTAATCTTAATATTTGACCAATGTCAAATTATTCAGCCAGGAACACAGAATGTAACTGTGCTGTTTGCAACAAATGGAATAGAACTGGAGAGTAAAATTCTGAGTGAAAATCTCATCCTAGCCCACAACATCTGCCTAGACCCTGAAAACGAACCCTAAGCTTGACCTTCACCTTCACTCTCACCGTCGACTCAGATCTCCAGTGAAGACTCTGAACTACCAGTGTATTGGCACATACCATCTCCTGGGACATAGCCCTAATCCTAACCCTGGCTCTTGCCCTACCTTCACCCAAATCCTAAATCTGAATAAATAACAGAAGGGGACACATGAATGATGTTCGATTAGTAACACAGGAAAACAAAGGGGAATCATACCATTTGCACAGATCAGGATGGACCTGGAGAGTATGATTCTTAGCGAAAACTTCACTCTAACTACACCAACAATCTAACCCCTGAAACAGAACCCTACACCTGAACACAACCTGAAACCTCACACTCAACTCAGCTCTACAGTGATATTTCTGCACTGCCAGTGGATAAGCTCCTCTGTTCTACCGCCACCTAACCCAAATCCAGCTGTGGCTCTGGGCCCAGCTGGGCTCAAATCCCAGTTCTAAGAAAACAGTGGCTGAGAAAACACATGAATAACACCAGATTACTCAGCCAAGGAACAGAATGGAACCATGCAGTTTGTAATCACTGGGATGGGGCTGGAGAGTATGATTCTGGGAAGACAAAAAGAAAACCCTCAACCTAACCCACACCATCAGTCTGGCCCTTGAACATGAGCCCTAAGCCTGGCCTTCTACTGAAATCTCAATTTCAACTCTGGCTTCTGGGGAGGTCTCATTACTGTTGGCAGATAGACCCCCACCATCTCCTGGACCCCAACATTTACTGTAGCCATGGCTCTGGCACTACACTGTTCAAGTCCTATCTCTGAAAAGGCAACAAATGAGGGGCATAAAAATTATACCAGATTATTCAGCCAGGATTATAGAGAATAACCATGAAATTGCAAGGACTGGAATGGAGCAGGTGTGTGATTTTGAGACAAAAAAAAAAAAAAAAAAACAACCTAACCTAAGCAACACCATCAGCCTAGCTACTGAGACCAAACAAACACTAAGCATGATCCTCACCTTACTTCTTGCTGTCAACTCAGCCCTCCAGGTAGGTCTCCATATTGCTGGAAGATAGCCCCTTGCATTCTCTGGGTTATTCTCTAACTATAACCCTAGCCATAGCTGTGGCTCTACCAAGGCATGAATTCTAGGTCTGATGAAACAACAAAATTGAGACACATGAACGACACCAGATAGATCAGCCAAAAACACAGAAGAAATCCATGCAGTTCACAATGACCAGGATGGAGATGAAAGGTATGATTCTAAATAAAAACCTATCCTCACCCAGATAATTAGCCTAGATAATGAAGCCAAATCCAAAGTCTAACACTCACTCAAAGCCTACTTCTCAATTGAGCCCACTGGGGAGGTATACAAAATACTGGCTGTTGGGACATTACCATCTCCAGAGCACTCACGTTGACCCTACACATGATTCTGGACCTACCCAGCCCAAATACTATTTCTAAAAAGGCAACAGATGAAGGACACATTAAGGATACTAGATTACTCAGCCAGGAACACAGAAGGGAACTAAGCTGATTGCACTGAAGAGGATAGTGATGGAGAGTAGATTCGGAACAAAAACATCACCCTAACATACACCATCAACATAGTATCTGAACACAAACCTTAAGCCTGACCTTCCCCTAAACACTCAAACTCAACTCAGCCCACCAGGGAAATCTAAAAGCTACAGGTGGATAGGCTCCTGCCATCTCCTGAGCCATAACTAAAACCCTGCCCTAGCACTGTCATTACCCGGTCCTGATTCATATGTCTAAGAACACAGTGGATGTGGGACACATGACATATGCCAGATTACTCAGCCAGGAACGCAGAAAGGAACCATGCCATTTTCAATTACCAGTATGGAGCATGGATTATTATTTTGAGCAAAAACCTCACACAAACCCACACCAACAGCCTAGTCCCTGAACATGAACCCAATGCTCAACTCTCACTCTAACACATGCTCTCAATTAAGACTTCTGGGGAAGTGTCTGCACTGCCAGTGGATAGGCCCCTCCCATATCCTGGGTCTGAATCCTAACCCTAGCCATGTCTCCAGGCCAAGATTGGCCCAAATCATATGTCTATGGGGGGGAAAAAAACATGTGGGACACATGAGGGACACCAGGTCACTCAATGGAGAACAGAGAAGTGAACTGTGACATTTGCCACTCCAGGAATGAAGCTAGAGAGTATGATTCTGAGTGAAAACCTTAATCTTCCCCACACTATCAATCAGCCTAGTCCCTGAACATGAATCCTAAGCCAGGCCCTCACCCTAAGACTTGTCCTCAAATCAGCCCTCCAGGGAGGTCTCTGCGATGCTGGCCTATAGTCTCCTAACATCCAAGGTCCTAACCCAAACCCTAGCCAAGTCTCTGGTCTTATCCAGCCCCAAATACTAAGTTGGAGGAAACAACTGATGTGGGACACATAAACAATGCCAGATTACTCGGCCAGGAACACAAAACGGGACCATAACACTTGCAATGACCTGGATGAAGCTAGAAAGTAGATTAGGATGGAAAACCTTGCCCTCCCCTACATCGTCAGCTCAGCCCCTGAACATGAAGTGAAAGCCTGACCCTCACCTTAGCTCCTGCCTTCAACACAACCCTCCCTTGAGGTCTCCTCACTGCAGGCAGATAGGCCCCCAGAATCTCCTAGGTTCTAACCCTAACCCTAGTCATGGCTCTGGCCAACCTGTACCTGAATCCTTGGTCTGAGGAAACAAAGGATGAAAAATATGCATGATTCCAGATTATTCAGCCAAGCACACAGAAGACAACTGTATGGATGTGGAGAGTAGAATAGGATGGAAAATCTCACCCAAAACCCAGACCATCAGCCTAGCCCCTGAAATTGAAAGCTTAACTGGACACTCATCCTAACAAACCAGCTCAAATAAGTCCTCCAGGAATGTCTCTGTCCTGCCAGAGGATAGGACCCTAGCCTCTCCTAGATACTAAATCTAACCCTAGGCATATCTCTGACCATATCAGGGACCAAACCCTAGATATGAGGAAATAACCTAAGTGAAACACGTGAAGGACATTAGGTTACTCAGCCAGAACAGAGAAGGGTTCTATGCTATTGCAAACACCCAGATGGAACTAGAGAGAAAATTAGGATTAAAAATCACACCCCAACTGATACAATCAGCCTGGCCCTGGAGCTTTAATCTTAACCCTAATCCTTACCCTAACAGTTGTCCTCAACTAGGGCCTCCTGGAATGTCTCCACACTGCTGGCAGATAGTCCCCTAGAATCCTCTTGGCCCTATCCCCAACCCTAGCTCTGGCTGTTGCCTACCTGGGTCTGAAAGCTAGATCTTAGGAAACCACAGATGAGGGACAAATGAACAAAGCCAAACTCCTCAGCCAGGAACACAGAAATGAAGTGTGTCCTTGGAAATGACTGGGAGGGAGTTGGAAAATAGATTAGGACTGAAAACCTGGCCCAAACAAAAGGATCCTAGCCCTTGAACCTGAAGCCAAACCCTACGCCTTACTCTCATCCTAACAAAGACTCACCCTCAACCCAGCCCTCCCAGGAGGCCACTGAAGTACAAACTGATAGGCCGCTACCATCTTCCAGATACTAACCCTAACCCTAAACATGATGCTGGCACTACCTAGGCCTGCATCCTAGGTCTGAAGTAAAAATGAATTTGAGACCCATGACTGGCCCTGAATTATTTAGCAAGGAACACTGAAGTTACCCAGGCCATTTACAAGGGCAGGATGGACCTGGGATATGTGACTGTGAGCCCAAACCCAACCATATCCCACAAAATCAGATGGACCCAGAACACAAAACCTAAGCCTGACCCCCATCCTAAACACATGCCCTTAACTCAGCCCTCAGAGGATATCATCTCACTACTGGCAGACAGGCACCTGCTATCTCCCAGGAACTAACCTTAACCCTAGCCATGGCCCTGGCCCTAAATGGGTCTATATCCTAGGTCTGAAAAAGGAATGGCTTTGGGCACATGACCAGAGCAGAATTATTCAATGAGGAACCCAAAACTCCAGATTTCTAGGAATGGGGTGCACATGGAAAACGTGATTTGGAGCAAATAATTAGCTGGAACACACAAAATCAATAGGCCCCTGTCCCCAGTCTAATGCTTGAGCTACACCCTAATACTTGCCATTAACTCAGCACTCCAGGGACATGAATACACTAATGGCTGATAGGCTCTTGCCATCTCCCAGGGCTTAACCCTAATCCTAACTATGGCCCTAGCCCTATATGGGCCCACATCCTAGATCTGAGGAAAGAATGGATTTAGAACACATGACTCATATGGCCCAATATTATTCAGCAAGGACCCAGAAGTTAACCATGCAGGTTTGCATGGCTGAGATGGATCCGGAGAACATGATTGTGAGCAAAACCTAACCATAACCCAAACAATCAACCAGACCCTGGACCAAAACCCTGAGCATGAGCCACATCCAAACACTTGCCCTCAACTCAGCCCTCCAAGAAGGTCGCCAGACTACTGGTGGATAGGCTTCTGGGTTAACACTAACCCAAGCCATGGCCTAGCCCTAAAATGGGCCCTGAGGAAAAAGAATGGATTTGGGGCACATAACCGGCACAGAAATATTCAGTGAAGAACCCCGAATGAAGCCACACAGATTTCCAGCACTGAGATGCACATGGGGAGCATGATTCTGAGCAAACACTTAGCCCAAAGACACAAAAATAAGCAGCCCCTGAACCTTAACATAATGCAGAGCCACATCCAAACAGTCACACTCAACTCAGCCCTCTGGGCATGTTAACTCACTACCAGTAGACAGGCCCCTGCTGTCTCCCAAGTGCTAACCCTAACCAAAAATATGGCCCAGACCCTACATAGGTCTGCATCCTAGGTTGATGAAAACATTGATGTGGGTTAAATGACAGGAGCAGATTGTTCAGGGAAGAACTCAGAAGAACACCATGCCATTTAAATGGCCTAGATTGAGCTGGAGAACATGAAAAAACAAACAAACAAACAAACAAACAAAAACAAAAACAAAACTAACCATAGCCCACACAATCATCTGGCCCCTGAACCAAAAACTTAAGCCATACCCACATCCTAACATTTGTCCTCAACTCAGCCCTCCAAAGGAGATGACTGTGTTACTGACAGATTGGCCCCTGGCATCTCCTAGAACATAACCCTACCCATAACCAAGGCCATGACACTAAGCATGCACACCTTCTAGGTCTAAGTTGAGTGGATTTAGGGCCCATGACTAGCAAAAAAATATTCATTAAGGTTTCTAGAAGGTCACCACATTGACACAGCCAGAATGGAAAGATTGAAGAGGATCCTGAGTGAAAACCAAAGCCTAGCCTACACAATCAGTGGACCCCTGAACCTAAACTCTGAGCTTGATTCACAGCCTATCACACACCCTCAAATGAGCCCTCCATGGAGATCACTTAAATACTGGCGTTTAGGACTTTGTAACCTCCAGGAACCAAACCCTAACCTTAGATATGGCTCTGACCTTAAGTGGGCCCACTTCCTAGGTCTGAGGAAAGATCACACTTGAGGCCCATACTGGCACAGAATTATTCCAGGGAGGAAAACAAAAGTTCTCCATGACATTTACTCAGCCAGGGTGGGGTGGCAGAAGGGATCCTGAGCCAAAACCTAAGCTTGAGCCATACCATACCTGAAACCAAACCCTAAACCTAACCCACACCCTAACACACACCTTCAGTTCATCCCTCCAGGGAGATCACTGCAGTGGTGGTGGTTTGGTCCCTGACACCTCCTGGGACCTAACCCTAACCCTAGGCATGGCTCTGGCCCTAAGAGGGCCCACCCTCTAGGTCTGAGGAGAGAACAGACTTGGGGCATGAGTGCTCAGATTATTCAGGGCAAAACCCAGAAGACGGCCATGACATTTACACAGTTAGGATGAGCCTGCAGTGGAGATCATGAGGAAAAACCTAAGCCTAGCCCACAACCTCTGCCTGCCCCAGAACCCAAACCTTAAGCCTGACTTAACACACACCCTCAACATAGCCCTCCAGCGATATCACGGCATAGCTGGCAGTTCAACCTCTGCCACCTCCCAGGGCTTAACTCTTAACACTAGCTATGGTTCTGATCTTAATGGGCCCACGTCCTAGGACTGAGGAAAAAATGAATATAAGCAAATAATCAGCACAGAATTAGTCAGGGAGTACACCAGACATTCACCATGACATTTACATGACAAGGATGGAGCTACAGAGGGGATCCTAAGTTAAAACCTAAGCCTAATGCACATAATAGGCAGCCCCTGAACTCAAATCCTAAGGGTGAACGGCACTATATCGTGCTCCTCCAACTCGGCCCTCAATGGAGATCACTGTGTGGCTGACTATATGGCCCCTGCCATATCCCAGGGCTTAACCTTAACACTAGCCTTGGCCTTGGCTCTAAGTGGACGCTTTTCCTAGGTCTGAGGAAAGAACAGAATTGGATCACAAGAACAGCACAGAATTATTCAGCAAAGAACACAGAAGATCACCATGACCATTAGATGACTGGGATGGAGCTGCAGAAGAGGATCCTGAGCCAAAACCTATGCCTACCCCACAAAATTGGCTGTCACTGAACCTAAACTCTTAACTCTAAGCCTGACCCGCATGAAAACAGGCACCTTCAACTCAGCTTTCTGGGGAGATCACTACATTGCTGGAAGTTTGGTCTTTGCCACCTCCATGGACCTAAACCTAAGTCTGGCCATGGCTCCACCCCTAAAGGGGCACAGCTCATAGGTGTGAGGAAAGAATGGACTTGGGGCCCAGGACCGTGCATAATTTTTCAGTGAGGAAGCTATAATCCGGTTATGTTTCCTGCTCCTGAGTGTAATGACTTTATGATGAACAGGTCTTATAATGTTCAGAGCCTGTTGCTTCAGTGAGTGTCTCTGATGTGTGCTATTTGCACTCTGGAGCTGTGTTTTGACTGCTCTATCTCAGGTCAGTCATCTGCAGAGTTTCTCCTTGCCTGAAGTAGCAGTATTTGGATTTTGGCCAGAATGTGTTGAGCTTTAACTTGGTGTGCTCATGGTCTGCTTGGTAAATAAGATGTCATGCTACTTCCACTAGAACCAAACCTTGCAGAATTCTTTGGTCAGCAAATGTAGTGCATGAAGAGGTTTTTACTGGTCTTCTTTGGAAGGGGCCTGCTGCTCTAGTCTATAGGCACACTTACTCCAGAAAAGTAATACTAGCAGAACACAGCAGGGTGGGACTTAGTGTAAGCAGGATATACAGGCAGTGCTGCTGTGATGTATATTTTTTTAATGTTTTTTTTATTTATTTTTAGAGACAGAGAGAGACAACACAAGCAGGGGAGGGTCAGAGAGAGAGGAAGACACAGAATCCAAAGCAGGCTCCAGGCTCCAAGCTGTCAGCGCAGAGCCCGATGCACGGCTCAAACCCACGAACCCGTGAGATCATGACCTGAGCCGAAGCTGGACACTCAACTGACTGGGCCACCCAGGCGCCACTGCTGTGCTGTATATTGAAGTTAATTTATACTGGGGGACAGGAGCTCAGTATAAACTTAACTCCCAGCTAGCTCCTTTGTCCCAAGAGAGGGGAGTCTGTGCTTGTTGCTCTCTGGAAGCACTCCTAGAAGTGCAAAAAAGTTCCCCTCATATACCCTAGGCATTTTTCAGATCTCTCTCTTCACACTGTCTGTTGCTGTATTGAATGCCTGAGTAGAGCAGCACAGCACACTCTGGGGTCTATCACAGCCAAGCCAGCTGACTTTTAAAACTCTAAATTTCAGTGATGGACAGTGGTGGGTACCTGAGCTGATCTTTGGGGGGGAAGATCTTGCTATTCTGGGATTTATGTAGGTCTACCCCAGAAGGACAGCTGTGCCAGAGCACAGGTACATGGGATTTGGAGCAAAGCAGGCTAAACATCTAGTATTGAGGTTAGCCACCCTCAGCAGGTGTCTCTGTGTCTATGCTGAGGGATGGGGGAGGGAAATGTCACCTTCCAGTTCTTTTGTCCCCAGAGAGGAAATGCCATCTCTTGCAGAAGTGCTCCAAGAAGTATGAACAGTCTTTCCCTCTGCACCTTAGATGATCTTCAGATCTTGCATCTACCCGCTGTTGCTTGTTTACCTTCTCTCCAGGAGTACGACAGTGCTCTCAGATCTCTAACCCAGCCAAACCCAAGAACTTCTAAAATTCCAGTCTTTGCAGGTGCCTGGGTGGCTCAGTTGGTTGAGCATCTGACTTCGGCTCAGGTCATGATCTCACAGTCCGTGGGTTCGAGCCCTGCGTCAGGCTCTGTGCTGACAGCTCAGAGCCTGGAGCCTGCTTCAGATTCTGTGTCTCCCTCTCTCTCTGCCCCTCCCCCACTCATTTTCTGTCTCTCTCTCTCTAAATAAAATAAAGACATAATAAAATAAAATAAAATAAAATTTCAGTCTTTGAGCCCCACTGGCTGGAAAAACTCACAAAAATCAACCCCTCTCATTTTATCAGCCAATGGCTTTGAGGAAGTGTTCTTTTTGTGTATATCCTTGTATGCTGTACTCTCCCTCCCCTTTCTCCATGACCAGAGCTCCCTTCCTTCTGCAGCACCCATTATCGCTTTCTCCCCCAAACTATGTCCCCACACTTCCTACCCTTCTCAATATGGCATCTTCTGTTCCTCCATCAGTTTGTTCTGTCAGTCCTCAAGTTGATTTCTTGGGTATTCAGAATGATTTGATAGTTATCTAGCTGTGTTTGAGGGACAAAGAGGCCTTGGGTCCTCCTACTTCACAACCATCTTAGTTCACCTCAGTCCTTGTTTTAAAGCCTAATTTGTCAGGCATAAGTACTGCTACTCTGGCTTTATTTTGACATCCATTTGATGTAATTATTTCTCCACTGCCTCACTTTCAATCTGCAGGTTCTTGTAAGTCTGAAATGAGTCCCTTGTAGGCAGCATATTGATGGGTCTTGTCTTTTATCCATTCTGACACCCTATATCTTTTGTTTGGAGTGTTTAGTCCATTTATATTCAAAGTAATTATTGATAGATTTTTTCATTTTATTTCTTATTTTATCACTGTTTGCAAAGATTTCCTCTGATCATTTCTTGTCTTTGTCGCTTTTCATCTCTCCTCTCCTCTCATAGAGTCCTTTTTAATATTCCTTGCAAGCCTGTTTACTGGTCATGAATTCCTTTTGATTTGTTTATCTGGGAAGTTCCTTATCTTTCCTTCCATTCCAAAT
Organism: Cryptoprocta ferox; assembly: GCA_028646485.1. NCBI lineage: Eukaryota > Metazoa > Chordata > Mammalia > Carnivora > Eupleridae > Cryptoprocta > Cryptoprocta ferox. The sequence goes on from CM053572.1 coordinate 3,081,538, forward strand.
GATAGCTTTACTAGATAGACTATCTTTGGTTGCAGATTTTTCCCATTTATCACTTTGAATATGTATGCCACTCCCTTCTGGCTTGCCAACTGTCTGTTGAGAAATCTCCAGATAGCATTATGGTTCTTCCCTTATAAGTTAAAGACTTTTTTTTTGTTTGTTTCAGTGCTATATATAGTTTTTTTTTAATTAATGTTTATTTATTCTTGAGAGAAAGACAGAGACAGAGACAGAACATGAGCAGTGGAGGGGCAGAGTGAAAGGAACATAGAATTCAAAGCAGGCTCCAGGCTCCGAGCTGTCAGCACAGAGCCCAATGCAGGGCTCGAACCCACAAGCCATGAGATCATGACCTGAGCCAAGGTTGGATGCTTAACGGACTGAGCCACCCAACACCACTTGTTGCTATTTTTTAAGTTTATTTTTACTTATTTTGAGAGAGATATAGAAAGCAAGTGGGAAAGGGACAGAGAGAGGAAGACAGAATACCAAGCAGGCTCTGTGCTGTCTGTACAGAGCTCAATGTGGGGCTTGAAATCATGAACCATGAGATCATCATCTGAGCAGAAATCAAAAGTCAGACCCTTAACTGACTGAGCCATCCAGCTACCCCTGTCTTACTTCTTTTGAGATTTTTTTCTTTATCGCTATATTTAAAAATCCAATTACATGTCTTAGCGCTTCCCTGCTTTTGTTGATTTTGATAGGAGATCTCTGTGCCTCTGGATATGGATGTCTGTTTTTTTCCCCAAATTAAGGAAGTTTTCAGCTATTATTTCCTCAAATAAATTTTTTCACCTTTTTCTCTCTCTTCTTCTGGAAATCCTATAATACAAATATTATTATATTTGATGGAAGCACTGAGTTCCCTAAGTCTACTCTCATTTTTCCATTATATTGTCCTTGATATCACTAATTCATTCCTCTTGTTCTTGTAGCCTGCTGTTCATTGCTTCAAGTCTGTTTTCCAATCTCATTTATCGCATTCTTCATTTCTGATTGATCCGTGTTTCACCCTTTTATTTCTGTGCTATGGATCTCCCTGATGTCTATTATTTTCTCAAACCCAGTGAGTATCCTTATGATTGTTCCTTTAAACTCCATTAGGTATCTTAGTTATATCTCTTTTATTTAGATCTCTGGCATTGGCCTTATGTTGTTCTTTCATTTGGGATGAATTCCTCCATCTTGTCATTTTGTCTAACTCTCTGTCTTCTTCTTTGTGTAGAAAAGCCAGTTATATTTCCTAAACTGAAAGTAATGGCTCTATAAAGAAGGGGTTGTGTAATGTGTAGAGCCTGATGCTTCCGGGAGTTTTTCTGATGTGTGATCCATACCCTCTGCTGTTGTGTTTTGACTGCACTATTCTACAGGAAAGTTGTCTGCAGAGGTTTTCTTTGCCTGCTGTGGGCAGTTTTTTTTTCCCTTGGCCAGAATGTGGCAAGTTTGAACTAGGTATGCTCTTGTCTGCTTTTGAAATAAGACCTGATACTATTTTGGGAACTAAGGCCCTGCAGAACTTTCTGGTTGGGAGATGTGGGGTGGGCAGAGGTTTTTGCTGGTTCTCTTGGGGAAGGGCCCACTGCACTGGAGCAAGTTTGACTGAAAAGGGCAATCTTGCTACAGCACAAGGGTGTAGGACTTGGTGTTAACAAGTTAGGCAGCCAGTGTAGGTGCTGTGCTGCTTTAGCAGTGTTTCCATGTGCTTATGCTGAGGGGCAGGGGAGGGAAATGGATCCAGCCAGCTCCTTTGTTCCCAGAGAGGTGTCCTTGAATATTGCTTTAGGGACACACTCCAATAGTAAATAATCTCCCCATTTTTTCCCTCAAGCACTCTTCAGATTGCTGTTTCCAAGGCTCTGTCCACAGGCTCTTTGCTTCCTTCTCCCAGGAGCAGTACAATGCCCTCTGGCTCTATCCCAGCAAAGGTGCTGACTTTTAAAACTCTAGGCTTCAAACTAGGCTGGTATAAGAACACAAGGAATTCAGCTCCTCTTATTTTCCAAGCCTATGTCTTTGGGGAAATGTTCCCCTTGTGTGTTCTTCTGTGCTCTCTCCCACTCACCCTTCTCTGTGACCATGGCTCCATCCCCTCTTCTATACCGATGATCCTTTTCTCCCCTAAACCGCATCTCTGTGCTTCCTACATGCTTTGATGTGACCTCTTCTCTCACTTTAGTCATGGAGTTTTTTTGTGTGTCTTCAGGTCTACTTCTAGGATATTTAGGATAATTTGATAATTATCTAGTTTTGTTTGTGGATGAGATGAGCCTAGGGTCCTACTTTGCCACGATTTTTCTCCTTCTTACACTTCATGGTCTTTTGACAACTGACTCAATTTTATTACTTATAATCAGTCTGTTTAGATTTTGTATTTCTTCCTGTTTTATTTTTGGAAGATTGTAAATTTTTATTTATTTATTTATTTATTCTACATTATCCAATTTGTTAGCATATAATTTTTCATTGTATTTTCTTATAATCTTTTTATTTCTGTAATGTCAATTCTTACTTTCCCTCTCTTGTTTCTGATTTTATTAATTTGGATCTTTTGTATTTTTTCTTGATAAGTCTGGTTAAGGATTTGTCGATTTTGTTTGTGTTTTCAAATAACCAGATTTTGTTTTCTTTGGGTTCTCTATTGTGCTTTTTAGTGTCTATGTAATTTTTTTCCATTCTAATATTTAGTATTTCCTTTCTTTTACCCACCCTTGGCTATATTTGTTCTTTTTCATGTTTCTTTAGGTGTAAGGATTGATTGTTTATTTGAGCTTTTTCTTGTTTCTTGACATAGGCCTTCACTGCTATATAATTCCCCCTTAGAACTGCTTTGACACATCCCCTAGACTTTGGAACATTGTATTTTAACTTTCTTCTCTATCTGTATATTATTTATTTATTTATTTATTCTCTGATTGCTTTATTCACTCATTTGTCATTAGTATCATATTGTTTAGTCTTCATGTGTTGTATACTTTCCACTTTTTCCCTTGTGATTTATTTCTAGTTTCCTACTATTGTGATCAGAAAACATACATGGTATGATTGCTTTTTTTGTTCTTGTTCCAAACTTTTGATCTATTCTGGAGAATGTCCATGTGCATTTGAAAGAATGTGTATTCTGTTTTTCTGGATGGACTATTCTGTGTATACCTGTTCTGTCCGGCTAGTGCAATGTGTCATTAAAATTTTTTTCTTTCCTGATTTTCTGTCTACCATCGATGTAAGTGGGTGCTAATTCTCCCGCTGTTATTGCATTACCATCAATTTCTCTATTTATGTTCATTTATGTTTGCTTTATATTTTCAGCTGCTCCAGTGTTGGGTAACTAGATATTTACGTTGGTATATCCTCTTGTTGGATTGATCCCTTTATCATTATGCAATGTTCTTGTTTGTCTCTTGTTACAGTTTTTGTTTAAACTTCCTGTTTTCATACTGATACAAGTATTGCTACCTCATTTTTTCTTTTTCCACTCTTATTTGCATGGTGAATATTTTTCCACCCCTTCATTTTCAGTCTGTATGTGTGTTTTGGTCTCACGTGCATCTTTTGTAGACAACATATATATGGGACTTGTTTTTCTATCTATTCTGCCATTCTATACCTTTCGTTTGGAACATTTAGGCCATTTACATCTAAAGTAATTATTGATAGATATGTACTTATTGCCATGTGTAGATTGCTTTGGGTAGTAGTGACATTTTAACAATATTTGTTCTTTCAATCCTAAACCATGGAATGTTTTTCCATTTCTTTGTGTCTTCTTCAATTTCTTTCTATAGTTTTCAGTGTACAGATCTTTTACCTCTTTGTTTAGGTTTATTCCTAGGTATTTTATGGTTTTTGATGCAATTGTAAATGGGCCTGATTCCTTGATTTCTCTTTCTGCTGCTTCATTACTGGTGAATAGAAATGCAACAAACTTCTGTATTTTTTTTTTGTTTTATATCCAGCAAATTTTCTATATTCATGTGTAAGTTCTAGGAACCTTTTGGTGGAGTCTTTTGGGTTTTCCACATAGAGTATCATGTCATCTGAGAAGGGTGAAAGTTTGATATTTTCCTTGCCAATTAATATGATATTTATTTCTTTTTGTCGTCTGATTGCCGAGGTTAGGGTTTCCAGTACTATGTTAAACAACAGTGGTGAGAGTGGACATCCCTACCATGTTTCTGACCTTACAGGGAAAGCTCGCAGTTTTTCCCCATTGAGGATGACTTTAGCTATAGATCTTTCATATATGGCCTTTATGAAGTTGAGGTAAGTTTCTTCTATCCCCACTATTCTTTTGAAATTTTTTCCAAACTGATTCTATTAAGCCAGCATTACCTTGATTCCAAAACCAGACAATGACCCCACTAAAAAGAATTGCAGACCAATTTTCCTGATGAATAACAATGCAAAAATTCTCAACAATATCCTTGCAAATAAAATCCAACAATACATTAAAATAATTATTGACCAAGATTAAGTGAAATTTATTCTTGCACCAAAGGGTGATTCGATATCTATAAATAAATCAACATGACACACCACATTAATAAAAGAAATGATAAGAATCACATGACCCTCTCAATAGATGAAGAAAAGGCATTTGACAAAATACAGAATACTTTCTTAATAAAAACCCTCTTCAGTCTTTTTAAAACCAGATCTTCTGTACTTTCAGACTGAGCTTGTTTTTTCCAACTGCTAATAATCTCTAGACGCTTAGGTTTAGTGGAACACTAGTTTGAAAATGTCGATCTGGTTTAGGGACATTAGCAGCTAACAAGGTGTTATTTTCTTTCTAGAAATTCTAAATTAAAGAATAATGTTTATTTTGGGGTTTTAATGTTCTTGCTAATTGGCACAGAGATCTTTTACTCTGGAGGAGAAAGATCCACTTTTTGTGAGAACAATGAAAGAAAGCACTTTTATAATTACTGTTTGTTAGTGTAAAACATTTTAACTGCTTTTCCTTAAAATATAAAAAGTACAATGTGTTGACATCTTCCTTTTTAAAATAACTTATAGGAAGCATACATTTTTATTTTATTTTATTCAATGAGTAAAAAAGAATTTAGATTCCTATTACTGCTGATTTATGTAGGAAGATAATAGGAAGAAGAAAAGGTAGCATGACAATGGGTAAGAGAAGAATCTGGAAAGAGTGACAAAGACTGGCTCTGACAATCAAGTTCAGTAATGAATCCAATAATCAAGTACACATTGTGAACATATTGCAAGATATAGGATATACAAAAGGAGACGTCTGTACTGGAAAGAGATCTACCGTTACCAAGTCAACCTGCTAGGGAGCGGGGAGGTTACAGTGAGTGAGACATATTGAATTGAGATCTGAAGGAAAGGAACTCAGGCAAAGAGTGGGGACTGAGAGGTGATGTGGAACATTACCATCTAAGCATAAGTAACAGCCTGTGTAAAGGTGCAGAGTTCGGAGAGGACATGACATCTGGAGATGCTGCAATCTGCTGAGCATAGCTGCAGCTCCTGTTAATGGTGGAATTGGTGGTAGACAAACAGACATGTCATGCAAGGCCTTGCTATCACACAGAAGAGTCTTTCATTTACCCCATAGGTTGTGGGAGGTCACTGATGGGTGAGGAGCCTCTGATCAGGGAAATGGGTATCTTCACACAGAAAAAACACACTGATTTCTCAACAATCATAATGAACCAAGGGACCAGAGCTGTAACATTGAAGACAATTATTGCTAGCAATTACAGAAAGAAAAGGGTAAGGGAAGAAGATATCCATGATATTTGAGAAGTTAATGGACATGTTTCTTGTGTTACCAGATAAGCAAAAGTGATGACTGTTTGGAAGGCCTTACTTTTTCTTTGTTCATTGACTAAAAAACCCGGAATTTATGGACATTTGGAGATTTGTTACAAATGAAATCTAATGGGACAGTGATAGCAAATAAACTTCTGCATTTTCTTCCAAAGCACACTACAGTTTTCTTATATTTTTCAATACATCTAAAATAAGGAAGAGGGTTCTTCCATTCAAAGTGATACAAATGTAAAAAGATGAGGGAATTAGGTGAAAGATCATATTTACACAGAAAATTAGTGGTGATTTAGACCTCTTAGAAGTGTTTGTTTTCCTCTATGCTTACAGAATTCATTGGGTTTGTTACTTAAAATCGATATTAACATGAGACAAGGATAAGAGGAATCCAAGATTTGAAGAGAGGAATGGGGACACAGAGTCCCATTGTTTCCTCAGACCCTGCAGCCTCTCAGGGATATTTGAACTATGAAGCTTTTTGTTCACTCATTGAAACATGGAAACCTATTTTGAATGGGGCACTTCTCAAGCAACTTACCCATTGAGCCCACAAATTCCCACTTCTTTAGACTGTAGATGAGGGGTTAAGCACAGGAGTGAGAATGGGGTCAAACATAAAGAGAATCTGGTTCAGAATGAAGGTATGGGAAGATCCAGGCCTCATATATATCAGCACGGATAGGCCATAGTAAAAGATGACCACTGTCAGATGGAATGAGCAGGCAGCCAGGGCCTTGATCCTACCTTCACGGGGGTTTCTTTGCAGGACCTGAAGGAAGATGAAGGTGTAGGAGGTCAGAATAAGGCTTATGGGAAGAAGAACCACAACAATATTGATCACTACTATTCCTCTCTCATAGGCTGAAATGTCCTAACACGACAGTTTCAAGATGTTAAAGACCTCTTGACAAGACCTCACAGAAGAACTCGTGGAGTTCCCAGGGACTACAGAGGGGAAAGTGTATGGTATAAGCTGTGTGGACCAAGGATGCCAGAGTCCCTCCCACCCAGGTTCCAAAGACCATATTCTGGGAGACTTGTAGGAAGGTATAATTGGGTATCTGAGAGTATTGCTGATGGCCACATAGCATCATAAGCCATGAGAGTCAAGACTAGGCACTTAGCAATCCCAAGAGTCAGGGTGAAGAAGACCTGGGTCCCAGAGTGGATCAGGGATATCTTCATTTTACCTGAGAAAAAGATAACCATCATTTTTGGAAGTATGCTAGAGATGAAAAACAGGTCAATGAGAGCGAGTCAGCAAAGCAGTAAATACACGGAGGTGTGGAAGTGGGAATATGACAAGATGATGAGGATCAAAATAGTGTTTCCTATGATGCCAATGGTGTAGATGAGGAGGACGACAGAGACAAGGAGGTCAGTATGTCTCATTCCAGGGAAGAGGCCCAGGAGAATGAAGTCTGTGCTCAATGTCTCATTCCCTTTCTCTATGCTGTCTCCCGACTAGTTTCACCTGAAAAATAATGGAGGTTTTCAGACCTATGTGTATGAAGCAGGTCTGTAAAATAAGTAATTGATGGCATAACATGAACCACTTTGTGGGGGAACTGAAAACATAACTTTCTTACTTCATAAAGATGTTGAAATCATAGGACAGGAATTAGTAATCAGAGCATAGAAATCGCACTATTTTTTCCCATCAGTGCTCTTACCCCCTCCTATATTTACTTTTTCTACTTCACCTTTAATTCTCCTCTTCTAATAACCTAAAGAATTCTCTGCAAAAAGGGATTCCTGGTATCTTCTATGCTTTTTTCAACCCCAGCTAGTATTCTTATAATTGTGGTTTTAAATCCTAGTTCAGACATTTTACTTATATCTGTGTTTATTAAGTCCTTGATCATCATTTCTTCCTGTTCGTTCTTTTGGGGTGAATTCCTCCAACTTGTCATTTTGGAAGAAGAAAAAAATAATAATAAATAAAAAGTAAAAAGTAAAAACAAAACAACAAATAAAGAAAGCTATAACCTAGGTGTATTTTATTCTGCTTATTGAAATAAGCTTGGGGCACCTGGGTGGCTCAGTCAGTTAAGTGTCAGACTTCAGCTCAGGTAATGATCTCAAGGTTCATGACTTTGACCCCTGTGTCAAGCTCTGTGCTGACAGCTAAGAGATTGGAGCTTACTTTGGATCTCTCTCTCTCTCTCTCTCTCTCTCTCTCTCTCTCTCTCTCAAATAAATAAATATTTAAAAAAATAAAGAAGGTTGATAGAAGAGAAAAAAGAGAATAAAAAGTTTGAAAAAGTTTGAAAAATTAAAATAGAATTAAAAATAATAAAATAGAATAAAAGAAAATAAAGTAGAATAAAAAATTTGTTCTTTCTGTATCCAAGGAAGAAAATGAAAAGAAAAAAAAAGAAAACAACATAATCAAAAACAGAAGCAAAGAAAATGAACAAAAAATTAACAAGCAAATAAAATGAAAACCCATGGAAGCCAGATACAGGTTCCCATAGAACTGAAACTTTTCAGCACACAATGGTCTGTAAACTATTCCACCCAAGGAGGGTGGAAGGGAGTTGTGCTGGTCTTCTGGGGCACGTGCCTGGAAGGCTCAGGTGGGTGGGGCTTAGTATACACTCTGTTCTCCACTTGGTGGCACGGTTAGCTCACTGGGGTCAATCGGTGTGGGTGTGCTACAGGTAAAAATTGTTTCCCCTCCTCTCTAGTCCCCCGCAAAGGAATTTTGCACCCTCACAGACTCTGATCAATCACTCTTTGGCTCAGCCTTCCATCTCCTCACACCATTCCCCTGTCTGTAGAAGCTGTCTGCCTACCAGGTAGCAACTCCTCCCAGAGTTTTGTCTAAGGTGCAGCTGTGTCTGAAAACCCCACATTTCAGAGACTCCTACCCCTACAGCTTGGATCCATGCTGATCTTCGGGGGGTGGGGGAGGGTCTTGCTGAACAATGGCTGGGCACCCATTCGTCCCAGAAAATGTTCATGTGATTGCACAACATAAAGGGCTAGAATTTATGATAGATGAAAACACACAGAATGTACCTAGTTTTGCTGCACTCAGCTGGCATCTTTTTTCCAATATTAACATATGTGGCAGCCCTCTGAGGTCCACCAGGACTTTTGCCTGCAGGGTAGCCATATCTCCTTTTCCAAATGCATTCCAAACAGGGAAACCACTTCTCTCTCTGTGGCACATGGGCCCTTCAGTCTGTGCTGCCTACTCCTGAGGATTCACCCTGCTTCCTTGCCAGAGTGCCTCCAAGGGACTGAGCTCGAAACTTCAGACTCGTGCTCCACTTTTTATAGAAAACTAGCAGTATTGAAACCCCCTCCTTTATCCTCATCAATGGTTTTGAGGAACATATTTCTTGTCCAGTCTCTTAAGAGAGTTTTACCTCTTTCTCTCTCATTCTCTTTCCAGCTGCTTTCAGGGGGAGTGCTTTTCTTGTGTGACCCTGATGAGGTGCACTCTCTCACCTTTTCTCTTTCTGCCTCTGGTCCTCTCTCCATAAAAATGGCTCTCTACCCTCTGTGGCATTGTGGCTTTTCTCTTCCCCAATTCATCTCTCTGCACCAGGTACCAGCCAAGATCTTTCTCTCGAATTATGCAGATTGTTGCATTAATCCTCAGATCAATTTCCTAGGAGTTCAAAATGGTTTGATATTGCTCTAGCTGTGTTTTAGGGATGAGACAAGCTTGGGGTGCCCATACTACTCTGCCATCTTAAATCCCTTCTTGAAAACATTCACAGAGATAAAAAAGCTAAAATATAGTCAGACCAAAATTAAAAATATTATAACCAAGATGCAATCTCAAATGGAGGCCATGACAACCAAGATGAAAGTAGAACAACAAATTATTGATATAGAGGAAAAATTTATGGAAAACAATAAAGCTAAATAAAAGAGGGAAACAAAGGCAAAAGATCATGATACAAGACTTTCAGAACTCAGCAACTTATGAAGAGAAATAACATTTGTATCATAGGAGTCCCATAAGATGAAGAGAGAGGAAAATGGGCAGGTTTATTCAAATGAGTTGTAGCTGAAAACTTCTCTAATCTGGGGAAAGACACAGACATCAAAATCTAAGAATCACAGAAAATTCTCATAAATTAAACAGAAACAAACAATTATCACAGCATATCGTAGTCAATTTCACAAAATACACCGACAAGGAAAGAATCATGAAAGCAGGAAGGGGAAAACAAAGTCATGAACTTACAAGGGAAGACAGACAAGGTTCTCAGCAGCTCTGTCCACAGAAAGTTGGTAGGCAAGAAGGGAGTGACATGATATATTCATAATGCTGAATGAGAAAAAAGTATGCAACCAAGAATACTTTAGTCAGTACTGCTGCCATTCATAATAGAAGGAGAGATAAAGAGTTTCCCAGATAAACAAAACTAAAGTTGTGAGGAATAAGTTTAGGAATTCACTGAGCTTGAACCAATGGGGTAACAAGGTTTAGGATGAAAGCATACAAGATTAGGTAAGCAGGGTGGAAGTCCTCCCAGTATAGAACAAAAGCATAGAGGAAGAGGAAGCCACAGGTTGAAAGCATCTAAGATTAGGTAAATATAAGCCACAGATTGAAAGCATCCAAGATTAGATAATCAAGGTGGAAGTGCCCCAACATAGTACAATAGCAGAAAGTGGCTTTCATGGGAGGGAAGGATCGAACTAGGTAAACAGATAAACAGGGCTATAGACCACAGGAGAGTGAAGTTGCCTGGAGTGGAGCTAATTATGAAAAGAAAGGTTTCTTGTTGACCCTGAGGTAGCATGCTCTTTCTGTCTTATCCCCTAGGCAAGCTGAGATAAACAGACATGGCACCTCATCCCTGCCATAAACAACCATCTGCCCAGTACCAGGATTTTGTTTTGTATTAACCCAAACCCCTAACAACAGATATCTTTGAAACCCCCTTTCTCTCACACACATGAGTTAATGTTCATGTCTCATTCTCTTTGTGCATGTCCATCATGCTCGTAAGCTTTCTGATCCTAAAGAAATGGAGCAAGGACCCTTAGTTGGGGCTCTTGTCTCCTCCTGGACATTAGCCTCTCTTGAATTTTAATTCTGTGTCTGCTCTCTTGATGGACAAGAGAGAACTCCAGACCCAGAATCTACAACACTAAAGGAAATTTTGACCACTAAACTTGCCCTGCAAGAAATTTTATGGGTGACTATTTGAGTACAGAAAAAAACAAAACAAAACAATTTCTTTCATAGCTTTCTATAGTTTTCAGTGTATAGTTATTTCACCTCTTTGGTTAGGTTTATTCCTACGTATCTTATGGGGTTTGGTGCAATTGTAAATGGGGTTGATTCTTTGATTTCTCTTTCTACTGCTTCATTATTCGTGTATAGAAATGCAACAGATTTCTGTATGTTGACTTTTCTGAATTCATGTATAAGTTCTACCTTATTTTTGGTAGAGTGTTTCAGATTTTTTACCTATAGTATCCTGTCATCTGCAAAGAATGAAAGTCTGACTTCCTCCTTGGTGATTTGGATGCCTTCTCTTTCTTTCTGTTGTCTTATTGCTGAGGCTAGGACTTCTAGTACTATGTTGAAAACCAGTGGTGAGAGTGAACATCCCTGTCATGTTTCTGACCTTACAGGGAAAGTTCTCAGTTTTTTCCCCACTGAGTATGATATTAGCTGTAGGTCTTTCATATGTGGCTTTTACAATCTTGAGGTATGATCCTTCTATCCCTACTTTCTTGAAGGTTTTTTTTTTATCAAGAATAGATGCTGTATTTTGTCATATTCTTTTTTTTTTTTGCATTTATTGAGAGGACCATAAGTTTCTTATCTTTCCTTTTATTAATGTGATGTATCACGTTAATTGATTTTGGATATTGAACCACCATTGTATCTCAGGAATAAATCCCACTTGATAGTGGTGAATAATTATTTTAATATATTGTTTGATCCATTTTTCTAGTGTCTTGAAAATCTTTGCATCCAGGTTCATTGGGGAGATTAGTCTGTATTTCTCCTTTCTAGAGGGGTCTTTGGACTAAATTTTGTAATTTTTAATTTTGCCATATTTGTTATTAGTGGCTCCAGTGGAGGAGGTTGTACCAAAACTTCTACCAAACTACTATTTGGTTGTCCCGAACACATGGAAAATACCAATATGGCTATTTAGGCTCTCAAGGGACTACTAAGTACCTGGCTCTTCAGCTCCCCAACATAGTTGAATTGCAATTCTGACATTCAGAAAGCCCTGGGAATTTGATAACATTAGATATATTGTATAAACCCTCTCAGGGAGAAACTGAGTTGTTTTCTGTTTGTTTGTTTCTTTGTTTTGTGTTTTTTCTTTTTTTATTTTTCTTTGCCCCCCATGATTGTTTTCTGTTTGTTGTTGTTGTTTGCCTACCAAATCTGAGCTGAGCCATAAAGAATAGTTTTCAGGAATGGTTGTTCACTGAAATAAAACTGCCTCTTTGTTTTGTGTAGTCCTGGAGGACTTGTGAATTCCAAGTCATGTCAGCTCCCAGACCTACATGATTTGAGGGCTTTTCCTTGTTTGGCAGAAGCAAAATTTGGGATGCTAAGTGTGCAGACAAGCTCCTTCCAGATAGAAGCTAGAGAATAGGTTTTATTGCTGAGGTGAGCCAGAGAGGAAATTCAGGGGAATTGCCCAATGACTTTTTTTTGGGGGCGGGGGAGAATTCTCAGAAGGATTTCTATTAGCCCTTAGCTGTTCTAGAAGCTCTACCTTCAGATAGTACCTGACCTGTGAAAGTATACAAAGACTTTCTAGGGATAAACTGGGAGATGGGCATTTTTGCCAGCTCCCTCTCCATTTACCTGCAGTATATCCAAGGGGAGTACTTGCATGCTCATTTAACAACTCTTAATTTGTTTGCTATTGTTTTGTGAGACTTGTGATTTCAAGTCCCATGAATCTTACAGCTAAGTTATTTCCATCCCTAAGTGGCAGTTTCAAAAATTTGAGTGCTAAATGTGTGCTCCAAATCAATCTTGAGTGCTAAATGTGCTCCAAACCAATCAAGGCAATATTCCTTGGGTGGGGTTAATGAAATGGTCTCAACCTTTACTACCTGTTTTGATTTGGGTATTTTCACCTGATGTAAGGAGTCAATCGATGAGTTATTGGACATCTCTCAAAGGAGATTGATCAATGCATAGATGTATATTCAGTGTGTCCATGGGGGAAAGTAAAGTAGGAAGCCATTTTGGTGACATCATTCTTCAGTTCTTTTGAATACATACCCAGAAGTGGGATTGTGGGATTGTTGGATCATCTAGCATATATATATGTATATATATATATAATTTTTGAGAAATCACAATATTATTTTCCATAGCAGTTGCACCTTTTTACAATTCCACCAGAGTGCACGAAGTTTCCAATTTCTCCACTTCCTCACCAACCCTTGTTATTTTCAAGTTTTTGTTCTTAATAGTAAACTTTAAAATGATGTGAAGTGATGCATCACTGTGGCTTTGATTTTCATTTCTCTAATGATAAGTTGAGCATCTTTTCATAGTCCCATTGGTCATTTGTGTATCGTCATTTGCTAATGGCCTATTTAAGCTTTGTATTTGTTTTAACTGGGTAATTTTACACTGTTATAAGTTATTTATATATTCTGGATTTTAATATCTTATCAGACCTATGATTTGCAAATACTTTCTCCCATTATGTAGGTTGCCTTCTCACTTGGTTCATTGTGTCTTTGGAGGCACAAAAAAGTATGTTTCTATAGGCCCCATTTATCTATTTTCCTTATGTTGCTTACACTTTTGGTGTCACATTCATCGTGTTGTTGTCAAATGCAATGTCACGAAGACTTCCCTGTGTTTGCTTCTAGGATTTTTATCATTTTTGGCCTTTCATTTAAGTCTTTAATTTATTTTGAGTTAATTTCTGTATATGGTGTAATATGAGGGTCCAATTGCATTCTTTTGCATGTGGTTATTTAGTTTTCCCAGCACTATTTGTCGAAGAGATTATTTTTCTCTATTGACCAGTCTTAACACCCTTGTAGATGTTTGGGATTATTTCTGGACTCTGTATTGCATTCCATTGACCTATATGTCTGTTATTTCAGTAGTGCTTTTTTTTATTTATTTCTGTGACTTTGTAATATATCCTGAGTCATTTAAATTTGTTCCTTTTAAAGATTGATTTGACTATTCAATTTCCTTAGAATTTTATGTGAATTTTAGGATAGACCTTTAAATGTCTTCAAAAATGCTTTTGCGATTGTGATAAGGATTGCATTGAATCTGTAGATCACTTTGGATAGTATTGATAGGGATTGCATTGAATCTATAGGTCATTCTGGGTAGTCTTGATATTTTAACAACATTAAGTCTACACAGGATAATTTTCCATTTATTTGTGTCTTTAATTTCTTTGAGTAATGTTTTCTAGTTTTCAGTAATTTTGTAGTTTTTACTCACTTGGATAGGTTTATTCTTAAGTATTTTATATTTTTGTTGCCATTGTAAATGAAATTGCTTTCTTAATGTCACTTCTACATTTCTTATTGTTAGTGAATTGATTTTGTATAATGAAAATCTGATAAATTTGTTTATTTTTTCTAAAACTTAAAAAAATATTTAGGATTTCAGACTCTTAGAACTACCAGTTTTAACAAACTACCAGTTTGTTCTCTATAGTTAACTATGGGGTAGTGGATGTCGGCTGGATTAAGTAGGTGATGGGCATTAAGGAGAGCACTTGTGATGAGCACAAGGTGTTGTACGGAGTGCTGAATCACTATATTGTACACCGGAAACTAATATTACCCTGTATGTTAACTGGAATTTAAATAAAAACATTAAAAGTATATAGGTTTGTTTTTTTGTTTTTTACATATAAGCTCATGTCATCTACACAGATAATTTTACTTCTTTTTTACCAATTTTGAATTATTTTATTTCTTTTTCTTGACTAATAACTCTAAAATTTCCAATACTATGTTGAAGGTAAATAGTTGAGAGTGAGCATCCCTATCTTGTTCATAATCTTAGAGAAGAATCTTTATTCTTTCACCATTGAGTATGATGATCCATGTTGGATTTTTATATAAGGCCTTTATTGCGTTAAGGTCATTTCCTTCTATTCCTAGTCTATTGAGTGGTTTTATCATGAAAGTTTGTAAAATTCTGTCAAATGATTTTTTTTTGTATATCCACTGAGGTATTCATGTTATACCCTCCCCTCTTTATTCTGTGGTGTTTCACATTGATTGACATTTATATGTTGAACCATCCTTTTGTTTGGTAATAAATATCACTTGATCAAGATGTATAATCCTCTTAATGTATTATTGAATTTAGTTTGCTAGAATTTGTGGAGATAACATAGATCATCTTTTCCTTTTTTTTTTCTTTCCAGAATTCTCATATCTGGATGGACACTTATCCATTTATCTTCTGTATCTGTTAACTCTTTTCTCCTACTCTTTATCCTTTTCTGGGACTTTTGGGAAGAATTCCTTCAGGTCAAAAATTTATTTTTTTACCTGCACTTAGCCTACTGCTTATTTTACTATATTGTGTTTTCAGTTCAACTATTATCTTTGTCATAATATGTCCACTTGGTTCATTTTAACTTTTTGTTATTTCATAATGCTGGTATCTTGCCTATGTTATATCTGTGGGAAATCTTACACTTGTGCTTCTGATGGAGTATTTATTCCAGATTTCTGTCTTTCTTTATAGATGGTTGTAATTATTTTGCGTTTGGAGCTGCTAACCTTAGGCACACCTGCTACTCTAGTAGTTGCCAATGAAGTGGGATGCAATTCCACGTCACTCTAGAATATAGTAGGAGACTTAGCTGACTCTGCCTGTTTGCTGCCATGTGCAGAAATATTAGAAATAACAAGTGATGGCAACAAAGTTAAGTCTGCTTCTGAAAATACTAAGAAAGCATTATCTTCAAGCATAGAAAATTCTTATAACCAAACTAATTAACCGCACCCCAAAGAAACCCAAGAATTTATAAAAATCAACCATATCTATCTTAAAAACTAGAGGAACAAAACTTTGGTTCAGGTGATTCCCATTAGGAAGTGAGGAAAATGCCTGCTATGTACTACACTGACTAAAGAAAACCCCAACTGCCCTGTTCTTCACTGACCTCACTAAAAGTGTGCATATATTTAATACCATAAATTTTCCATACAGTGATTATAGGAGGAAGCCAGAAGCTAATAGTGTCTAAAAATTTTTGTTCTCTATAATAATTACAACTTATATTTATATTTATTTATTTATTTATTTATTTATTTATTTATTTTAAGAGTGTGGGGGCTAGGGGTGGTGGGAGAGATGGAGAGAGAGTGAGAGAGAGAGAGAGAGAGAGAGAGAATCTTAAGCATGCTCCACACTCAGCACGGAGCCTGATGCAGGCCTTAATCCTACAACCCCAGGATCATGGCCTGAGCTGAAATCAAGAGTCGGACACTCAACCAACTGAAACATCCAGCTCCCCCAATAATTACAACTTTAAAAATTTTACTATTATTTTTTTATTAATAAAGTAGCAATGCCACTTATATTTTTCTTGGATAACATTATACATTTATTTTATATTCTAGAAGAAAGATTTGTTTTGTTGTGTTGTGTTTTTTGTTCTCATCCTTGACCAAAGGCTGCTTTTAACACTCAGCTATTTGTCATCAAGCTTGAAATAAGTATGGCACATCTTTGTTACCTATAAAATAAAGGCTCAATTACCATGCATAGGAGAAAGGTCTTAGCAAAAGACTAGTTGGGTCCCTTTTGTACTGAGTGTTAAATGAGTTGTTTGGCTTTCAGATGTATGGATCTATGTATACTGGGGCACTTGGGTGGCTCAGTTGGTTAAGCCTTCGACTTTGGCACAGGTCATGATCTCGCGGTTTGTGAGTTTGAACTCCACATCAGGCTCTGTGCTGACAGTTCAGAGCCTGGAGCCTGTTTCAGATTCCGTGTCTTCCTCTCTCTCTGCCCCTTCCCCGCTCATACTCTGTCTCTCTCTGTCTCTCAAAAAAATAAATGTTAAAAACTTAAAAAACAAAACATAAGGCTTTCTTGTTGCCTGCACTGTTCTAAGTAAATTACATGTATTAATTCTACTTTCAGAAGTGCTACAAAGTAGGCAATATAATTTTATTCCAATTTCTCAAATTGTCAGGATTGTGCCCTCTTGTTTTGTGCTGTATTTGCTTTGGAAAATGGGTATGAACTCAGAAGGAAGAGTACAAAGAAAATTGAAAATTTGTTGAGACAAAGATAAAAGAGGCAGGTTTACTCTTTGCTCCTCATGAAACAAAATGCTGACTATTGGGTTGGACGTGTATGAGCTTTTGGCAATCTGAAAGATGCTTTGGTAATTCAAGGAATATTAGATTATTTTAAGCCCATAACAATTGAGTCCTGCTGTTAGAAATTATGCTTCCTCAGCCAACCTTGAAATTATCTCACTGTTCCTAGGAGCAGCTCATACCTTCTTATTCAGAGGTATGTTTATTAAACAAATGAATACTTTTGTTACTTGGGCATATATGAGCAAGAATGATGCTCTGTGTTATTTAGAAAAACAGTGTAGTTTCAAGATTTTCTGTTGGAAGAACTGGATCTTTGGGTGGTGTCTGAGGACATCAATAATTTATTTTATGTTTTA
Source organism: Cryptoprocta ferox (assembly GCA_028646485.1). Lineage (NCBI taxonomy): Eukaryota > Metazoa > Chordata > Mammalia > Carnivora > Eupleridae > Cryptoprocta > Cryptoprocta ferox. The sequence continues at coordinate 3,098,985 of CM053572.1, forward strand.
TTTTTATTTTCACACAATAAGGGGGTTGGAACAAATAACCTCTAATATACCCATGATTCTCATGACCGAATTTGTCAAGTCTTAAAAGCTCCTAATGACAATTCAAAGAAATATGCTAATACATGGTTATAATTAGGTATAGCAACCTCGGTGGCTTTTCACCTTTTTCAGGAAGTATCTACCGATGAGTATACTCTTCATAGCTGCTATTACATCCTTGTTTCTCAGGCTATAGATGAGGGGATTAAGCATAGGGGTAAGAATGGCATTAAACATAAAGAGGGACTGGTTTATTTGGGGGGTTTTAAAGGATCCTGGCCTCATGTAGACTAGTACAGCAGGACCAAAGTAGAGACTGACCACACAGAGGTGGGAGAAGCATGTGGCCAAGGCCTTGTTCTTGCCTTCAGGGGAATTCATGTGGACAACAGCAAGGAATATACGGATGTAGGAAGCCAGGATGAGACTCAGAGGGATGAGGACCACCAGAAAGCTTGAGACCACCACTGAATTTACATATGCTGAAATGTCCTCACAAGTGAGCTTCAGGAGTGCCATGACCTCACACAAGAAGTGTGGGATCTCTCGAGGATGACAGATGGGTAAGTGCATGACATAAACTGTATGAACCAGTGACGTTATTGCCCCTCCGACCCAGGACCCAATGACCATCTGTTTACAGATGATATGACTCATCATGACTGAATAACGCAGTGGATTGCAGATGGCAATGTAGCGGTCATAGGACATGAGGGTAAGCAGAAGGCACTCAGAAATTCCCAGGGTTAAGCTGAATAAGATCTGGGCTCCACAGCCAATCTGAGATATGGTTCTTTTCCCTGAGAAAAAGTTTGTAACCATTTTGGGGACAGTAGTTGAGATCAAAGCCATATCAATAAGGGAAAGCTGGCTGAGCAGGAAGTACATAGGACAGTGGAGACGAGAATCCAACCAGATGAGGAGAATGAGAACAGCATTGCCCATCACAGCCATAAGATAGACCAGAAGAATGAGGTAGATAAGGATCACAAGGTGGCGGAACTCAGGCCAGAGCCCCAAAAGGATAAAATCTGTGGTGAGAGTCTTGTTTTTCTCCATGGCTGAGCATAATTGCCCAGAACACAGTGGTAAGAGCACTGTTCCATTTGATGTGTTATTGTACATCTGGTCTACTTTTCTTACTCCCAGGTCGCCTTTGCATATATTCATGCTGAATTATTTATTTGTTGTGATCACTTTATATTATGAATAACTTGTCAATATATAAAATTTTTATTAACTGTCACTCATTATTTAATAAACAATGATTTATGCACTGTAGCTACTATTAACAAATGGTAATCACTGATAGTAACCAAATAAGAACACAAGTACATTTAATGTTCTATCAACTAAAGGCCAAACAATTTGATGATGTATCATGTACATTTCTTAAAGAACTTAAGAATTCATCACCTTGAGGTCCTGGGCAGCTATAACTTCAACGGAAGAGCTATGGTCATTTTAGACTTAGAAAAGTCAACATTTTCACTCAGTCATGGGAGACTTCATAGAAAATGAAGATTTTCGCAATGAATGGGAAGAAGACAGTTTGATAACCTGAGGACAGAAAAACATTTTCAGAATTGAGTGTTGTCTGTGTTTACTTTTTCTCTCTCACATAGGGGATTTTCACTTTTGCCCAACTCCTCCTTGCTCTAATCCTAACTCAAGCATTTCTTAGAACAAGTAAACTAGAGCAAAATGTTTAATTATGAAACTAATATTTATGAAGAGAATTCACAAATATGGTTTTTGGTAGTTTCACAGAAGGTTCCCTACTCTGCAGGAAGTTTGAATCTGTCATCACGGTAATTCAAGGTACTAGCTGATTATGTAAAAAAGAAGGACACAAGGTGATGATGGAAGAGATTGTTTACGAACATCTTAATAAGAAGTGATTTATTTCATTATTTTATTATTTAAAAATGCTTATTTATTTTGAAAGAGAGTGTGTGAGTGGGGAAGGGGCAGGGAGAGAGACAGAGAAAGAGAGAATCCCAAGCAGACTCCACACAGTCAGTGCAGAGCCCGACACAGGACTCAAACTCACAAAACATGAGATCATAAACTGAGTAAAAATCAAGAGTTTGAGTCTTACCTGAGTGAGCCACCCAGGTGCCCCAAGAAAGTGATATATTTTAAAAGATAGAGTATCTTGTTTAGAAAAAGGTTTGACTGGACTTATAAACTGTAGATGCAGAGGTAGTATTATAGATCAATAAGAAGCACAGTCTCTAAAGGATCAGTACCAGAATTTGAAGCAGGCTTTACCAAATCACCACATTTACCTACCTAATGGTGTTGGTCTGGTTGAATCATCCTTCTGTGTGACATGCAAATTAAAATAACTAATGAGCATAGAGGCTCTAGAACATTGGCCTATAGTGTTAAATGTCTTTATTAGGCATAATTTGAAATTTACTTTGCATAAATGGCAAAATATGCCCTCAGGTCCCTAGAAGCATAGGCATGTACATATTTTCATAGTCCATTAGTGATTCCACTGTTTCTTGCAGTTTCATCTATAACTGTAGGTGCAATTAAAAATAATGTAAAGGAGTTAAGGAGGTGGGCTAGTAGAGGGATCTCTAAGCTTGTCTCATCCCTGGAACGCAACGAGATAGTTATGAAATCATTCTGGAGATGCTAGAAATCAATTGGAAAATCTGCAAGTCTACAAGTAGAAAAGAGACCACGTTTTGGAAGATTGTTTTAAGAAGAACAAAACACAACCAGGATCTAGTTTTCTTTTTTAAAATTCAAAAAAAAATGTTTTTTTACTTCTTTTCTTTCTTTTTTGGACAAACATATCAGATGGAGAAATTCAATTCAAAAGAAAAAAACCCAGGAATTAGATCTCACAGCCAGGGATTTAATCAATATAGATATAGGTAACAAGATTGAACTAGTTTAAAACAAAGATGATAAGGATACTATAGGGGCTTGAAAAGAGCATAGAAGACACTAGAGAATGCCTTTCTGAAGAGATAAAAGAACTGAAATTAAAAATATTATAACCAATATGCAAATCTAAATGGAGGCCATAAAAACTAGGATGGACGATGCAGAGGAGTGAATCAGTGACATAAAAGTAAAATTATGACATAATTTTATGTAAAGTAAAAGTGACATAAAAGGAAAATAATGCAGCTGAAAAGAAGAGGGAAACAAAGCTGATGGATCATGAAGGTCGATTTAGGGGACTCAGAAACTTATTAAAACAGAATAAAATTAGTGCCTTAGGAGTCTAAGAGGATGAAGAGAGAGAAAAAGGGATCAAAATTTTATTTGAACAAATTATAGTTGAGAATTTTCCTAATACAGAGAAATAAAAACCATCAAAACCCAAGAAGCACAGAGAACCCTCATTAAATTCAACAAATGTCAACTATCGCTAAGGCATATCATAGTCGAATACACAAAATACACAGACAAGCAAGTCTGTCATTCAGGACAGAAGGAAAGATAAAGACTTTCTCAGGCACAAAACAAAACAAAACAAATTTAAACAAACCAACCCCAAACAAAAACACTAAAGGAGTTCATGACCACTAAACCAGCCCTGAAAAAAATTGTAAGGGAAACTCTTTGAGTGGAGAAAAGAAAAGACCCAAATAAACAAAGATTAGAAATTACCAAAGAACATCAGCAGAAACATCACCTCTACAGCTAACACACTGGCACTAAATTCATACCTTTAAATAATCATTTTTAATGCAAATGGATTAGATGCTCCAATCAAAAGACATAGGATATCATAATGCATAAAAGAGCAAGATCCATTGAGGGGCACCTAGGTGGTTCAGTTGGTTAAGTGTCCAAATTTGGCTCAGGTCATGATCTTATGGTTCATGAGTTCCAGGCCCACATCGAGCTGTCTATAGTCAGCACAGAGCCTGCTTTGGATTCTCTGTTCCTCCTCTCTCTATGCCCCTCCCCCATGTTCTCTCTGAAAAATAAATATACATTGAAAAATGAACAAGATACACCTATATACTACCTACAAGAGACTCATTTTAGACCTATAGACACCTGCAGATTGAAAGTGAGGGAGTGAGGAACAATCTTCATGCTAATGGACATCAAAAGAAAGGCAGAGTAGCCATACTTATATCTGAGAAACTTCATTTTCAACCAAAGACATTAACAAGAGTTGAAGGAGAGAATTATATCATAATTAAGGGGTATAACCATCAAGAAGATCTAATAATTGTAAATATTTAGGCCCACAACTTAAAGGCATCCAAATATATAAAGCAATTAAGCACCGACTTAAAGGACCACCTGGATGGCTTGTTGGTTAAGCATCCAACTTTAGCTCAGGTCATGATCTCCCACTTCAGGAGTTTGAGACTCACATCAGGCTCTGTGCTGAAAGCTCAGAGCTTGGAGCCTGCCTTGGATTCTGTTTCCGTCTCTCTCTCTGCTCATCCTCTTCTCAAGATTCTATCTCTCTCTCAAAAATAAACTTATAAAATAAAAAAAACCACCAACTTAAAGAAAATCATTGATAAGAATACAATAATAGTAGGGGACTTTAACACCCCATTTAGAGCAATGGACAGATCGTCTAAGCAGGAAATCAACAAGGAAACAATGGATTAAAATAACACACTGGACCAGATGCTCTTAATAGATATATGCAGAACATTTTATCCTAAAGCAGAATACACATTGTTCTTGAGTTCATATGGAACATTCTCCAGAATATATGGCATACCAGGTCACAAATCAGGAATCAACCTGTATATTGAGATCATGCCAAGTATGTTTTCAGACCACAACATTATGAAACTTGAAGTCAACCATAAGAAGAAAATGTGGAAAGCCCTCAAATACACGGAGGTTAAAGAACATTCCATGGAGCACATGCACCTCAGTGCAAACATTGATAGCAGCTCTATCAACAACAGCCAAATTATGGAAAGAAGCAAATGTCCATTGACTGATGAATGGATAGAAAGGTGTGGTATATATATACACTATATATATATATATATGCATTATTCATTATGCATTATTCATTCATCAGTCAATGAATGCTATATATATATGCATTCATGCATATATATATGATATATATGCATATATATAGCATTCATTGACTGATGAATGAATAAATATAAATATATATCATATATAAAAAAGGTGAGATATATATACAATGTATATATATACACACACAATGTAATACCACTTGGTGAAGAAAAACAATAGAATCTTGCCTTTTGCAACAATGTGGATGGAAATAGAGTGTATTATAATAAGTGAAATAAGTCAGTCGGAGAAAATATCATATGATTTCACTCATATTGGAATTTGAGAAACACAACAGATGAACATAAAGGAAGGGAAGAAAAAATAAGATAAAACAGAGAGGGAGTCAAACCACAAAAAACTCTTAAATGCAGGGGGGGAAATGAGGTTTTCCAGAGAGAAGGTGGGGGAGATGGGTTAAATGGGTGATGGGCTTTAAGGAGGGTACTTTTCTGGATAAGCATGGGGTGTCATATGTAAGAGATGAAGCACTGAGTTCTACTCTTGAAGCAAATTTTTTTTATGCACAAATATCATTTCTCTGAGTCCTGTATTTGTTAATATTTTCAGAAGAGGGGTTCTTCTTTTCTTTTTTTTTTTTTCTTAAACATTTTGATCACTAAAGTCTGCTTAAACCTATATGTTGAAGAGACAGGTTATCAATAATTATGTGATAATAATCTTTTTTTGCATATTTTCTACTTTATAGTTTCTGAAACATTAATACAATATCTGATTTCTGTTTCATGGGACTTATAAAAAATACTGCAGTTCTTTTAATTTTCCTTATGAAAACATGCCATAGCTAATGAATAATATTCTACATGTAGTGCTTATAATTAGACTAGCTAGAGCAATACAGATGTAGTACAATATTTATATTATATAAACAAGGAAATTATACTCATTAAAATTAAATGTCTTGGGCAAATTGTTGTAGTGTCAAGTAGTAAGAGTTCATATGGTAAGTAAGATTTGAAATCTTATTAAATGTATCTTTTCAGGTACATCCAATACTGTATTGTAAATTATTTACAGAACAACAAAAATCTTACATTTTCAGGATACATCTGAGATTATACATTCCCATAAAATCATCTATTCATGTGCTAGGTTTAAATAATATTTATGGTAAAGTAAATGAATTCCAGATTTATTATTGACAAATTTAGATTTAAATTAATCTCTCACTCTTTCCATAGCAACTTCTTATTAGATATGTCTCCTGAGGCAAGGGAAACAAAAGCAAAATAAACTATTAAGACTACATCAAAATTTTTGGAAACATCAGAAATTGTCTTACTGTGCAATGTATTTTTTTGGTAGTTTATGAAGTTGTCATGATCTGTTATTAAAAAATGTTGGTGTGCTCACGGGAAGATTTTTTTTTGCCTGCCCTTTAAGACTTTATCAATAAAAGTCAGTTCTGAATTTCAAAAAAAAAAAGACCACATCAAAATTAAATATTTCTGCACAGTGAAGGAAACAATCAACAAAACCTAAAGCAACCTACAGATTTAAGAAGATATTTGCATATGACATATCTGATTAAGGGTTGGTATCCAAAATACACAAAGAACTTAGAATACTCAACACCCAAAACCAAGTAATACAATTTAAACGTGGGCTGACAGCATTAATAGACTTTTTTTTTTTCAAAAGAGGACATCCAGTTGGCCAACAGACACATGAAAAGTTGTTCAACATCACTCATCATCAGGGAAATACAAATCAAAACTGCAATGCGATATTCCCTCACACTTGTCAGAATGGCTAAAATCAATAACACAAGAAACAACAGGTGTTGGCCAGCATGTGGAGAAAAGGGAACCCTCTTGCACTGTTGTGGAAATGAAAACTAGTGCAATTACTCTGGAAAACAGTATGTATGTTCTTCAAAGAATTAAAAATAGTGACACCTGGGTGTCTCAGTTGGTTGAGTGGCAGACTCTTGATTTTGGCTCAGGTCATGATCTCACAGTTTGTGAGTTCAAGCCCTGCAATTGGCTTCATTCTGAAAGCACAGAGCCTTCTTGGGATTCTCTCTATTCCTCTCCCTCTTCCCCTGACTCTCTCTCTCTCTCTCTCAAAATAAACATTTTTAAAAAGTTAAAAATAGAACTACCCTATGACTCAGCAATTGTTATTCAAAGGGATACATGAACCCCAATGTTTATATCAGCATTATCTAAAATAGCCAAACTGTTGAAACATCCCATGTGTACATTGACTGATGAATAGACAAAGATATGGTACACACACACACACACACACACACATACACTGGAATATTAATCAGACATAAAAATGAATGAAATATTTTCCTTTTGAAAGACATCGATGGAAATAGAGAGTATTATACTAATTGAAATAAATCAGTGAGAGAAAGACAAATACCATAAGATTTCAATCATATGTGTAATTGAAGAAACAATAAATGTGAGCAAAAGAAAGATAAAAGAGAGAAAAGGGCAAACCAAGAAACAGATTCTTAACTATAGAAAACAAACTGATGGTTACAAAAGGGGAGGTGGGTCAGGGAATGGGTTAAATAGGTGACAGGTATTAAGGAATGTACTTCTTGTGATGAGCACTGGGTGTTGTATGTAAATGTTGAAATCACTTTATTATATACCTGAAACTAATAATATAGTGTATGTTAACATACAAGTTTAAGTAAAAATATTAAAAATCAAACAAAAAAAGAATGGACATGAATCAATAACCTATTTTCCCAATAAAAGCAATGGAGTTTAGAGGGATTGGGTAATTTTCTAAGGCAGAAGAACCATAAAGTAACCTGGGGAATCTGATTCCAGAGCCTGCAGATGATGTACCCAACAATGTTTCTCAAAGTTGTCTGCTCATCGGGATCAAAGAAGACTCCTATTAAAAATAGATATTTCTTAACCACACCTATAGAAATGGGGCCTGGAATATTAACAAGAACTTCAGTTGAATCTTAAGAGTAGATGAGTATAAATCCTTCAGGAAATCAAAATGCTTCAATGACATGTAACACACATATGGTCTCAGTGACTTCATTTACATCTGCAATTACTGCAAACCATGTATTGTATCTTTCCTTTGTATCTGTGGTTTATTCTAAGTGCTTGAGAGGGTAATATTAAAAAGACATGTAGAATAAAGCACATATTTGTTGTACTATCTGTCTTGGATAATATAAACAACCTGTCTTGGCACCTTTTAGTCCACCTGACAATGAAGAGGTATTTGTTATGGTCCTAGCATCCTTTAGGAGATATCTCCATCTATTTAAAACTTCTCTCCCAGGGACTCAGCATAATGGAGAGGGATTAGGCACTCCACACCCTGAGTGGCTGTCTGGCTGTCCAGTTCTTACCTTTCAGAGATCAGCTTTGCCTGTGTTAAGTATCAAAGCAGTCCTGATTACCCTGAGGCAGATGTGATATCCATGATAACAACTCCTTCTCTCTTTCTGATGTCAAGACAGTTCATTCATTGGGGGAATACTTGTCTGTCTCTTCTCCTTACCTTAAATGAGAGAGAAACAGAAAGAAAAATCAGATCAAATCATGACCCTATCCATGATGGTTTCAGATTTAGAATGATTTTCCACATGTTTTCTATCAGAAAAGAACAGTTAGACTAGAATGTATAAACTGTAAAGGACTGCTTGGTATGGTGATTCATATATAACTATGCATATACAAATCAACTTAAAAATATTTATTTATTTATTTATTTATTTATTATTTTTAGAGAGGGTGAGAGAGCACGAGGGGCAGAGGTAGATGGAGACAGCGGATCCAAAGTGAGCTCTGTGTTGACAACAGATAGCCCATGAGGGTTTCAAACTAAAAAACCGTGAGATCATGATCTGAGTCAAAGTCAGATGCTTAACCGACTGAACCACTGAGGTGTCCCACTAGTCAGCTTTTATAAACGTGTTGGATTGTGTGGTGATTATCTACTTTGATTTATGTTTAAATATTAATGTATTTTATAGGTTATAATTTTTAATTAATTCTATGTTTAATGATTTCATATCAATGTGCCAATCCAGCCAAATTGGTGACTTTGGGAAAAGTAGAAGGATGCTATACAGATCCACTGTGTCAATACATGATTGATTAGAAAAAATAAGTCATGAACTTTCCTTTTTTGAATACTAGTTATGTCATGCAGTGTACTCAGCTCTTCACATACTGTGCTGTGTTCGATCCCAATGATAACCCTCAGAGATGGGTGCTCTTGCTACATCCAGTTTACAGATTTCAAAGTCAAAGTATAGAAACACTAACTCTTTGCCCAAGACCACTGAGTATACAAGTCGTGGATTGAACTTTTAACGCGATTCTGCTTGGCTCTGGAGTCCATGACTTTAATCAGTATCATTAAGATAAGATTTTATATCCAGAATAGATTTAATCTTCTCTATTATCTAACTTATGAGGACAAATTTTCCTAGAAATGAAAAACTAAAATAAATCTAAGCACCATTAAACAAAAACTCTTATACAGAACATGAATGAAATGGGAATTATGTATAACCACCTATAGAGCTATGCTCTTGTCTCTACATTTTCAATATGATTTGACTATTTTACCTGCCTTGCCCATCATAGTTAATACACAAAAAATAATACAAAATATATTTAATGGCCCATGTTTACCATCACTAATGCAAATCAACTCTTAGAGTATTAATAAGATTTTTCCAGAAATACAGGAAAACTTTAGACACCTCTTCTGCTATCATGCCACAGTAAGTATTAAAGTAGCCTACCTCACAATTTCCATCATTCTCTTTTGTGATTACCACCTGGACTCCCAGGTTTCTTCACTGTTGCACCATTGGTGAGAAGAACTTGGTTCTCTTTTCATGTGTCAGAACCAAGACTAAGACTTGTTTGAGGGTATGGGTAGATAGAGGTTCATTTTATCTTCTCAGGTCAGGTTGCTTTAAATTCTGTAGTTAATATGAGGAGTGACTATAAGTCAAGGGTTCTTGTCAGAAACAGGTCATATACGACATAATCCAGATCCTTTGCTAATTGAAGACCTCAAGAGGGAATGTCCTGGAAACATCCTGTCCCCAGACTTTAATTAGCATAAATTTGTATCATCAAGTTTGAATCTTAACAATTATTCTCTGAAGAAAAATAGCCACCATTCACAAATGACCTCTACCTCAGGCCACCACAAATCTATCAAACACTTTAACTTAGCTCTGCCTCTCCTCCTCATCATCCCTGGACTCGTCACTGCCACAAAATATAGACAGAGGCTGGAGCAATGATCTTTTCTGAAAGTTGAATTAACAATGTATTTAACAAAAAACTTTCCAAACCAAAATATGGAGAATAAGGGTTAATGGAAATTATGAGGGAAAGATACAGCTCAGTAAGGTATTCCTAGGTCCTGTCATCATTTTAACTTATATTCTGTAGTCTGGGTTACATATATCTAAATGGACTGTTATCTGAATATTTAGTATATTAATGATTGAGTTGATGATACTAAGGGCCAATGTTAAAACTCACTTCACTGTGAATATGAAGGCTTCACAGATTATGCCCTTATTTCATGATCTCTATCCAGTGCTCATCAAGGTTCAGGGAAATGTACATTCTCATAAACTGTTGGTGGGAGTCCGAATTGTTAAAAAACTTTTAAGACTGTAGCCTGAAAACATCTGTTATATCACATTAACCCTTAAAACTATGCTTTATAAACAAAGACACCAAAATAAATAATATATATTTAACATATTTAGTGTAATTACCATTCATGGAAACAAAAGATTGGAAATGATATGAGCATTGTGACACACATTCATATTTTTTACATAATGTATTTTATTTTGTTTTTGTTTTTTAATTTTCCGATGTTTTATTTAAATTCAAGATAGTTAACATTTACAATTTAGTGATTCATCCTTTATATATAACACCTAGTGCTCATCACAAGAAGTGATCTCCTTAATGCCCATCATCCACTTAGCCCCCCTCCAACACACACACTACAGCAACCTGCAGTTTGTTCATTGTAATTAAGAGTCTCTTATGGTTTGCCTTCTCTGTTTTTAACTTATTTTAATTTTACTTCTAATCCCTGATATTCATATGTGGTGGCTTTTTGTCGTTGTTGTTGTTGTTGTTGTTGTTGTTGTTGTTTTGCCAAATTCCACATATGAGTGAAATCGTATGGTATTTGTCTTTCTCTAGCTGACATTTCACTTAGCCTAATACACTCTGGTTATTCTTCTGGATGGCTGAATAATATTCCATTGTATATTTGTGCCACATGTTCTTCATGAATTTATCAGTCGATGGGCATTTAGGCTCATTCTATAATTTATCTAGTTTTGATAGTGAAGCTATAAACATCGGGGTGCATGTTCCCCTTTGAATAAATATTTTTCTATCCTTTGGATAAATACCTAGTAGTGAAATTTCTGAGTCACTTGGTAGTTTATTTATAACTTTTTGAGAAACCTTCATACTGTTTTCCAAAATGGCTGCACCACTTTGCATTCCCACCAACAATGTAAGAAAGTTCCCTTTCTCCACATCCTCACCAAAATCTGTTGTTTCATGAGTTGTCAATTTTAGACATTTTTAGAGGTGTGAGGTGGTATCTCATTGTGGTTTTGATTTGTATTTCCAAGATAATGAGTGATGTTGAGCATTTTTTAATGTATCTGTTAGCCATTTGTATGTCCTCTTTGAAAAAATGTCCATTTATATCTTAATCCCCTTACTTAACTGGAATATTTATTTTTGGGTGTTGAGTTTGATATGTTGTTCATAATTTTGGATAATAGTCCTTTATCTGATATGCTATTTGCAGATATCTGCTCCCATTCTGTACGTTGTCTTTTAATTTTGTGGATTCTTTCCTTTGCTGTGCAGAATCTTTTTAACTTCCTAAGTCCCAATTGTTAATTTTTCCTTTTGTTTCCTTTGGCTCCAGAGACATGTCTAGTAAGAAGTTGCTGCAGCTGAAGTCAAAGAGGTAGCTGCCTGTGTCACCCTCTAGGATTTTGATGGTTTCTTGCTCACATTTAAATATTTAATCCATTTTGAATTTATTTTTGTGAATGCTGTAAGAAAGTGGCCCAGTTTCATTCTTCTGCATGTTGTAGTTCATTTTTCCCAACACAATTTGTTGAATAGACTGTCTTTTTTTCCATTGGATATTCTTTCCTCCTTTGCTGAAGATTAGTTGATCACACAGTCCACTTCTGAGTTTTCTATTTTGTTCTACTGATTTACATGTCTGTTTTGTGCTAGTAAAATACTGTTGATGATTATAGTTTAGTAATATACATTGAAGTCAGGAACTGTGATGCCTCCTGCATTGCTTTTTTTTTTCTTTTCTTTTCTTAAATGTTTATTTATTTTTGAGACAGATGGAGAGACAGAGCATGAGAGGGGGAGGAGCAGAGACAGAGGGAGACAGAGGGAGACAGAATCCGAAGCAGGCTCCAGGTTCTGAGCTGTCAGCACAGAGCCCAATATGGCACTCGAACTCACGGACTGTGAGATCATGTCCTGAACTGAAGTCAGATCCTCAACTCACTGAGCCACACAGGTGCCCCATTGCTCTTCTTTTTAAACATTACTTTAGCTTTTCAGGATCTTTTCTGATTCCATACCAATTTTAGAATTGTTTGTTGTACTTCTGCAGAAAATGTTGGTGTGATTTTGGTAGGAATTACATTGGATGTATAGATTAATTTATGTAGTTGAGGTATTTTAACAATATTTGCTTATCTAATTCATGAGCATGGAATGCTTTTCCATTTATTTGGATCTTCAATCTTGCCTAAATTTTCAATAGTTTTCAGATTATAGACCTTTTCCCTCATTGGTTAGGTTTATTCCAAAGTATCTTATGGCTTCTGGTGCAATTGTAAATAGAATTGATTCCTTGATATCTCTTTCTTTTGCTTCATTATATGTGTATAGAAATGCAACCTCTTTCTGTATGTTGATTTTATATATTACGACTTTTCTGAATTAATGTATCAATTCTAGCAATTTTTTTGGAGACTTTCAGTTTTCTACATGGAGTATCATGTCATCTACAAATAATGGAAGTTTGACTTCTTCCTCGTTTATCTGGATGCCTTTTATTTCTTTTTGTTGTCTGATTACTGAGGCTAAGACTTCCAGTACTATTTTAAGTAGTAATGGTGAGCATGGGCATTCTTGTCGTGGTTCTGAACACAGGGGAAAGACTATCAGTTTTTCCCCATTGAGGATGATATTACCTGTGGGTCTTTCATATGTGGTCTTTATGATGTTGAGGCATGCTCCCTTTATCCCTACTTTGTTGAGGGTTTTTATCAAGAATGGATGCTGTATTTTCTCAAATGCTTTTTCTGCATCCATTGGCAGGATCACATGGTACCTATTCCTTTTTTAAAAATTGAATGTGGTGTAATACATTGAGTGTTGGCAGATATTGAACCCCTCCTTCAACCGAGGAGTAAATATCACTTAATCGTGATGAATAATACTTTCCGTGTACTGTTGAACTCGGTTTGCTAGTATTTTGTTGAGAATTTTTGCAACCAGATTCATCATGGCTTATAATTCTTTTTGGTGTGGTCTGTGTCTCATTTTTGATTCCAGGCAATTCTGATCTCATAGAAGGAGTTTGGAAATTTTACATTCATTTCTATTTTTTTTTTTTTTTGTAACAGTTTGAGAGTAGGCATTAACTCTTCTTTAAATGTTTGGTAGAAATTTGTCCATTTCTTCCAGATTGTCCAGTTTGTTGGCATATAATGTTCATAGTATTCTCTTATAATTGTAATTCTGTGGTGTTCATTGTGATCTCTCCTCTGTCATTCATTATTTTATCTATTTGGGTCCTCTCTCTTATTATTTATTTATTTATGTATTTATTTATTGAGAAGTTTGGCTGGGGGTTTATCAATTTTGTCTATTCTTTTTTTAAAAAAAAGCTCTTAGTTTCATTGATCTGTTCCTTTTCTTTTTCTTTTATATCATTTATTTCTCCTCTAATCTTTATCATTTCCCTTCTTACGCTGGCTTTGGACTTTATTTGCTGCTCATTTTCTGGTTCCTTTAGGTGTACGGTTAGGTTGTGAATTTGGGACCCCTTCTTACTTCTTGAGATAGGCCAGAATTGCAATGTATTTTCCTCTTAGGACTCCCTTTGCTGTATCCAAATGAGTTTGGACTGTAGTGTTTTCACTTTCATTTGTTTCCATTTATTTCCTAGTTGGCCTATCCTATGAATTTTCTTTAACCTTCATGTACTTGAGGGGTTTCCAATCTTTTCTTGTGGTTCATTTCAAATTTCATAGCGTTGTGATCTGAAAATATGCATGGTATGATTTCAATCTTTTTGTACTTACTAAGGGCTGACTTGTGAACCAATATGTGATCTATTATGGATAACGTTTCACGTGCACTTGAGAAGAATGTGTATTCTGCTACTTAAGGATGAAATGTTCTGAATATATCTATGAAGTCCATCTGGTCCAGTGTGTCATTTAGAGCCCTGTTTCCTTGTTCATTTTCTGCTTACATGACCTGTCCATTGCTGTATGTGGAGTATTAAAGTCTCCTACAATAATATTATTATCAATGAGTTTGTTCATGTTTGTGATGAATTGATTTATATATTTGAGTGTCTAACATTGGGGTCATAAATATTTATAATATTATGATATTGTTAGCCTTTCTTGATGGATAGACCCCTTATATTATGATATAATTTCTTTCAAAGCTGCTTCAGTGTTCATGAGCTCCATTAATTTCTTCTAGTCTTAGAAAATCTTTATCTCTCCTTCTATTCTGAATGACAGCCTTGCAGGATAAAGTATTCTTGGCTGCATATTTTTACCATTTAGGATGTTGAATATATGATGCCACTCCCTTCTGCCCTGACACATGTCTGTGGACAAGTCTTCTGCCAAACTTAAACATCTGTCCTTCTAAGTTAAGGACATTTTGTCTCTAGCTGTTTTCAGAATTCTCTCTCTCTCTCTCTCTCTCTCTCTCTGTCTCTCTTTCTCTCTCTCTTTCTGTTTTAGAAGTTTCATTATTATATGTATTGGTGTTGACCTGTTTCTGTTGATTTTCAGGGTGTTATCAGTCCCCCTGGACTTGAATACCTCTTTTTCCCCCCCATGATTAGGGAAGTTTTCAGCTATAATGTGTTCAGTTAAACATTCTGACCCTTTTTCTTCTTTTACTTCTGGTGCTCATGATATGGACATTAATGTGCTTTATGGAATTCTTGAGTTCCCTTAGTCTATATTAGTGAACTAATAGTCTTCTTTACTTCTTCCTTACAGCTGCATTGTTTTCCATGATTTTATCTTCTATATCACTTATTAATTCCTATCCTTTTTCCATCCTCATTGTTTCCATCCTCATAGATTACATTCAATTAGTTTTGCATCTCAGTTATAGTAATTTTTATTTTGGCCTGACTAGTATTTATATATTTCATGTTTGCAGCAAGAGTTTCTCTGTTGTCTTCTATGGTTCTTTCAATCCCAGCTAGTATTCATATGACTATTGTTCTAAATTCTTTTTCAGATATATTGCCAATATCTATTTGAATAATTCCTTGACTATGATTTTTTTTTATCTTTCTTTTGGGGGTAATTCCTCTGTCTTGTCATTTTGTCTAGGTTTTGTTTTTTGCATGTTATGAAAGTGTGTTATGTTTCCTGATTCTGAGTGTAATGCCATATTGAGAAGGAGTCATAGAATATCCAAGGACTGGCACTTATGGAAGTGTTTACAGTGTATGCTGTGTGAGCTCTGCTGTTGTGTTTTGACTGCTCTTCCCAGAGGTCATGCCTCTGCAGAGTTAATCTTTGCTTGAAGTGTGGAGTGGGTGGACCTTTAACTAGGTGTTCTTTGAGTTTTTTTTATATAAGCCTGATTAAGAAAAAAAAAACCTTATCAAAAAAAGAAAAGAAAGGAAAAGAAAAGAAACAGGAACAAAAATAAACAAAAACAAACAAAAAACCCCTCAACCAATCAAATAAAACCCTATCAGCCTCATTCCAAAGATAAAGGAAAATAAAGAAATTTAAAAAAAAGAAAGTTGAGGTTAGATTTCTTGGAACACCCTGGAAATCATCTGTGGAGTGGCAGAAGATTCTCTACAGTTGGAGGAAGACAGTTTCTCAAGTACAAGGTGCATGGGTGTAAATTGGGGAGAGAAAAATGATGGCATCACAGAAGGCAGGGAACACTTTCCATGGAGAGAAAAAAAAAAACGGAGAGAAACGGATGTTGAGGTAAGGCAGCATTGAATTAGCACAAGAAGAAAGCCTCTCTGGACCACGGACTGGGGAGCAAGACTTACTGAGTGTCTCAGTTCTTTTTTCCAAACAACTTTTGAGGTTTTGGCAGCACACGATTTTCTCTAGAGTTGAGCTGTTGTGTGTGCTCTTGGCGAGGAGGGTCCTGGCCTTGGCATGCATAACGTGGTGTAGAGATCTCTGGAATGCACTGGTAAAGAATAGCCCCCTTCCTGGAGTAATTTTGGAGGAGGATTTATTGCCTCACTAAAGACAAAAAACCTGCAGTTTCCAGCAATAGTCCTGTCATCAGCAGGCAAGATGCTTTACACTGGAAACGGGGAGTGGGTAAACATCGTGCTGAGTCCTTTAAGACTTTGGATTTTGAGGGGTGCCTGTGGTGGCTCAGTTGGTTAAGTGTCCAACTTTGGCTCAGGTCATGATCTTGCAGTTTGTGAGTTCTAGCCCTGCCTCAAGCTCTGTGCAGCTCAGAGCCTGGAACCTGCTTGGAATTCTGTCTCCCTCTTTCTCTGCCCATCTTCTGTTCATGCTCTCTCTCTCTCTGTGTCTCTCAAAAATAAATACATTGTTAAAAATTTTTTTGAAGCTTTGGATTTTGAATCCCAGCCATGCACCAAAAAATGAATGCAGGAGAGTTTTGGCACAGGGTGAGCTGACTGCCTTTGCTATTCTGTGAGGGCTGCCTGAACAGTGGGGGTTAAGCTTCCCAATTTAGGGATGAGAGATTGGCTTGGTGCCATTTTTACCTTCAACATTAACATGGTGGGATTTCAGAGAGAAGCACAGCAGCCCCCAGCGGAGGCAGAACCTTCCTACACCAAACCCTGCCGCTCTGTGCCTGCCAATTGCTTAATAGTGGGGCAAGACAGACTGAATCAATGCAGATGCTTTTCCTCCAGATCAACAAACCACCCCCCACCCCCTCACCCCGGCACCAACAGACAACTTTTTTTTCTTCCTTGTTTTTATTTTTTGAAATCAGTCTCATAGTTTCTCTTTTTTTTAATGTTTTTATTTATTATTGAGACAGAGAGAAACACAGCATGAGTGGGGGAAGGGCAGAGAGAGAGGGAAACACAGAATCTGAAGCAGGCTCCAGGTTCCAAGCTGTCAGCACAGAGCCCCATGCGGGGCTCGAATCCACAAACCATAAGATCATGACCTGAGCCGAAGTCGGCCGCTTAACCAACTGAGCCACCCAGGCGCCCCAGGCTCATAGTTTCTTATATGCTTTTTAAATTTTTGCTTTCTCTCTATCTCTTTTTTGGAATCAAGCTTTTCATTCCTTTCTTTTTCTTTTTTTTTTTCTTCCACGCCCCCCTCCCATTTATTCCTTTATTATTCTTTGGAAGAGTTTTTTTGATTCTCAGTTTTTATTTTGTTTCTTTTCCTTTTCTATTTTTTTGGGATCAGTCTCCTCTTCCTTTTTTCCCCAGGGTTACTTCAACAAACAAATCAAAGGACACCTACTTAAAGGTCCAAACACTCCACCACTGCAAGCAAACAAGAGCTCTGTGGAGGTCTGACCACTGGAAAAGAGTAGCAAAAACACACAGCAGTGTACACTCAGCAATAACAGAAACACTTCCTAAAGTGCTAGACGCTGGACAGTATATGACCCATTTTCAATATAGTAGTACACTCAGGTGCAAGATACATAATAAGCTTTTAAAACACGCAAAAGGGAAAAATATTAGCCAAATGACAAGATGAAGGAATTCTCCCCAAAAAGAAAGGTCAAAAAGAAATCACAGCCAGGACTTGCTCAAAAGAGATATAAGTAGTATATATGAACAATAAATTAGAAAATCTATCATAAGACTAATAGCTGGGGCTGACAACAACATAAAAGACACCAGAAACCCTTGCTGCAGAATCAGAGACCTAATATTTAGTCAAGATTAATTTAAAACTGCTATAACTGAGATGAAAAATAAACTAGATACAGTGATAGTGAGGACTGAAGAAGCAGAGGAAAGAATAGGTGATATAGAAGATAAAATTATGAAAAATAATGAAGTTGGAAAAGAAAGAAGGAAAGGGAATTACTAGATCATGAAGGGAGAATTAGAGAACTAAGTGATTCCATGAAATGAGACAATATTCATAGAGTAAAAAAAAAGCAGCAGAAGCTTCATTTGAACCAATTATAGCTGAGAATGTCCCTAATCTGAAGAAGGAAAACAGGCATCCAATTGCAAGAAGCATAAAGAACTCCCTTCATGAGTAACAAAAACAGGTCAACAACATGAAATATCATAGTGAAACTTACAAATTACAAAGAAAAAGGGAATACTGAAAGCAGCTAAGGAAAGAAGGTCCTTAACCTATGAGGGTAGACACATAAGGTTAGCAGCAGACCTGTCCATTGAAATTTGACTGGGCAGAAGGAAGTGGCAGGAATTATTCAATGTGTTGAATAGGAAAAATATGCAGCCAAGAATCTTTTATACAGTAAGGTTGTCATTTAGAAGAGGAGAGATAAAGAATTTCCCAGCAAACAATTCTAAAGGAGTTTGTGACCACTAAACCAGGCCTGGAAGAAAATTGAAGGGGGATGTTCTGAGTGAAAAAGAAGGAAGGAAGGAAGGAAGGAAGGAAGGAAGGAAGGAAGGAAGGAAGGAAGATCGAAGAAACAAAGACTACAAATGACCAGAGAACATCACCAGAAACACCAACTCTGCAGGTAACATAATGGCACTAAACTCATTTGTTTCTTTCTTTCTTTTTTAAATCAAAGCCTTTTATTTATTTATTTTTTGAGACAGAAAGAGACAGAACATGAGTGTGAGAGGGGCAGAGAGAGAGGGAGACAGAATCTGAAGCAGGCTCCAGACTCTGAGCTGTCAGCACAAAGCCTGATGCGGAGCTTGAACCCACTAACTGTGAGATCATGCTCCGAGTTGAAGTCAGACACTTACCCACCTGAGCTACCCTGGCACACCTAAACTCGTATATTTCAAAATCACTGTAAATATAAAGGGAAAGATGCCCCAATCAAAAGACATAGAGTATCAGAATGGATTGAAAAAAATAATAAGATCCGTCTATATCCTGTCTTACAAGAGACTCATTTTAGACCTAAAGACACCTGGGGGTTGAAAGTGAGGGGTTGGAGAACCATCTGTCATGATAATGGAGGTCAAAAGAAAACTGGAGTTGTCATACCTCTATCAGACAAACTAGTTTTATTTATTTTATTAATTTTTTAAAATGTTAGATGTTATTTATTTTTGAGACAGAGAGAGATGGGGGTGGGGGGTACACAAGCAGGGAACAGGGGAGGGGCAGAGAGAGAGGAAGACAGAATCCCAAGCAAGCTCCGCACTGTCAGCATGGAGTCTGAAGTGGGCTCAAAGTCATGAACCATGGGATCATGACCTGATCTTAAACCAAGAGTCAGACCCTTAACCAACTGAGTCACCCAGGCACCCCAAACTAGATTTTAAAACAAAGACTAACAAGAGCTAAAGAAGGGCATTATATTATAATTAAGAGATGACTCTTGAATACTGAAAACAAACTGAGGGGGGAAGGGGAAGGGGGAAAGGTAATGGGGGGTGATGGTCTTGGTGGAGGTCACTTGTGGGGAAGAGCACTGGGTGTTATATGGAAACCAACCTGACAATAAACTATAAAGTTAAAAAAAAATTAAAAAAAATAATTTTCCTTTGGAAAAAAAAAAAAAGAGATGTTGGAGCACCTGGGTGGCTCAGTTGGTTAAACAATCAACTTTGGCTCAGGTTATGATCTCGCGGTTCATGACTTTGAGCCCCACATCAAGCTCTGTGCTGACAACTCAGAACCTGGAGCCTGCTTCGGATTCTGTGTCTCCCTCTCCCTCTGCCCCTCCCCCTCTTGCACTCTGTCTTTCTCTTTCTCTCAAAAATAATGAACATTAAAAAAATTTAAAGATAATTAAGGGGTCTATAGATCAAGAAGATCTAACAATTGTAAATATTTATTTCCCCAACTAAAAAGAACCTAAATTAATCACAAACATAACCAAGCTCATTGAAAATATCATTATTGTAAGAGACTTTAATACTGCAATTACAATGGACAGATCACTTCAGCAGAAAATCAACAGGGAAACAATGGTTTTAAATGACACCCTGGACCAGATTAATTTGACAGATATTTTAAGAACATTTCAGCTTAAAGCAGAAGAATACATATTCTTTTTGTGAGTACATGGATCACTCTCCAGAATAGATTACATGCTTTGTATAAACAGTCCTCAACAGATACTAAAAGATCAAGAACATACCATGCGTATTTTCAGATCACAATTCTATGAAACTTGAAATCAACCACAAGAAAAAATTTGAATGCCCTCAGATAAATGAAGGTTAAGGAGCATCCTACTGAAGGATAAATGGCTTAACAAAAAAATTAAAGGATAAATTAAAAAATATATGTAAACTATGGAAATTTTATTTAAAAAAATGAAGACAGAAGAAATGTAAAAAACATTCCATGTTCCTGAACTGGAAGAACAAATATTGTTAAATTGTTCATACTACCCAAAGCCATCTATACATTCAATGCAATCCCTATCAAAATAGCAGCAACATTCTTGAAAGAGCTGGAACAACCAATTCTAAAATTTGTATGAAGCCACAAAACACCCGGAATAGCTAATGTTGAAAAAGAAAACCAAAGCTGGAGGCATCATAATTCCAGCCTCGAGTTGTGTTACAGAGTTGTAATAATCAAGACAATATGGTACTGGCACAAAAACAGACCAATAAGTCAATGGAGCAGAATAGAGAACCCAGAAGTGGACTCACAAATGTATGGCCAACTAATCATTGAAAACGCAGGCAAGAATATCAAATGGAAAAAAGACAGTATGTTTGGCAAATAGTGCTGGGAAAACTGGACAGCGACATGCAGACGAATGAAGCTCAGCCACTTTCCTACACCACACACACACAAAAAATTCAAAATGGATGAAAGACCTTAATGTAAAACATGAGACCATTAATCCTAAAGGAAAAAATAGGCAACAACCTCTTTGACATCAGCCACAGGACCTTCTTACTAGACATGTCTCTGGAGGCTAGGGAAATGAAAAAAAAAAAAACAATTAGGACGACATCAATATATAAAAAAAAATTCTACATAGTGAAGGAAATAATCAACAAAACTGAAAAGCAAATGACAGATGGAAGAAGATATTTGCAAATTGCGTATCACATAAAGGGTTAGTATCCAAAATCTATCTTGACCTTATCAAACCCCACACCCCAAACAAACAAACAAACAAACAAAAATCAAGGGAAGAAATGGGAAAAAGACAGAGGCAACATAGGCACTTTTACAAAGAAGATATCCAGATGGTTAACAGACACATGGATGTGTCTCATTAACACACATCATCAGGGAAATACAAATAAAAACAACAAGATACTACCTCACACCTGTCAGAATGCCTAAAATTAATAACTCAGGAAATATTAGCTGTTGGTGAGCATGCAGAGAAAGGGAAGCAGTTCATCACTCATGGGAATGCAAGCTAGTACAGTCCCTTTGTAAAATAATATGGAGGTTTTGCAAAAAAAATTTAAAAATACCTTATAACCCAGCAATTGCCCTACTAGGTGTTTATCCAAAGGATACAAAAATTCTGATATGAAAGTCTGCTGAATGCTGATGTTTAGAGAATAACTAGCAACAATAGACAAATTATTTTTAAATAATTCTGAATGTTTATTTTATTTATTTTTGAGAGAGAGAGAGAGAGAGAGAGATAAAATCCGAAGCAGACCCCAGGTTCTGAGCTATCAGCACAGACCCTGATATGGGTCTCAAAATCATGAATTGTGAGGTCATGACATGAGCTGAAGTCAGACTCTTAACAACTGAGCCACCTAGGTGCTCCAGCAATAGCCAAAGTATTGAAAGATCCCCAATGTCCATTGACTGATGAATGGATAAAGATGTGGTATCTCCCAAAAAATATACAATGGAATGCTACATGGTGATAGAAAAGAATGAAATCTTGCCATTAGAAAAAATGTGCATGGAACTATATTTTGCTAATTGAAATAAGTCAGTCAGAGGAAGTAAATATCATATGATTTAAATCATATGTGAAATTTAAGAAACAAAACAGATGAATATAAGGGAAGGAAACAAAAATAAAAACAGAGGGAGGAAAACGATAGGAGATTCCTACATACAAAGAAGAAACTGAAGTTTTCTGGAGGAGTATTAGGCAGGAGGGGGTGCTCTAAATGGATGACGGGCTTTAAAGAAGACGCTTACTGGTATGAGTAATGCATGTTTAATGGGAGTAATAAATCACTAAATTCTACTCCTGAAGCCATTGTTACACTATATGTTAACTTACTTGGAATTAAATAAAACAAATAAAAATACATGGGATCAGTGGAAATGAAAACGCAACAGTCCAAACCTCTTGGGATGCACCAAAAACAATCCTAAGAGTAAAAAAAAACATTGCAGTTCAGGCCTATCTCAACACCCAATAAAGATTCCAAATATGCAATCTAACCTTACATCTAAAGAGGCTAGTAAAGGAGCAACAAATAAAGGCCATGGCCAGCAGAAGAAAGTAAATAATGAAGATTAGATCAGGAATAAATAGTATAGAAACAAAAAATACAGTAGAATAGATCAATGAGATGAAAAGCTATTTTTTTCTTTGAAAGAATAAACAAAATTGACAAAACCCTAGCCAGTTTTCTCAAAAAGAAAAGAACCCAAATAATGAATAAAAGAGGAGAGATCACAACTAACACCACAGAAATACAAGCAATTATAAGATAATACTACAAAAACTATATGCCAACAAACAAAACAATATAGAAGAATGGAAAAATTCCTAGACACTTACACACTACCAAAACTCAAACAGTAAGAAGTAGAAAATTTGAACAGACCCATATCCAGCAAAGAAATGGGATTGGTTATCAAAAATTTCACCCAAAATAAGAGTCTTGAGCCAGATTGCTTCCCAGGGGAATTCTATCCTTCCCCAACTGTTCCAAAAAATAGAAATGGAAGAATAGCTCCCAAACTAATTTTATGAAGCCAGTGTTACCTTGATTCCAAAACCAGACAAAGATTCCACTAAAAAGAATTACAGGCCAATATCCCTAATGAACCTGAATGCAAAAATTCTCAACTAGATACTAGCAAGCCGAATTCAACAGTATATTAAAAGAATTATTCACTGTGATCAAGTGGGATTTATTTCTGGGCTATAGGGCTGGTTCAATATTCCTAAATCAATCAATGTGATACACCATATAAATAAAAGAAGTGGTAAGAATCATATGACCCTTTCAATAGATGCAGAAAAAGGATGTGACAAAATACAACATTGTTCTGTGATAAAAACCCTTAAGAAAGTAGGGATAGAAGGAACATAACTCAACATTATAAAAGCCATATATGAAAGACCCACACCTAATATCCTCAATGGGGAAAAACTTAAATCTTTCCCTTTAAGATTAGGAACACAACAGAGATATCCATTCTCACTACTGTAGTTCAAAATAGTACTGGAAGTCCTAGCCTCAGCAATCAACAACAAGAAATAAAAGGCATTCAAATTGGCAGGAAAGAAGTCAAACTTTCACTTTTCACAGATGATATGATGGTCTACATGAAGACCCTGAAAGACTCCATGAAGAAAATGCTAGAATTGATACATGAATTCACCAAAGTTGAAGGAAATAAAATCATGTACAGACACTGGTTGAATTTCTATCTTCCAATAATTAAGCAGCAGAAAGGGATATCAAGGAATTGCTCACATTTAAAATGACATGAAAACTGTAAGATACCTAGGAATAACCTTAGCAAAGAGGTAAAAGATAGGTACACTGAAAACTATAGAAAGCTTATCAAAGAAATTGAAGAAGACACAAAGATATGGAAAAAACATTCCATGCTCATGCATTGGAAGAAAAATATAGTGAAAGTATCTATATTACCCAAAGCAATATTCACATTCAATGCAATCTCTATCAAAATAACACCAGCATTCTTCACAGAGCCAGAACAAACAATACTCAAATTTCTGCAGAACCATAAAAAAATCCTGAATAGCAAAAGTAACATTGAAAAAGGAAAACAAAGCAGGAGGTATCACAATTCTGGACTTTAAGCTGTTTCACAAAGCTGTAGTCATCAAGACAGTATGGTACTGGCACAAAAGCAGACACATAGATCAATGGAACAGAATAGAGAACCCAGAAATGTACCTTCTAATGCACGTCCAACTAATCTTTGACAAAGCAGAAGGCAATGGAATAAAGACAGTCTCTTCAGCAAATGGTGCTGGGAAAGTGGACAGCAACTTGCAGAAGAATGAATCTAGACCACTTTTTTATACCATACACACACACACACACACACACACACACACACACACACACATTCCAAATGGGTGAAAGACCTAAATGTGAGACAAGAATCCATTAAAATCCTACAGAAGAAAACAGGTAGCAATATATTTCACCTTGGCCACAGTAAAGTCTTACTAGACATGTCTCTAGAGGAAAGCAAAACAAGCAAAAATGAATTATTGGGACCTCATCAAGGTAAAAAGCTTTTGCACAGCAAAGAAAATAATCAATAAAACTAAAAGGCAACTGACAGAATGGGAGAAGGTATTTGCAAATAACAGATTTGATAAAGGGTTAGTATCCAAAATCTATAAAAAACTAACCAAACTCAACAGCTAAAAAAGAAATAATCCAGTGAAGAAATGGACATAAGACATGAATAGACATTTTTCCAAAAAATACGTCCAGATGGCCAACAGACACATGAAAACATGCTCAACATCACTCATCACCAGAGAGGTACAAATCAAAACCACAATGAGATACTACCTCACACCTGACAGAATGGCTAAAATGAACAACTAAGGAAACAACAGACGTTGGCCAGGCTGTGGCAAAAGAGGAACCCTTTTGGACTAGTGGTGGGAATGCAAACTGGAGCAGCCACTCTGGAAAACAGTATGGAGGTTCCTCAAAAAGTTACAAATAGAGTTACCCTATGACCTAGCAATTGTCCTATTATGTATTTATCCAAAGTATACAAAAATACTTATTCAAAGGGGCACATGCACCCTAATGTTTATAGCAGTACTATGAACAATAGTCAAATTATGGAAAAAGCCCAATGTCCAACAACTGATGAATGGGTAAAGAAGATGTGGTATACAGTGGGATACTACTCAGCGATGAAGAAATGAAATCTTGCATTTGCAACAATGTGGATGGAATGAGAGGTTATTATGCTAAGTGTAAGAGAAAGATATCATATGATTTCACTTGTATGTGGAATTTCAGAAACTCAACAAATGAACATAGGGGAAGGGAAAGGAAAATAGGGTAAAAACACAGAGGGAAGCAAACTGTAAGAAACTCTTAAATACAGAGAACAAACTAAGGGCTGTTAGAAGGGAAGTGGATTGAGGGTTGGGTTAACCAGGTGATGGGTATTAAGGAGGGCCCTTTTGGGGATGAACACCTGGTTTCACATGTAAGAGATGAATCACTGGGTTCTACTCCTGAAGCCAAGACCACACTTATGTTAAATAACTTGAATTTAAATAAATAAAATTAACAGACTACAAGAGAAAAAGAAGAAGTGGTATATATATACAATGACATACTACTCTGCAATCATAAAGGATGAAATCTTGCCTTTGTAAGATGGATGTGGATAGAACTAGGATGTATTACGTTAAACAAAATAAGTCAGATACAGAAAGACAAATATATGATTTCACTCATATTTGGATTTAAAGAAACACAACAGATGAATATAAAGGAATGGAATGAAAAATAAGGTAAAAACAGAGTGGGAGGCAAACCATGAGACTTAAATCCAGAGAACAATGTAAGGGTTGCTGGAGTGGAGGTGGGTAGGGGGCTGAGTTAAATGTGTGATGGGTATTAAGGAGGGCACTTGTTGGCATGAACACTGATTGTTATAAACTGATGAATCACTGGGTTCTAATCCTGAAACGAATACTACACTTTACGTTAACTTGAATTTAAATTAAAAAAAAAAAAAAAAGAGGTTGATCTGAATAAAGAGAAAAGGAAAGATTGTATTCCCACCAGAACTGAAGCTGACACTTTGGAGCGCTGTAGGATCAGTAGACTTAGTGCTATGCAGGAGGCCTGTGCTGGTCCTCTGGCTTAGAGTCCCATCACAGTCAGACCTGCCTGGTAAACCTGCGCCTGCAGGATGTCGGGGGGCGGGATTTGGTGTTAGCAGCTCTAGCCTCCACAGTGGGCACTGTGTTGCTCACTGGATTCTGACTGTGTTGGTGGGTGAGGGAAAGATGGCATCACGAGTCTTCTGGTCCCTGGAGATGGGAGCTTGTGCCTGCCCTTCTTCAGGAAGTCCTCACAGAAAAGTGCACTATTTCCCTTCAGAAACCCTACCCTCACCTTGTCTGTGCCCGGGCTGTTAGCATGCCAGGTACTACAGTTCTCCTGTATTTTATCTCTGGTATGTGCTGGAAATCAAAACTACAAATCTTGAAGTATATGGCTTGGTGCAGACCTGCTCCCCTCCTCCAGATAAGACCCTTGCTGTGCTGTGTCTGGTGACATTTTATCTATGAAAACCAGTTAAATGGCTGTGCAGGTTCTTGCAGTTTACGGTGAAGCACAACAAAAAGCGGCAAGTAGGTTCTTGCGCTCTGTGCATGCACACTTCTGTCCCTGCAGTTTAATGGCTGCTCAATGGCACCCACCAGATTTTTGGTCCTTGGAAAGGCAATATACTCTCTTCCAAATGTACTAAAGGAAGGGGAACATTCTCTCTCCCTGAGACTGAGGGGATTCCTACACCATGCTCTCCACTCCTGGGTCTCTGCCCTTTTTCTCCCCTGGAGCATCGCTAATTCCTTCCCCGCCCCCCATCCCAGGCTCAACTCTGGCAAATGGTGCACATTTCTAAAACCTCAGAATTTGCGCTACACTGATTGTAAAACATGTGATACTCAATCCGCCAGTGGTTTTGGGAAAGTGTTTCTTGAATGAACCCTAATGGCTGCTCTCTTTCCCTGCTTCTCATTCTCTCTCTCCTTTCTTTGCATAAAGGCTCCCTCCCCTCTGAGGCCCTGCAGCTTTCCTCTCCCCCAATTCACATCTCCACACCTGTATCTGCTACTTTCTCTCAGTTTGTGCCGATTGTTTTCTTAATCCTCAGATCAAGTTCCCCAGTGTTCAAAATGATTTGGTGTTAACCTAGCTGTGCTCAAAGGATGAGGCAAGCCCACGGTTCCACTACTACTCCACCATCTTAGATCTAATCCCCCACATTATGTATTTGTAAAATGGAACATGCTAGATCCAATCAATTGACTGAGAGTTGTGTTCACGATGTAATGTCATTTCAGATCAAATTGCAGAATGGCATGTAGAATGATACCCCTGTAAAATTCCATAAGTATATTACCATCAATTTCTCCCTTTAAATTTGTTAATATTTGCTTTATGTATTTAGGTGCTCCAATGATGGGTTCATAAATATTTAAAATTTCTACAACCTCTTTTTAATCTGATCCATTTATCATTATGCAATATCTTTTCTTTTTCTGCCTTGTTAACAGCCTTTGTCTTAAAGTTTATTTGGTCCGATATAAGTATCGCTACCCAGCATTTTTTTTTCCACTTCCATTTGCACAGTAAATGTTTTTCCATCCCTTCACTTATAGTCTCTGTGTGTCCTTTAGGTTTGAGGTGAGTCTCTTGTAGGCAGCCTACAAATTGGCCTTTTTTAAAATTCATTCCACCACCCTATGTCTTTATTTTATATATATTTTTTATTTGAGTGTGGTTGACACCAATGCTATATTATTTTCAGGCATACAACATATTGATATAATGAGTTTAAACATTATGATATATTCACCACAAAAAATAGTTATCATCTGTCACCATACAATGCTATTACAATATCATTGACTATACACCTTATAGTGTGCTTTTAGTCTCATGACTTATTCGTTCCATAACTGAAAGTCTGTACCTCTCCCCTTCATCCACTTTTCCTCTCCCTCACCACCCTGTACTTTGGCAACTATCAATTTGTAAATGTGTTGACCGGTCTGATTCTGCTTTTTGTTTGTTTGTTTACCTTTCTTTTCTTTTCTTTCTTTCTTTTTTTTTTTTTTGGTTCCACACATTAATGAAATCATATAATTGTTTTTCTCAGACCTATATGTTTCACTTAGCATAATACTGCCTACACTCATCCATGTTGTCTCAAATGTCACAGTCCCATCCTTTATATGTCTGTGTAATATATAAACATATGTATATTTATATATATATAAACATAGGGGTGCATACACATTTTCAAATTAGAGTCTTTATTTTCTTTGGGTAAATTCCCAAAAGTTAAAATAATAATTTTAACTTTTTGAGGAACCTCTATACTGTTTTCCACAGTGGGTGTATGAGTTTGCATTCCCATCAGCAGTGTACAAATTTCTTTTTTTCCACATCCTCATTAACACTTGATACTTCTTGTCTTTATGATTTTAGCCATCCAGATAGGTAGAAGGTGATATTTTATTGTGTATTTCTTAAACATTTTAGTTGAATTCCAGTTAGTTAAATACAGTGTAATATTAGTTTCAGGTGTACAATATAGTTATTCATTTACATACAACACCTGGTGCTCATCTCAACTAATATCCTCCATAATACCCATCACCTGTTTAACCCATCTTTTCACACACCTCCCTTCTGGTAACCATCATTTTTTTTTCCCTATACTTAACAGTTTGTTTCTTGCTTTGCCTCTCTCTCTCCTTTCCCCCATTTCTCATTTTTTCCCTTAAGTTCAACACAGAAGTGAAATCATATGGTATTTTTCTTGATTGACATATTTTGTTTAGCATAATACTCCCTAGCTCCATGCGTGTCACTGAAAATGGCAAAATTTCATTCCTTTTGATTTCCGCAGTGTTTTCCATTATAAATATATATCACATCTTCTTTATCCATTCATCAGCTAATGGATATTTGGACTCTTTCCAAAATTTGGCTATTGTTGATAAAGCTGCTATAAACATCAAGTGTTCGAATTAGTATTTTTGTATTCTTTGTGTAAATACTTAGTTGTCCAATTGCTGGATCATAGGGTACTTCTAATTTTAACTTTTTGAGGAAACTCTATACTGTTTTCCAGAGTGGTTGCACAAGCTTGCATTCTCACCAACAGTTAAGAAGGTTCCTTTTCCTCTGAACTCTAGCCAACACTAGAGTTTCCTGTGTTATTAATTTTGGCCATTCTGACTTGTGTGAGATGTTATCTCATTATAGTTTTGATTTGTATTTCCCTGATGATGTGTGATGTGTGACAACTTTTCATATGTCTACTGGTCATCTCTATGTCTTTTTTGGAAAAAAAAGTCTACATATGTCTTCTGCTCATTTTTAAATTGGATTATTTGGTTTTTTGTTTGTTGAATTTTATGTTTTCTATATTCTATAGGATAGTAACAATTTATGATATTTTTTGTAAATATATTCTCCCATTCTCACTGTTTTTGATTTGAATTTTCCAAATGATTAGTAATGTTGAGAATCTTTTAATTTGCCTGTTGGCCACTGTATGTCTTCATTGGAAAAATGTCTTTTTGGGTCCTGCACCCAATTTTTAATTGGGTTTTGTTGTTTTGGTGTCAAATTGTATATGTCCGTTATACATTTTGGATATTAACTCCTTTGTCATATATATCACTTGAAAATATTTTTTGTTTGTTTTGGTTGGTGGTTTCTTTAACTGTGTAATATTTTTTTATTTGATATACTCCCAAGATTTGTTTTACTTCAACTTCCCTTTTCTTAGGAGATGTATCTAGAAAAACGTTGCTATGGCTGATGTCAGATAAATTACTGCCTGTGCTGTCTTCTAGAATTTTTATGATTTCACATCTCACATTAAAGCTTGTTATGTGCCCTGCACCAGCAACCACTGCTATAATAAAGAGTGGTAATACATTGTGCAGGGCCTGGCCCTTCAGGAGGTGTTTTTTCCAGAGTGTTACTTACTGTCTCTTGTTGTGACTTTTGTACTTTATCTCCCTACTCCTAGTGATGTTTTGGACCCTCCACCAAATGTGCTTTGATTTGCTCATTGAAGTATCCCTGGCAAGGAAAACAAACAAACAAACAAAAAAACAGAGAACAAAAACAAGCAAACACACAAACAAATAAAACAAAAGCAAAATTAAAAAAAAAAAAAACAGAAAAACCAGCTACAAGCAAACAACAAGGTGGAGGTGTTGCTGATGGAAGAGACCTTATCCCATGCAAAGAGAGAAATAACATGGGCAGGGGAAAAAATAGAAAAGAGAAGTTGACCAGACAGAGAAACTATACAGCTTAATCCAGAGAGAGAGAAAGGAAAATAAAGGAGTTGTAGTACATGTATCAAGAGCATGGATTAAATATTTCTGCTTAAACAAACCAAAAACTAGAGTGATCAGACTAGTGGAGGGAAGGGTTATGAAGGACAAAAAGAAGGAAGAATATATCTATATAATTGTCTCAGAATTAAATCAGGCAATGCAACAGAGCTGCTCTGGAGGAGGGGCTGTCTAGTTTGTGTCAATCCTGCTCTTGTAGATAAGCATTTATCGGGCGTGGGGGGGCATGGTTTGTTATAGCTGGGTCCTGCCTCCACTGAGGGACCACTGTCCATTCCCTGAAGCCCCACCTTGTTGATGATGGGGAGAAAAATGGCAACACCCCAGTCTCTCCTCCATGGACCAGGTGTCCCAAACCACTCTGTTCAAGTCCCTGGAAGTGACTGTGTCATTTTGCCTCCCAGACTCTTGGAGTTCAAAGTCCTTTGGCCTCACCATTGCTTTGTTCGAGGGACCAGGGAATTTTGGGTCCTCTTATTTCTCTGCCATGTTGGCGCCTTCTCCTTAATTTCCTTTTTGTATAGTTTGTTGTTAGTTTTGAAATGCAACTTAGTTTTGATTTTTCACCCTGAAAATTTGCTGAATTTTTTACTATATTTCATTCTTCTAGTGGTTTTTAAACTTTACTACATATAATACCTTGTCAGTTACAACCAGAAATAACTTCTCTTCTGATTCGAATGAATATTATTTCTTTACTTGCCTAATTGCCTTGTTTAAAATTTGCAGCCCTATATGGAATAGAAGTAGTGAGAGTGACCATTTTCGTTTCCTATTTCCTGATCTTGTTTTATTTATTTTATTTTAATTTATTTATTTGTTCATTCATTCATTCTTTTATTCATCATTTATCTTGAGACAGAAACAGAGCATGAGTTGCGGAAGGGCATAGAGAGAGGGAGTAAGAGAATCTTAAGCAGGCTCCATGCCCAACACAAAGTGACATGCAGGTCTCAATGTCACGGCTGTGAGATCATGACCTGAGCCAAAATCAAAAGTCATTAGTTTAACCAACTGAGTGACCCAGGTGCCCCTTTTTAAAAATTATTATTATTACTATATTATTATTATTATTATTATGACAGACAGAGTAGCTCCTGATCTTAAAAGTTTTTCACCATTTAGCATGATGTTACTGTGGACTTTTTACATATGACTTTTATTTTGATGAGTAAAGTCTTTCTATTCCTAGATTGATGACAGTTCTTGTTATGAAAAGCTATTGCATTTTGTCAAATAATTTTTCTGCATTTTTTGAGATGATATGATGGTTTTTATTTATTCATTTAACATGGTATTAATTGATTTATTTGGGATGTTAGCTGATGGAATTAATTAATTGATTTGGATATGTTGAACCATTCTTGCACTGCAGTAGTAAATATCCCAAGTGAGCTGTTCATGGTGTATGACCCTTTGAAATTTTGCTAGTATTTTTTGAGAATTTTTCTGTCAATATTAATCAGGAATATTGATCTGTAGTTTCCTTTTGTTGTAGTGTCTTTGTTTGGCTTTGATATGTGATTAATAATGAAATTTTAATCTAAATTTGAAAGTATCCCCTTTTTCCTACTTCTTGAAAAATGTTAATTCTTCTTTAAATACTTTGGAAAAGTGACCAGTGAAGTCATCAGGTTCTGGGCTTTATTTGGGGGAGGGGATATTTTAAGTTATTGGGTCATTCTTCTTCCCCATTATTAGCCTGTGCAGATTTTCCACTTTCTCATGATTCAGTCTTGGTAGATTTCATTTTTCCAGAAATGTAACTATTTCTTTTAATTACCCTATTTTTGACATGTAATTGTTTATAGTAATTTCTTAAAATTCTTTGTATCACTGTGAAATCAGTTGTAGTGTCTTTCATTTATAATTTTAATAATTTGAGGCTTCTTTTTTATTGCTAAATTAACTAATGGTTTTCCAATTTTGTTTATCTTTTCAAAAAACCAACTTTTAGTTCATTAATGTTTTTCTATTGTATATCAGTTTTCATTTTGTTCTTTTCCACTCTAATCTTTATTATTCCCTTCCTTCTATAATTTTGGCCTTAATTTTGTTTTACTTTTCTAAATCTTTGAGGTGGAAGTTTAGCTTATTTGAATTTTTTAATATAAGATTTATACATTTCCATCTTTGTACTGCTATTTTTGCATAATGTAACTTTTGGTGTCTAGTCCTTTCCTTTTGTTTTTGTTGATATTTACTAACTTCAATTTTGATTTCTTCTTTGACTCACTATTGTTCAGAAGTGTGTTCTTTTATTTGTATATTTTAATTTCCTATCTGTTATTGAAATCTAGTTTCATTTTACTGTGTTTGGAAAATATACTTGGTATGATTTCAATATTCTCATATTTTTAAACAATGTTTTTCTTTGTTCACTTAAAAGGTGATCTATCCTTGAGAGTGTTCCATGAGCACTTATGAAAAATGTATGTTCTACTGTTCTGGGGAAGAATGACTTATATACATCTGCTAGGTTTATTTTTTTCTATAGTGTGGTAAAATCTTCTGTTTTCTGATTTTTCTCTTGGTTCTTCTATCCATTATTAAAAACGAGATACTTAATTTTTCTATTATTTGTTTTGCTCTTTATTCTCTTTCAAGTCAATGTTTACTTATACAGTAGATGCTCTTATTTTAGATGCATCCATATTTATAATTTTTATACCTTCCTCCTGAACTAATCATTATGAAATAATGACCTTTTTTCATCTCATATGTCAGTTTTTGAAATAAAGTCTATTGTGTCTAATATAAACACAGACACTCTTGCTCTCCTTTGGTTACATTTGCACAAAATATCTTTTTTGCCATCCCTTTAGTTTCAGCCAGTGTACCTTGTAGACAGCATATCCTGTTTTATATATTTTATTTTAATAATTTGAGCCATCTGTCTTTTAATTGGAGAGTTTCATCCATTTGGTTTAAAATAATCATTAATAGCTATGAAATTGTTATTGTCATTTTGTTAAGTGTTTTTCATCTGTCTTTTAGATCATTTGCTTTTCTTTTCCTCTCTTGCTGTCTTCTTTTATAATTTGTTGATTTTGTGTAATGATTCACCGACTATTTTTGTTATCATTTTGTGTATGTTCGAGAGATGCTTTCTTCATGGTCATCACAAGTTTGCAATAAAATCTCATGTAGTTATAGGTATCTGTTTTAACTTGATAGCAACTGGCTTTAATCGCAAACAAAAACTCTACAATTTGACTCACTTACACAATTTATATTATTGATGTCACAATTTACATATTTTTATATTGTTTAACCAATAACATGCTTCAGTTATTGTTATTACTTTTTCACTTAAATTTTATACTAAGTTTAAAAATGATAAATTAAAAAAATTAAATTTAAATGATAGATGTTAGAAATAGTAAAAATACAGTAGTCTATACTTGCATATAGATTTATCTTAACCAGTGAGTCTTAAATTTATACACATTGCTATGGTTTTCAAGCTTGTTTCTATTTCAAGTTTAAACATTCCTAGAGAGAGATTTGATGGAAGATAACAGATTAGGAGGATACACCCAGACATAATGAGGCAGCAACTGCAGTTATGCCGCGAACTCTGAACACAATATGAAGACTAGTAGAACTGATCATCCACAGTTAATTATAGAGAGAGGGTTGCCTGGTTGGCTTCATCTGTTAAGTGTCCTACTCTTGGTTTCAGCTCAGGTTATGATCTCACAGTTCGTGAGTTTGAGCCCCTCAACAAGCTATGTGCTGACAGCATAGAGCCTGCTTAAGATTTTGTCTCCCTCTGTCTCTGCCACTCCCATACATGCTTTCTATCTCTGTTTCTCAAAATAAATAAAACATAAACTTAAAAAAGAGAGAGCGAGAAGCCAGAATGAAGAGTGTAAAAGAGGATGAGATGTGGATGTGAATTAAACCCGGGCCCAACTAACCGAAAACAGGAAAGACATCACCAAGCATAGAGATGTGAGAGAACAAGACCCCATACCTGAAGCCCCTGGAAATGGGGACCTGCACAGGTAAGATGAGTTCCCATGATGTCTTGTTTTGAAAATCAACAAAGCTTAACTCCAAAAGCTTTAAAATTTAGCGGGTTCTAACTCCAGGAGTTCTAAAAGTCAGTAGGCTTGAAGAAACTAAACTGGTAATGTAGTAGGAAGACTCTAGACTTCTCTAGTACCTTGAACCCAACTAGATAATTATCAAGTCATTCTGAATATCCAAGAAATAAACCTTCATGCTGACAGAACTAACTCCACTGCTAGAGGAAGAGAAGAAGCCACCTTGATGAAAGTAAGAAGTGCAGATGAAGTTTGGGGGAGAAATGGATCATGAGTGCTACAAAGGGTAGAGGGCCATAGATCTAAAGGAAGATTAGAGAGACATGATCATACAGGGGAACACATAAGGAAAACGCTTGCCAGTCATTGGCTGGAAAAATTAAAGATGTCAATTTTTTTAACTTTTTGCAACCATTGGGGCATGAAGAATGGAGTTTTAAGGGTCAGCAGACTTGACTGGTATAAAGCCATGAGGGCACTGCCCTGCTCCTACAGAGAAGACAGACAAACAACGTTGGGGCAGATGGTGTGATCTGAGTAAAGCCTGGGGCACACAGTGTGGAGATTATTGCATCTTCTTGGAGCACATCTGTGAAAGGTAACATTCACAGAGACTCATCTCCAGGGACAAGAAAGCTGGCAGGTGCCATTTTTCTCCCACATCCCTCAGCATAAATGCAAAGCCACAGCGTAAAGGCAGTGCGGCCCCCACACTGGCAGCTTAGACTACTTAATCTGAGTCTCATGTCCCTGAATTCTGGTGAGACTTCCCTTCTTAGTCAAGACTCAGCACGGTCTCACTGTAGTCTCACTGTAGACACTCCCCAGGGTGTCTGAACAGGCCGCTCCTCACATCGAATCCCTAGATCCTGGAGTGTTGACGTCCATTGGCTTGGCTGGGATAGAGAATGGAGAGTGTGGCTTACTCCTGGAAAAAAGCTAGGGCAACACTTGGAGGAAGACAGCATGAAGGCATTGATTTGGGGGTGCCTTTGATAAACAGGGTGTTTTCTTTTCATGGGGTGCTTCCCTGAGAGCAGCAAGCATGGAGAATCCACCCTTGGAACAAAGCAGATGGCTGGAAACATTTCCCTCACCCACACCTCAGTATAAACACAAAATCACCTTGGTACCACGACTCTGACACCTACTGCATAATCTGCTTACACCAGATCCCATACCCCTATAGTCTATAGTCTGTTGGTAGTGCCTTTCATGGTCAAGTTTAGTCAGAAGAGGTGGCAGGACCCTTTTGCAGAAGACCATCAGAAATCACACCCACACCAAGACTCCCAAACAGAGAGTCCTGCAAAGCTTCAGTTTTATTGGAAGTAGCATCAGATCTCATTTAACAAGCAGACCAGAGCACATATAGTTAAAACTCAATACATTCTAGCCAAAGACCAAACACTGTGCACTGCAGGCAAGGAGGGCCTCTGCAGATTACTGGACTGAAGGATGGGGCAGCCAAAACACATCAGCTTAGTGCACCCAGCACACATCAGAAACATAAACCCATTATTTTTATGAGGACAAAATAAAACAGGCTTTCCTAACGCACATAAGAACACAGAGACCTAGACAAAATGCCAAGGTAGAAGAATTTATCTCAAAAGAAAGAACAAGAAAATTTCACTTCCACAGATATAATAGAAAGAGAAATAAGTTATGTGCACTATGGAAAATTTAAAGCAACAATCATAAGGTTGTTAGCTGGGCATGAGAAAAACATGGAATACTTCAAGAAGGCCTTTACTGCAGAGTTAAATTAGTTTAAAAAATCAGTGAGAAATACAAAATGAAATAACTGAGATTCAAAACTGACTGGATGCAATGAACACAGAATGGGAGAAGCAGAGGAAAAAATAGAATGTAAAATAATGGAAATAATGATGCCGAATAAAAGAGAGAAAGAAGAATGGAATATATAAATAGACTTAGAGTTCTGAGTGACTCCATCAAATTATGTAACTTTGCTTGTTCTTATTTTTCTAACTTCTTTAGGTGTACAGTTAGGTTGTATATTTGAGATTTTTCTAATATTCTTGAAGTATGCCTATATTTCTACAATCCTGTCTCTTACAACAGCTTTTGCTGTAACAAAAATAGTTTGTATACCTGTGTTTCTTAATTTATTTTGTCTCCAAGAATTTTTACTTTGATTTTGAATTCTTGGCTAATCCATTCATTGTTTAATACATGTTATTAAGCCTCAATATTGTTTTTATCTTTCCAGTTTTTTTTTTCTTGCACTTGGTTTCTAGTTTCATACCACTGGTTTTGGAAATGATGTGTGATACAGTTTCAATCTTATTGAATTTATTGAGACATATTTTGTGGACTAATTTATGATATATTATGGAAAATGTTCCATATGCATTTGAAAAATGTGTGTTCCCTTCTTTTGGATGGAATATTCTACATATATCTGTTAGGTCCATCTGTTCCAATGTGTCATTCAAAGCCACTTTTTTCTTGTTGATTTCTTTGTCTGGATGATCTACCCTTTGATGTAAGTCAGCTCTTAAAGTCCTCTACTATTATTTTATTACTATCATCTTTTCTCTTTATGGCTATTAATAGTTTCTTTATGCACCTCAATACACACATATTGGGGCATAAATATTTGCAATTATATCCTCTTATTGTATTGTTATCCTCATCATTATGTAGTGTCTTTCTTGGTACCTTTCTACAGTCTTTAAAAAAATCTATTTTGGAATTTTTTAGAAAGATGGCTGAGTAAGAGAATCTGGAACCCACTGTGTCCCACATTTACAAATAGATACCATCTGCATACAAATCAATAAACTGGAGAGTGATCCAAACCTAGAAGAACAAACTCCACAACTAAATACAGAGAACAGGCCTCATCTGAAAGGTTAGGAAAGTCAAAAATGCGGAGGTAAGCTTCCTGAAAGATGTAATTCTGGTGTAATGGTGATAAACTCTGGGAAATGACTCCTCCCTAGGAAAGAGTGGAGTGTAACCACACACCAGGGAAACTGCTGGCACAGCAAATAGACAGCAGGCATCTGGTTTGACTTCAGGCCCTGCTGATCAACAAAGACTCTCAGGGAACAATGCAAGGAGAGTGAACCACAGTTCAATATGACCAGGGCCCTGGAAAATGGCTGGGGCAGCAATCTGGTCTTCTGACATCCACCAATGTCAAAACAATAGTTCCCACACCCTAACCCTTTAATAGCACAGGAACAAACCCTGCACAGATCACCCACAACAGACAAAGTAGGTCATTGCAGCTGACTGGACTGAAGTTAAACATAACTCAGTCACAATAGTAGCACCCACACAACACACATGGGAGACATTGCTGATGTACCAGGTTGGGAAACATAAGACATTGCAGTACAAGGTGTTACTGTGTGTATTCTTCATAAAGCCACTATTTTGAAGATCCGGAGTTACAGTCAACCTTCTTAATACATAGAAACAAACACGGAGAATTAGACGAAATGAGGAGACAAAGAAATATGTTCCGTATTAAAGAATGGAACAAAACTACAGTAAAAGAGATAAATTAAATGAAAAAGAGGAACATGCTTGATAAGGAATTCAAAACAATAATTATAGCTATTATATATACAAAGGGTGACTGAATGAATAAAAACAAAGCAAGACTTATCTGTTTGCTACCTACAAGAGATTGACTTCAAACCTAAAGATACTTGCAGAGTGAAAGCGAAGGGATGGAAAAACATTTACCATACAAATGGAAATAAAATGAAAGCTTGGTTAGCAATACTTTATTCAACAAAGATAATTAAAACAAAGACTGCACGAGAACACAAAACAAGAACACTACATGATGATAAAGGAAATAATCAAAGGGATATAACAATTATAAATATTTATGCACCCAACATGGTAGATCCTAAATACATAAAACATCTATTAACAGACATAGAAAGAGAAATTTGGGCACCTGGGTGGCTTGGTCGGTTAAGCACCCGACTTCGGTGCAGGTCATGATCTCCTGGTCCATGAGTTCGAGCCTTGCATCGGGCTCTGTGCTGACAGCTCAGAGCCTGGAGCCTGCATCAGATTGTGTGTCTTCCTCTCTCTCTCCTCCTTTCCCACTTATTCTCTCTCTCTCTCTCTCTGTCTGTCTGTCTGTCTCTCTGTCTCTCAAAAATAAACAAACATTTAAAAAAAGTTTAAAAAAACAGACATAAAAAGAGAAATTTATGGTAATAAAATAATAGTAAAACATGTTAGCACCCCATATGCATCAAGTGTTAGATTATCCAATAAGAGAATCAAAAAAGAAACACTGTCTTTGAATAACATGTTGGACCAGATAGACCTAACAGATATATTCAGAACATTCCATCCAAAAACAGCAAAACACATTCTTTTCATGTGCACATTAAGCAATTTCCACAATAGATCACGTTAGCCCACAACACGTCTCAATAAGTAGAAAATTACCAAAATAATATTATTCAATTTTTCTAACCACAGTAGTATAAAACTGGACACCAATACAAAAAAATCTAGAAAAACACAAATATATGGAGGCTGAACAACATATTACAAAGCAATGAATGGGCCAACTAAGAAATCAAATAGGAAATAACAAAAATGTATGAAAAGAAATGGCAATGGAAACACAGTGGACCAAAATCATTGAAAAGAATGGACACCTTGGGTGGCCAGGTTGGTTAAGCATCTGAATCTCGATTTTGGCTCAGATCATGATCTTACTGTTCATGGGATCAAGCCACATGTCAGATTCTGTGCTTACAGTGCAGAGCCTGCTTGGGATTCTTTCTCACCCTCTCTCTGTGTGTGCTCCTACCCTGCTCATGATCTTTCCCTCTCTTTCTTTATCTCTCAAAATAAATAAATGAATTTTTAAAATTAAGGAAAAAAACCCATAGAACTGCAATAAAAGCTTTTCTATGAAAGACGATTAGAGCAATATGGGTCTACCTCAAGAAGCAAGAAAAGTCTAAAATAAACAACCTAGACTTACATCTAAAGGAGTTAGAAGAAGATAAACAAATAAACCCAGAAGCCATTATAAAGAAACAATAATAAAGATTAGAGCAGAATTTTGTGAAATAGAGACTTTTAAAAAGCCAATAGAATAGATTAATGAAAGCAGGAGCTGGTTCTTTGAAAGAACCAACAAAATTGGTAAAAATTTCCCACACTCATCAAGGAGAGAGACAGAAATAGACACACAGGGAGAGAACCCAAAGAAATAGGGGAAAAATAACTGACATCACAGAAATACAAAGGATTGCAAGAGAATAGTATGAAAAACTACATGTCAAAAAATTGGACATCCAAAATAAATGCATACATTCCAGATACATATGACCTTTCAAAGCTAAATCAAGAAGAAATAGAAAATGTGAACAGAATAGCAATAAAATGAAGTCAATAACCACAAATATTGCAAACAAAAAAATATCCAGGTTCAGATGGCTTCCCAGATAAATTCAATCAAACATTAAAAAAAAGTTAACACTGATACTTATTAAACTTTTTAATAAGCTGAAGAAGAAAGGCTACCAAATTTATTATACAATCCAGCATTACCCTGATATCCTACCCAGAAAAAGACGCTACACTAAGAGAAGAAAACTAACCAACCAACCAACCACAGAGAAACAACTACAGGCCAATGTCTCTGATGAATATAGATTCAAAAATCCTTTAAAAAATAACCAACCTGAATTAAACAATATATTTTCAAAAAATTCACTCCTCTGAGTAGGTGGGATTTATTTCATGCATGAATGGTTGGCTTCACAATTGCAAATAAGTGAACATGATATATTACATTAATAAGAAATATAATAAAAACCATATGATCATCTCAACAGATACAGAAAAAGCATTTAACAAAGTAAACACTTTCTCTCAAAATTTTATTTAAATTCTAGTTAGATAAAGTATAGTGTAATATTGTTTTCAGAAGTAGAATTTAGTGATTCTACACTTACATAACACCCAGTGCTCAACAAAAGTCCTCTCCTTAATACTGATCATCCATTCAGCCCATCCCCAACCCACCACCTTCCATCAGCCCTCAGTTTGTTCTCTATCATAAAGAGTCTTTTATGGTTTATTCCCCTCTCTCTTTCCTCCGTTCCTGTATATTCATCTTTTTTGTTTTTTAAAGGACACATATGAATGAAATCATATGGCATTTGTCTTTCTCTGACTGAGTTACTTCACTTAGCATATACACTCAAATGCCATCTACATCATTTCAAATGGCAGGATTTCATACCTTTTAATGGCTGAGTAATATTCCAATATATATATATGACAATTATGCATATTTATGCACCCAACATGGAGATCTTAAATATATAAAGCATCTATTAACAGACATATAAAGAGAAATTGAGAAATAGAATAATAGTAGAACATGTTAGCACCCCATATGCATCAAATGATAGATTATCCAGTAAGAAAATCATATACATATATATAACCACATCTTATTTTAATTTAAATTCAATCAAGTTAGTTAACATACAGTGTAGTCTTGGTTTTATGGAGTAGAATCCAGTGATTCATCTCTTACATATGACACCCAGTACTCATCATGAAAAGTGCTCTCCATAATGCCCATCACCCATTTAGACCATCCACCCACCCACCCTGCCTCCAGGAACACTCAGTTTTCTGTATTTAAGAGTCTCATATAGTTTGTTCCCTCTCTGTTTTTACCTTATTTTTCTTTCACTTTCCCTGTGTACATCTGTTGTGTTTCTTAAATTCCACATATGAGTGAAATCATACGATATTTGTTTTCCTCAGACAAACATATTTCACTTAGCATAAAACACTCTAGTTCCTCCATGTTGTTGCAATGGCATGATATAATTCCTTTTTGTCGTCAGTAATATTCCATTATAGATAGATAGATAGATAGATAGATAGATAGACAGATAGATGTGATATTCTTTATACATTCATCAGTTGGGGGAAATTTCGGCTCTTTCTCCAATTTGGCTGTTGTTCATAGCACTGCTATACACACTAGGATGCATGTGCCACTTCAAATCACCATTTTTGTATCCTTTGGACAAATAATTTGTAGTGAAATTGCTGAATCATAGGGTAGCTCTATTTTTAATTTTCAGAGGAACTTCCATACTGTTTTCCGGAGTGATAGCACCAGTTTGCATTCCCAACACTGGAAAAGGGTTCCCTTTTTTCTACATCTTTGCCAACATCTGTTGTTTCCTGAGCCGTTAGTTAGCAATTCTGATAGGTGTGTATCTCATTGCGGTTTTGATTTGTATTTCTCTGATTATGACAGATGTTGAGCATTTTTTCAGGTATCACTTAGCCATCTGGATGTCTTCTTTAGAAAACTGTCTGTTTATGTCTTCTGCCCATTTCTTCACTGGATTATTTGTATTTTTGGGTTTTGAGTTTTTTAAGTTCTTTATAGACTTTGGACACAAACCCTTTATCTGATAATGTCATTTGCAAATATCTTCTCCCACTCAGTTAGTTGTCTTTTAATTTTGTTGTTTCCTTGGCTGTGTAGAAGCTTTTATCCTGATGAGGTCAAAATAGTTCATTTTTGCTTTTATTTTCTTTGCTTCTGGGGAAATGTCAAGTAAGAAGTTGTTGCAGCCAAGGTCAATGAAGTTGCTGCCTGTGTTTTCCTCTATGATTTTGACGGTGTCCTGCAACACCTTTAGGTTTTTCATTCATTTTGAATTTCTTTTTCGGTATGATGTAAGAAAGTGATCCAGGTTCATTCTTCTGCACGTCACTGTCCGTTTTTCCCAGCACGATTTGTTGAAGAGACTGTCTTCTTTCCATTGGATATTCATTTCTGCTTTGTCAAAGATTGATTTGCCATACGTGTGTGAGTCCATTTCTGGGTTCTCTATTCTATTCTATTGATCTATGTGTCTGTTTCTGTGCCAGTACCATACTGTCTTGATGATTACAGCTTTGTAATACAACTTAAAGTCTAGAAATGCCATCATTTCAGTTTTGGTTTTCTTTTTCAACAATACTTTCGCTAAGGAAGGTATTTTCTGGTTCCATACAAGTTTTAAGATTGTTTATTCTAGCTCTGTGAAGAATGCTGGTGTTATTTTGATAGGAATTCAATGGAATTTATAGATTGCTTTCGGCTGTATACACATTTTAACAATATTTGCTCTTCGAATCCATGAGCATGGAAAGTGTTTCCATTTTTCTGTGTCTTCTTCAGATTCTTTCATAAGCTTTCTATAGTTTTAAGCCTACAGATCTTTTACTTCTTTGGTTATGTTTATTCCTAGGTATCTTATGAGTTTTGGTCCAATTGCAAATGAGATTGATTTCTTGTTATCTGTTTCTGCTGCTTTCCTGTTGGCATATAGATATGCCACAAATTTATGTACATTGATTTTATATCCTGTGACTTTGCTGAAGTCATGTAACACCTCTAGTAGTTTTTCGGTGGAGTCATTTGGGTTTTCCTATAGAGTATTATGTAACCTGTGAAGAGTGAGTTTGACTTCCTTGTTAATTTGAATACCTTTATTTCTTTTTGTCGTCTGATTACTGAGCTAGAAATTCTAGTACTATGTTGAGCGACAGTGGTGAGAGTGGACATCCATGTCGTATTCTAATCTTAGGAGGAATGCTGTCAGTTTTTCCCCATCGAGGGTGATATTAAGTGTGGGCCTTTCATTTTTGGCTTGTATGATGTTGAGTTATGTTCTATCCCTACTTTCCGGAGGGATTTTACCAAGAAAGGATGCTGTATTTTGTCAAATGCCTTTTCCGAATCAATTGAAACATTCATATGGTTATTATCCTTTGTTAATAAATATGGCATATCACGTTGATTGGTTTGTGAATATTGAAACAGCCCTGCAGCCCAGGAATAAATCTCACTTGATCACGGTTAATAATTCTCTTGATGTACTGTTGAATTTGATTACTAATACCTTGTTGAGAAGTTTTGCATCCATATTCAGCAGGGATATTGGCCTGTAATACTCTTTTTTATTGGAGTCTTTGTCTGGTTCAGGAATCAAGGTAATGCCGGCTTCATAGAATGTGTTTGGAAGCTTTCCATACATTTCCATTTTGGGGGGCAGATTGAAGAGAATAGGTATAAACTCTTTTTTCAATGTCCATAGAGTTCACCTGGGAAGCCACCTGGCCCACGACTCTCATTTGCTGGGATTTTTTTGATAACTGATGCAATTTCTTTGTGGTTATGTTCTTTTCAAATTTTCTATTTCTTTCTGAGTTTTGGCAGTGTGTGAATCTTTAGGAATTTGTCCACTGCTATCAGATTGTTCAATTTGTTGTCATATAATTTTTCATAGTACTGTTGTATAATTGTTTGTGTTTCTGTGGTGTTGGGTTGTTATCCTTCCTCTTCCATTTATAATTTTATCTAATTGGTTCCTCTCTTTACCTCTTGAAAAGTCTGACTAGGGGGTTATCAATTTTGTACATTCTTTTTTTTTAATGTTTTATTTATTATTGAGACAGAGACAGACAGAGCATGAGAGGGGGAGGAGCAGAGAGAGAAGGAGACACAGAATCTGAAGCAGGCTCCGGGCTCTGAGCTGTCAGCACAGAGCCCAACGCGGGGTTCGAACCCACGAACATGAGATCATGACCTGAGCCGAAGTCGGAGGCTTAACTGACTGAGCCACCTAGATCCTCTATCAATTTTGTACCTTCTTTCAAAAACCAGCTCTTAGTTTCATTGTCTATTCTGCTTTATTTTTGTTGGTGTTGATTCTATATCGTTCATTTCTTCTCTAATCTTTATTATTTCCCAAGATATGCTGGCTTTGGCCTTTATTTGCTGCTCCTTTTGTAGCCATTTTATGTGTAAGGTTAGATTTTGTATTTGGGAGTTTCCTTGATTCTTGAGTTAGGCCTGAATCGCAAGATATTTTCCTCTCAGGACTTCCTTTGCTGTGTTTTCATTTTAATTTGCTTTCATGTATTTTTAAATTTTTCTTTAATTTCCTGGCTGATCCATTCATTTTTTTTAACGTTTTAATGTTTATTTTTGAGAGAGAGAGAGTAAGAGAGAGAGAGAGAGAGAGAGAGAGAGAGCA
Source organism: Cryptoprocta ferox (assembly GCA_028646485.1). Taxonomy (NCBI): domain Eukaryota; kingdom Metazoa; phylum Chordata; class Mammalia; order Carnivora; family Eupleridae; genus Cryptoprocta; species Cryptoprocta ferox. The sequence goes on from CM053572.1 coordinate 3,143,958, forward strand.
GGGGAGGGGCGAGAGAGAGGGAGACACAGAATCCGAAGCAGACTCCAGGCTCTGAGCTGTCAGCAAAGAGCCCGATGCGGGGCTAGAACCCACAAGCAGTGATATCATGACATGAATTGAAGTTGGACACTTAACTTACTGAGTCACCCAGGTGCCCCTCCATTCATTCTTTAGCAGGTTATTCTTTAGCCTTCATGTATTTGAGGGTATTCCAAACTTTTTCTTGTGGTTGATTTCAAGTTTCATCGTGTTGTGGTCTGAAAACATGTATGATATGATCTCAATCTTTTTGTATTTGTTGAGGGCTGATTTGTGGCCTAATATGTGATCTATTCTGTAAAATGTTCCATGTGCAGTCGAGAAGAATGTGTTTTCTGTTGCTTTAATATGAAACGTTCTGAATATATCTGTTAAGTCCATCTGGTCCAGTGTTTTGTTCAGATCCACTGCTAACTTGATTTTGTGATTAGATGATCTGTCCATTGCTGTAAGTGGAGTATTAAAGTCTCCTCTAATAATGATAGTATTATCAATGAGTTTGTTTATGTTCGTGATTATTTGATGTTTATATCTGGGTGCTATGATTTAGAGTCATAAGTATTTACAATTGTTGGCTCTACTTGATGGATAGACCCCTTAATTATGATATAATGCCCTTCTTCATCTCTTGTTATAGTCTGTTTTAAAATCTAGTTTGTCTGATATGACCATGGCTACTCCACCTTGCTTTCTAGCTCCCTTAGCAATTTAGATGGTTCTCCATCCCTTCACTTTCAACTGCAATGTCCTCAGATCTAAAATGAGTCTCTTGTAGGAAGCATAGAGATGATTTTTTTATACATTCTGATATCCTAAGTCTATTTACATTAAGAGTGATCATTCAAATATATGAATTTAGTAGCATTATTTTATCTATAGATTTGGTGTCTCTGGTAATGTTCTTCAGTCCTTTATAGTCTTTGCTGCTTTCCACTCAGAGAGTCCCCCTGAGAATTTCTTGCAGGGCTGGTTTATTGGTCACAAACTCCTTTAGTTTTAGTTTGTCTAGGAAAGTCTTTATTTCTCCTATACTGAATGGCAGCCTCACTGGATAAGGGATTCCTAGCTACATATTTTTTCTATTCATCACAGTGAATATTTCTTGCCACTCTTTTTTGGCCTGCCAAGTTTCAGAGGGCAGTTCTGCTACTAACCTTATGTGTCTACCCTTGTAGATCAAGGACATTTTGTCCTTAGCTGCTTTCAGAATTCTTTCTTTTATCTTTGTATGGAAGTTTCACTATGATACGTCATGGTGTTGACCTGTTTTTGTTGATTTTGAAGGGAGTTCTCTGTGCCTTCTCAACTTGAATGCCTGCTTTCTTCCCCAAATTAGGGAAGTTCTTAGCTATAATTTGTTCAAATAAACCTCTACAGCTTTTTCTTGCTCCTCTTCTTCTAGAATTCCTATCATATTGGTATTGTTTCATTTCATAGAATCGTTTTTGTTTTCTTATCCCAATGATCTAGTATGAGATTTTATCTCATCATGATTTTTATTTATATTTCCCTGATGATGAGTGGTGTTAAGCATCTTTCATGTGTCTGTTAGCCATTGGGATGTCCTGTTTGCAAAAATGTCTATTCATGTCTTCCACCCATTCCTTAACTAGATTAGTTGTGTCAGTATTTTTTTTCAGTTTGATATCTTCTTTATAGATTTTGAATACTAACTCTTTATCCCCTTTATCATATATGTCACTTGCAAATATCCTTTCACATTCTGTAAATTGACTTTTAGTTTTTTGATTGTTTCCTTTGCTGTGCAGAGTTTTTTATTCTGAAGCTGTATTACAAAACTGCAGTCATCAAGACAATATGGGACTGGCACAAAAACACATAGATGAATGGAACAGAATAGAGAACCCAGAAGTTGAACCACAACTCCATGGTCAACTAAACTCTGAGAAGGTAGGCAAGAATATCCGGTGGAAAAAGGAGTCACTTCAGCATTGGTGTTGGGAAAACTGGACGGATACATTCAAAAGAATGAAACTGGACCAATTTTTTACACCATTAACAAATATAAGTTCAAAATGCATGAAAAACCTAAATGTGAGACAGTAAACCACCAAAATTCTAGAGAAAAACACAAACAGCAACCTCTTTGACCTTGTCCATAGCAACTCCTTACTAGACGTGTGACTGGATACAAAGGAAACAAAAACAAAATGAACTATTGTGACTTCATCTAGATGAAAATTCTGATTTATTTGTGATAAAGACTCTAAAAAAGAGAATTAGAGGGAGCATACCTCAACATAGTAAAAGTCATATATGAAAAACTTTCAACTAATGTTAAATTCAATGGTGAAAAAATAAGTAAGAACTTTTCCTCTAAGATTAACATGTCGACTTTCAGCACTTTCATTTACACAATACCTCAAGTTCTATGGACAGTAATCAGAAAACAAAATAATTAAAACAAATATAAATTTGTAGGATTAATGCAATCCTATGGATTAATGCAATCCCCATGTAAATAGAAACAATGTTTTCACAGAACTGGAACAAATAATCCTAAAACTTATATGGAACCACAAAAGACCCAGAATAAACAAAGAAATCTTGAGAGAGAAAAATAAAGCTGGAGATATCACAGTCTCAGAATGGAAGATATACTACTAAGCTGTAGTAATCGTAGCATCGTGTTATTGGCACAAAGATATATCAGTATATCAGAAAAGTGTCTAGAAATAAACCCATCTGAGATGAAAAAGTAATCTATGAAAAAGGGAGCACGAATATACAATGGGGGAAATGTAATCTGTTCAACAAGTGGTGCTGTGAAAACTGGATGGACACATGTGAAAAAATTGAAACTGGACCCCTTTCTTATACTGCACAAAAATAAACTCAAGGTGAATTAAAAATATAAATGTGCTAAAATAAACTGTTAGAAGAAAATATAGGCAGAGATTTGTTTGACATCTGCTATATTAATATTTTTTTCTAGTAATGTCTCTTCAGGCAAAGATACAAAACAAAAATAAATTATTGAACTACATAAAAATAAAAAGCTTCTGTACTGCAAAGTAGACAATAGGGAAAAAGGAAGCCTATAATGAGAGAAGATATTTCCAAATCGATTATCTGATAAAGTGTTAGTATTCACAATATATAAAGAACTTCTAAAACTCAAAACCCAAAAAATGATTAATCCAATTTACAAATGAGCACAAGATATAAATAGACATTTCTCCAAACAAGACAGCAGATGGTCAACAGACACATGAAAATATGGGCCTCAACGTTATCAGGGAATTGCAAATCAAAACTCCAATCACAACTGCCAGAATGGCTAAAATCAACAATACAAAAAATAACAGCTGTTGGTTAGGATGTAGAAAAAAAGGAACATTCATGCTGTGTTGGTGGGATTGCCAAGTGGTGCAGCCACCGTGGAAAACAGGATGGAGGTTCCTCAAGAAGTTAAAAATAGAAATACCCTGTGATCGAACAATTGCACCACTAGGTACTTACCCAGAGATTACAAAAATACCAATTCAAAGGGAAACATGCACATCGATATTTATAGCAGCATTATGTACAATAGTCAAATTATGGAAACAGCCCAAAGTGTCTGTTGACTGATGAATTGATAATTAAGATGTGATGCGCACGCACACACACACACACACACACACACACACCCTGGAATATTACTCAGCCATAAGAAAGAATGAAATCTTGCCATTTTCAACAACATGAATAGAGCTTGAAAGTATTATTCTAAGTGAAATAAATCAGTCAGAAAAAGACAACTACCATATGATTTCACTCATATGTGGAATTTAAGAAACAAAACTAATGAGGAAAGGGAAAAAGAAAAGGAGAGAGGCAAACCAAGAAACAGATTCTTAATTCTAGAGAACAAAGGAATGGTTATGAGAATGGAGGTGGGAGGTATTGGTTAAATAGGTGCTAGAAATTAAACAGTGTACTTGAGATGAGCACCAGGTCTTGTATGGAACTGTTGAATCCCTATATTGTCCACCAGAAACTAATATGACATTGTATATTAACTAACTGGAATTTAAATTTAAAAAATTATGTAAGTATTCCATTGAATCTATAGGTTTCTTTGGATAATATGGACATTTTAACAATATTATTTCTTCCAATCCATGGTTATATTTCTTTCACCAATGTCTAATAATTTACCTGCTTGGTGAAACTTAATCCTAGGTATTTTCTCCCTTTTGATGCAATTGTAAATGGGATTTTCTTATTTTCTCTGATGGTTTGCTATTAATGTATAGAAATGAAACAGATTTCTGTGTATTGATTTTTTATTTTGCAATAATACTAAATTAATGTATTTATACCACACAGGATTTTTGTAGAGTATCACCTCTTGGGACAAGATTTATATATATCTTGTTGATATAAATTTATTCTTATTAGTATTTATTGACTTGTACTTTTGTATAGTACTGACTTTTGCAATTATAATGAAAGAAATATTGTGTTTACACAGTTAATTTCACAGTGTATTAAGGGAATCCATAGGCCTTTTACTCATCTGTAAGGAACAAATCCCTAGAGAATCCTGATGATTAGAAAAAGGCTTGGAGTCCCAAGGGAACTGATATTCTATGCATTTTCTAGGGTCCAGTGGGGAAAAAGTGGCTGCTTTCCTTTGGAGACATCTGTGAGAATGTTCTGACAGTTAAGGCAAGTAGAAAGTACTGCTAATTAAAGTGAAGAGACAGAACTCCCACAGGCATTTGAAATGAGATGCAGTCACTACTTTAATACACCATGAATGTAGTTGACTTCCTTTGAGGAAATATTCCATTTGTTCTCCCTCAAATCCAACTTATATGTAACTCTTATTTTGGAGTCGCACACTAGCTTCAGGGCCCAGCCTCTGAGCCAGTGGAAGTAAAGATGTGTTGATCTCTGTCAATATCACATTAAAAAATGTGCATTTCTATTTCTTAGAGAAAGTCGCTGGTGCCTTTTTGTGAGAATAATCACCACCCATTGAAAAGAAGTTTGGAACAAGCATATACAATGGAAAGCATTGGCTGGACTTGAATAAATTTTATCAACCTGCTAGAACAAGCACCTAAGGTCGGTCATTTTCTTGGAATTTTCTAATTATTATAAGCATTCTATGATATGTGGAATTCCAATTATTTGACACAGATCATTGAGTAGGGGTTTGGAGATAGAAGTAAAAATATGTGAATTTCTGCAACAACAATAAATAACCTTGCACTTTATTTTCAGCCTTTCCTCTAAGTAGCTATAGTTTTGCCAAAATAAAAATCTCTTCTATTATTTATCTGTTAGAATATTTTCAGAATTTAAAGACCTAAATAAACATGGAGACCATCTATTTTATATCCTCCCCTTGCTATATTTTTCAGCACAGCAGCAAATGAATCATGTGTGGACACTTTTACAGCACAAATAAACGTTGGGCCATACTCATGATATTTCTATTACTTGCTCACTGTCCTTGAGAATAGAAATGAAACATGGAGGATGCTTGAGTGGCTCAGTCAGTTAAGCATACGACTCTTGATTTGAGCTCAGGTCATGATCTCATGGTTAGTGAGTTTGAGCCCTGTATTCAGCTCTGTGCTGGCAGTGTGGAAACTGCTTGGCATTCGCTCTCTCTCCTCCCTCTCTTTCTGCCACTCCCTACTCATTCTCTCTCTCTCTCTCTCTCTCTCTCTCTCTCTCTCTCTCTCTCTCTCTCTCAAAATAAAGAAATAAACTTAAGAAAATAGATACAACATGGAATCAAGACAAAGAACAGACTAGAGACTCAGAATATGTCACATACTGGGCAAATCTGTGAGTCTTTCATAAGTTTCCTTATCTGAAAGGTAGAGATAATATTTTCTTCATAGAGTTGTGGTTTATTCATTCTTTAGTCATTTAGTAGTACCTTCTATGTTCTGAAAGTGATTTTAAACATAAAGATTATCAAGATAAATAAGATAAGGTCACAACTCTCAGGAAACTTGTGGGCTAGAAGTGTAGACAGATGCACAAGTAGAAATAAAAATTCAAAGAGGTGATAACAATAAAACATTACAAAAGACTCCTTGAAAGTTGTTAACTTATAAATATTAAGTAACTAATGATTCCTTACATTGGCACGATCATGTTTCTTCAGCCACATAGTAAGGCGCCTTATCAACATTTCTGCAGCCTCTCCAATTTTTTTAAGTTTATTCATTTTTTTTGAAAGAGAGATAGATATGAGGAGGAGCAGAGAGAGAGGGAGAGAGAAAATTCCTAGCAGGTTGTCAGTGCAGAGACTGACGTGGGGCTTTTTCTCATGAACTGTGAGATTGTAGCCTGAGCCAAAATCAAGATTCTGGTGCTTTACTGAGAGGCCCCTGGCCTCTCCAACTTTATTTCTGACTCACTTTAATGCTTTTTCAGTATGCGCCATCCCCTCTTTGCTCTGCCGACCACACTATATAATTGCTGTTTTTAATGATCCTATAGCAAATTTGATTTTTGTCGGACTTTGATTTCCTACCCCATTCTGTTCAGCAGGCAGATGGTCCTACTCATTGTGAGCCTTTTTGAACAAAATTTATAAAAAGAAAATCATATCTGAACTCCATGTTATTTTATTTTTTTACGTTTTTTTAATTTAAATTCAAGTTAGTTAACATGTAGTGTAGAACTTGTTTCAGAAGTAGAATCGACTAATTTATCACATATATAATACCCAGTGTTCATCCCAACAAGTGCCCTCCATAATTCTCATCATCCATTTGGCCATCCCTCCGCACTTACCACTACAATGACTCTCATTTTTTTCTCTGTATTTAAGAGTCTCTTATGGTTTGCCTCCTTCTCTGTTATAATTTTATTTTTCATTCCCTTTCCCTATGTTCATCTGATGTGTTTCTTCAACTCTACATATAAGTGAAATCATGTGATATTTATCTTTCTCTGTCTGACTTATTTCACTTAGCATAAATCACTTTAGTTCCATCTACCTTGTTGCAAATGGCAATATTTAATTCTTTTTGATTGCTAAGTATTATATATATATATTATATTATATATATATATATATATATATATATATGCCATATCTACCTTATGAATTCATCAGCCAATGGACATTTGGGCTCTTTCCATAATGTGGCTATTGTTGTTAGTGCTTCTATAAACATTGGAGTGCATGTGCCCCCCTTTGAATCAACATTTTTGTACACTTTGGGGAAATACCTAGTAATGCAATTGCTAGATCATATGGTAGTTCTATTTTTAGAGGAATCTCCATACTGTTTTCCAGTTTGCCTGCATCAGTTTGCATTCCCACCAACAGAGCAAAAGGGTTCACCTTTCTCTGCATCCTCAACAACATCTGCTGTTTCCTGAGTCATTCATTTTAGCCATTCTGACAGGTGTGAGGTGGTATCTCATTGTGGTTTTGATTTGTATTTCCCTGATTATGAGTGATATTGAGCATCTTTTCATGTGTCTGTTGCAATCTGGATGTCTTCTTTGGAAAAGTGTCTGTTCATGTCTACTGCCCATTTCTTAACTGGGTTGCTTGTTTTTGTGGGTGTTGAGTTTGATAAAGTCTTGATAAATTTTAGATATCAACCATTTATCCCATATGTCATATGCAAGTACAGAGGAGTTAAGACAGCAGAGTATTATGAGAACCCTGAGCTTGTCTCTTTCCTGAAATACAGGTAGATCAGCATCAAATCATTTTGAACACATTGGAATTTATCTGAGCATTAATACAACAATCTGCATAATTTGAGCGAGATATCTTGGCAGAAAGAGAAAATTTTTTATTCTATTTATTTTATTTTATTTTATTATTTAAAAAAGTTAATTTTTAATTTTGAACCTTATTTCTTTTCTTTTTTTTTCCTCTTTCTATGAAGATTCGCTTAACAAGCAGACTGAAACATTCCTAGGATCTCACTTCCTTTATTTGATTTTTTGTTTTGTTTTCAATTTTGTAATTTATTTTTTTATTCTATTACTTTTTATTCCTCCAAAGTGACAAGACAGGAATTTATCCCAAAAGAAAAAACCTTGAAGAAATGGCAACCAGAAATTTAGTCAACAGATATATAAGTAAGATGTCCTAACTAGTATTTAAAACCAAGATTATAAGAATACAAGTTGGGTTTGTAAAAAGCATAGAAGACACGGAAAATCCCTTTCTGTAGAGATAAAACAACTAAAATCTAGTCTTGCCATAATTAAAAATGTGGTAACCAAGATAAATCTCTAATGGATTCCAGGGCAGCAAGGAATGATGAAGGAGAGCAGCAAATCAGTGATAGAGAAGATAAAATCATGGAAAATAATAAAGCTGAAAAAAAGAAAAAAATAAAGGCAAAAGATCACAATATGACTTAGAGAACTCAGAGACTTTAAAGAGGAATTCCACTCATATTGTAGGAGTCCACAAGATGAAGAGAGAGAAAATGGAGCAGAAGGTTCATTTGAACAAATTATTGCTGAAAACTCCCCTAATTAGGGGAAGGACAAAGACATCAAAATACAGGTAGCCCAGAGAACTCCCATTAAATTCAACAAAAAGCAACCATCGCCAAGGTATTTCAGAGTCAAATTCACAGAATACATAGTGAAAGAAAGAATCATGAAAGCAGCAATGGAAAAAAACCTACAAAGGAAAACAGGTCAGGTTCACATTTGCCCCAAAGAGTGACTTGATCATAGATATGTTTTTTAACGTTTTTATTTAATTCATTTTTTGAGAAACAGAGAGAACCAGAGCATGAGTGGAGGTAGGGCAAAAAGAGGGAGACACAGAATCTGAAGCAGACTCCAGGCTCCGAGCTGTCAGCACAGAGCTTGATGGGGGGCTTGAACTCACAGACCATGAGATCATGACCTGAGCTGAAGTCAGCCTCTTAACCGACTGAGCCACCCAGGTGCCCTGATCATATATATGTTTTAAGATGATTATGGTTTGAAGGAAAAAAGAGACTAGAAAGTCAGGAAAAGGGGCATTGAAAACAGAATTGAGTGAAAGAATAGGTTTGGAAAGGAGATGTGTGTCTTACAAATACTTAGTTTAATATTCCTAGGACAAGTAACTGATTAAGTATAGAAAGCAAGGAAATCAAAAGTGGCTTCAAGTGTTAAACCTGAATGTTAATGGTAATGGAGTGGAAATGGCAGAAATAATCAATAGAAAGATATGGAAGTTGAGATCACTTTTGGCATGATAAATGGAAAATGTTGTCAGGGTATCTGGTAAATGTGTTTAAAAATTTGTTGGAGATACAGAAATGAGCTGACAAGAGGGAGATAGATTAAAGGTTTTTCCAAAAGCTTGAATCCCAAGATCAGGATGAATTTTATCTATCCAGTCATACAGAATTCTGTTCTTAGAAGGGTCTTGTGCATGGTTTATTGCTTTGATGTTGTTGTTTTTAAATTCTTAAAAATTTTGAACTGCAAAATATGAAGTTAATTTTGCAATGGCTATAAAATATTAAGAAAGGAGATACATTACACAGAGCAGAAGAAGATCCATATAAGATACTTGGGAATATGGTTTCTTTGACAATCTAAAACTAAAATAAGTCCAAAAACTATGAGGAATCATTGTTTCAGGAAATTCTAAATAATGCGTTTTAAATTCTTGCATGAGTACTACAATAATGTAGATATGAAACACATTTTATATAGCATACTAAAATAATTACATATAATATTTATCAAACAATAAGTTTAAACGTGAAAACCTCAAGATTTTTAAATGGCATTACCAATTTATTATAAAATGATATAATAAAGGATATGATATAATAAAGGATACATATTAACATTAGATGGAAGAGATATGTAGGGCAAGACATATGGGAAAGAACACAGAGGTTCCATGCTCTCTCCAAGCACTCTACCACTCTCCTGAATTCTCCACATATTCTCCAACCTAGAAGTTTCTCAAGATGTTTTAAACACTATTTGGGTCTGTGGAGAGGTAGAAGAAATAATGGATAGAAAAAAAAAGTATAAAATCAAAAGCTCATAACAAGGCATAAGATGTAACAAATGGCCTATGCTTTCCTCTTACCACACAACAGCTGCCACTGATGAGACTGAGATATGGCAAAAATAAATGACACATCTACTACAGATTTCATCCTCTTGGGCCTCTTCCCTGAGTTCCAGTATGTCAGCCTCCTGGTCTACCTCATTCTTCTGGTCTACTTCATTACCCTCACAGGGAACTCGATTCTCATCTTTCTGATCTGGGTGGACTCCCACCTCCACACCCCTATGTACTTCTTGCTCAGTCAGCTTTCCATCATTGATTTGTTCTATATTTCCAGCTTGGTTCCTAAGATGGTTATCAACCATTCCTTAGGGAAGCACAGCATCTCTCACATTGGCTGTGGAGTACAAATGTTCTTCTGCCTAACTCTAGGTGGTGCTGAGTGTCTCCTCCTAACCTTTATGTCCTATGACCGATTTGTGGCTGTTTGTAACCCCCTTCGCTACACAATTATTATAAACTCTAAAGTATGCTTGGTAATGACAGTGTCATCATGGACTGGGGCTGCTTTAAATTCACTCATTCAAACTATCTACACCATGCGTTTTCCTGTCTGTGGTCTGAAGAAGATAAATCATTTCTTCTGTGAGATACCAGCCATTCTGAAGTTATCCTGTGAAGATACTTCACATTATGAGATGTGAAGATACTTCACACTCATTCCCTTTAGCCTAATAGTGACCTCCTATATTCGAATTTTCCTCACTGTTCTCAGAATACACTCTCCTGAGGGGAGAAAAAAATCCTTATCCACATGCTCTTCTCACCTGATTGTAGTGAGTATCTACCTGGGACCAGGGATAGTGGTGTACATGACACCCGGCTCCTCACACACCCCAGCACTGGATCAAGGTCTCTCCATCTTCTACACTATTCTCACCCCAATGCTGAACCCCTTAATTTATAGCCTTAGAAACAAGGAGGTTGTAAGAGCTATAAAGAAGGTCTTGGGAAAGTATCTAATACCAAAATAGTTTAAGAAATATTACTGCTATACTTTATATCTAAAACCAGTTCCAGTGCGGAAATCAAAGTCCCCGTTTGAATCTCTCTTCAGCTACACAGATGTCTTTTTAGAAATATAGATTATTTAGAAACCAGACATTAAGTCTTCAATCACCTTATTGTGTTTGAAACAAAACAACTGAGTTCAGTAAAGAACTCAGATGCATTAATAGAACTATTTGAACAAAAGGGATTTGTTAGCAATTAGTTGGAAGCATAAAACTATTTGTTAAGTCACCCACAAAGGTGAACAAGGATGCTTGTCATTGTATTTTCTCATCACAGAGACAAAGAAGGTAGTGAATGCTTATTCTAATATTTGACTATCAGCCTAACCTAAGAGTAGAACAAAGGAAAAGTCACAGCCATTCATTTTCTCCAAGAAGTACTGATTTATCCAGGTTGATGTTTCCTTTTTATTTTATTTTTTTAACTTTATAGTTTATTGTCAGGTTGGTTTCCATATAACACCCAGTGCTCTTCCCCACAAGTGACCTCCACCTCCTTTTTATTTTTTTAATTAAACTTATTATTGTGATAAAATAAACAATGTAATATTACTGTCAGGTGTTCAACATATTGATTTGACAATTCTATACATTTTTCATTGGTCATTGCATCTGTCACTGTACCATGTTATTACAATATTATTGACTGTATTCCCTACGTCGTTCTTTTTAGCTCCCTGACTTACTAATTTTATAACTGGAAATTTGTGCCTATTAATCATCATGATCTATTTTGCCCATTCTCCCATCACCACCCCATTTGAAACCACCAGTTTGTTCTCTGTATTTAAAAGTTTGTTTGCTTACTTGTTTTTTTCCGTTCCATATATAAATGAAACCTTACTGTCTTTGTATTGTCTAATTTCACATAGCATAATACTTTATAGGTCCATCAATGTTGTTGAAAATGGCAAGATCTCATTCTTTCCTATGGCTGAATAATACTGCATCACACACACACGCACACACACACGCGCGCACACACGCACACACTCACTCCATATTACCACTCTATCAATGGGCACTAGGGTTGCATCCATATATTTACTATAGAAAATAATGTTGCAATAAGCACAAGGGTGCATCTTTAAATTAGTGTTTTCATTTTCTTTGTGTGAGTAAGAATAAGTGGAATTACTGTATCATATGAGATTTCTAATTTTAATTTAGTAGAAGCCTCCATATTGTTTTCCACGTGATTGCACCTATATACATTCCCACCAATAGTGTCAAAAGTTTCCCTTTTCTCCATATTCTTGCCAACACTTGTTATTTCTTTTCTTCAGCTTAGTAGTCATTCTGATTGGTGTGAGGTGGTATCAAATTGTAGTTTTTATTTGCATTATCATAATGATTAGTGACGTTGAGCATATTTTCATATATTTGTTGCTCATCTGTGTTTTCTTTGAACAAAATCTATTCAGATCTTCTGCCCATTGTTAAATTGGATACTTTGTTTTACGATGTTAAATTGTCTACGTTCTTTATGTATTTTGAATATTAACCTCTTATCAGATATATAATTTGCAAATATCTTCTCCCATTCAGATATATAATTTGTAAATATCTTCTCCCATTCACTAGGTTGACTCTTTCTTTTTCTGATCTTTTCTGTTACTGTGCAAAAGAAAACTTTATTTTGAAGTTCCAGCAGTTTATTTTTTATATTGTTTCTCCGTCCTGAGGAGACAAGTCCATAAATATATTTTTAAGGCCAATGCCCATGTTTTATATTAAGAATTTTATGGATCCAGCTCTCATGTTTAAGTATTTAACTCATTTTGTGTTTATTTTCATGTATGCTGTAAGAAGGTTTTCCAGTTTCATCACTTTCCATTTGGCTATCCAGTTTCCCAAACAGTGTTTTTTTTTTTTTTAATGTCTGTCTATTGAATTTCCAGGGAAGATGGTGGAATAGGAAAACTCTAAATTCACCTCTTACTGTGGCTACAACAAGATAATATTTTTAAGTGAAAATAATCCATAAAAATTACCTGAATACTCCACAATTAAATACAGAGAAGAGGTCACCTTGAAGAGGGTAAGAAGGGAAGAGATGTACTCGGGACCTAAATAGATACAAAAAGTGTCTGCAACAGGGAGGGACACAATGGTCACAGAAAGGGAAGAAAAGAGACTCTCACACCAGGAAGCCCACACAGGAAAGATAAATCCCCATAGCATTGGTTTTGAAAATCAGAGGTATACATTTCATGACTTACTACTATCACTGCGAATTAACTTAGAATTTCAAACATTATTTGGCTCTGCTCTGGGAGAGCCAGGAGTGTAATAATAATAATAATAATAATAATAATAATTTGATTCCTTGTTCTTTTTTAAAATTTTTTTGTCTTTATTTTATTTTGAGAGACAGAGAGTGAGTGGGGGAAGGACACAGAGAGAAGGGGAGACACAGAATCCGAAGCAGGCTCCAGGCTCTGAGCTGTCAGCACAGACCCTGATGCGGGGCTCAAACCCACAGACTGTGAGATCATGACCTGAGCCAAAGTTGGATGCTCAACGGACTGAGCCACTCAGGAGCCCGATTCCTTGTTCTTAAAGAGACAGTATAACAAATAGGTTATGGGATACAGCATAGGGATACAGCATAGAAACAGCAGTTTGAAAAACTCCTTGGGTATACAAGACAGAGATTTTTTTAATATACTAATCTCAGGGTGTGCTGGAGGGGCAGGGATCATTGGGAAATTTGTCTGTGAACAAAGGATTTGGTGGGCACCATTTCCTTCTCTCGCAGCCAAAATACATGGTCACCTGTAGATAGCAGCAGAGCACATACATTCCCTACCTAACTTGCTAACACAACTGTTCCACACCCACATTCTCCTGTGGACACACTCTCTATATCCAGACCTCAGTTCCAAGTCTCCTCTCAGGGCAGACCCAAGCAAACTTTGTTAACATCACACACACGTATCTGCAGATCTCCCCTTGCAATACACTCTTGGAGCCCATCCAAAATGATGTAATAATTCTGGCAGTGTGCAAGTAGCCCTGAAATAGCCAACACCACTCCAAAGTGACTCCTTCCCTGGGGAGAGGAAAATATAGCCACACACAACTATCAGACTATGGCTCCAGCAGTAGGAAGGGAACAGACAACTTTAGGGCCTGCCCAATAATGAAAGCTTCTCATAGAGAAAACAGGGAAAGTGCCTTGCAGTTTGAGTGCTACTGCAGTTCTGAAAAATGCCTGTTATGACTCAACTTAAGTCCAAGGTGGCCCCAGACTGGCCCACTAACACCACAGGGAGCAAAACTTGCTCACAACAGGCAAAAAGACCCATTGCAGATGGCTGGACTAAAGGCTAAAGCAGCTTGGTCATAACAGCAGGGTGCACATAACATGCATAAAAGACACATCTGAAATGTCAGGTTCTGGTGAACAAGAGATACTGCACATTAAGACACTACAGGATCTCTTCTTTGTAAGTTCACTATTTTCAAGAGCAGGAGACACAGATGACTTTTGCTACACATAGAAACTGAGTCTTAGGTAAAATAAGGAGTCAGGAATATGTCTCAAATGAAAGAACAGCACAAATTCACAAGAGACAAAAGCAAAATGGAGATAAGTAATATGCCTGTTGGAGAATTTAAAGTAATGATTATAAAGATATTTACTGGACTTGAGAAAAGACTAGAGGAGAACAGAGGCCCTAAACAAAAAGATAAAAGGAAAATAAAACATAACCAATTAGAGAGTAATAATTCAATAAATGAAACAAACAAAAAAAACACTAGATAGAAGAAATAGTAGATTAGATAAAGTAGAAGAATGGATTAGTGACCTGGAGGACAGAATAATAAAAAACAATCAAGTGTAACAGGAAAGGGAAAAAAAAATACAAAATGAAGTTACTGTGGAAAATAGTATGGAGGTTCCTCAAAATAATAAAAATAAAACTTCCGTATTATCCACTACTGGGTTTTTGCCCAAAAATAAGAAAGCACTTATTCAAAAAGATATATGTGCCCCTATGCTTATTGCAGCATTATTTACAATAACCAAAATATGAAAGCAGCCCAATTGTCCATGTTTAGATGAATGGTGAAAAAAATGTCTTATATATATATACACAATGAAATATTACTCATTAACAGAATGAAATCTTGACATTTGCAACATGGATGGGTATAGAGAATATAGTGCTAACTGAAATAAGTGAGTCAGAGAAAGATAAATACCATGATGTCACTTATATGTGGAATTTAAGAATCAAAACAAATGCACAAAGGAGAGAAAAAGAAACCCCTAAAACAAAACAAAACAAAACAAAACAAAAACTAACAAAAAAATCTTTTAATTATAGAGACTAGAGGGAGACAGAGGATCCAAATCAGGCTCTGCACTGACAACAGAGAGCCTGATGTGGGGCTCAAACTCATGAATCATGAGATCATGACTTGAGCCAAAGTCAGATGCTTAACCAACTGAGCCACCCAGGCACCCCTGTTTGTTTATTTCTTGAAATAGGCCTGTATCACTCTAAATTTACCTCATAAACTGCTTTTGTTTCATCCAAAGTCTTTGGACCTTTCTCTTTCTATTTTTATTTGTATTCACCTATAGCATGTTGTTTAGCCTTCATGTTTTTTTTTTTCAGTTTTCCTTGCAAATGGTTTAAAGTTTCACACGGTTGTAATCAGGAAAAAGGTGCTTAATATGATTTCAATTCCCTTACATTTGAAACTTGTTTTGTGGCCTTCCATGTGATGTAACCAAGACAGTGTTCCATGTCTACCTGAGAAGAATTCATAGTGTTCTGTTTTTGAATAGAATATCCTGTGTATATCTGCTACATCCATTTGATCTGTTGTGCCATTCAAAATTATTGCTTTCAGTGTATATTTTCTGTCTATCTGATCTATTAATTGATGTGAGTAGGGAGTTAAAGTTTCCAACTATTGTATTCTGCTACATTCTACCTTTAGTCTGTTAACATTTGCTTTACATATTTAGGTGCTACTATATTAGGTACCTATATATTTATAATTGTTACAATATATTTAATCTCTTTATTACTATGTAGTAAAGTTTTAGTTCAATATCTATTTTGTTAGATATAAATATTGCTACAACAGTTTTTTTTTAACTTCCGTTTGCTCGGATTATCTTTCTCCAACTTCTCACTTTCAGGCTGTTGGTATTTGTAGACCGGAAGTGAATCTCTAGTAGGCAAAACTGAGGATTCTTGTTTTCTTAATCCATTCATTTACCCTTGGTCTTTTGAGTAGAGCATTTAGTTTATTTACATTTAGAGTAATTATTCATGGGCATGTACTAATTGCTATTTTATAAATTGTTTTCTGGTTATCTCTGTAGTTCTGAGTTTCTTTCTTTTGTTTTCATCCTTTGTGATTTGGTGGCTTGTGCTTTGTGTTGTTATTGGCTAACTTCCTCTTCATTTTTTGTGTGTCTCTATGTTAAGGTTTTGGTCTGAAGTTATCACTGGGTTCTTATATAACATCTTATGTGTATAACAGTCTATATAAATTTGATATTGCTTAATTTTTAGCACATTATAAAAGCAAAATTTTACTCCCTCCTTCATGTATTATGTAATTGATGTTATATTTTACATCCTTTTTTGTTTATCTCTTTATTAACTTATAGATATAATCAATTTCACTACTTTTGTGTTTTAAACTTCATACTGGCTTTATAAGAGATTATTCTATCACCTTACTGCACGTCTGCTTTTGCTCACGTATTTTTTCCTTTTATAATTTTCTTGTATTTATGGCCTTTTCTTTCTGATTAAATAATTCTGTTTAACATTTCCTCGAATACTGGTTAAGTGGTGATGAACCCTTAACCTTTATTTAGAAACCCTTTCTCTCTCATTTCTTTTTAAATTTTTTTTTTAAGTTTGTCTTTTTTTTTTTTTTTTTTTTTTGAGAGAGAGACAGAGCATGAGCGGGGGAAGGGCAGAGAGGGAGACACAGAATCGGAAGACAGGCTCCAGGCTCTGAGCTGTCAGCACAGAGCACAATACTGGGCTTGAACCCATGAACTGTGAGATCATGACCTGAGCCGAAATTGGACACTTAACCGACTATGCCACCCAGACACCCCAACTGAGCCACCCAGGTGCCCCTCCTTATGATTATTAATTTAAATTATTTATCAATATATTGCTTATCTCTTTCACTTAATGCTTTAACTGAAATTTTGCCTTGTTCTTTCATTTGAGACATATTCCTTTCTTGCCTCATTTTGTTTGTTTCACAGATTTGTTAGCATGCAAATTACAGCTTGGCCCCTCTGATAGTCCCCTGACCTCACTTCTTATTATCTTCTCTCCCTCACTGCATTCCAGCCATGGTGAACAAAAGATAAATTAATTATATAACACCAACTCGTTTTTCCTCTCTTGTATCCTTAGCCTAGAATTCCTTCCTTCTCGCTTCTTTTGGGTCTTTATACAAAGTTCCAGGCCAAGATATATAAAATTCTAATCTTTTCCCAATACCTTACATCTGTTTTCTTTGACATATTTTTCTTATTAGTAATTATTTCCATCTACTAGTACCTTGATTGTATTTATTTGTATTTCTTGTGTTTGTGTTTTTCTGAATTTTTATTTTTATTTTTTTAATCTTTTTTAATTTTATAGTTTATTGTCAAGTTGGTTTCCATAGAACACCCAGTGCTCTTCCCCACAAGTGTCCTCCACCATGACCATCACCCCCCATCCTCTTCTCCCTCCCCCTTCCGCCCTCAGTCTGTTTTCAGTATTCAAGAGTCTCTCATGCTTTGTCTCCCTCCATCTCCCTAACTCTTTTTCCTCCTTCCCCTCCCCATGGTCCTCTGTTAGGTTTCTCCTGTTAGACCTGAGTGCAAACATATGGTATCTGTCCTTCTCCGCCTGACTTATTTCGCTTAGCATGACACCCTCGAGGTCCATCCACTTTGCTATGAATGGCCAGATTTCACTCTTTCTCATTGCCATGTAGTATTCCATTGTATGGATAAACCACATCTTCCTTTTCAGTGTCTGTATACCCACCACAAAGTAAGCCCCATTATGGCAGATATTTTTCTTGTTTTGTTCACTGCTGTATATTCAATGCCTAAAAGGCTGTTTGAGACATAATATGACTGTATAAATATCTATAGAACTAATGAAAAATTACCTATTATGAATCCAACAGTTTCCAGATATGCTGGAACTTTGCTTAAAATGGGAACTTTTTATTTTCTTCAGTTTAAATGTGCTCGTCCCCAGGCAGTAGGGAATTATATGACCATTTTCAACCTAAGCATGAAGAGAATTCTCCTTCTTTATGGGTAGACTGATCCCAATCTTCTCCCCATGTTCATAATGGGAAGCATTATGGAGACATAAATTGGCCACAACATGACACCAATCCTTAGGCAAAGGTCAACATAGCAAATACATTTTAAGAAAGCAATCACTAGGAGAGAGGGGAATTGCCCATCCCATCCCACTTCCTGTGAGAAAAGTATAGGGGAAAGGTAAGGAAAAGATAGAGTAGAACGGGGGAGAGTGCATTGCTTTGTTAATAGAGTGTACCTCATTATCTTATCAGAATCCTGTGGTGATGGCAAATAGACAGATAGACAAAGAAATTGTTTCTTGCTTTTCAAGGAAAAAAAATTTCCCATTATCTTTTCTTGACTCCAGACCGAATGAGTATTAATAGCAGTAATTCTAGCTGATGTAACAGATACCCCTCTTGGGCTCAGTGTTTTAATACAATAAAAATTTATAATCTGTTCATAAAATTCCAGCATATAAGGATGTAGTCAGGTGCATAGTTATGCTTCTTGCAGTTACTCAATGATCCAGACTGACAGACGCACTGCCATCTTCAACATGTGACCCTCAAGATTAACTGGGCATTGACGAATATCTAACAAAAGACAGTGAAGGACTGTGTGAGATGTTCTTAGGGGCCAGGCATGGAGGTGGCAAATGTCACATCCATCAATATCCCATTTGTCACAACCTAGTTTTACATCATGCCTTACTAAAAATGTATCTGGGAAACATTGCCTAGCTGTGATCTCAGGGGGAAAAATAAAGTGGGTTTGGTGAATACTCAACTAAATGGGCGTGTACTTTGTCTTGGAACATGGAGCCAATAACATAGTCACAAGCCTGAGTAGAACAGTAAAGCAACAGTTTACCAGATAAACTCTTGAATGTAAGAAACTCCTAAAGGGACTATGTCAACAGGAACAAGGTACAATGAGAGGGTAATTACAGTTACTAAATGACTTTTTTATATAATGCCAGCAACTAGATTTGATCTCAACTAACTTATTTACCATCAAAATATACATTTAAATCTGTTCCTCACTGTTCTCTACTCCTTAACTCTATCATGTTAATAAAAATAATTTTTAAAAGTTTTGCCTATACAGCATCAGTAATACTTTGTAATATCTGTAATGTATTTATTTATCAGCTGAGAAAGTTGCAAATCTTTTCTAATTAGAAATCAAATAATGCCTATAATGTAGTTGTCTAGAATAGTTACTTTCTAGCACAACCTAAGAATATTAAGTGCCATTCTTAAATAAAAACAATGAAGACTAAGAAATGTTTATTTCCTGGGCTGCTATTATTGTTAAAGATTTACCACTCATATTTATCAAATCAAGTGTTATATTGTGTGCATATAATGTGCCAGGAACTGTGCTAGATGTTTGTGCCCAAAAGTCCCATAAAAGGCATATTATATTAAATTTATTTTTTTAATGTTAGGAGGTGCAGACTTGTAAGTTTAATATATTTTAGAAAGCAAGGAAGACTTCCCTGATAAAGCTTTATTTAAGCTGAAACCTGAAATATAGGGAATAGCAAGTCAACGTAGAAAGAAAGTAATTTCATGATAAGGAATATTAGATGGGATTTTTGAAGTTTAAAAGTGTTTATGATAACAAATGACCCAATAAAAGCCTTCGTGATATTAGCTTCCAGGTGAGGGAGAGTGGTAGAAAATGGATTTGAAGGATTTCTTGCCTTGACTTTTCCTGTGAGCAGAACCTGATACAATTATTTGTGAGATGATCTCAGGAAACAAAAGTGATGGCGTGCAGAGAATGACATGGGGGGGAGGATCAACATAAGATTTTCAGATCAAAGTTGTTGTCGTGTGCAACTGTAGTTCTGTTTTGTTGGCACTCCTGAGAAGCATACAAAATGCTTTTTGGAATTATCCAACTGATGGTGCTAAGGAATGTTTCCCTATTAATTTCAATTGTTTTGGATCAATGGTTGCTTCCAGGAGGAAAATTCCAAAATTGCACCACAATTCCAGACTATAGTACAACAAAACTTCAGTCGGAGAATATGATAAATACACATTCCACAAGTGATGGAGTGATTGGAGGATGGGGAAATCACCTCTTTTTCCGTCTAGTTTGTCATAGTGTCATGTAGCATCTCTTGATTCAGTACAAATACTACCTTGTTGCTCTTAAACTAGAATCTTAGATAAAGATTTCCAAAATCGGTTTTCCAATTTTTTGCTCCAAGATGGTGATATAGTAAGACCTTGAGCTCAACTCCTCCATGACACACCAAATCAACATCTACATAAAAAGCAATTTCTTCTACAGAGTAAATGAGGGCTGGCTGAACAGGTCCTTCACAACAAAAGCTACAGAACATAATAGAGGAGAGATGGAGACGTGGAAACAATCCTGCTTCTGCAAAGTACATAAGGAGAGATGATACTGAAAGACTGAGTCTATATTTGTCTGCCCTTAGGCATAGAAATAAAATCCATAGTTTAAAGGGGGAACTTATTTGGAGGTACTTCCATATTATTCTCCGCAGTGACTACACCAATTTAAATTCCCACCAATGATGCACAAGCATTCTTTTTTCTCCATTTCCTTGCCGACACTTGTTATTTCTTGTCTTTTTTTTTTAATTTAGCTATTCCAACAGGTGTAAGGTGATAATGCATTGTAGTTTTGATAATAATTCCACCATTGAGTATTTACCAAAAGAAAACCAAAGCAATGACTCAAAAGCAAAAACAATGACTCAAAAGGATACATATACCCTTATATTTATCACAACATTATTTACAAGAACCAAGATATGGAAGCAACATAAATGGCATCAAGAGATTAATGGATAAGATATATATATATATATATATATATATATATATATATATGAACCTAGAGGGTAAAATTCTAAGTGAAATAAGTCAGACAGAGAAAGACAAATAACATATGATTTCTCTCATATGTGAAATCTGAAAAAAAGGAAAAACAAACAAATCTGTAAACAGACTTATAAATACAGAAAACAAATTGATGGTTGCCATTGGGGAGGGGAGTTGGGGTCTGAGCAAAACAGGTGAAAGGGAGTGGGAGATACAGGCTTCCAGTTATGGAATAAAAAAGTCAAGGGGATAGAAAGCATAAGGGATATAGTTAATCATTTTGTAATAGTGATGTACAGGGACATGTGCACGGAGAACCTAGGGCCACCCTACTCTATACCTGAGAGAGCTCTATCAATCTTTCCAGGATGCTTACACTTGTGGGATAACATAGCATAATGTATATATAAACTTGTTGAATGACTATTTTGTACACCTGAAACTAATGTAACATTGTATATCAACTATACTCAAGTAAATAATACAAAAAAGTGTGCAACTAGATTGTAAATGAACTAACCTTCTATTGAAATTGAGAATGAGAACATGGTCTAAGCACCTTAGCAAGCCTGCCACAGATGCTTAGCTCACACAAATTCAGGATGCTCTGGGACACAGAAAAATGTCATGGTTTAAAATAGAAACTATAATGTAAAGTAGCCATCCTTAGAACTCCACCAAACAGTAAGGGAGCTGCTGGAAATCTCTCTGGAGTCAGTGGAGCAGGTGAGTGTTTATTTACATTCTTTCTCCACTTTTATAGCAGAGATGGGAGCAGAGTCTGGACACTGAAGCCAACCAGCTGCTTTAGTGAAACTTGGGCCCCTAGTACACACCATGGCCACAGCATGGCACTCAATCTGAAACCATTATACAGTATCCACTATAGCTCCAGTCTTCTCACAGGCACAAAATATCCTGGGCACTT
Source organism: Cryptoprocta ferox (assembly GCA_028646485.1). Taxonomy (NCBI): domain Eukaryota; kingdom Metazoa; phylum Chordata; class Mammalia; order Carnivora; family Eupleridae; genus Cryptoprocta; species Cryptoprocta ferox. Next base: position 3,166,159 of record CM053572.1, read on the forward strand.
TAAGCTTACACCTGTTTCAGTTCAGATGACATGCCAGAGCAGCACACCCCACATAGAACACTCTAAGACTTGTAAGCCCAAATCTGCTTCACTTCCAGATTTCCTTCCCGTTTGCCCTCCCTGAAGGGTGCCCTGAGACTTCTTGACCCATTACATCAGCTCCAATTGGCCTGCCAAGGTGTTCAACCAGGTACACTATTAGCCTATGCTTAGTTCAGTTTTAACCATTTTGCCAGGATTCCCTTTGTGTGGAAAGCCCTGAGAGACCCCAGTTTAGGACTATTTCTTTTCTAGGAGTCCCACTAAGTTAGTCCCAGCTCAGAGTGCCCAGGAACTTGGAGCCACGTCTGTGAGAGTCACAGCTAGACAAAGCCTCCAGTACATGCACTCTACAAAGGGGATATTCCTACACAACGCCATCCTTTCAAATTTAGGAAAGTTAACTATTCCGTCTAATTCATAAACACAAACACAGAGAGTCAAACAAAATAAGGAGACAGAGGAATATGCTCAAAAATGAAATGGCAAAACAAAACTTTAGGGTAGTAACTAAATGGAAAGAAACAAACTACTTGACAAAGTTGAATGTAATGGTCATAAAGATCTTAACTAGACTGGAACTCAGTGAGAATTTCAACAAAGCACAATATATATTCTATACTATACTATACTATACTATACTTGCTTGGATAAAGAATATAATAACTGAAGTGAAAAATACAGTACAGGAAATCAAGAGCAGAGTAAAAGATGGAAAAAATCAGTGAACTGGGAGAAGGGTAATGGAAAACACCAAAGCTGAACAACAAAAAGAAAAAAATAATGAAATGAGGATAGTTTTAGGGAACTCTGGGACAACATCAAGCATATTATGGGTTCAAAAAAAATGCAAGAGAGAAAAGGACAGAAGTCTTATATGAATAAATAATATCTAAAAAGTATCTCAACCTGAGCAAGGAAACAGATAACCAGGTCCAGAAAATTCAGAGTCCCAAACAAGACAATCCAAGCAAGTCAACATTGAGACACACAGAAAGTAAAATGTCAAAGATTAAAGATAAAGAGAGAATTAAAAGCACTGGAAAAGAACAAACTACTTACATACAAAGCAAACCTCATCAAGCTATCATCTGATTTTTCAGGAGAAATTTTGTAAGACAGGAAACGTAGGCATGATATATTCAAAGCATTTAGAAGAAAAAAGTCTACAGTCACTAATAGGCTACCCAAAAGGTTATCATTCAAACTGAAAGAAAGATAGTTTCCCAGAAAAACAAAAATTAAAGAAGTTTATCACCAGTACACTGGTGATAAACTTCTCTTAACCAGAAAAGAAAAGGCCATGATTTGAAGTAAGAATATTATAAAATGAGGGGTGCCTGAGTGGCTCAGCCAGTTAAACCTCTGACTCTTTTTTTTTTAATATTAATTATTTTTTTGTGAGAAAGAGACAGACCACAAGTAGGGGAGGAACATAGAAAGAGAGGGAGACACAGAATCTGAAGCAGGCTCCAGGCTCTGAGCTGTTAGCCCGAGCCTCATGTGGGGTTCGAACACATTAACCCTGAGATCATGACGTGAGGTGAAGTCAGACGTGTAACCAACTGAGCCACTCAGGTGCCCCAAGCCTCTGACTCTTGATCTTGGCTCAGGCCTGATTTCATGTTTTGTGATTTCAACTCCTGCATTGGGCTCTGTGCTGATAGCACCAAACATGGTCTGGTTGGGATTCTCTCTCTCCCTCTCTGCCCCTCCACCTCTCTCTCTCTCTCTCTCTCTCTCTCTCTCTCTCTCTCAAAATAAAGAAATGAACAATTTAAAAAACATTAAAAGACAAAATTGTAAAATCAATTATATCTAAAAAATTAGAAGCCTCACAAAATAAGTATGAAAACATATATAATTCATTGAGAGAGGTAGTAAAAATGAAGTTATTTTAGAATGTGAGCCAATTTAAATGATTATCAACTTAACACAGTCATCTGTATATTGAGGATATTATCTATTAACTTCATGCTAACCAAAGATAAAGTCCAATAATAGATACACAAAAAATAAAGAGAACAGGGGTGCCTTAGCGGCTCAGTGAATTAAGTGTCCAACTCTTGTTTTGGCTCAGGTCATGATCACAGTTCACAGGTTCGAGCCACACATTGGGCTCTGTGCTGACAGCATGAAGTCAGCTGGAGATTCTCTCTCTCTCTTTCTCTCCCTTCTCTAATTTCTTTCTCTCAAAATAAATAAATAAACATTAAAAAATAAAAATAATAAAGAGAAAAAAATCCAAGCATAACAATAAAATCAATAATCAATCCCAGGGAAAAACAGTAAAAGAAAACGAAAGTTACAGAAAGAATACACACACACACACACACACACACACACACACAAGGCAATATTATGAAAAAATTATATGCCAATAAATTGGACAAGCTAAACCAAGGGTAAATTTCTAGAAACATACAATAACTCAAAAGTAAATCAGGAAGAAATAGACAATTTGAATACACTGAGTACTGGTAATAACATTAGATCAATAATTTAAAACTTCCAACAAACACTAGTCCAAGACCAGAAGAATTCACAAAGTCTACCATATCTTGTAAATAGCTAATCCCTGTTCTCCTCAAACTATTCCAAGAAATAGATGAAAAAAACAAAAATTCTAAATATATTCTACTCAGTCGGCTTTAATCTGATTTAAAAAACCAGGCAATAACACTACAAGAAAAATATACATCTAATGAACATAGACGAAAAATCTTCAACAAAATATCAGCAATAATTCACCAATAAATTACAAGGATCATTTAGCATGATCAAGTTTAATATATTCCAAAGATGCAAGAATAATCCAGAGAAAACATCCAGATGGCTAACAGACACAAGAAAAGATGCTCAACATTAGTCATCATCAGGAAATACAAATCAAAACCTCAATGACCTACCACCTCTTTACCATCACAATGGTTAAATTAACAACACAAGAAACAGCAGATGCTGGCAAGTATATGGAGAAAGGGGAATCCTCTTACACGTTCTTGGGAATGCTAACTCTTGAAGCCACTGTCGAAAACAGTATGGAGTTTCCTCAAAACGGTAAAAATAGAACAAATCTATAACCCAGTGATTTCACTAGTGGTATTTACCCAAAGTATGCAAAATACTGACTTAAAGGGGGCAAATGCACCCTGATGTTTAAAGCAGCATTATCAACAATAGTCAAATTATAGAAAGTGTACAAATGTCTATCGACCAATGAAGGGATAAAGAAAATGTGGTACATGTTTTCTTTATACATATATACAAACATATACATATATACAAGCATACATATGTTTATGTATATATATACACATATATCACAAAGATAATATAGTATATATATTACAATATAGTATATATATTACCGTATATAAGATTACACACAATGAAATATTATTCAGCTACCAAACAGAATGTAATCTTGCCATTTGCAAAGATGTAGATGGAGTTAGTGTGTATTATGCTAAATGAAATAAGTAAGTCAGACAAAGACAATTGCCTTATGATATCACTCATATGTAGAATTTAAGATATGAAGCAGATGAACATAGGAGAAGTGGGGAGAAGAGCGAGAATGCAAAACATAAGTTACTCTTAACTAAGAAACAAACTGAGGGTTTATGGAGGGGTGGTGACTGGAGGAAGGGCTAAATGGGTGGTGTGTGTTAAGGAGGGCACTTTTTGTTTTGCGCACTGTGTGTTATATGTAAGTGATAAATTACTAAATTCTACTCCTGAAACAAATATTATATTATAATGTTAACTAACTAGAACTAAATAGAGAGAGAGAGAGAGAGAGAGAGAGAGAGAGAGAGAGAGACATGGATAGATGATAAATTATTCAGCCATAAATAAGAATGAGATCTTGCTATTTTTAAGAAAATGAATGGACCTACAGTTTATTTTGCTAAGTGAAATAAACCCGACAGAATAAGACAAATGCCATATAATTTCAACTATGTGTGGAATCCAAAAATCAAAACAAATGAGAAAAGAACAAAAACAGAAACAGACTCAAACATAGAGAAAACAAACTTCCAGAGAGGAAGACATTACAGGGATGAATAAACTATTGAAATGGGATTAGGCAGTACAAACTCCAAGTTGTAAAATAAAAAGACACATCCATGTTGTCACAAGTGGGAGGATTTTTTTCTTCCTTTTATGGTTGAGTAGCATTTCAGTGTGTGTGTGTGTGTGTGTGTGTGTGTGTGTGTGTGTATATACATTTCTTTATCCATTCATCCATCAATAGACACATTTTTTTCCATGTAACTATGCTACAATGAACATGGAGGTACACATATTTTTTTAAAACAATAGTGGATTTTTTTGTTATCTTTGTTTAATATCCAAAAGTAGAATTGCTGGATCATATTGTCTTTCAATTTTTTGAGAAATCTCCGTATTGTTTTCCATAGTTGTTGCACCAATTTACATTCCCATCAACAGTGCATGAAAGGACTCTTTTCTCCAAAACCTAACCAAAAATGGCTATATATATTTTTTTTTCGATGACCGCCGTTCTAACAGATATGGGGTAATATCCCAGTGTGTTTTTAGTTTACATTTTTCTGATGATTCGTCTGTTGAGATTTTTTTTTTATGTCTGATGGCTATCTGCAGGTCTTGATAGGGATTATATTTACCATGTAGATTGCTTTGGGGGTATGGACATTTTAACAATTTTAATTTTTTAATCCATAAGCAATAATATCTTTCCACCTATTTGCATCTTTTTCATTATCTTCATCAATGTTTCATAGTTTTCTACATACAGATCTTTAATCTCCTTGGTTAAATTTGTACCTAGATATTTTGTTCTTTTTGATGCAATTGTGATGTGATCAGTTTATAATTTCTCATTCAATATGTTGGTTGTTAGTCTATATAACACAACAGATTTTTGTATGTTGACTTTGTACCCTACAGCTTTAATAAATATGTTTATTAGTTGAACAAGGTCAGTTTTATTTCTTCTCTTTTCACTTAAGATGAATATTATATATTTTCTTGCCTAATGGTTTTTCTAGGACTTCCAATATGTGCCTTGTTCTTGATATTAGAAGAAAAGAATCAAGAGAGTTTAGGGCATGGGCATGGCTTCTGGCTTTAGTGAGGCAGTAGAAGAGCACAGGGTTGGGTTCACTATTATTTTCTGCAAAGTTAATTGAAGTCTGGGGACTGTGTTCCCTTAGGTCATTCACTACAAAGGTCTGGAAAATGTGATGATATATTACTAAGCAATCTACCAAGTTGGAACTTAGCTTATAAACCAACTCGTATTTAATATACCTAATATTGTAGAATCATAGTCACTGGGTCTATTCTCAAAATGTGTATCTCTCTATCAACATCAAGCCAATTGCAATTACTTTTCTACACAGAACAATATCCTAATGCTCCATAATGAGAAGATACAATTGATCACGGTATATCTAAAAGGGGTCAGCAATTCCAAGAGACAGAGGTGTCTGGAGATAAGTAAAATTTAACGTAGATATTAAACTGGCAAAAAAAAAAAAAACATTTTGAACCATAACTAGTAATGGAAATTCTGTAGAAAATTTTTGTACTTATTGTTAAGGTTCACAGATGTCAGATTTTGGTGATTGTGCTTGTAAAAGAAAAAATATCTATGACAGTCTTTAATGAGTACTTTGTAGTGCTCAGGATACAAGTCTAGGAGAAAGCAGTATGGAATTATAATATAACTGTTTAACTATCTATTATTAATTAAATTATTGTTTTATAAAGACTCTTGTATGATGAAACCTGGCATAATATGTATCAGGAATCGCTCATGACGTTAAGTAAAACATTTGAGAATGAGAATTACTGCAATTTTAGATGCAAAGCTGATATATTCAAAGATGTGCCTAAACTCTGTAACCAAGTTAATATATTGATAATCTCTTGAATTTATCCTATTGCTTTTAGAAAAACTCTTTATTGACTGAGTTATGATTTCATTTGAATTTTCCTTATACATACCTACATAGACATAACTTCAAATTGTGCTAATAATAAGGGCATGTTATGTTCCTAAAATTACATAAATATTCATAATTCTCAAGACTTTTTAAAAGGTCAGTAAAATCCTACAGTTAATGTAACATTGCACTCCTCATTTTGAGTAGATTAATCTTCTATATTAAGGAAATAATGGAAATATATTAAGTTGTCTATCAATAAATTTATTTCATTGAATTAAATTTGTTGATAAAATTGTTTTATTATTGTGGAAACAATTTAATAAATAATTCAAAAATTTTACTAAATGAGAGTATATTTTTCTATTCAACTAATTATTGTCTGTAGTCTGGTTGTACTATGATTCATATTTTTGAATTCTTAACACACAACCAATAGTTTTGCTCCCCACTCATAGGCAGCTAGTAATTCATTGAAAAGAATTTACAAAATGTTAAATAAATACTAAGCAAAAATGAATGAATTACATATGGATTATTTTTATTTACTCTAATATTTGGTTCCAAGATTACTCAGTATTGCATCTTTTACTCTGGTCTCTATATTTTTAAAGTCTTTGCCACTAGCATTCTAAAAGTTATGAAACTATTTACTCAGAACCTTGAGGAGTTATCTGTCTTGTATAATTGAATGTTGGAGTACAGATCTAAAACAAATCACAAAACAGGGCTGCTTTAATGCTACAATCAAAATAATAACAGTAGATAAATTTTGAGCACTTGGAATGTGTCATGTCTCACACATACCTAATCACAGAGGGCCTTTTATTATCTTTACTATGGAAAAAAAGATGTAAGATATTTTTAGCAGACAGATGAATTCCACACAAAATGCCAAGAGACAGATGAATTTCTCAGCTCAGTGAAGGATATGATAGACCAAGCCATGCGTCATAACATAGACATACACCCAAGAGTTCCATGAGGTTATTCAGGAATGAAAAAATTGAAAACTTACAGTTCAAAATTGTTTGAATAATAATCTGTATAAGAATTATTTTTTTCTCCTTTATTTATGCAACATAAGTTTTGTCAGAACAAACAAACCATTTCCTCAGCCTTCAAACTTACATGAGTTTCTGGGTCCTAAGGTTCAATTACATGATACAGCTTAAATTACATGTTACATCATTCTCCACCCACATCTTACTCAGATCTTTCTCTGTGTTGACATACCACCCTAGAAGAGCCGTATGTTTTACTTTTTTGTGATTTGTTGATATAAATGATTCTATATTTAAACTCACAGTTTATTGAAGAAATAGACCATTCCCTAATTCATTGTTGACTGCTTTTCAACATTTATATATATGTTGAATTTTTACAAGTAAAAATTGCATATATATATAAACACACACACACACACACACACACACACACACACACACACACATATCCAGTCAATAAATTTAGAATGACAAATGATTAAATGGTGAAGAGTTTTCAAGAACTACTTTGTCACTTTCCTGAAATTATATAAACATAATTCTAGCAAGATTAGTGATTAGGCTCATTAAGGACAGAAAAAGATTAATGATTAGCTTCTTATTTTATATTTCAACAGGCTTAAGACTAAGCAAACAACAAATATCTTCATAACACAATTTTGTCAGAAAAATAATCTAAATATACACATCCAGAAAAGAACCATCAACCTAAACCAGAGGAGGTCAATGTTTTATATTATAAAATTCCTTTTACAATATAGAGAACAGGATTTCCAGGTGTTTTGATGGCAGTGCTTCATCAATACCATCTGCTAAGAAACACTGATGCACATGGAACTTCTACATGTACAACTTTGTCTACTTAGATTAGAGTGTCTTACTCTACTTTCAGTAAGGTGTCCTGAGGAAAACAGCTTTAGCTCTCACCAGGAATGCAATTGTATTGAGGGTATTTGTCATACATTCTACTTGGAAATGGGTCCTGCTTATTTCCATGGACTTTGTTCAACCTTGTGGTTAATAAGTATTTATTGGAAACATACTTTTTTAAAGTTATTTTATCAATAATAATTATAATCTATTATATCTAAATATATACTTAAATTCTATAATCAATAATAATTATATAATTTTTAATAGATTAATTTAATTTATATTATAATTATATAAGTAAATTACATTTATATTAATTTTAATAAATTATTATGTATTATGATAAATTATAATTTACAGCTTCCAAGAAGGTCAATATATGGTCATTTTCACACCTATACTTATGTCATCATGAGAATTAGCCAAAAATAAATTAAAATATCTCATTAATATTTTGTTAAATAATTTATTTGGAATCTTAAAGTGAAACTGAATGATTAATTTGATTTTTCTCTCTTTTTTTCTTTTAAATATACAACAGTTAGTAACTGGGGTCCATAACTATCAGATGTAACATAAAATTTTAGGTTCATATTTGTAGAAAATATATCCACAGTTTTTAGAAGATTCTCTAATATAAAGAAGGAAAGAAGAAAGAAAGAAAGAAAGAAAGAGAGAGAGAAAAAAATACACTCAACAGAAGCTAAAAGGCACTGAAGTTGATTATTTTTTCTAATTTATCTATTTAAGAAATGTTTAGGCAATTGCTCAGCAATAAATAGTAAAAATATCTCTGATGGTAAATATTATGAGATCGTAAAGGTAGAGAGAAAGATATACAATTTTACATCCACATATTGATATCAGACCTGTACTGAATGTCAGCTGTTCTAATCCATTTTATTTGTCCCCCAGCCCTGTTATATTTCTTTTAGAGGCATGGTGGGTGGAAACAAATCCTCAATAACTGATTTCATCCTTGTGGGACTCTTTCCTGAATTTCAGCATTCTATTGTCCTCAACTTTATAATCATCTTTATCTACATCCTTGCCTTCCTGGGAAACATACTTCTGATTGTCTTAATCTGGGGAGACTCTCGACTTCATACACCCATGTACATTCTCCTCAGTCAACTCTCCCTCATTGACTTGACATTAACTTCCACCATTGTCCCAAAGATGGCTTCTAATTTTTTCACTGGGAAAAGAACCATATCATGGATTGGCTGTGGAACACAGAGTTTCTTCTTCCTGATGTTGGGAATGTCAGAATGTCTCATCTTGACTCTCATGGCTTACGACCGCTACGTGGCTGTCTGCCACCCATTGCGTTATCCCATTATTATGAGCCCCAGGTTCTGTATGCACATGGTTTTAAGTTGTTGGATTGGAGGCTCTATAAGTTCATTTATCCATACAGTCTACCCTATGCATTTTCCCATCTGTGGGTCACGGGATATCCACCACTTCTTCTGTGAGGTCCCAGTCCTCATTAAGCTCTCCTGTGAAGACACTTCAGTGTATCAGTTAGTGGTAGTGGTGACAAGCATTGTGTTGCTTGTTGTACCTTTTAGTCTCATCACAGTTTCCTATACTCTCATCTTCCTCACAGTCTTCCGTATGAGCTCTGTCAAAGGTAGGAAAAAAACCCTGGCCACTTGTTCTTCCCACCTAACTGTGGTGAGTCTCTTCTTTGGCCCAAACATATTTATCTATATGACGTTCACTTCCTCCCATAGTGCAGAGCAGGACCAAGCTCTTTCTGTATTCAGCAATATCCTAACCCCCATGTTGAACCCTCTCATCTACAGCCTGAGGAACAAGGAGGTGGTGGCAGCTTTCAGGAAACTTATGGGGAAATGTGTGATATTTTAGTACTTGGACACTACTCCCCAGCTGTGAAAAAGACATACGTATAACATGGGCAAAGATACAGTTGAAAACCTATTTGAAATACCAACATGGTGTTGTGTGGTTTCAGGAAACAAAGGAGGTTGTGGCTTTATGTAAAAAGAACTCTTCATATGTGATTTTCTAGTTTCCAATGCAAGTTTCTTTATTTATAAATGTCATTTTAGTATGATACTAAGTGAAATAAGTCAGTCAGAGAAAGATATATGCCATATGATTTCACTCATGCGTTGAAATTAAGAAACAAAACAAAGGAGCCAAGAAGGAAAAAATGAGAGATGGGGCATATCAAGAAACAGACTATTAACTATAGAGAATAAACTGACGATTACCAGAGGGGATGTGGCTGGGGGAATGGTTTAAATAGGTGATGGGGATTCAGGAGTGCACTTGCTATGATGACCACTGGGTGTTGTATGAAAGTGTTGAATCACCATATTGTACATGAAAAACTAATATTACCCTGTATGTTAACTAACTGGAATTTTTTTCACTAACTACATTTTAAATAAAAACTTAAAAAAGGAAGAAAAATTAATTTCTCTCCCTTCAAAATATTCCAAAAACAAAATAGAAGGAGAGGTACCAAACACATTCTACAAGGGCTTCATTATGCTGATATTAAAACCAAAGAAGCCACAAAAGAAGAAAACTACAGGACAATATCCCTAATAAACATAGATGCAAAAATTCTCAACAAAATACTAGCAAACCACATTCAACAATATATTCAAATGATCATTTACAATGATCAAGTGGCATTTATTTTGGGAGTATTAGGATGATTTAATATGTGCAAATCAATCAATGTTATAAACTATGTTAACAAAAAGAAAGATAATAATAAAATATTATCCCAACAGTTAAAAGAAAATCATATGACAAAATTCAACATCTATTCATGGTGAAAACTTTTAACAAATTGTGTTTGGTGGAAATATAACTCAATATAATAAAGGCTATACATGTAAAACACACAGCTAATATTATACTCAGTGGTGAAAAAAATGAAAGCTTTTCTTCTAAGATCAGAAAAAAGACAAGATGTCCACTCTTGCCACTTTTATTCAACATAATACTGGAAGTCCTAGCCCTAACAATCAGACAAGGAGAAGAAATGCATCCACATTAATAAAGAAGAAGTAAAATTCTTGAGTATTTGCAGATGACATTATATATATATATATAATTTATTTTTATTATAATTTATTTTAATATAAATTTATTTTATCTATAAAATGTATATTTGTATTTATATATAAATAATTATTATATTTTACATGATATAAAAATAAATGAATAAATTATAAATAATATAAATATTTATATTTATATATAAAATTCTAAGGTTTGACCAAAAAAACTGTTAGAACTGATAAATTATTTCACTAAATTTGCAAGATACAAAATTAATATAAAAAATCTGTTGCATTTCTAAATACTAGTAACAAAGTAGCACAAAGATAAATGAAGAAAACAATCTCATTTACAATAGCACCAAAAAATACCTAGGAATAAATTTAACCAATAAAGTAAAACAACAACAACAACCACAATGAACTTTAAAACCTATAGGACATTAGTGAAAGAAATTGCAAAGAAATTGGAAATGTACACCAATTTCATTCATTGGAAGAAAAAATATTGTTAAAATTTCCAAGCAACCCAAAGCAATTTACAGATTTTATGTTATCCTTATCCATATATCAGGAACATTATTTCAAAGAACTAGAATAAATGATACCAAAAATTGGCATGGAACCCCAAAATAACCCCGGAGCAATTTTGGGATTGAAGAACAAAGTTGGAGGCATCACAACTCAAGAATTCAAGATGTAGTACATAGCAGTAATCAAAACTGTATGATACTGGCATAAAAACAGAGACAGATTAGTGGAATAGAATACAAGTCCCAGAAATAAAGCAAAATTTATCTGGTCAATTAATCTACACAAGAGAGAAAAGAATATACAATGGGGGAAAGAGAGTCTCTTTAATAAATGTTATTAGGATAAATGGACACCTACATTAAAAATGATAAAACTGGGCCACTTTGTTAAACCATACACACAGATAAACTCAAAAAGTATTAAATACCTAAGTGTGAGCATTGAAACCATAAAACTCATAGAAGAGAACATAGGAATAACTTTGTCATCAGCCATAAGAACATTTTTTGTAGGTATATTTTCTAAAGCAAGGGAAACAAAAGCAAAAATAAACTATTGGGACTACATCAAAATAAAAAACTTTTGCACAAAGAAGAAAATCATCAACAAATGAAAGGCAGAGGTTTAAATGAGAGAAGATATTATCAAATGATATATCCAATAACAGGTTTCTTGTTTTTTTTTTAATTTTTTAAATGTTTATTCATTTTTGAGACAGAGAGAGATAGAGCATGAGTGGGGGAGGGGCAGAGAGAGAGAGACACACAGAATCCAAAGCAGGCTCCAGGCTCTGAGTTGGCAGTACAGAGCCTGATGCGAGGCTCGAACTCACAGATTGCGAGATCATGACTTGAGCTGAAGTCGGACGCTTAACCGACAGAGCCACCCAGACACCCCAACAGGTTTCTAACAAAAATATATAAATAACATATATAACACAACAGCAAAAAATCGGCTTTAAAAAGTTGGCAGAGACCATGAACAGACACTTTTCCAAAGAAAATTTATAGATGGAGAACAGACACATAAACTGATATATCTCCTGAAGCAAAGGAAACAAAAGCAAAAATAAACTATTGGGATTTCATCAAAATGAAAAGCTTCTCCATAGCAAAGGAAATAATGACAAAACTAAAAGAACATAAGGAATGGGAGAAGATATTTGCACATGACATCAGGTAAAGAAACAATCCAATTAAAAATAGCAGGAGATATGACTAGAAATTTTTTCCAGTGAAGACCTCCAGAAGGCCAACAGACATATGAAAGATGCTCAACACCAGTGATCTTCAGCGAAATATAAATCAAAACTACAATGAGACATCTCCTCACATCAGTCAGATGGCTAGAATCAACAACACAAGAAATAACAGGTGTTGGTGAGGATGTGGAAAAAAGAACCCTTTTGCACTGGTGGTGGGAATGCAATCTGGTGCAGGCACTGTTGAAACAATATGGAAGTTACTCAAAATCTTAAAATTAGATCTACTCTATTATCCTCCATTTGCATGTCTTGGTATTAAACCAAAGAATACAAAAATATTAATATTTTTCAAAGAGAAATATCCACTCCATATTTGTAGCAGCATTATTAGCCAAACTATGGAAACAACCCAGGCGTACATTGACTGGTGAATGGATAAAGAATATGTGGTTATATACACATATACAATGGAAAATGACTCAGCCAAAAACAAAAGACAAAAAGAATGAAATCATGCTATTGGCAACAACATGGATGGAGCTAGTGAATATTACGCTAAAGAAGTCAGTCAGTCAGAGAAAGACAAATGCTATATGATTTCATGTATATGTGAAATTTAAGAAACAATCAAATTAGCAAAGGAGGAAAAAAGAGAAACGGAGGCATGCCAAAAAACACTTTAAATATAGAGAACAAATTGAACAGGAGGAGAGGTGGGGGTATGGGTTAAATAGGTGATGGGTATTAAGTAGTGCACTTGTAATGAGCACGGAGTGTTGTATGGAAAAGTTGAATCACTTTATTGTACACCTGAAACTTACAGTACACTATATGTTAACTAAGTGGAAATTAAGTTTAAAAAATACACATTATGAGACATCAGGGAAATGCAAATCAAATCACAATAAGACATAACCTAACACCTGTCAGAATAGCTAGAATCAAAAAAAGTAAGAAATGCATGTTGGTGAGAATGTGGAGAAAAATGAATACTTGTTCATGGAACTGTATATTCATGCAGCTACTGTGGAAAAATGTATGGGGGTTCCTCAAAAAATTAAAACTAGAAATATCATATGATCCATTATTTGCAGTACTGGGTATTTATTCAAAGAAAATGAAAACAATAAATTGAAAAATATATAGGCAATCCTTTGTTTATTGTAGTGTTATTCACAAGAGACAAGATATTCATGAATAGATGAGTAGATAAAAATGGATACACACACACACACACACACACACACACACATATACATCCATACACACAGAAACACAATAGAAAGTTACTCAGCAGGCATTAAAAAGGATGAGATCTTGCCATTTGCAACAACGTGGGTGGACCCAGAGAGTATTATGGTAAGGGACATGTGTCAGAAAGTAAATATTATTTCAACTATATGTGGGATATAAAAACAAAACAATACAAATGAATAAACAAATAAATAACACAATAAGGCATACAAATACAGAAAATAGTGTGATGGTTTGGTAGAGGGGATGGTGGGTGGAATCACTGGCAAAATGAGTGAAGGGAAGTGGGAAATACACAATTCCAGTTATAGAACAAATAACAGGCCCAGGAATAAAGGTACATAATAGAGAATATAGTCAATGGTGTAATAATAGCATTGAATAATGACCGATTTTATCTAAACTTTTGGTGAGAATACCCTAATGTTTGAATTTCTTGAACCACTATACTATACACCTGAAATTAATCTATCATTGTGGTGTATATATATATACCACATATATATATACATATATATATGTGTGTGTGTATGTCACATATGTATATATATACACACATACACACACACATATATATGTATATGTGCAAATACATATAAATATTTATATATTCATGGATTAAAAGTACAGCATAGGGAATATAGTCAATATTATTGCAATAATGCTCTATGGTGACATAACTACCCTATTGTGGTGAATGTTGTGTAAAATATAGAATTGTCAAATAACTATGTTGTGCACCTAATATTAGTAAGGCATGTGTCAACCATACACCCATTGAAAAAAATGATACCACAAAAAACTCAATTAAATATTCATTCTTTATCTGTAATCTTTTCCATTTAGTTTTTTTTTTTCAGTTTATTTATTTATTTATTTATTTATTTATTTATTTTGAGAGAGAAAGACAGAGTGCACAAGCAGGGGAGGGGCAGAGAGGTGGGGGACAGAGGATCCAAATCAGGCTCTGAGCTGAGAGCAGAGAGCCCAAAGCGGGGCTTAAACTCATGAACCATGACGTGAGCTGAAGTTGGAGGCTTCACTGACTGAACCACCCAGGTGCCCCTATTTACTTTGTTTTGAGACAGAGAGAGAGGGAGAGAGAGAGGCAGACAGAAGGAGACAGAGAATCCCAAGCAGTCCTCATGCTGTCAGCACAGGGCCCAATGCAGGGCTTGAACTCATGAACTGTGAGATCATGATCTGAGCTGAAACCAAGAGTTGGACAGTTAACCAACAGAGCCACCCAGGTGCCCCTGTAATCTCTGCCATTTTAATTATTATGTATTCTGGTGTGAACCTCCTTGGGTTCATCTTATTTGGATCCTCCTGTGCTTTCTCAAACTTGATTTGTGTTTTCTTTCCCAGTGTAAGGAAAAATTTAGCTATTATTTATTAAGCAATATTTCTGTCCCCTCTCTCTCCTTTTCATATCCCTATGATACAGATCTTTCTTCACTAGATGTCATCCAAGAGATAATTTAGCATATTTCCTTTTGTCCACAAGGTTTTATTTAAATTCCAGCTAGCTAGCATACATTGTAATATTAGTGTTAGGTGTAGAACTTAGTGATTCATCACTTGGTGCTTATCACAAGTGCCCTCCTTAATTTAACCCATTCCCCTCCCGCCTTTCCTCCAGCCAACATCAATTTGTTCTCTAAAGATACAGTCTGTTTCTTGGTTTGACTCTCTCTTTCCTCCATGTTTTCTTGTTTTGTCTATTAAATACCATATATTAGTAAAGTCATATGATAATATTCTTTCTCTGACTTACTTTGCTTCATGTAACACTTTCTACCCTCCATCCATGTTATTGCAAATGGAAGGATTTCATTCTTTTTTAATGGTTGATAGAATGGGCATTTGGGCTCTGTTCTGTGATTTGGCTTTGTTGATAACACTGCTATAAACATGAGGTGCATGTATGCCTTCAAATCAGTATTTTTGATTTCTTTGTGTAAATAACTAGAAGTGCAATTGTTGGATCATAGGGTAGTTCTATTTTTAAACTTTTGAGGAACCTCATCTACAGTTACTGACCAGTTTGCATTCCCCCCAACTATGTAAAAGGGCTCCCCTTTCTCCATGTCCTTGCCAACCCCAGTTGTTTCCTCTGTTGTTAATTTTAGCCATTCTGACTGGAGTGATCTGTATTTCATTCTGATCTGTATTTCCCTGATAATAAGTGATTTTGACAATTTTTTCATGTGTTTGTTGGCCATCTGTATGATTTGTTTGAAAATATCTATTAATGTCTTCAGTCCAGTTTTAATTGGATTATTAATTTGGGTGTTGAGTTTAATAAGCTCTTTACATATTTTGGATATTACTCTTTATCAGATATGTCACTTACAAATATCTTCTCCCAATCCAAAGGTTGCCTTTTAGTTTTTTTCAGTGTGTTCATCTACAAAGAAGCTTTTTATTTTGATGACTTCCTGACAGTGTAATTTTTGCTTTTGTTTCTTTTGCCTCAGATGATATATCTAGTAAAAGGTTGCTATGGCTGATGTCAAAGAGGTGACTGCCAATTATTTTGATGGTTTCCTGACTCACATTTAGGTCTTTCATCCATTTTAAATTTATTTTTTTGTATGGTGTAAAGAGTGGTCTAGTTTCATTCTTTTGCATATGACTGTCCAATTTTCCCAATGCCATTTGTTAAGGAGATTGCCTTTTTTCCATTGGATATTCTTTCCTCCTTTCTCAAAAATTAATTGTCCATACAGTTTGGTGTTCATTTCTGGGTTTTCTATTTGGGTCCATTGATCAATGTGTCTATTTTTGTGCCAGTACCATACTGTTTTTATCACCACAGCTTTGTAATATTACTTGAAGTCCAAAATTGTGAAACCTCCAGGTTCATTTTTCTTTTTCAAGATTACTTTGGGGATTTGGGGTCCTTTGTAGTTTCATTAAAAATTAGGATTGTTTGTTCTAGCCCTGTGAAAAATTCTGTTGGTATTTTGATAAAGATTACATTAAATATGGAGACTGCTTTAGGTAGACATTTTAAAATATTTATTCTTGCAATCCATGAGAATGGAATGATTTTCTACTTCTTTGTGTCATCTTCAATTATTATCATCAGTGTTTTAAAATTTTCAGAATACAGAATTTTTACCTCTTTGGTAAGGAATATCACTAGGTATCTCATGGTATTTGGTGCAATTGTAAATGGGATTGATTCCATGATTCACATTTCCGGAGCTTCATTATTGGTCTACAGAAATGCCACAGTTTTCTGTAGGTATATTCTGATCTGGAGACTTTACTGAATATGTTTATCAGTTCTAGCAATTTTTTGGTGAAGTCTTTGGGTTTTCTATATAGAGTATCATTTCATGTGTAAATAGTGAAAATTATACTTCTTCTTTGCTGATTTGAATGTCTTCAATTTCTTTGTGTTTTCAATTGCTGTGGCTAGGACATCCAGTATTATGTTAAATAACAGTGGTGGGAGGGGACATCCTTATATTTTTCCTGGCCAAAGAGGAAAATCTCTGCTTTTCCTCATTGAGGATGATATTAACAGTGGGTTTTTCAAATATGACCCTTATTGTGTTGAGGTATGTTCCCTCTTACCTTACTTTGTTGATGCTTTTTATCATTAATGGATTCTGTATTTTTCCAAATGCTTTTTCTACATCTATTGAAAGAATCACATGTTTCTTATCCTCTCTTGTAGTAAATGTGGTGTATCATGTTGATTGATTTGCAAACATTGAATCACCCTTGCAGCCCAGGAATAAATCCCGCTTGGGATTATGGTGAATGATTCTTTAAAGTCCTATTAGATTTGACTTGCTCGCATTTTATTGAGAATTTTTGGACTAATATTTATCAGGAAGATTGCCTTCTGTTCTCTTTTTTTAGTGGAGACTTCACCTGGTTTTGGTATCAGTGTAATTGGCATCATAAAATCAGTTTGGAAGCTTTTCTTCCATTTCTAGTTTTTGGAATAATTTGAGATGAATACATATTAACTCTTTTTTAAGTATTTGGTAGAATTTGCCTGTGAAGCCATCTGGCTTGGACTTTTGTTTGCTGGGAGATTTTTATTACTGATTCAAAGTTTTGTTACTTATCAATGTGTTCAAGTTTCTACTTATTCCTCTTTCAGTTTTGGTAGTTTATATGTTCTAAAAACTTATCTGTTTCTTCCAGGCTGTCCACTTTTTAGCATATAGTTTTTCTTAATGTTCTCATAATTGTTTGTGTTTCCACGGTGCTATTTGTTATGTCTCCTTTCTAGTTTGAAGTTGTATTTATTTGGGTACTTTCTGTTTGCTTTGATATGTCTGGCTAGAGGTTTATGAATTTTATTATTTTTTAAAGAACTAGCTCCTAGTTTCATTGATATATTTTATATTTTCTTAGATTCTATACCATTTATTTCTACTCTGGCCTTTATTGTTTTCCTTGCTCTGCTACACTTTTTGTTCTTTTTGTATAGTTAGGTTGTTTATTTGAAATATTTCTTGTTTCTTCAGTTAGGCTGGTATTGCTGTATACTTACTTCTTATGACCGATTTTGCTGCATCCAAATAGTTTTGGATCATTGTGTTTTCATTTTCATTTGTTTTCATGTATTTATATATGCATTTATTAGATATATCAATGATATATGTAATGGTATATTAGTTGGTGTGTGCAGATATAAAGAGCCCAATAAATGCTATGAGAAACACACTTCATGGAATGAACAGCAGGCTCAGGCTGGAAAAAACAGAAGAATGAATTAATGACACAGAAGACAGAATAATGTAATGTAATGAAGCTGAAAAAAGAGAAGGATGAATTATACAAAATGAGAATAAAATTAGGGAACTCAGTGACTCCATTAAATGTAATAGCATTCTTATTATTGCAGTCCTAAAGGAGCAAGAGAAAAGGGGGCTGATAATTATTTAAAGAAATAATAGCCAAAAACATATTTAATCTGTGGAAGTAAGCAGGAATTTACATCTAGGAGTCAGAGAGAATTCCCATCAAAATCAACAAGAGCAGAATGCCAAGATTTAAATAACATGCTAAAATATAGTGATGAAGGAAAAAAAATCTTAAGAGCAGCAAGACAAAAGAAGACAGTAACTTTGGGGCACCTGGGTGGCTCAGTCGGTTGAGTGTCCGACTTCAGCTCAGGTCATGATCTCGTGGTTTGTGAGTTCGAGCCCCGCGTCGGGCTCTGTGCTGACAGCTCAGAGCCTGGAGCCTGCTTCAGATTCTGTGTCTCTCTCTGCCCTTCTCTTGCTCTCTTGCTCTGTCTCTCTGTCTCTCAAAAATAAAAAACATTAAAAACAAAGAAGACAGTAACTTAAAAGGGAAAACACATAAGGCTAACATGATATTTTTAAAAAGAAATTTTGTAAGCCAAGAAGGAGTAGCAAGATACATTCAAACTGTTTAATAGGGAATATCTGCAGCCAAAAATACTCATTCCAGTAAGCCTATCATCCAGAATAGAATGAGAGATAAGCAAACAAAAGCTAAAGGAGTTCATGACCACTAAATCAATCCTACAATAAATACTACAGGGAATGTTTGCAGTGGAAAGGAGAGGCTAAAGGTGTCAGTATAAAGGCAGGAAGCATGGGGTGCCTGGCTGTCTCAGTAGGTTAGGTGTCCAACTTTGGCTCAGATCATGATCTTATGGTATGAGTTCAAGCTCTGAATCAAACTCTGTGCTGTGGATTCGGATCTTGGGTTCTACTTCAAATTCTTTGTCTCCCTCTCTCTCTGCACCTCCCTTGCTCACAATCTGTTTTTTTCTCTCAAAAATAAATAGAGATTTAAAAAATTACATAAAGGTAAGAAACACAAAAACAGTGAACATGTCAATCAAGAAACTCACAAAATATTAAGTTATAAAATGTAACAGCATATACCTAAAACGTGGAGAGAAGAGTAAGAATTGGCTAAAACATAAACGACCATAAACTTAATGTAGACTGCTATATGCATCAGAGGTTATATAGAAAACTAATGGTAAACATATATCAAAAATCGTTAATAAATTTACAATGAATAGAGAAAGAAATCCAAATATATCACTAAAGAAAATCAACAAAGCATGAAAGAGAAAATAAAAAATCAGAAAAAAATCTTCAAAAACAACCACAAAACAAATAATACAATTACAATAAATATATACCTGTCAATAATTACTTTGAAGGTAAATGGACTATCCACTTCAATCAAAAAATAAAGGATGACAGTGGATAAAATCGCAAGACCCATCTATATACTGCATACAAGACAGCCATTTTAGACATAAAGACACTTGCAGATTGAAAGTAAGAAATGGAGAAATATCTATCATACAAGTTGATGTTAAAAGAAATACAGAGAATAAATATATATATAGAAGACAAACTAGATTTTAAAGCAAAGACTGTAACAAAGGACAAAGAAAAACACTTCATAGTAATGAAAGGGACATTCAAAGAAGATGATATAAAAATGTAAATATTTTTGCACCTAACAAAAGAGTGCCCAAATACATAAAACTATTATTAACAAACATAAAAGATGTAATCAAAAGTAATACAATAATAGTAGAGGACTTTAACAACATACTGACATGAATGAACATATCTAAATAGAAAATCAACCAGGGAGTAATGACTTTGAATGACACATTGGAACAGATGGACTTAACAGATATATTCAGAACATTTCTTCCTAAAGCAGCACAATACACATTCTTTTCTAGTGTGCATGGGATTATCCATAATAGATTATATATTAGGTCATAAAACAAGCTCCAATAAGTCCAAGAAGTGTGAAAACATTTTATGCACATCTTCTGACCATAACGATATGAAACTTGAAGCCAAACATACAAAAAAAATTGGAAAGACCACAAATACATGGAAGCTAAAGAGCTTATAGGTCAACCAGGAAATCAAAGAAATAAATTTTTAAAAGATATTGAAACAAATGAAAATGAAAACACAGTGGTCCAAAACCTTTGGGATGCAACAAAACTGTTCCTAACAGAAAAGTATATGGCAACACAACCCTAACTCGAGAAGAGAAAAATCACAATTAAACAACCTAGCCTTACCCTTAAAGGACCTAGAAAAAGAAATACAAAGCCTAAAGCCACTAGAAGGAAGGAAATAATAGACTTGAGAAGAAATCAGTAATATAGAATCTAAACAAGCAAAATAAAACAACAACAAAAATAATAGAATAGATCACCTATCCACCAAGCAGACCTAACAATTGTAAATATTTATGACCTCCACCTTGAAAAAGCAAAATATAAAAATTAATTAATTCACAACATACAGACAGTCATTGACAATAATACCATAATAGTAGGAGACTTCAACACCCCACTTAAAGCAACATATCATCTAAGCAGAAAATTAATAAAGAAATAATTGCTTTGAATGACACACTGAACTGGATGGACTTAACAGATATATTCAAAACATTTCATCCTAAAGCAGCAGAATACACATTCTTCTCAAGTGCACATAAAATCATTCACATACTGGGACACAAATCAGCCCTTGACAAGTACAAAAAGATCGAGGTCATACTGTGCATATTTTCAGACCAGAAAGCTGTGAAGCTCAAAATCAACCACAAGAAAAAATTTGGAAAGACAATGAATACTTGGAGACTAACTAACATCCTACTAAAGAAAGAATGGGCTCACCAAGAAGTTAAAGAGGAAATTTAAAAAGTACATGGAAGCCAATGAAAATGATAACACCACAGCTCCAAACCTCTGGGATGTAGCACAGGCAGTCATAAGAGGGAAGTATATAGCCATCCAGGCCTTTCTAAAGAAGAATGAAAGGTCTCAGATACACAACCTAACCTTACACCTTAAAGAGCTGTAAAAAGAACAGCAGATAAAACCCCAAATTAGCTGGAGGTGGGAAATAATAAAGATTAGTAATCAATGCTATCAAAATAATAATTAAAACAAAAACAGTAGAATAGATCAATCAAACCAGGAGCTAGTTTTTTGAAAGAATTAACAAAATTTAAACCTCTAACCAGTTTGATCAAAAATAAAAAAGAAAGGAACAAAAAAAAAATAAAAAACAAAATCAAGAATGAAAGAGGAGTGATCACAACCAATACTGCAGAAATGCTAACAATAACAAAAGAATATTATGAGAATTATAGGTCAATAAATTGGGCAATCTGGAAGAAATGGACAATTCTTATAAACATATAACTACCAAAAATGAAACAAGAAGAAATAGAACATTTAAACAGACCATAACCAGTAAAGAAATGGAATTAGTAATCAAAATCTCCCCAATAAACAAGAGTACAGGGCCAGATGATTTTTCCAGCGGAATTCTACCAAACATTTAAGGAAGAGTTAACACCTATTCTTTTGAATGTATTCCAAAAAATAGAAATGGAAGGAAAACTTCCAAACTCATTCTATGAAGCCAGCATTACCTTGATTCCAAAACCAATCAAAGACCCCACTGAAAAGGAGAACTATAAATCAATTTCCCTGATGAACACGGATGCAAAAATTCTCAACAAGATACTAGCCAACCAGATCCAACAATACATTAATTAAAAGAATTATTCACCACGACCAAGTGGGATTGATACACGGAATGCAGGGTTGGTTCAATATCTGAAAAACAATCAATGTAATATATCACATCAAAAAAGAACGGACAAGAACCACATGATCCTCTCAATAGATGCAGAGAAAGCATCCTTTCTTGATAAAAACCCTCAATAAAGTAGGAATAGAAGGATCATACCACAAGATCATAAAAGCCATATATGAAAGACCCACTGCAACTATCATCCTCAATGGGAAAACCTGAGAGTTTTCCCCTAAGGTCAGAATCATGACAGGGATGTTCACTCTTACCACTGTTATTCAACATAGTATTGGGAGTCCTAGCCACAGCAATCAGACAACACAGAGGAATAAAAGGCATCCAAATCAGTAAAGTGAGTATCAAACTTTGACTCTTCACAGATGACATGATACTCTATATGGAAAACCCAAAAGACTTCATGAAAAAACTGCTGGAACTGATCCATGAATTTAGCAAAGTCACAGGATATAAAGTCAATCACAAAAATTGGTTGCATTTCTATACACCAATAACAAAGCAACAGAAAAAGAAGTCAAGGAATAGATCACATTTACAATTTCACCAAAAACCATAAAACACCTAGGAATAAACCTAATCATAGAAGTGAAAAATCTATACACTGAAAACTATACAAAGTTTATGAAATAAATTGAAGAACACACACATACACAAACACACAAACCAAAAATATTCCATGCTCATGGATTGAAAAAGCAAATACTGTTAAAATGTCGATACTGCCCAAAGCAATCTACATATTCAATGCAATCCCTATCAAAATAACACCAGCATTCTTCACAGAGCTAGAACAACAATCCTAAAATTTTTATGGAACCATAAAGGACCCTGAATAGCCAGAGCAATCTTGAAAAAGAAAACCAAAGCTGGAGACATCACAATCCTGGACTTCAAGATGCATTACAAAGCTGTAATCATCAAGACAGTTTGGTACTGGCACAAAAACAGACACTTATATAAATGGAAAAGAATAGAGAACCCAGAAATGGACTCACAAACATAAGGCCAACTAATCTTTGACAAAGCAAGAAAGACTATCCAATGGAATAAAGATAGTCTCTTCATCAAATGGTGTTGGGATAACTGGACAGAAGCATACAGAAAAATGAACCTGGATCACTTTCTTACACCATACAAAAAAACCACAAATTCAAAATGGAAGAAAGACCTAAATCTAAGACATAAATCCATCAAAATCCTAGAGGAGAAAGGAGGCAAAAACCTCTTTGACCTCAGCTTCAGCAACTTCTTATTCAATACGTCTCCCGAGGCAAGGGAAACAAAAGGAAAAATGAACTTTTGCGTTCATCAAGATAGAAAGTTTCTGCACAGTGTAGGAAACAATCAGCAAAACCAAAAGGCAACTAATGGAATGGGAGAATATATTTGCAAGTGACATATCAAATAAAGGGCTAGTATCCAAAATCTATAAAGAACTTACCAAACTCAACTCCCAAGAAACAAATAATCCAGTGAAGAAATGGGCAAGAGACACGAATAGACACTTTTCAAAGAAGATATGCAGATAGCTAACAGACATATGAAAATATGCTCAACAATACTCATCATCTGGGAAATACAAGTTAAAACCACAATGAGATAACACCTCACACCAGTCAGAATGGCTAAAATTAACAACTGAGGCAACAACAGATGTAGGCGAGGATGTGGAGAAAGAGGATCTTTTCTGCACTATTTGTGGGAATTCAGTGATGCAGCCACTCTGGAAAACAGTATGGAAGTTCCTCAAAAAGTTAAAAATAGAACTACCTTACAACCCAGCAATTGCACTACTAGGTATTTATCCAAGGGATACAGGTATGCTGTTTCAAAGGGGCACATGCACCCCAATGGTTATATCAGTGCTATCAACAATAGCCAAAGTATGGAAAGAGCCCATATATCTGTTGACAGATAAATGGATAAAGAAAATGTGGTATATATATATATATACAATGAAGTATTACTCGGTAATCAAAAAGAATGAAATCTTGCCATTTGCAACTATGTGGATGGAACTAGAGGGTATTATGCTAAGGAAAATTAGTCCTTATCATATGACTTTATTCAGATGTGGAATTTAAGATACAAAACAGATGAACATTAGGGAGGGAAGCAAAAATAATATAAAAATAAGGAGGGGAACAAAATACAACAGATATTTAAATACAGAGAACAAACTGAGGGTTACTGGAGGGGTTGTGGGGGGGATGGGCTAAATGGGTAAGGGGCATTAAGAAAGACACTTGTTGGGAAGAGCACTGGGTGTTATATATATGGGATGAATCAATGAAATCTACTCTTGAAGTCATTATTCCACCATATGCTAACTAACTTGGATGTAAATTTAATAAATAAATAAATAAATAAATAAATAAATACAGTTTAAATTATTTGAATAAAATTTTCATAATTTTAATGAATATGTGTTTATTAGTCATATTTAATATTCATATCTATTATTTAATATACACCGTATTGTCCAGAGCATATTTGAATGTTAAATAATGATCACCTTATGTCCTGGTTTTAATGGGAATCCTAGTAGTATATGTTTAATTATGTTAACAAAAATATTTTATAGGAGTAATAATTCATCATATAAGATATACTATTGATAAGGCAGGAATGCAAAATTTTATAAAGGTATATTTAGTTTTTCACAAGTATTCTGAGCAAATATTTTGAACTTCAATTTCTCCTGATAAAAGAAGTGGTACTCTAGTTACTTCCATATACATTTGAAAATGACAGGTGTTGTCAATTGTTTAAATACAGGTTGGAGCAAACAGTATTTGACACCTGCCTCTTCCAAACCTCAGTCCCTGGGTTTATCATATTTTCCTGAGAAATGTGAACATTGAAGAAGGTGAAAGGGGACAGAAGAGATATAATCCCATAGTCATAGTCAACCTGAAATAACTTCATGTGAAGTGAACAAGACTAGTGAAAAAGTGAACTCTTTCTGGTCTTGGAGAATTGGAATCAGTAGCCATAGACTTGACTGCATCTTGCCAGCTCTAGTCATTTATACACATACTTTTTTTATTTTTATTTTTTAATTTAAGTCCAAGCTAGTGAACTAACAGACACATGAAAAAATGATCAACGTCATTCATCATCAGGGAAATACAAATCAAAACCACAATGAGATCCACCTCACACCCTTCAGAATGGCTAACACAAATAACTCAGGCAACAACAGACGCTGGTGAGAATGTGCAGAAAGAGGATCTCTTTTGCACTGCTGCTGGGAATGCAAACTGGTGCAGCCACTCTGGAAAACAGTATGGAGTTTCCTCAAAAAATTAAAAATAGAACTACCCTACGACCCAGCAATTGCACTAGTAGGTATTTATCCAAGGGATACAGGTATGGTGTTTCGAATGGACACATGCAACCCAATGTTCATAGTAGCACTATCAACAAGAGCCAAATCATGGAAACAGCCTAAATGTCTGTCAACTGATGAATGGATCAAGATGTGCTTTATCTATACAATGGACTACTACATGGCAAAGAGAAAGAATGAAATATGGCCATTTGTAGCAACGTGGGTGGAACTCGAGGGTGTTATGCTAAGTGAAATAAGTCAGGTGGAGAAGAACAGATACCATGTTTTCACTAATTTGTGTAACAGGAGAAACAACAAATGTTGGCGAGCATATAGAGAAAGGGGAACTCTTTTGCACTGTTGTTGGGAATGTGAACTGGTGCAGCCACTCTGGAAAACAGTATGGAGGTTCCTCAAAATTTAAAAATAGAACTACCTTACGACCCAACAATTGCACTACTAGGATTTTTATCCAAAGGAAACAAAAAGGCTGATTTGAAGGGGCATATGCACCCCAATATTTATAGCGGCACTATCAACAACAGCCAAATTATGGAAAGATCCCAAATGCCCATCTTCTGATTAATGGATAAAGATGTGGTACACACACACACACACACACACACACGTACGTATAAACTCAGCATATACATATATGTAACTCAGCAATCAAAAAGAATGAAATCTTAATATCTGCAACAATGTGGATGCATCTGGAATGTATTATGTTAAATAGAAATAAGTCAGTCAGAGAAAGACAAATATCATACGATTTCATTCATATGTGGAATTTTAGAAACAAAACATGAACACAGGGGAGGGGAAGGAAGATACGAACAGAGAGGGAGGTAAACCATACACATACTCTTGACCACTATTGCATTCAAAGCAAACTGAACATCTATTTTTTTCTGAAACTTCAGTCTTTATAAGTTCCATCTGTTTGTTCTCTAGGGAAATGTGACAGAGTTGCTAATACTTCTGTGATATTTTCAGAACTGTGGGAAAGTTGGGATTTGACCAGTCTTTCTATGCCCGCTCATCCCCACAAAATCCTACTGTTTTTCCCCTTTTATTCTACAAGAGGCTTATCTTATGTGCACTATCGGGGATACCAGGTGGGAAAACACCCGAAGTCACGTTTACGCCACTGTAAGTGTTCCACTTGCAAGATTTCCACAAACTTTGCCACTCACCTGGACATTACATAAATTTCTCTGTTCTCAGTAAAATTCCTTTCATTGTTTTTGTTTTTTATTCTTGGTTTACTTTTCAAGCTTTTAATTTAAATTCCAGTTATTTAACACACAGTGTAATATTGGTTTCAGGTGTAGAATTTAGTAATTCACCAATTACATACAATACCTTGAGCTCATCAAAACAAATGCATTCCTTATTCCCCATTACCTATTTAAACCAATCCCACACCCATCTCTATGGGAACCATCAGGTTATATCTATAGTTAAGAGTCTATTTTTTTGTTTTCCTCTCTATTATTTTTCATATAATCATTTTCTTCATTTCTTAAATTCCACATAAGAGTGAAATAATGTCTTTTGTCTTGAAATAATGGCATTTGTCTTTCTCTGACTTATTTCATGTAGCATAATAGTATCTAGCTCCATCCATGTTGTTGCAAATGACAAGATTCCATTCTTTTTTATGAGAGAGATTTCATATGCGTGTGTATGTATATAGACACACACACATATATATACTTACACACACATACACACACACACACACACACACACACACACACACATACCAAATCTTTATCCATTCATCAACTGATGGACATTTTAGCTCTTTTCATAATTTGGCTATTATAGATAATGCTACTATAATCATTAGAGTGCATGTATTCTTTTCAAATCTTATTTTCGTATTCTTTGGGTAAATACTTTGTGGTGAAATTACTGGATCATAGGTTACTTGCATTTTTAACTTTTCGAGGATCCTCCATACTGTTTCCCAGAGTGGCTGCACCAGTTTGCTTCAGTCCAAAAGTGCAAGAAGGTTCCCTTTGACCACATCCTTTCCAACACATTTTGGTTATTGTGGTGTTGATTTTAGCCATTCTGACAGGTGTGAGGTGATATTTCATGTTTCATATTTCACTGTAGTTTTGATTTTTATTTCTCTGATGATGAGTTATCTTGAGCTTTCTTTCATGTATCTGTTGGCCAGTTTTTAGGTCGTCACTGGGAAAATGTATATTAATGCCTTCTGCCCATTTTTAAAAAATTTTAACGTTTATTTATTTATTTATTTTGACAGAGATAAAGCACAAGTGGAGGGGAAGAGAGAGAGAGAGAGAGGGAAAGAGAGAGAGAGAGAGAGAGAGAGAGAGAGAGAGAGAGAGAGAGAATTCATGTCAGCACAGAGCCTGATAGCCTGATGCGGGGGTTGAAATCACAAAAATGGAGATCGTGATCTGAGCTGAAATCAAGAGTCAGAAGTATAAAACCAACTGAGTCACCCAGGCGTCCCTGCCTATTTTTTATTGGATTATTTGTTTTTTGGCTATTGAATCTTACAAGTTCTTTATTTATTTGGATACTAACCTTTTATGAAATATGTCATTTGAAAATATCTTTTCTCATTCCATAGGTAGCCTTTTAGGTTTGGTGATTATTTCCTTCACTGTACAGTTTTTAATTTTGATGAAATTCTGTTTGTTTTTGCTTTTGTTTCCCTTGCCTGAGGAGACATATCTAGAAATAAGGTGCTACAGCCAATGTCAAAGAAGTTACAGCCTATATTCTTCTCTTTGTAATGGTTCCCTATCTCACAATTAAGTCTTTAATCCATTTTTGATTTATGTTTGTATAATAAAGTGATTCAATTTCAATCTTTTACACGTTGCTGTCCAGTTTTCCCAACACCATTTGCTGATGAGTCTTTTTCCATTGGATATTCTTTCCTGCTTTCTTGAATATTAATTGACCACACGTTTATGGATACATTTCTTGGTTTTCCATTCTGTTCTATTGATATATGCCCCATAGAGAGAGCTGCTCTGCTACATATGAAACCCCGAGACTCTATCTTTACTTATAACATTCACAGTTGCTTTGGCTATTCAGGGACTTTTGTGGTTCCATAAAAATTTTAGGATTGTTTGTTCTAGCTTTGAGAAGAATGCTCGTGCAATTTTGATCAGGATTGCATTGAATGTGTAGATTGCTTTGTGTAGTATTGACATTTTAACAATATTTATTCTTCCAATCTATGAACATGGAATGTTTTTCCATTTCTTTGTGTCTTCTTCAATTTCCTTCATAAGTTTTCTATAGGTCTCATCGTACAGATCTTTTACACCTTTAGTTAGGTTTATTCCTAGATATTTTATGGTTTTTCATGCGATTGTGAATGGGATCAGTTTCTTGATTTCTCTTTCTGTGGCTTCATTATTGATGTATAAAAATGCAACCGATTTCTATACATTGATTTTGTACCCTGTGACGTTGCTGAATTCATGGAGCAGTTCTAGTAGGCTTCCGGTGGAGTCTGTTGGGTTTTCCATGTAGAGATTATGTAATCTGTGCAAAGTGAAAGTTTGGTTTCATCTTTGGCAATTCTGATGCCTTTTATTTCCTTTTGTTTTCTGATTGCTGATGCTAGGACTTCCAGCACTGTGTTAAACAACAGTGGTGAGAGTGGACATCCCTGTTGTCTTCCTGATCTCAGGCGGAAAGCTCTCAGTTTTTCCATATTGAGGATGATATTAGCTATGAGCTTTTCATAAATGGCTTTTATGATGTTTAAGTAAGTTCCTTTTATCCCGACTTTTTCGAGGGCTTTCATTAAGAAAGGATGCTGTATTTTGTCAAATGCTTTGTCTGCATCTATCGACAGATCATATGGCTCTTATCTTTTCTTTTGTTAATGTGATGTATCACATTGATGGATTTGCGACTATTGAACCAGCCCTGTAACCCAGGAATGAATCCCACCTGATCATGGTGGATAATTCTTTTTATATGATATTGAATTCTATTTGCTAGTATCTTGTTGAGGATTTTTGCATCCATATTCATCAGGGATATTGGCCTCTAGTACTCTTTTTTTGGCTGGTTCTCTGTCTGGTTTGGGAATCAAAGTGATGCTGGCTTTGTAGAATGAGTCTGTAAGTTTTCCTTCCATTTCTATTTTTTGGAATAGCTTAAGAAGAATGGGTATTAACTCTGATTTAAATATCTGCTACTTATGTTTTCACTCATAAGTGTAACAGGAGAAATTTAGCAGAGGACTATGAGGGAGGGGAAGGAGGAAAAATAGTTGGGGAGAGCTAGAGAGGTAAACCATGAAGACTCTTGAACACTGAGATCAAACTGAGGGCTGATGGGGGAGAAGGAGAGGGAAAGCGAGTGATTGGCATGGAGGAGGACACTTGTCGGGATGAGCACTGGGTGTTACATGGAAACCAACTTGACAGTAAACTATAAAAGAAAAATAAATAAAATAAATATATGGTAGAATTCCCCAGGGAAGCCATTTAGCCCCGGGCTCTGATTCATTGGGAGATTTTCGATAACTGATTCAATTTCTTCACTAGTTATGAGTTTTTCAGATTTTCTCTCTTCCCATTTGAGTTTTGGTAGAGTGTGTGTTTAGGAATTTGTCCATTTCTTCTAAGTTGTCCAGTTTTTCGCCATATATTTTTTCATACTATTCCCTGATAATTGCTTGTATTTCTGAGGGATTGGTTGTAATAAATCCATTTTCATTCGTGATTTTGTCTATTTGGGTGTTCTCTCTTTTCTTTTTGAGAAGTCTGGCTAGAGGTTTATCAATTTTGTTTATTTTTTCAAAAAAACAGCTGTTGGTTTCATTGATCTGTCCAACTATTTTTTTTTGTATTCTATATTGTTTATTTCTGCCCTGATCTTTATTATTTCTCTTCTTCTGCTGGGTTTGGAATGTTCTTGCTGCTCTGCTTCTAGTTCCTTTAGGTGCACTGTTAGATTTTGTATTTGCACTTTTTCTAAATTTCTTGAAATAGGCCTGGATTACAATGTATTTTCCTCTTAGGACTTCCTTTGCTGCATCAGATATCAGAGCGAAAGGCCTCACAACCTTTAAATTCTGGGCAACATAAGGACTGAATTTCTTTGTTTTCTGAAACTTTCAAGGAATTCTTTATACAAGCAAAATCATCCCCTACCCTGGCTAGATAGAATCGGATTTATGTAACTTTCAGCCAAACTAATCTGGAATTAAGTTTTTGATATCCATGTTGTACAAGTTCCCTAAACTACAAGGCCCAAACTACAGAACTAGCAATATAGTATACTATTATATTATTATAATATAGCCTAAGACTTATGGTATACTATAAGACAGTGAGGACTTACTTTATTCTAGACTGGGAAGTTGGCTGCACCTAACATAGGTATACAGCACTTGGCTAAGTATATGTTTATACATAAACACCTTCTCACCATCACTTAGAGGTCAAACAGAGGTCAAACCCTGGTACCAGAAGCTGAAAGTTAGGTATTGTGTACAACCATGGGTCTAGTGATAGGAAATAAATTTCAGGATCCAGGTATAAAGAGAATAATAATACAAAAATGTATCTGATGTTGTACATTAGCAAGCTAAATCCTCAATCGCCGTCACACCTTTTCAACTGAAGTGAATTAGAATTCTAGTGAGTATGGTTTTGATGAGATATAGAAGCAGGGAACATACCTGGGTGAAGTTTAAAATTGTAAGGTGTTAAATGTCCAGGCCCAGGTTAAACCCCAATGGGAAATTGTTTCTTTAGATTATAATGCCACCACAATATTTTCACTATTCTTCTCAAAAAAATGTATTAAAAGGTAGAACAAGAGAGGAAGTTTTCACAAAAGTTAAAATTGGGGACATGAACATTGATTGGCATTGATTTTCCTTCAGGAAATTAGTCATCAAAGGGCTAAAAGAATTTTTCTTTGATGACTGATCTTACTTTTCTGGTACTGCAAGGTCATGGTGCACACTGTGGAAGAGTTAACACACTGTGGTGCTTCCATTTTTCCTTAAGTAAATAGGATATAAGTATTTAATCCTTTAATGTATATTATGTGTTATGTAAATCTTTACATCAAACATTTGAAATAAGACTGTGGAGGGGAAGGATATATCTAAGTTTCTGCAGTAAGAAAGGACATCATCCAGTGGTTATTTGGAGCGAAATGGTTTCCTATTATCTCACTGATAATTGACTACAAGACCTGAAACTCACATTAATAGGGCAAATGTCCTTTATTAGAATAATTACCTATGGCAATTCATTAAGAAAATAATAGTAGCTGTAATTCATTGTTTTCTTCCTGCTTCCATGTAAACCGAGGAACAATATAATTCATTAATTTCTAAATATAGAACCTCTTGATATCTTCAAAAGAAGTACAAATTTGGCAATACATTAAATGTTCGTCTTTTCTATTGTTCAAATATTAAATAAAATAAATGGTTGTTTAAGTAATAATACCATAATGCAAATCAGCATAAAATTTAGCTGTATGTGAAGAAAGATAGGGAAGGCAACTAAGAAGTATTTTTTAGTCTTCATCTATTTTTTAATGTTTATTTTATTATTTATTTTGAAGAGAGAGAGAGGGTCAGAGAGAGAAGGAGAGAGAGAATCTAAAGCAGGCTTTGTGCTCTCAGCATGGAGCCCTACGTGGGGCTTGATCTAATGAACTATGGGATCATGACCTGTACAAAAATCAAGAGTCAGACGCTTAACCTACAGAGCCACCCAGGCACCCCTGTGTTCATCTATCTGATTTGACATGAGTAAAACTCTTTTCCTCCTGGAACTCCATTCCTCTTGAAAAGTTACTTGTCATGACATGCAAATACTGGCTACATGTGACTGATCCTGCAAGGTAACATGGTAAAAGCCAGACAGTCCAATTGTATCCTTGAGATACTACAAATTTGAAATAAGTCAACTTCTCTTCATTGACCAATGTAAATATAAAATTCAGGAACTGAATTTGACCTTGATGCCTACATGTGAAAAGTTAGTCTTCCAGGATTCTGAAGAAGGCTTTCTGCAAAGGAGAAAGAAAAGGATGAAAGATGGCAAAAAAAAAAAAAAAAAAAAAACCTCCATGAAATAGTTGTTTCTCTTTTGGATGCTTATTTAGTTCTGATGTCAAGTATTTTATAAAAAATAAAATGTTTTTCCTGACATGAATATTATGTTTCGGAAAGATAATGATAAATTAATCAAAGTACAATAAAATTTAAAAGGGAAAATGGCACAGAGATTGATGAAGCCTATTTCTTTATTTCTTACGTATCTGAGGTAGTAAATTTTTAGGTATAAATACATGCCAAGTTCATTAGGGAAGGAAATTTTTCTAGCAGGAGGAAAATAAGTTCTTCATATACAAGGAATTGCTTAAACTGATATAAACATGCAAAAATTAAAGGTATAAGTATAGGAAAGAGTGGTAAATAGACACAACAACAACAACAAATAAATAAATAAAATAAAAATGTTTGAAATGTTGGTGAATGCTAGATAAAGGTTGAAGTTTAAAAACCTCAGAATTTTTCTTAAAACCCTTCAGAATTTTGGTTAATCTTTCCTGCTTTATTGAAGATTAGTTAGCCATACATCTGTGAGTCTTTTTCTGGGTACTCTATTCTATTCTATATGTCTGTTTTTGTGACAGTGCCATAGTGTTGTGATGATTACAGCTTTAAAGTATAGCTTAAAAGTTCGGAATTCCAATGTTTCAAGCTTCTTTATTTTCAACATTACTTTGGCTTCTCAGGGTTTTTCTGGTTCTATACAAACTTTAGGATTGTTTGTTTTGGTTCTGTGAGGAATTATGGTGTTAATTTGATAGGGATTGCACTTAATGTGTAGATTGCCTTGGGTAGTATAGATTTTTTCACTATATTTTTTCTTCTAATCCATGGGGATGGGATGTTTCACCATTTCTTTGTGGTTATTCAATTTCTTTTATAATCTTTCTGAAGTCTTCAGTCTAAAGATCTTTTACCTCTTTGTTTAGGTTTATTCCTAGGAATTTTATGGTTTTCCATGCAATTGTAAATGCGATCAATTCCTTGGTTTCTCTTTCTGCTGCTTCATTATTGGTGTATAAAAATGCACCAATTTCTGTACATTGATTTTACATCCTGCAACTTTGATGAATTCGTGTATCAGTTATAGCAGGGTTTTTTTTGTTGTTGTCGAATCTATCATGTTTTCCACGTAGAGTATCATGTCATCTGTGAAGAGTGAAAATTTGACTTCTTCCTTGCTGATTTGGATGCATTTTCTTTCTTTGTGTTGCCTGATTGCTGAGGCTAGGGCTTCTAACACTATGTTGAACAACAGTGGTGGGAAAGGTCATCTCTGTCATGTTCCTGACCTTAGGAGGAAAGCTGTCAGTTTTTCCCCATTGTGGATGATATTATCTGTGGGTCTTTCATATATGGCCTTTATGATCTTGAGGTATATTCCTTCTATCCCTACTTTCTTGAGGGTTTTTAACGAAGAAAGGATGATGTATTTTTCTGAATTCCTTTTCTGCACTTATTGAAAGGATCGTGTGATTCTTATCCTTTCTTTTATTAATGTGATGTATCACCTTGATTGATTTGCAGATTTTGAACCAAACCTGAAGCACAGGAATAAATCCCACTCGATCATGGTGAATAATTCTTTTAATGTGTTGTTAGATTTGGTTTGCGAATACATTATTGAGAATTTTTGCACCCATGTTCATCAAGGAGATTGGTCTGCAATTCTCTTTTTTTGTGGAGTTTTTGCCTTGTTTTGGAATCAAGGTAATGCTGGCCTCATAGAATGAGTTTGGAAGTTTTTCTTCCTTTTCTACTTTTTTGAACAGCTTCAAAACAATAGGTTATTAACTCTTCTTTAAATGTTTGGCTGTCTCTTCCACAAACGGTATTGGGAAAACTGGACAGCAACATGTAGAAGAATCAACCTGGATCCCTTTCTTACACCATACACAAAATTAATCTCAAAATGGATGCAAGACCTAAATGTAAGACAGGGACCATCAAAATCCTAGAGGAGAAAATAGGCAACCTCTTTGAACTCAGCTGCAACAACTTCTTCTTAGACACCTCTCCCAAGACAAGGGAAATGAACTATTGGGACCTCATCTAGATAAAAATTTCTGCACAGCAAAAGAAACAATCAGCAAACTAAAAGGCAACCAAAGGAATGGGAGAAGATATTTGCAAATGACATATGAAACAAAGTGCTAGTATCCAAAATCCATAAAGAACTTATCAAACTCAACACCCAAAAAACAAGTAATCTAGTGAATAAATGGGCAAAAGACATGAACTGGAACTTTTCAAAAGAAGACACTCAGATGTTTAATAGACACATAAAAAAATGCTCAACATCACTAATCATCAGGGAAATACAAATCAAAACCACAATGACATTTGACCTCACACTTGTCAGAATGACTAAAATTGACAACTCGGGAAACAAAAGATGTTTGCAAGGATACAAGATTGTTTGCAAGACCTGTTAGAATGGCTGCAATCAAATAGGAAAGACAAAAAAGTGTTGATGTGGAGAATAATATAAATTTGTGCAGTCAATATGTAAAACATTGTGGAGCTTCCTCATAATATTAAATAGATAACTGCTGTATGATCCATAAGTTCCACTTTGGAATATATATCCAAAGGAAATGAAATTACTATCTCAAAGAGATATTTATAGCAATATATTCATTGCAGAATCATTCACAATACCAAGATTTGAAAATAACCTAAATGGTCAACAATGGCTGTATAAATGTCAGATCATAAGTGTGTGTGTGTTCATATATATTTTATGTACTCATAATACTCATATATTTATATATTAATATATAATATTTATATGTATATATTATTTGGCCATGAAAAACGACAGAATCCTCTCATTTGTTACAACATGGATAAACTTGGGAAACATTATGTTAAGGGAAATAAGTGATACAGGAAAGACAAATACTGTATAATCTTAATTTTATGTGAAATCTAAGCGTTAACATGATAAGAATAAAAAACAGAGTAGCAGTTGCCAGGAACTAGGGGAGAGAGGAAGTGAAGAAGTTCTGAACAAAAGCTATTTATAAGATTAATAAATTCTGATAATCTAATGTACAATATAGTAACTAAGATAATGTTATGTTATATACTTGAAAGCTGACAATAGAATAAGTCTTACAGGTTTTCATTACCAATAAATAAATTAATAAACAAACAAACAAATTTGTGAGGTGATGAATGTGTTAACTCGATTGTGGTTCTGGGTATAATATTCTTCAACAAATTGGCAGGGTTTTTTTTTTCTTTCATTGCTTTGAATATATCATCCAACTTCCTTCTGGACTGCAAGGTCTGATTAAAAAATTTTTTTTGCTTGGTGTTATGAATGGGAGTTCACCTGTATGTAGCAATTTGATTTTCTCTTTAAAAATTCTCTTTTTATTTAATTCTTGACATTTGATTTGTCTTGGCTTGAGTCAATCTTTATTCTCTTATTTCATTTCTCTGGAAATTCCTGGATATAGATATGTATTTCTTTCCACAAATTTGAAAGTTTATGGCCATTATTTCTTTGATTAAGCTGTCATTTTCTTTCTCTCTTTTCCCCTGTGACTCCCATAATAAATTATATTGGTCAATTTTCCAATATTCTGTAAGTTCCTTATGATGTCTTCAATCTTTTCACTGTTTTTTTTTTTTCATTTTCTTTTTCTTTTTTGTTCCTCTGGGTGATTTCTAGTGACTTATCTTTCAGTTTACTGATTCTTTCTTCCATTTGATCTAGTCTTCCACTGAACCCCTTTATTGAATTTTTGAGTTCAGCTATTCCTTTCCAGTTATGTGTTTCCTATTGCATATTTTAAAAACTATTTTCTGTCTTTTTGAAATTCTCCCCTTGAGGCGCTTGGCTGGCTCAGTCGATTAAGTGTCCAACTTTAGCTTAGGTCATGATCTGATGGTTCATGGATTTGAGACCCGGGTTGGGCTCTGTGCTGATAGCTCAGAAACTTGAGCCTTCTTTGAATTCTGTGACTCCCTCTCTCTCTGTCTTTCCCATGCTTGCATGCTCTCACTCTCTCTCTAAAAAGTAAATAAACATTAAAAATTAAAAAAAAAAAAAAAGAAATTCTCCCCTTTGATAATGTATTGCTTTCCTTATCTTGGTTGCCAGATCTGTGACTGTTGTTTAAGTTATGTGTTGGGTATATAACTTATCTCAATTTAACTGATGTGAATTTCTGGAGATGTACCTTTTTCTCTTTGGATTATAGTTCGATGTTTCTTCATTTTCATTGTCTTTCTACTGGCTTCTAAAGATTACATAAAGCAGCCACATTTTCCAAATTTGACATGCAGAACTTGTATAGGAAATGAATCTCAACAACCATCCCACTAAGATATTATGCATGGCTCTCAAACCTATGCACTTGTCCGAAATGCTGTCTTTGTTCTTAGTGGTTCCAGGATGTTGAAGTGCACCAAATCCCACCAGTGTCACAAAGAGAGAGAAATTACCTGCATGCCTAATCAGGCTCCTGAAGGATTACAAATTGCCTGCCCCTTTAGCTTCCAGATGAAGGTTAATTGCAATATTGACCTTTGGGCAGCATCTGGGAAAGTCTGAATATTGATATAAAGTCTATCTTCTGAGGTGACATTAAATGCTGTGTTTTTGCCTACTTGCTCTGTGCTGATTTAGGGGGAATACCCATTGGACGTTCTTGTGCACTCATTTGAAGTATAATATTCATTCTCTCTGATCCTGGAGACTCATGAATTCTGATTCCTACCAATGTCCACAGGTTTATGATAAAGAAGCTCGTCTCCGGGTTTTCAGCCATAAAAGCTGAGCTGCTAGATGTGTGAACAATTTTCACGAGGAGAAACTAGAGACTTTTTAAAAAATGTTTTTATTCTTGTTTTGAGAGACAGAGAGAGACAAAACACTAGTAGGGTAAGGGCAGAGAGAGGGAGACACAGAATCTGAAGCAGGTTCCAGGCTCTGAGCTGTCAGCACAGAGCCCAACACGGGGCTTAGACCCTCAAACCACAAGATCATAACCTCAGCCAAAGTCAGATGTTTAACAAGCTGAGCTATCCAGGCACACTGAGACTTGGTTTTATTACTTTAGTGAGCTGGGATAAGAAGTGGGTGCACACACAGCCATCCCAGCTTCTGAAAGACTACTAATTAATTTACCTGTCACCTTCCAGATGAAGGCTAATTAGAAACCAGACCCTAAGGTAGCAGGTAGAAAAACTTGTGGAATCCTTCAATCATTTACCAATGCATTTGTATATTGAATTATCACATTGCACACCTAGAAATTACACATTATGTTGTACAACTTAAACATTTATAATTTTTATTTGTTTATTGTACCTCAATAAAGCTGAAGATAAAATAAATTTTAAAGAATTGCAAATATAGGGGCACCTGGGAAGCTCAGTCCGTTGAGCGTCCAGCTTTGGCTCATTTCATGATCTCGTGGTTCGTGGGTTCAAGCCCTGCGTCAGGCTCTGTGCTGACAACTAGCTCAGAGCCTGGAACCTGTCTTCTAATTCTGTGTCTCCCTCTCTCTCTGACCCTCCCTTGCTCATGCTGTCTCTCTCTCTCTCTCCCTCTCTCTCTCTCTCTCTCTCAAAAAAATAAATAAAACATTTTAAAAAATAAAAAAAACCTGCAAATATAGAAAAGTGATTAAGAGGCATTTCTCTTTAAGAGCTCAGATCTGATTCACTAAATTTGAGGGTTGGAATCACTTTACACTATGGGAACTAGTTTCCCAGACATAAACCAATAGTGTATATCTTGGTATTTATAGTCTGTACAGGGGCGCCTGGGTGGCTCAGGCAGTGAGCGTCCCACCCTTGTCTTAGGCTCAGGCCATGATCTCACAGTTTGTGAGTTCAACCTCTATGTCAGGCTCTGTGCTGACAGTGAGGGGCCTGCTTGAGATACTCTCTCTCTCCTTCCCTTTCTGCCCTTACCCACTCACACACTCTCTCTCAAAAATAAATAAATAAATAAATATAAAATAAAATGAAATGTGTAGGCCCCTACCTCATTGTGCCACTTATCAATATATGTATGATATTGTGTATGTTATCAATATAATGAGATGGACATTTTACTATGTCTCTTTGAATTTTAAATTATAAAAGACCGTGAAATCCATTTTGTACCCTCTGTCTGTCTCCTTTTCATTTAGACCACTCACTGGAACGTCAGCTGCCAAGTCGTGACCGGTCCTATCTGCGTACCCACGTGCCCAGGAACTGAGACCAATAAGCAACAGCCAGCAAGGAGCTAAGTGCAGTCATCAACCATGCAAATTAATTTTGTAGTAGATCCTCCACCTCAAGCCAAGCCTTCAGATGAACACTGACCTGCCTGACCTCTTGATTGTTACCCCAGGACACACCTTGATCCAATAGCATCCAAGCAAACTGCTTCCAGCTTCACAATCCTCAGAAATGTGTGCAATTGTGTGTTTTGCGTTTTGTGCTAAGGTTTGGAATAATATCTTATACAGCAATACGTAGTGAATACATGACCATGTAATAGATCACTAAGAATAAGAATACAAATAATAGGGGCGCCTGGGTGGCTAGTCAGTTAGATATTGGACTTCAGCTCAGGTCATGATCTCGCAGTTCATGAGTTCAAGCCCTGCATTGGACTCTGTGCTGACAGCTCAGAGCCTGGAGCCTGCTTTGGATTCTATGTCTCCCTGTCTCTGCCCCTTACCTCCTCTCTCTCTCTCTCTCTCTCTCTCTCTCTCTCTCTCTCTCTCTCTTTCTCTCAAAAATAAACATTAAAAAAATAAAAAACTACTAATAATGAGAGCAAGATGGCAAAACTTAGTAAATACTGAAGTAGTTTCAGAAGAAATCACATAAAATGAGTCAAGCAACGTTTTTAAAGATGAATAGGTTTAAATAAGTTTTAGAGACAGGGGACAGAGGAAAACACATAAGTGAAGAAAATAATTTGAACAGTGTTATATCAGTAGGAATAAGTTCTGTTGCATTTATTATAATCATCCTGACTGTAGAAATTTTTAATTGGATTTGCAGCTTAATTCCAGTTTGTCTCCAAAGACTATTTTTCTTTGGAAAGCTTTTGTGATTTTTAAATTATAGATTATATTCTACCATGTAAACTTACATAGGTAAGTTGAATTTGGAGCAGAAAGAATTAGAAAGCCCATTTAGTCAGTGTTCCAAGTCTTTAGGCTGTCACAATATAGCCAATCTACCAACAGAACTAGAGTTTTGACCTCCTGTCTCATGTATATCTCTTTGCATCAAATGATTTACAAGCTCTACTGATAACCTTGTGATAAACAGATCCTTTGATTATGTATAAACAGACAGCATAATTCTCCATATGATAACCAAGGAGACTTGCATTTTGTGAGCACTCTACATGACACTTTTTTTTTTCTTGTTGTAGTTTCTATTCACTCAGATATTTCAAATACAGGAAGGTTGGGGAGCCTGTTTAGCTTAGTTGGTTAAGCATCCAACTCTGGATTTCAAGGTCCTGATTTCAAGGTCACAATCTCAAGGTTCCTGAGTTCAAGACCTATATCGGGCTCTCTGCTGTCAGCACAGAGTCTGCGTTGGATCCTCTGTCCTCCTCTCTCCCTGCACCTCCCCTGCTCATGCTCTCTTGTCTCTCAAAAAAGAAACATTAAAAAAAAGGGGAAGATTTAAGTAATTCTCAACCATGTTTACCAAATACCAAATGTTTATTTTTTTCAGCTGAGTTTTCTAAAATTTGTCTAGGACTATGTCTATCACCCTTCTTGAAAACAGCAGTGCAATCCATTATTTAAAATATAGTCAGGATGCAGAACTCAACATTATAAAGTCATAGATGAATAGTCAGTTTCATGAACAAAGCCTGAAAAATATTTACCTTTCTTTTATGTATTTGAGATCAATATGCTAACGACAAAAGAATGGAATTCAAAAGTCACATATATACACTTATTGGGATTATAAAATTAGCTTTTCCTCATTTTGGGAGCACCTAATTGTGTTTTTTCTCCCTTTTCCTCTCCATCCTCTTTACTCAGCATGGCTGCATAAAAGCTAACAAGGACCCTAGGGATGGGGACCTAATTGTTTTTAATGTCTGGAGATACAGAGATGTGTTACCTGTCCTATGTATGAAACACACAAAAGTATGAATACTTATATCCATATCATCTTATTTCAGTCCTCTACAATGCTTCAGAGGAGGAGACAGTAACAAAGGTAGTTCAAATATGAGTCAGGAAGATGGATGGATCCCAGGCATCACCAACTCCAGTGAGAGCGAGGGAAGACTCCTTTCATCAGTGAAGTTTCTGCAGAGACAGGCAAAATCAACACATCAAGACATTTATTAATAATAAAACGAGTGAATCTGAATAAGAAACAGATTTTCATTTCTTTTTTATCCCTTCAGTCTGAAGACTCAGGTTGTTGTCATCCTTGTCTTTTATAAACAGTCAAGAAAGACTACAATCTACAAATGGTAACTAGACAAGTCATTTTGAATTTCCTAATTTTCTTAAGGGTGAGATGTATTAGTTATAGTATTAGTATTATTTATAAGTTGTTCCTGAGAAGAGACTATTTGTCATGTTCCTGGATTAAAAAGTATATGATATTGCCATTTCCAGAAATTTTACTACTGTATTTGTGACATGATTACATAATAATTTTTATGTGTTCTTCACTGTTAAAATGAGTTTCTGATCATCAAGATACCTCTGGATTAAAGAGTGTGAATCAGAGC
This sequence comes from Cryptoprocta ferox, assembly GCA_028646485.1. NCBI lineage: Eukaryota > Metazoa > Chordata > Mammalia > Carnivora > Eupleridae > Cryptoprocta > Cryptoprocta ferox. The sequence continues at coordinate 3,207,847 of CM053572.1, forward strand.
CATCCTCTCTTGTTTTGAGACCTAGGTTCTTCAATAACTAATTGTGGATAGTTTTCAAGAGACTACAATCTTTGTAGCACAGTTTTTCATTGTAGAATAGAAATAAAAATAAACCCACATCATATGATTATTTGTGTAAATTAAATTAATCCAAATAAGAAATGTATAAGTGTCAGAAAATGAATTTACAATAACTGTACATTTACTATTGCATTATTAGTATGATTTTCATTTTATTGTAGATAAAATGGTTTCAAAGTACTTCAGTTATTCTGCTGTTATTATTTACCATGTTATAACTCCTCCATAATTAATATCATACCATTGGAAGTACCAAAGAGGTACACAGTGGAAATAGAGTGTGTTCTATACACACTCTATACAAACAACAAAATTGTTTAAATTTATAGATCTTTAGAGGGAAATACAATGAGTATGTTTTAAAAAATTATTAGATATGATTTGAAAGATACTGGGTAGTGTATTAGTTCAAGGTGAAAGACTTCTTTTCTTCCAGAGATGGTTCTTAAACAGTGTAACTGGTGAAAATTAAAATAAGTTGGAGAGTTTATTTATTTCTCATGCCAAAAGTATATAATATTTGTTTCAGGGTGTTGAAGATTGAATTATAAGTAGGTGTATATTAATATGTGCCTTCATTTTTCTCTAAACTTTGAAGCCTACACAACATATTCCTGTAATGAAAAGTTGTATACATCCATGTGAGCCTCTCATCTCTGCATTGGAAACATGAACAGTGACCAGCATGTGGGGATTACAATCAAATTATCTAAATTCTATATGCATCTCTGCTACCTTAGTGAATTTGACAAACTCACTAAAGTCCTCTGACCACATAGTTCAACTTTGGTTGTTCCATATTTTTACAACCTTCTCAAAAAATTTTGAAAGGTCCTATTATAAGCTTCCATACTCCAAACAGGCAATGTTAAGATTAAAAAAATCAGTACTTCTTAAAAATTTGCTCTCCACATGAAAGCAGTATCTGTACAGGAGCAAAATTTATCCATAGTTTGCATGTGGGTTTTGTATCTGTGTGCACATGTTTATGTTTTGTGTTAATAAAACTTTTTGGAATTAGTATGGAAACATATTTTGCTCTAACATATGAAAATATTTTTCAAACTTGCTTTTTCAAACATTAATGTAAGGAAGTTTTCAAAAGAGAGATAATTTAGTTCTTAAGGTATTAAATGCACACACTGGGATAGTATACCTGATGTTAAAAATTAGTGTGTCTTTGTGATTTCACCATAATTGTTTGTTCTCAAAGGATATTTCTTCTGCTCACATCATTACTCAACATGGCTCAGGAAAACACCAGTACGATCACCGACTTGGTCCTTGTAGGGTTTTCGAATCACCCTCAAGCTGAGATCCCCCTCTTCTTCCTCTTCTCTATGGTCTACCTGGTCAATCTCTTTGGAAACACAGTGATTATCTTTTTGGTGGTAATTGATTCCTCTCTCCAGACACCCATGTATTTTTTCCTCTGCCACTTGGCCTTTCTGAACATATTTTACACCACAACTGTGGTCCCCAAGATGCTCTTCAACCTCCTTGCTCCTAAAAAAGTTATCTCTTATGATCTTTGTCTTGCCCAGACCTACATCTCCCTGTTAATGGGAGCAGCTGAATGCATTATTTTAGCAATCATGGCTCTGGACCGTTATGTGGCCATTTGTTACCCTCTGCGATACCTGCTCATCATGAACTGGCCTATGTGTGTGCAGCTTGCTGTGGGAGCATGGGCCATCAGCTTCTTTGCCTCCGTGGTGCCCCTCTACTTCACCATGCTTCCCTTATGTGGCCCTTATATTGTTGACCATATTTTTTGTGAAGCACCTGTTCTTCTTCATATGTTCTGTGCTGATACATCCCTGCAGGAGACAATGATGGTGATAGGTGCCTCTGGTACCCTCTTGCTCCCCTTCCTCCTTATTACTCTCTCCTACCTACGCATACTGGTTGCTGTGATGAGGATGCACTCAGCAGAAGGCAGGAAAAAGGCTTTCTCTACCTGCAGCTCCCATCTGACTGTGGTGACCATTTATTATGGGACAGGTATGTTCATGTACATGAGACCCAAATCTCTATATTCAGCTGAAGGCGATAAATTGATCTCCTTGTTCTATGCTGTCATCAATCCTGCTTTGAACCCACTAATCTATAGTCTGAGGAACAAGGATGTGAATGGAGCTTTGAAGAGAGTTTTAGAAAGATGGTCGGTGTCCCAAAGGCAAATGATACTATTTTGAGATGCCAGTAAAAAGAATTTGTACATATTCATATAATTTTTAAAAACTGACATGAATAACTTAATTAGCTACAGTTTTGTGTAACGCTATGTCAGAAGTATTTCAAATATATAATGTCATTTATCTCTGATAGCACTCTGTTGTGATCCTTCTTTTCATGAGTAATGTTAATGGATTTTACTTTTATTAAAAATTGCTACATATTAATACTTTATTAAATGCAAGACTAACACGAGAAAAGTGGAATTAAAATTTCAAGGCAGGTTTTCAGATTCTACATTTTCATGTAGTTTCTATATTTTAAAATTCATTACCTGTATAGTATTTATAAATATTTATTAATCAAATGTCATAGCATCTTGTTTATTTACACTTTCCTCAGTCTATGTCTAATTCAAAACACCATTTCACCAATGTTAGATAATCTTTCTATAATTTAGTAAATATAAACAAATATAATAAATAATGAAACTTCAGGGTAAATTTTTTTTGATTCACTGTTTCTGGATGTTTCCCATTTGTTACAATGTATGATTCAGCTCTTCATCTGTAAGCTGATAATTCCTGATACTTTTGTCAAATTCCAGTGTTTTGAAAGTGTCACTCCATCTCCTAAAACTTGTGTAATTTCTCAAGTAATGCCTTTTTCACACATGTATTTAAGTATTGCAAACTTTAAATCAATTGTCACTTTCTCCATCAATTCTTTCTTTTCTTTTCATTAATATAATTTATTGTCAAGTTGGCTAACATACAGTGTATACAGTGTGCTCTTGGTTTTGGGGGTAGATTCCCGTGATTCATTGTTTACATACAACACCCAGGGGTCATCCCAGCAAGTGACCTCCTCAATGCCCATCACTCATTTCCCCCTGTGCCCTGCCCTCTCCATCAACCCACAGCCTGTTCTCTGTATTTAAGAGTTTCTTATGGTTTGCCTCCCTCCCTGTCTGTTTGTAACTGTTTTTCCCCTTTCCTTCCTCCGTGATCTTCTGTTAAATTTCTCACGTCCCATGTATGAGTGAGAACATATGATAACTGTCTTTCTCTGACTGACTTACTTCACTTAGCATAATACCCTCCAGTTCCATCCACATTGCTGCAAAAGGCAAGATTTCATTCTTTCTCATTACCAAGTAGTATTCCATTGTATATATAAAACCACATCTTCATTATCCATTCATCATTTGATGGACATTTAGGCTCTTTCCATAATTTGGCTATTGTTGAAAGTGCTGCTATAAACATTGAGGGGGTACATGTGCCCCTATGAATCAACACTCCTGTATCCTTCAGATAAATTCCTAGTAGTGTTATTTCTGGATTGTAGGGTAATTCTATTTTTAATTTTTTGAAGAACGTTCACACTGTTTTCCAGAGCAGCTGCACCAGTTTGCATTCTCACCAACAGTGTAAGAGGGTTCCTGTTTCTCCACATCCTCTCCAGCATCGGTTGTTGACTGAGTTGTTGGTTTTAGCCACTCTGACCAGAGTGAGGTTGTATGTCAGTGTGGTTTTGATATGTATTTCTCTGATGATGAGTGATGTTGAGCATCTTTTCAGGTGTCTGTTGGCCATCTGGATGGCTTCTTTGGAAAAGTGTCTATTCATGTGAAAACTATTCTTACTTTGCTGTAAATTCTACCTTCTTTTATTCAAGACTTTAAACCTGAGATTTTATTGCAAGTTTTATTTTATTTCCTCACTTTTTTGATGGAAATTATATAATTTATTTAGACTATGCAAAGAATATTGGGTCTCCATAGAACCCTCATAATCTAACTCATCAGAAAGTACATGCTGACTTCTAACTGCAGCACGGGGAAAGAAAGTCCTACTGAACTGAAAGACCAACAGAAATCTTTCTTTGTTAAAGGTCACTTATCGTTGAGTCATGAAGAATGAGGAGAATTTATCAAGTGTACATGTCAAAAAGAGAAATTTTAAATGGAGTTGAAAAGTGAACACACATCAAAAACTCAGTGAAAATAGTTCATTGTGTCTTGGCTGAACTCTACACTGTCCTCAAGGCATATATACATTTTGTTATTTTTTTAATTTTTTAATATTTTTTCTTCATTTAAATTAAAATTAGTTAACATATAGTGTACTATTGGTTTCAGGAGTACAATTTAGTGATTCATCATTTACATATAACATGCAGTGCTCATCCCAACAAATGCCCTCCTTAATATCCATCACCAACTGAGTTCATCCTCTCACCCACCTCCCGTACAGAAACCCACAGAACAAATTCTCTGTGTTTGAGTCTCTTGCTGTTTGCATCCCTCTCTGTTTTTATCTTGTTTTCCTTCCCTTACCCTATTTTATTTGTTTGTTTTATCTGTTTATCTGTATCTGTTTTTTAAATTTTTCTTTCTTTTTTATTTTATTTTATTTATTTATTACTTTGTACATTTATTTACTATTGAGAGACAGAGAGAAACAGAGCACGAATAGGGCAGGGGCAGAGAGAGAAGGAGACACAGAATCTGAAGCAGGCTCCAGGCTCTGAGTAAGCTGTCAGCACAGAGCCCAATACGGGGCCTGAACCCACTAACCGTGAGATCATGACCTGAGCTGAAGGTGGACTCTCAACCGAGTGAGCCGCCCGGGTGCTCCTAAAATTTTTTCTAATGTTTATTTATTTTTGAGGGGGGGAGGGGCAGAGAGAGAGGGAGACACAGAATCCAAAGCAGGCTCCAGGCTCTGAGCTGTCAGCACAGAGCCTGACATGGGGCTCAAACTCATGAACCATGAGATCATGACCTAAGCCAAAGTCGGATGCTTAACCAACTGAGACACCCATGTGCCCGTTTTGTTTCTTAAATTCCACATATGAATGAAATCCTATGATATTTGTCTTTCCTTATTTCATTTAGCATGATACACTCTAGTTCCAACAATGATGTTGCAAATGGCAATTTTTATTCCTTTTGAATATTCCATTGTATAAATAGAACAGGTCTTAGCATTTTTCATTTTCCTTTCTTAATGCCAAGTTCCTGTTTAGTCTCTATTTGTTGAATTAAATATCATGTTTTACCTAATTTTACATGAAAATATGATTTTATGTGTCAGATTCCCTACATAAATTTGTGGACAATGTTTTTTTGTATCCCATGTGTTATATTTTATAATTGTATTTGACCAATTGAAATTAAAGTGTAAAATGATTATCTATATTCATAGTAAAACTAAAACAATAAAATTATATTCAATTGATGGGTTTTATTATCCTACTATTTTTGAATGGAGAATGCCTTATTTCATATAATGTCTACCTTTCTTTACCCCAAATATCATGTCTTTCATTTCTTATGTATGTAGAGAGTGTGATAATTAAAAAAAATACCACAGGGGGGCACCTAAGTGACTCAGTTGGTTAAGAATCCGACTTTGGCTCAGGTCATGATGTCACAGCTTGTAGGTTCAAGCCCCGTGTTGGGCTCTGTGCAGACAGCTCAGAGCCTGGATCCTGCTTAAGATTCTGTCTCCTCTCTGCCCCTCCCTGGCTTGCACACATTCTCTCTCTCTCTCTCTCTCTCTCTCTCAAATATAAATAAATATTAAAAATTTTTAAATAAAAAATAAATTAAAATTTTATTATTAAATATTTATTAAATATTAAATATTTATTAACAATAGCACAGTTACGGATTAAAGTAGACGATACAACAATTGAAATCACTTAAACATCATATTCTGCATACATAATTTAAACATAGAGAACTAAAAATATTTATTATACAGCTATTCAGAGGGCTATAAGGAAAGTTTTCCATGCATAAAATTGTAATAAGTTCTTAGAAAATCAAGTATCCTTCTAGCATTCAAGACACTGAATTTTCAAAGTATTTTGTTCGATTTCTTTAAACACATGTGCCACGAATATAGTTTGGAACCACCTGCAGCATCTCTGTCAATATTTCTTACCATAAAACTACTAAAATCTCTATCTTTATATGCTTGGTTGAGTTTCTTTTGTGTTGCAATATACTGCATGTAGGGTAGTTTCTAGCTATTGATATCATCTCTTCCTAATATAAGATATAACTTCATGGGGTATATAAAAGTAGCTAGCAACTCAAGACTCTGAAATAAAATAAATTATTCTATTTCCATGCCTTCCACTTCTAGTAAAGCTTCTGGGGATTCATTACTGGGACTCCAACGTTTAATAAGTAACTTTTCCTCTGAGAGCAAACACTGATAATGGGGTGAAGTTTAAGAAGGATGACAAAGTTGGTCCTTATGAGGTACAATATATATACTAATTAAAAATTAAGTCTGAGGAATTAGGAGATAAAGTTAATTTTCATATAATTAATCCTGATACCTTTTAATAGTCCCCAAACAACACATACTCACACATGCACATACATATGTATACACATAAGCAAGTTCATGTAATAGCTCACGTGCCTCCTTGTTTGAACATATGACTCCTAAGTCTAAGTAAAACAATAAATTCCAATGGTTTGTTGAGAACAATCATGAAAGGCAGTGGAAAAAAGTTAAAAATTAATTACCAAAGGGAAGCTTATCAGCTTACATGTAAGGTAACCATATAGTCTACTTTCCAAACAAGGAAATGATTAATGATTAAAGGAGGTAATAATAATTTACAGTGATAGAAAACACAATCCAAGACTCTCTGAGTTTGACAAACTGGGATAATGATATCCTACATATCTTGTAATTTACTTTACAACAAGATATTGTATTAAAATATTTTTATGATTGTTACTGATACAAAGTAACTTCACAAAATTCGCTAAGCCAGTGGCTGTTTTCCAGTGACGTTAGCATCATGGCATCATAATGTGTCCCTTTTTTAACAATTAATATTCAACATCTGCTCAGAAACCAAAGTAAATCTGTGCAAGCAGTGGAATCTAGCGCCACATGCCAAGGGACCCAGAAGGATTCTTGCCACACTGTACACTGGGTAAAAGGCAAACGAATCATGGTACAGGCTGTCCGTTATTAGACATGTCATTTGCAAGTATTTTCTATCACTCTGTGGCCTGCATTCTAATTCTTTTGATGTTGTCTTTTGCACAGCAGAAGTTTTAATTTTAATGAAGTCCAGGTCATCAATTATTATATATGTTTCTATAATGGATTTTGCCTTTGGTGTTGTTTCTAAAAGCTCATTGCTATACCCAAGACTATAGAGGTTTTCTCCTATGTTATCTTCTAGAAGTTTTTTATAATTTTATATTTTAGACTTACTGCTATGATCCATTTGGGGTAAATTTTTGTGAAGGGCACAAATGCTACACAAGGTGTTTTTGTTTGTTTGTTTTTTGTTTTTTGTTTTGCATGCAGATATCAACTGGATGTCTAATTGTTTTACCCATATTTATTTGTAAGAGATTATGTTTGCTTCATTGAATGGTCTCTGCTCTTTTGTCAAAGATCAGGTCACAATACATACAAGGGTCTCTATTCTATTCCATCGATCTATTTGTCTACTCTTTTGCAATACTACACTGTCTTGATTACTGCAGCCTCATAGTAAGTCTAGAAGCCAAGTAAGTGTTTTCTTTTTCTTTCAATATTGCGTTGGCTCTACTGGATCTTTTGCCCATGTAAAATCTTTTGAATGAGACTGCCTCTCTATATAAAATATATGTAAGGTATATAAAATATCTTTACTGGGATCAAACTTTGACTTTCTAAATCTAAAGATTAAGTGGAGAAGCACTGAATTCTTGGTAGTCCTTAGTCTTTCTATCCATAAACATGAAATATCTTTCCATTTATTTAATTATTGTTGACGTTGGGGGCATCTGGCTGGTTTAGTCAATAGAACATGCAACTTTTAATCTCAAGGTTGTGAGTTCAAGCCCCACTTTGGGGGTGGAGCCTACTTAAAAACAGATTTTTTTTTATTTTCGTTAGACTTTTGTACTTTTCTCATATAGATTTTCTAATAATTCATTAGATTTATACTTAAGTGTTTACTTGAGGGGATGCTAATTAAAATGGTATTATTTTTAATTCCAAATTCCAGTTGTTTATTGTTAGTATTTAGGAAAGCAATTTGTCTTTGCGTATCACTTTGTACCCAGAAATCTTTCTATAATCAGTTATTAGTTTCAACTTTTTTTGTTGATTCATTTAGATTTACTACATAGATGATGATGCCATCTGTGAACGAGAACAATTTTATTTTTTTCCTTCCCAGTAAATATACATTTTTAATTCCTTTTCTGGATTTATCAAATACTTCCTACACACACTTGATAAAGAAGTGGTGAAAAGAAAATAGTTGATTTTTTTATTGCTGAGTAATATGCAATTTGTAGATTTATCAAAACATTTTCTGAATAAATTTGAGATGCAATATTATGTAAGATGTACAGCATGATCATTGGTACATTTATATACCATAATGTGATTCCTGATGTAGTAATATTTATCACATTACGTATTTATAGTAAAAAGTGTGGTCTGTATTCATTATACTATTAATTAGATATCTATTAATTTTTAATACATATTATAAATTTGTACATTCAAACAATATCAACCTTATCACCTCCACCCCCAACACACACATATCTAATCGTCCCACCACTTTAGTCTTTTATTTTTTCAGATTTAATTTTTAAGATTCCATATACAAATCACCTCATATATTACTTGTCTTTGACTGATCTCACTTAGCATAGTATACTCGAGATGCATTCATGTTACTGGAATTGGAAGGATATCTTCCTTTCTCATGACTAAATAATATTCTGTTGTGTATATATATCACATCTTTTTTTTATTCATTCATCCATTGATGAGCATTTGTGCTGTTCCCAGAGCCTACCTATGGTGAATAAAGCTTTGATAAACATGGGAGTGTGCTGGGGAATGGGACGTTTCTGCCTGACCTCTGTTCTCAGAACACTGGGAACAAGGGATTGATGAAATCCCAGGAGGACGTGCAGGACGGTGCCTTCCTGGTCACCAGCCAAGTGCGTCAAGGACTACGACAGCGGACATATACCCACTCACAGTTGCAGGATGTTCCTGATCTGTCCTTTCTTTATCTGTAACTGTTGTTCTGACTAAAACATGTACTGTAACATTTACTGTACTCTCCATGCTTTCAAGGAGGGTATAAAATAAGATGCTGTTTCTAATAAAGTCTGCCATTAGCCATCAGCTCTTGGTCCATCTCCATTAGCCATCAGCTTTTGGGAACATCTGCCGTTGTGTCGATCGTTGTCTCCCCAGGACCCTCCTCAAGAAGGAGACCTACCACAGGAGTGTACCTACCTCTTTGAAATCTTGTTTTTGTTTACATTGGATATATACCCAGAAGTGGAATACCTGGATGATGGGGTGGATATATTTTTAATTTTTGAGGAACCACAATATTTTCCATTAGTGGTTGGAGCAATTTGCATTCCCAACAGCAATGTAGAATACTTTTTTTACCTTCTTCACGATCACCTATTTTCTCTTGTCTTCTTGACAGCCATTCTAACAGGTGTGGGGAGATATCTCACACCCGTTTTGAGGTTTTGATTTGTATTCCGCTGATGATTAGGGATATAGACTATCTTTAATGTATTTGTTGACCATTTTGATGTCTACCTTGGAAAAATGTCTACTTAGTTTTGTTCATTTTAAAATGATATATATATCATTTAATAATATATCATTTTAATATATATATATATATATACATAGCAAACAAACAAAAAAACAGAATGAGACCTGTAAATACTGAAAAAAAAAAACACTAATATTGACAGAAGGGAGAGGGTGGAGGGATAGAACAAAATGGGTGAAGGAGAGAGGGAGATACAGCTTTCCAGTTATGGAATAAATAAATAACAGACATAAAAGGTACAGCATAGGGAATATAGTTGATGGTATTGTAAAAGCATTATATGGTAATATACAGTAACTACACTTGTGAGCACAGTATATATAACATATAGAATTGTCAAATCACTAAGTTGTACATCTGGAACTAATGTAACATTGTGTGATAACTACACTCAAATTAAAAGTTAAATTACATAAGTAAAAATTTAATTCCAGAGACATCTTATACTTTGAAACAAAATACCCCCATGGTTATCTAAATAAACAAAATAGCACAGGCACCTGGGTGACTCAATCAATTAAGCCTCTGACTCTTGATTTTGGTTGAGGTCATGATCTCATGGTTTTTGAATTTAAGCCATGCATCGGGCTTCATGCTGACAGTGCAGAGCCTGCTTGGGATTCTCTCTCTCTGTCCCTCTTTCTCTCTGCCCCTCTCTTGTTCGTGCACACTCTGTCTCAAACAATAAATAAATAAAATTTAAATATATAAATAAAAATAAGATGAATAAATAAACAAACAATAATAGCAAGATAAAAAATCAGAAGAGTAGAAATATAAAGATAAATAAAATATATACACACTCTTATAATATATAACATATAATAATGCAATAATTATATAATAGATTATAAATCATATATATTATACATATTATTAATATATTTTCAAATATTATATTATGTATAAATATATATTAGTGATGTATATACTATATGTAATATATATATAATATATTTATAATGAGTATGTATATATATATTGTTTTTAGGTCAGCTGAATTCCTTATATCTTTTGGATATTAAATTTTTTGATATATGCTTTGCAAAACTTTTCCCATTGTCTGTTCATTTGGTTATTTTTTTCTTTTGTGTGCAGCAGCTTTGACTTTGATGTAGTCCCTCTTGTTGAATTTTTCTTTGGTTTGTACTTTTGACATCATGCCCTAAAGCTCATTGCCAATACCAATGTTAAGGAGCTTCTTCTTTGCATTTTCCTCTAGGAAGTTTATGGTTATCACTATCTATGTTTAAGTCTTTGCTATATTTGGGGTTAATTTTTGGGAATGGTGTGAATTAAGGGTCCAATTTTATTGTTCTGCATTTGTTAGT
>CM053572.1:3219177-3229703 GCA_028646485.1 Cryptoprocta ferox
AGTTTCCCCAGCACCATTTATTAAAGAGAGTATCTTTAGGGTGCCTGAGTGGCTCAGTCGGTTAAATGTCTGACTTTGGCTCAGGTCATGATCTCACAGTTCGTGGGTTTGAGCCCCGGGTCGGGCTCTGTGCTGAACGCTTGCTCAGAGCCTGGACCTGCTTCGGATTCTGTGTCTCCTTCTCTCTCTGCCCCTCCCCCGTTCACACTCTGTCTCAATCTGCCTCTCAAAAGTAAATAAATGTAAAAAAATAAAATATAAATAAAGGGGATATCCTTTCTCCATTGGATATTCATTCTATCATGCTTTCCCCCACTAAATATTAGTTACCTGTATATCCTGGGATTTAATATTAGACAGTCATTTTTTCTGTTGGTCAATATGTCTATTTTTGTGTCAGTATCATGCTGTTTTTATTATGATGACTTTGTAACATACTTTGAAATCAGAAAGTATGACATCTCTGGTTTTCTTTTCTTTTCTTTTCTTTTCTTTTCCCTTAGGGTTACCTTGATTATTTGGGGTCTTTTGTGGTTCCACATAAATATAATAATTGTTTATTCTATTTCTGTGAAGAAGACATTTGGCTATTTTGATGGAAATTGCTTGAATCTGTAGGTGGCTTGTGTGGTATGGTCATTTTAACAATAATTACTCTGATATGTGAACGTGAGATGTCTTTCCATTTGCTTGTGTCTTCTTCAATTTCCTTAAGCAAAACACTGTAGTTTTTTCTTTGTTTGTTTGTTTGTTTCATTTTGCTTTGTTTTGAAAGCCAATGAATGAAAGTAAGGAGGGACAGAGAAAGAGGAAGACAGAGTCCCAAGAGGGCTAAGCACAGAGCCCGATACAGAGCTTGATCATGGTCTAAACTGAAATCAAGAGTCAGACGCTTAACCAACTAAAGCCACCCAGGAACCCCACAAAGTATTGTAATTTTCATTGTACATTTCTCATTTCATTGGTTAAATTTATTCCTAAGCATTTTATTGTTTTTGAGGCTATTGTGAATGGGATAGGTTTTTTTTAGGATGCTTCATCATTAATGAAAATAATTGCAATTAATTTTTATGTTAATATTGTATCTTTCCACTTTACTAAAGTCATTAATTCTTTTTTTTTTTTTTTTGGTTAATCCTTTAGGTTTTATCTATACTAGATCATGTCATCAGAAACTAGCAACAATTTTACTTTTTCCTTTATGATTTGGACACTTTTATTTCTTTTTCATGCCAAATTTCTCTAGTTAGGCTTCCCAATACTACATGAATAGTAGCAGTGAAAGTGGGAACTCTTATCTTGTTCCTGGTCCTACAAGAAATGCTTTGAATTTTTATCCATTGAGTATAAGGTAGCTGTGGGTTTGTTGTATATGGTCTTTTTTATGTTGAGCTATGTTCCTTGTGTATTCAATCTGCTAGAGGTAAATACATAAAATATGTATTTTGTCAAATGCTTTTTCTGGATCTATTGATATGTACAGGTGATTTTTATCTTTCATTATATTGATGTGATGTATTACATTTATTGAATTTTATATAATGCATCATCTTTATATCCTAGGGATAAATACTACTTGGTCATGGAGTATAATACTTTTAATGTGTTCTTGAATTTGGTTTGCTAATACTGTGCTTAGAAATTTTTAGATCTATATTTATCAGGTGTATAGGTTTATAGTTTTTTTTTTTTTTTGTGATATCCTTATCTGGTTTTGGTTTCGAAGTAATGTTGGCTTCTTATAATGTGTTTGGAAGTGTTCCCTTCTTCTTGGTGTTTTGGAAGATTTTGGGGAGGAATGGTACAAATTCTACTTTAAATGTTTGATAGAAATCTCTAATGAAGGCATCTGTCCATGGAGTTTTTTGAGTTGATTACTGATTAAATCTCTAGCTCTTTTCCTTGGTGCACCACTAAAGATCCTGGTGTTGCCATGGGTTTCTGTCTTGCCTGTTTTTATCACTATTATAAGAACAAGCCATATCTAAAGTCTCACTTCTGTAGAGGTGTCCCTATACTAATTTCGGCATCTTTGACCTGAGGCAGAAGGCAAAAGTGGATAAGTTCCCACACCTATGACCACAGGGTGTCAGATGAATATGTGCTGCCCTCCTCTGAAGCTCTGGAGGCTGCCTGCATTTGTTCGCAACACGTACACCGTGAAAAGCTGTGAGAAAGATGGTTTGCATATCCAAGTGTAGCCCTACCCCTTCCACATCATCTATATCAACAAAATGTCCTGTGCTGGGGCTGACAGCCTCCAGACAGATATGCAGGGTGTCTTTGGAAAACCCTAGGGCACAGTGGTGAAGGTTCACATTAACCGTGTCCTCATGTCCATCTACAGGAAGCTGTAGAACAAGAAACATGTGATTGAGCCCCTACACAGGCCAAGTTCAAGCTCCCTGGCTGCCAGAAGATCCACATTTTCAAGAATTGGGGTTTTATTATGTTTAATATGGATGCATCTGGAGACATGGTGGCTGAAAAGCAGCTCATTTCAAAGGGCTGTGGAATCAAATAAAACTCTAATCATGGTCCTTAAACAAATGGTAGACTCTGTATTCATAAGAACCTTGACACTGCCCCTCCTCATTCATGCCACCAGTAACTCCTACTTCTTGTCAAAAAAACAAAAAAAATCTTATTGGTCTGTTCAGATTTTTTATTTCTTTCTGATTCAGTTTTGGTAACTTGTGTATTTCTAGAAATAGATTTATGTCTTCTATGTTATGCACTTTGTTGGTGTATAATTGCTCGTGGTAATCTCTTATGATTATATATCTTTCTATAAAATCAGTAATAATGTCTCCTCTTTCATTTCCAATTTCATTAGAGTTTTCTCTTTTTTTCTTAGTCTAGCTTATCTTTTTTGGAAGAATCATCACTTACTCTCATTGATTTTTTCCATTGTTTCTATGATCTCTCAGGACTAAACCACAGCAAGAGACCTAAGTAAAATTAAAACAGATAGAGAATTTAAAGTAATGATCATGAAGATACTCACTGGACTTGAGAAAAAAGTGGAGGACATTAGTGAAACTCTTAATGAAGAGATAAAAACAAACCAATCAGAGATGAATGCAATAAATTAAATCTAAAAAATCACTTGATAAAATAAATAGGATGCTAGATGAAACAGAAAAAGAATTAGTGATCTGGAAAACAAGAGTAATGGAAAGTTACCAAGCTTAGGAAATGAGAGGAATAAATATGCAAATTGAAAATGATATTAGGCAACTCAGTGAAACCATCAAGCATAATAACATTTGCATTATAGGGATCACAGAAAAAGAAGAGAGGGAAAGGGGGGCTCAAAATTAAATTGAAGAAATAATAGCCAAAAACATACCTAACAAAGGTAAATATTTAAGATTTACTTTCATGAATTAAGGAGGCATAGAGACACCCCCCCAACAAAATCAGCCAAAAAGGGACCACGCCAAGACATATGATATTCAAAATGGCAAAAAGCAGTGAAAAGGAATAAAAGTGAAAAAGCAGCAAGAAAACACAAGACCATTATATACAAGAGAAACCCCATAAGGCTACCAGCAGATTTTTCAGCAGAAACTTTGCAGGCCAGGAAAGAGGGGCATAATATATTCAAAGTGCTCCAATGGAAAGATCCACAGCTAAGAATATTCTATTCAGCAAGACTATCATTCAGAATATAAGAAGAGATAAATACCTTCTCATACAAACAAAATCCAAATGAGTTCATGACCACTAAACCAGCCCTGTAGGAAATATTAAAGGAGACACTTTGAGTGAAAAGGAAAGGAAGATATAAAAAGTAAAAAAAACTTTATTAATCAGTCAAGGGATGGGATGTCTAGCTGGCTCAATGATTGAGCATCCAAGTTCAACTCAAGTCATGATCTCACAATTTATGAGTTTAAGCCCCAAATAGGGCTCACTCCTATCAATGCAGAGCCCACTTTGGATCTTCTGTCCCCCTCTCTTTCTCTGTCTCTCCCCTGTTAATGTTTTCTCTCTCAAAAATGAATAAAATTTATTAAAATAAAATCAGCCAAGGAACTTATTATTCATAAAACAAAAAAGATACAAAATATGACACACCTTCAACTTGGTGGGATGGGAGAGAGGAGAAAAGAAAGGGTTCAAACTAAGTGATCATCAACTTAATATAGACTGCTATATGGAGAAGATACTATATATACAAAGCTAATGGTATCCACAAATCAAAACCCAGTAATAGATATGCAAACATAAAGAGAAAGGAATGAAAGTGTAATACTAAAGAAAGTCAACAAACCCTGAAAAGAACAAGAGTAGAAAGGATCAGAGAAAAACTACAAAAAAAAAAAACAAGTAACAAATTAGTAATAAATACATATCTAAATAATTTCTGTGAATGTAAATTGGCTAAATGGTACAATCAGAAGACATAGTATGACACAGTGGATAAACAAACAAGGCCCATCTATATGCTGCCTACAAAAGATTCATTTCAGACATAAAGAAACATACTGATTGAAATTGAGGGGATGGAGAAACATTTTGTCATGCAAATGAATGTCAAAAGAAAGACAAGGTAGCAATATTTGCATCAGACAAAATGTACTTTAAATAAAGACTATAACAAGAGACAAAGAAAGACATTCTATAATAATAAAGGGGACAATCTGACAAGAAGATATAACAATTGTAAATATTTATGCACCCAACATGATAACACTGAAATACATAAAACATTATTGAAGAAGAAATTTGAAAATTACATGAAAACAAATGAAAATGTAAAGAAAATGGTCCAAAATATTTGGGAAGTAGCCGAAGTGTTTATTAGAGGGAAATTAATAGCAATAAACACCTACCTCAAAAAGTAAGAAGAATCTCAAGTAAACTACATATCTTGCACCTACTTGACCTAAACAAAGAAGAACAAACCAATCCCAAATCCAGCAGAAGGAACAAAATAATCAAGAATAGAGCAGAAATAAATGATATAGAAATTTTTTAATAAATTTTTTGATGTTTATTTATTTTTGGTAGAAAGAGAGAGACAGAGCACAAGCTGGGGAGGGGCAGAGAGAGAGGAAGACACAGAATCTGAAGCTGGCTCCAGGCTCTGAGCTGTCAGCACAGAGTCTGACATGGGGCTCGAACCCACAAATCGTGAGCATGACCTGAGCCGAAGTCGGCCGCTCAACAGACTGAGCCACCCAGGAGTCCCTAGAAATTTAAAACAATGGAAATGAAAACAAAACAAAACAAAATAACAAAAAAAAATCAAAAAACAAACAAATAGTAGTATAACAGATCAAAGAAACTAAGAACTGGTTCTTTGAAAAGATCAACAAAATCGATACACCTCTAGCCAGACTCATAAAATAAAAGAGAGAGAGTGGTGGAGGATTTAAATAAACAAAATTCAAATAAATGAGGAGAAATATCAACCAACACCACAGAAATACAAAAGATTATCAGAGAATATTAGGACAAATTAAATGCCAACAAATTGGACAATATGGAAGAAATGGACAAATTCCTAAAAACATAAACTACCAAAAGAAGCAGGAAGAAATAGAAAAATTGAACAAACTAATTGCCAAGAATTAAATTGACTCAGAAAAACAAAACAAAACAAACAAAAAAACTTCCAACAGCAAAAATCCAAGATCAGACAGCATCACAGGTGAATTCTATCAAACATTTCAAGAAGAGGTAATATCTATCCTTCTCATACTATTCCAAAAAATACAAGAGGAAGGAAAAGTATCAAATTCATTCTATGAAGTCATAGATACCAATACAAGATAAAGACACCACCTGGTACCAAAACATGATAAAGACACTCCCACAAAAAAAGATAACTTTGGGCCACTATCTCTGATGAACATAGATGCAAAGTCCTCAACAAAACTAACAAATCAAATCCAGCAGTACATTAAAATGTACTCCCCATGATCAAGTGGGATTTACTACTGGGTTGCAAGTGTGGTTGAATATATGGAAATCAATCAATGTGATACATCACAATGATAAAAGAAAAGATAAGATCAATATAATGACTTCAATAGATGCAGAAAAAGCATTTGACAAAGTACAACACCCATAAATGTTTCAAACCCTCAACAAAGTAGTTTAGAGGGAAAGTCCTTCAATATTAAAGACCTTACATGATAAACCCACAGATAATATCATACTCAATGGGGAAAAAAACGAGAACTTCCCCCCTGCAATCAAGAACAAGACAAGGATGTAAACTCTTACTCCTTTTATTCAAAAAAGTACTTGAAGCCCTATCCATTAGAATCTTAAAAAAAGGAAAATAAAAATATGAAATTGGTATGGAAGAAGTAAAATCTTCGCTATTTGCAGATGCTGTGATGCTATATACAGAAACTTTCAAAAACTCCATGAAAAACTACTCAAATTGATAAATGAATTCAGACAAGTCACAGTGTACAAAATCAATGAACATGAATCAGATGCATTCCTATACTTTAATAATGAAGCAGCAGAAGATGAAATTAAGAAAACAATCCAATTTATAATTGCACCAAAAATCAAGAAAATATCTAAGAATAAACTTAACAAAGAAGTAAAATATTTGTAATCTGGAAAGCATAAAACATTGGTGAAAGAAATTCAAGATGATTCAAAGAAATAAAAGATATACCATGCTCATGGATTGGAAGAACTAAAATTGTTACAATATCTATACTGCCTAAAGCAAGCTACATATTTAATACAATCCCTATCAAAATTCCAACAACATTTTTTCACAGAACTGAAACAATTCTAAAATTTGAATATAACCAGAAAAGTCTTCAAATAAGAAAAGAAATCATGAAAAAGAAAAATAATACTGTAGGTATAACAATTCCAGACTTTGAGTTATGCTACAAAGCTGTAACAATCCAAACAACATTGTACTCCGTAAAAATAGACACTTAGATCAATGGAACTGAATTGAAAATGAAGATTTAAATCCACAATTACATGGGCAATTAATCTTTGAGAAAGGAAAAATAAATATACAATGGGAAAATGATGGTCCCTTTCACAAATGGTATTGGCAAATTGGACAGGTACATGCAAAAGAATGAAAGTACACCACTGTATTTCACCATACACAAAAATAAACTCAAAATGGATTAAAGACTTCTATATAAGCCCTGAAAGCATAAATACCTTACAAGAGATCACAGGCTATAATTTCTCTGACGTCTGCCACAGAAACGTTTTTCTAGATATGTCTCCTGAGGCAATGGAAACAAAGCAAAAATAAACTACTGAAACTATATCAAAATAAAAAGCCTCTGAACAGAGAAAGAAAGAATAAGCAAAACTAAAATGTAACCTACTGAAGATATTTGCAAATAAGAGAAGATATTTGCAAATAACATATCCGATAAAGGATTAGTATCCAAAATATATAAAGAACTGATACAACAACATCAAAAAAGAAATAATTCAATAAAATGAACAGAAGACACCCACAGGCATTTTTCCGAAGAAGACATACAGTTGACCAACAGACAGATGAAAAGATGCTCAATATCACTGATCAGGGAAATGCAAATTAAAACTACAATAATATATCACCTTACACCTGGCAGAATGGAGAAAATTAACAAGACAAGAAAGAGTAAGTGTTGGTGATGATGGGCATAAAAAGGAACGCTTATGCACTGTTGGCAGGAATGCAAAGTGATGCAGGTACTATAGAAAACAGTGTGGAATTTCCTCAAAAATTTAAAAATCAGAACTACCCTGCTTATCCAATAATTGCACTAACTGGGTATGTACCCAAAAATCAAAAGCACTATTTCAAAGGGATATATACACCCCTATGTTTATTGCAACATTATTTACAATAGCCAAATTATGAAAATAGACAAAGTGCTCATCAATAGATGAATGGATAAAGAAGTTGTGATGTATATATTATTCGGCCATAAAAAAGAATGAAAACTTTCCATTTGCAACAACATGGATGGGGCTAGAGACTATCATGTTAAATGAAATAAATAAGTTGGAGAAAATATTATTTCACTTATATGTGGAACTTAAGAAACAAAACAAATCCCAAATTATAAAAAGAGCTCAAATGATGTCCATTGACTGAAGAATATAAGAATATATATATATATATATATATATATATATATATATATAAAATAGAGTATTGATCAGGAATAAAAATAATAATAAAATCTTGCCATTTGCAATAATGTGGATAAAACCAGAATGTATTTTGCCAAGTGAAATAAGTCAGTCAGAGAAGGAAAAACACCATATGATTTCATTCATGTGTGGAATTTAAAAAACAAGAGAGATGGACATAGAAAAAGTGAAGGAAAATAAAACAAGATAAAAACAGAGAGGGAAGAAAATCAGAAGAAACTCTTAACTATAGAGAACAAACTGAGGGTTGCTGGGGGGGAGGGGTGTGGGGGATGGGCTAAATGGGTGATGGATATTGAGGAGGGAAATTGTTGTGATGAGCACTGGATGTTATATGTAAGCAAAGAATCCACTAAATTCTACTCCTGAAACCAATACCACACTGTATGTTAACTAACTTCAATTTAAATAAAATCTTGGAAGAAACAAAAAAATCAACAAATGGAAAAAAAAAAGGCAAACTAAGAAACAGACTCTTAGCTATAGAAAACAAGCGGATGATTACCAGAGGGGAGGTGGATGGAGGAGGGAAGGGTGCAATAGCAGATGGGGATAACGACTTTGTCATGATGAGCACGGAATAATGTACAGAATTGTTGAACCACTATATTGTACACATGAAACAAATATAACCCTGTATGTTAAATATCCTGCAATTAAAATTATAAAGTTAAAAATTTAATTCTCTGATGATTGAATTCCAGTAGCTCAAAGTGGTAACTTGCTTGATAACTACATTTTCTCCCTCAGTTAGTTTTATTTAATTTTTATACATTTTTATGAAATATTGCACATATGTAGTGGATACCTTTTGCTGAGTTTGGACATATCCATACATTCATGGTACTCTCACTACAATTAAACTCTCACTACATACTCTTTATTCTCTAGAAATCAGCATCTTCTCTTCCCCTTCTGAGTTTGACTATTTTAGATACCTCATAACAGTAGAATTAGGTTGTTTTTTCTTTCTGACTGATTACATAATGTCATCTAGGCCCATCCATGCTGTCAATAGTAGAGCTTTTTTTCATTTTTAATTAAATAACATTGCATCATATATGATATAATACATTTTCTTTATCCATTTATCCAACAAATGACATTAGAATTGCTTCTATATCTTGAGTATTGTGAATTATACTACAATAAACATGGGAGGGCAGGTATTTTTTATTTGGTACTTTGGCTTAATGCTTTTTATAATCTTTAAAAAGGCATTAGACTCTGAGTATATGGTCATTTTTAAAAAAAATTTTTTTGAGAAATCTTCATACTTTTTTACTATTGGCTGCAAAATTTTACATTTCTATTCACAGTATACAAGGATTCCTTTTTATCTATGTCGTCACGAAAATTTATCATTTTTTCTTTTTGATAATTTTGTTAATAGCTATTCTAGAGGATGTGAGGTAATATCTCTTGGGATTTTGATTTTGATTTTCATGATAGTGATATTGAACATCTTTTCATATATTTGTTGGCCTTTTGTATGTTCTTTGGATAAGAGTTTACTCAAATCCTTTGCACACTTTTTATTTGGAATATTTGCTTTTTGTTTTTTGTTTTGCTATTGAGTTGTATGAATTCCTCATGTATTTGAAAATTAACTCCTCATCAGATATACAATTTACAGATATATTCTCTTATTTCATAGGTTGCTATATCATTCTGGTTTTGTTTCATTTGCTATGCATAAGCTTTGGAGTTTGATGTAACCCTACTTTCTTATTTTTGCTTTAGTGATTTAAGTAACATATCCATAAAATCATTGACAAATTAGTATTATGAAGCTTTCAAGCTATGTTTTCTTCTAGGAGAGTCCCAGTTTCACGTCTTACATTTGTAGTGATGAGTTCCTGTATTGAAAAGAAGAAAAATATCAATAAACAATCTACCTTTATACCTCAAGTAACTGTAAAATAATAAGCTAAGACCAAAATTAAGAAAAGCAAGAATATAAGACAAAAATAAATAAATAATAAATACATAAATAAATCAATAAATAAAATAGAAAAAGAGTAGACATGAGCATGGAATGTTTTTCCATTTCTTTGTGTCTTCTTCAATTTCTTTCATAAGCTTTCTGTAGTTTTCAGCGTACAGGTCTTTTACGTCTTTGGTTAGATTTATTCCTAGGTATTTTATGGTTTTTCGTGCAATTGTGAATGGGATCAGTTTCTTGATTTCTCTTTCTGTTGCTTCATTATTGGTGTATAAAAATGCAACCGATTTCTGTATGTTGATTTTGTACCCTGCGACTTTGCTGAATTCATGGATCAGTTCTAGTAGGCTTCTGGTGGAGTCGATCGGGTTTTCCATGTAGAGTATCATGTCATCTGCGAAAAGTGAAAGTTTGACTTCTT
>CM053572.1:3230203-3247438 GCA_028646485.1 Cryptoprocta ferox
GGCGGGGATGAGATGCGTTCCCGCTGGCGGCAGGCCTCCCGGCCCGGCTTGCACTGCCCTTTTCGCGGAGACGCCGCTGCCACCGCTGCCGCTGCTGCATTTCAAGGCGCCTTTCTTGGCGCCGCCACCGCCGCTTTTCGCACCGCTGCCGCTCCCAGTGCGGCTTGGAGTGGATGCCGCTGCAGCTGCACCGAAGGAAGAATTCGCCGGCCAGATGGGACAGATTTCTCTCCCGGCGCTCGGCAGTTATATATGGGGAGACGGGAGAGTTTTTCCTCCCTTAGAGATGGTTCTAGGTGCATTTTCCATCTCTCTTTCTCTTCCCCTGGTCTCTCCGGGGCACAGCTCGCTCTCCCTGTGTTGGGCTCGGGGGCTTCTTCCCCCTTTACCACCGGGACCCGCCCGTCCCCTAATTTCCCAGATCACAGTCACTCACTCAGGCATCTTTGAGGTTGTCTTCTTTTTGGCGTCTCTTTCTTCTTTCCCCCACTTGCAAATCCAAGTTTTATCCCTTCAGTCCTTCTCAGTTCAATCCATAGGGGAGTGCGTGGATTACAGAGCTCCGTGCTTCTCCGCCATCTTGCCCGCTCTCCAATTAACTTTTTATATAGTGTGAACTTCAGGTTGATGTTTATTGTATTTGCCTATGCATGACCAATTACTACATCACTATTTGTTATGAAAGCTAAATTCCATCCATTGATTGATTGGCGAATTTTCTAACGCTCATCTGGGCATAATCTTGTGGGTCTGTTTCTGTTTCTACATTTTATTCCATTAATTTATGTTTCTGTCTGTGGTAGGCAGAATAATGCTTCTGCAAAGATAATCACATCTGAATTTATGAAACAAATGAGTTATGTCACATGACAATTGTTAGTTGAAGCTTGATTTAAGTTACTAGGTTGAAACTTGATTTAAGTTACTAGTCAGTGTGCTTTAAAATAAAAGGATTAACCTGGATTATCTGGCCAAATGATATCACAAGTGTTCTTAAATGGGAAAGATGGATACAAAAATGTCAGAATCAGAGAAATGGTAGTGTGCAAAAGAATTGACCAGTCATTGTGGAGTTTGATTGAAAGGGAACATGAGGCAAGAAATGTGAGCATTATTTATATGCTTGAAAATGACAAGAAAACGAATTATCCCTTAGACTCCAGAAATGAGTATAGACATGCTGACACCTTGATTTTAGCCCAATGAAACAAATAAGGGATTACTAAGAGAAACTCAAGGTAATAAATGTGTTGTCACTATTTTTTTGGTAGAAAAGTAAAACAAAAAACAAATATGGAAAAATTAGATAAAAACAAACTTTTTATTTGAAGGTTGAAAATTGATAAGCATTAAAGAAAATCTAAAAGAAAATACAAATTACCATAAGGTTTTCTAAAGCCATCAGCATACTACAGACCCCGCAAGTAGTGAAACGGTAGTATGATACAGGGTTAGCTGTATGTCAAAATAATGACAACTGATGAAACTGACATATTCCTTGAAAAAAATCATAATAACAGATAAAGTAAAATATTAATTTGATATATATCTTCAAAATATCTACAGGGTGCCTGGGTGTCCGACTCTTGACTTTGGCCCCAGTCATGAACTCACAGTTCATGATATCAAGGCCCATGATGTCAGCACAGCACCTGCTTGGGATTCTCTCTTCCTCTCTCAGTGCCCCTCCCTCCCTCTCTCTCAAAATAAATAAATAAACTTTTTAGAAAAATCTACAAAGAAATGTACAGATCTCCATGTTCTCATAAGTAATTTTTTATGAATATTTATGTAGATATATTTTTATTCCACAAACCATTTCAGAGAATATAGAAAAAGAAACCTGTCCTTTTTGTTAGCTCTGAAGAGGGGTGTCTGGATGGCTTAGTCAGTTAAGCATCTGATTTCAGCTCAGGTCATGATCTCACGGTTCTTGGTTCGATCGAGCCCACATTGGGCTCTGTGCTGACAGCTCAGAGCATGGAGCCTACTTCAGATTCTGTCTTTCTCTCTCTCTGTCCCTTCCCTACTCATTTTCTGTCTCTCTGTGTCTGTCAAAAATGAAAAAAACATTAAAATATTAGCTCAAAAGACCAAAATATAACAATAATCATATAATTATACAAATTATTATATAAGTATACATAGCTATATATAAGAATTTTATAGCTATTGTAATATTGTAGATATATATAATGCTTTTTAAGATAAAATTTAATAATAACTAAGAATCATAATATTAACAACCAAAAAACAATATCCCTCAAAAATCTAGGTAAAATTATTTAAAATATAATTTAAAGTGACTGTACCCTGTATTGGAAAGCATAATATATCATACATCGATATTTAATCAAGGAATGAAAGTTTGCTTATATCTTCAAAGCCATAAGCCAAAGCCATCTTCAAAGGTCAATTAATTTATTATTTACCAGAATGAATAAGGAAAGCCATATGATCAACTCATTTGATGCAGAAAAATATTTACCAAATTTCAAGATCTGTTCAGGATAAGAAACATAATAAATGGAAATAAAAATGTCCTTGACATCACAACCATGCTAATAGTGGACTTCTTGGGGTGGGGGGAAGGTAACATTGTATTTGCTAGCATGGGAATCTTTATTTATTAAATAGTTTTGGCAGGATGTGCCTGGCTGTCTAGAATTCTTTAAAGAATACAACACTTGAATTTCTCTACGTAGGGACAAAGGCTCCCTGTAAAATATCACCATAATTTAATTACAATATGTCTATAAAAGATATATTTTAATGAAACATTGTATTCAGTGTAAGTTCTATGATTGTACATTACACAGATCATAGAGACATCATATGTTAAATGAAGGGATGCTGTGATATGTGTGTTAAAAACTGCATTGGAGAGCTTAGACTTCATTAGTGACAATTGCTTTGTTTTATTTTGAGAGAGTGTGAGCACGGGAGGGGCAGAGAGAGAGAGATTGAGAGAGAGAGAGAGTAACTCCACACTGCCAGTATGGAGCCCAACACAGGGCTCGAACTCACACATCATGAGATCATGATCTGAGCTGAAATCAAGAGTTGGATGCTTAACTGACTGAGACACCCAGGCGCCCTGGAACTTAGTTGTTTTTATGTTTGGAATTATACACAACTTGATGCTAAGGGAGATGTCTGGGTTTTGTAAGCATAATTTGATAATTCAGTCATTCGTTTTATCTCATACACACCTTAACAATTATACAACAGTAGGCAAAGAAGAAAAACCTGTAGGGCAAAAAAAAAAAAAAAAAAAAGAAAAAGAAAAAATAAGGTAGATTAAAACCTGGAATATGAAATCTGGCCATTCGTAGCAACGTGGATGGACCTCGAGGGTGTCATGCTAAGTGAAATAAGTCAGGCAGAGAAGGACAGATACCATATGTTTGCACTCATAGGTCTAACAGGGGAAACCCAACAGAGGATCATGGGGAGGGGAAGGAGGGAAAAGAGTTAGGGAGAGGGAGGGAGACAAAGCATGAGAGACTCTTGAATACTGAAAACAAACTGAGGGCGGAAGGGGGAGGGGAAGGGGAAGGGGGATGATGGTCGTGGTGGAGGACACTTGTGGGGAAGAGCACTGGGTGTTATATGGAAACCAACCTGACAATAAACTATAAAGTTAATAAAAAAAAAAACTTGGAATATGGAGGGTCATCAGCAAGATGGAAAACTAAGAAGCTCCTTCCCCACAAAAGACAGCAAGTTAGCAAAACTATAGGCACCAGACTAATTTTGAGAACTCTAGAGACAAGTTGAGAAGCCATAGCACACAGGCCAATGTAAAACTATGAAGGGATTCAAACACAAGGTTAGGAAATTTTACACATTTACATGCATATCTATGACACTCCCTTGCCCCAATGAACAGTGAAACTGGGAATACCACTCCCATACCAGAGTAACTGTCTTGGTATTGAAACAAGGAAAGAACTGTATGTTCAATATTCTACCTGTATGGAGGCAGATAGAGGGACTGGATAAAATATACCTTCACTCAGAGTGCTTATGACCTGTGGCCAAATTTGGAAGCCACTGAAAACACTTTATAGCTGCAGTTCTGCAAGCAGACACCAGCGGGAACAAGAGATCAGAAAAGGGTTCTCTAGCTAAGATGAGCAGTGGTCTTCAATTGGATAAAGCCAGTATGTAAAAGAGGAAATGGTGATTGTTTATTCAAATGCCCAAATCTCATGCATAGATCTCAATAAATAAAAGTAACAGAGAAACAAGCCCCACCCAAAGGAGAAAAATAAAACAACAGACACCAACCCTATGGTTATAATATTTCTGACAAAGTATTTAAAATAATTGTTGTAAAGTAGCTTAATGAACTAAAAGAGAACACCTCTAGATAAACAAATCAGAAATATATTGCATGAGTAAAATGAGAATATCAACAAAGAGATGGAAACTATAAAAAAGAACCAAACGAATTCTGAAGTTGAAAAATATGGAAACTGAGCTGAAAGTGACCATGAAGACAGGTCATTTGAAATCCATGAGTCAGAGAAAGAAAAAAATATGATTTCAATCATATGTGGAGTTTAAGAAAAAAGAGACAATCTGAGAAACAAACTCTTTACTACAGAGAACAAACTGATGGTTGCCAGAGGGGATGCGTGGGGGGGGGGAATGTATGAAATAAGTGATGGGGATTTGGGATGAGCACTGGGTGTTATATGAAAACCAACTTTACAATGAACTATAATTATAATAAAAATATTGAATTGTTAATCTATTCAGTGACTACAACTTTATTTGTCTTGTACATGTCATGAATTCTCATCCTTCTACTTTGACATAAATTCTGAATTTATATATATCCCTGCATAAATCAAATTCAAATTTTGCTGCACGCTAGGCACCAAAAATTCAGCATCCACAGAATAGATCTAGGTTTCTGTAATTTTGTTTACTGAATTTAATATTCATGTGTCCATTCATCCACTCATTATATAGTTATTGAGTTGATACTGCAAATCAGAAAATGGACTTAGTATTTGAGATGCAACATAAGAAACACAAGCACCATCCCTGATATAATAATATGGTTTAATTAGCTGAAGAAAAGCATAATACACATAATAAAAAGTGTTATAAGCATTATAAAACAAAACACAATGACTCCGTATAGAGGATGGTCTACCATAGCTGAGAAGTTGGTAATGTGCTCATATAAAAATGTTAACAAATTGTAAGAATGCACAGATTTTGAATTGGGAAAGATGGCAGGATGTAGTAAGAATATTCCAGGAAGTGAGAATATTAGTGGTATTAACCATAACCTAAAAAATAGCCTGGGCTATATAAAAAAATTTAAAAAGTTCAATAAAGTTGTAATATTGACAGTAAGGGAAAGGAGAGAAAATATGGCAGGAAATGGGAAAAAAGGGGGATCAGGAAAAATGTCATGAGGATTAGTAAGATTTGGTACTTCATTCTAAAGGCAAAAACAGGTTATATGAGAATATTAAGTATCAAATGCCCAATGCAAAGAAAAAGATGTATTCTGGATTTTTATTTGAATATGACAATGTTTACCTGAATGATGATGTCTGCTGATTGGATTATTCATATATGAAGTTTCTGTTTTAATAAGCAATTTGTTGCTGATTTGTAAGCCAAACATTTGTTTACTGGGATTTTCTCTTGAAAGTATCATCCCAATTGTTTTTTATGTCCAAATTATATTTTTATATACTGTAAAAAAGTATGCAACTTTATTTCTTATGTATCTATTTTTTATCCTTGACTAAATTCTATGCCTCTGATGGCATGGATTAGATGTATTTCTTCAGTGAATCAAAGTACATATCAGTCAATAAGTGTTGGTAATGTTTTTTAAATACTGTATATTAGGTAAATTCATATTTTATATAGTTTTATGACATTTTTATATTTTTATTTATTAACTATGTGAAACAGTTACCACGATTCAGTTTGATAATAAATAATCAGTTTGATATCAATAATAAAGCAATCTATATCATATGGTTTTTGTAAAGTTAAAAACAAGACAATTTTTAGAAGAATACCTAATACATAGATTTAAATGTATATTGGGATGGGGCGGCTGGGTGGCTCAGTTGGTTAAGCATCTGATTTTTGATTTCAGCTCAGGTCATGATCTCACAGTTTGTGAGATCCAGCCCCGCATCAGGCTCTGCACTGATAGCGAGGAGCCTGCTTGGGATTCTCTGTCTCCCTCTCTCTCTGCTCCTCCCTCACTTATGCTCTCTCTCTCAAAATAAATAAAACTTTAAAAGTGTAAATGATGATGATGGTAATGTGAATGAGGATGGTGGTGATGATGATAATAAAGATGAATATACATCTCACTCTCCAATGATTTTAAATGGCATTATACTGTGATTAATGATTGATTCTCGGCAAAAGCATCTGTGATGATTTTACTGTTTTCTTTTAAGGCTTAATCTATTTCTTACAGAAGTTGTGTTTACAAGTTCTTTTCTAATTTGGGAAACCTTTACTTTTATTTTAATTAGAATTGTCGTAACTTATTCTCTGGAGACCATTGTTCAGTAGAAGACCATTGTCCTTAGGGAAGCAGCAGTAATGAACTCAGGCTTCCCTCCTGTTTCTAAGTTCCAATAATCTGCATTTGATCAGTGGTACTCTATAGTTTTTAATCCTTCATTTCCACACAAAATCCTTATAAAGTCTTCTATAGTAATGGCTGTATACTCCGCTCCATTGTTTCTTCACATTCTGAGACTTTCAGCCATGATTGGCACCCAAATCATGCAGTTATAAAGGAGGAATACTCTGAAACCATGCATTGTACATTCATAAAAATTCTGAGGTACACCTTCAGCACGTAAGTAGAGAATTTACAATGTTCTTCTTTTTCAATTCAAGGTCTTTACTTGCTTTTTACCCCCTCTTTTTCATTTTCCCCATCACTGATTTTCTTCTTTGTCCTCCACTTTTCACTCATTGACAACCTTATGCAGAATTTTGGAATTAACTGAAGGGATTGTTATTTTCCCAACTTGAGAGTTTAGTGTTTGTCTTAAATTGCTAGAGCCTCAAGGCATCCATTAATTTCTCATATTCAAACCAATCATTTAGCAGACTACAGGAAAGACTCTTTCAAATAATATATCTTCCTCCACAATTACTTTTTTCTTTTCCACCAAATCCATCAATATTTCCTTTATTTTTCGTGATTTTAGGAAGCTAGACTGAGCCCTTCATACTGTGTCACTGCATTAAGGAATTTAGTCCTTATTAACTAAAATACTAAATTTGTGTTATTGTATTCAGAATAGTCATTACAAACAATCACAGTCCAAACTCCCAACTTTGACCCAAATTTTTCTACTCTGTCGTAAAATGACTAATACACGTATAACTCAGAAATGTAACTGTGTACTCACTTGCTTCTCCATTGTGAAGTAAATAAATAAGAGTAAAGGTTAGTGAAAATATAAATAATTGTTTTGGGTCAGAAAAAATGAGCAAACCCTAAATTAAACGATGATATAAATCTCTACCACATTCACCCATCACATCTACTGAAAAGTAACAAGAGAAATTCCCACTTATCTAAAATTGGCCATTCTAACACCTATCAACATCAAATTTGTGTTTCCTGTAACCTGAAACTTGAAATCATTCCCTAATCCAAACTTTTATTTAACAAAACTTCTCTCCAAGAATGTTCCTGTTTCTTTTTTCTGTACTTTTGATTCTTCATTTATAATATGAAGTAAAAAAAATTACACTTTTGCTGCTTCTCTTAGTCAAATTCAGAAGTTCAGTTTCTCTACCCTTCTTCCTAAATGTTTGGTCTGTTTAAATTAATTCCAAGATAAATATAATCAACATTGATAAAGTCATGTTTCTTTTTCTTATTCTCAAATGACAGTTGAACATCTTATTCACTATGAGATGTGATTTTTTTTAACATTTTTAAAAGTTTATTTATTTACTTTTAGAGAGAGAGAGAGAAGGCAAGTGAGCATGAGTGAGTGGGGGAAGAGAGAGAGGGGGACGAAGAGAGTCCCAGGCAGGCTCCAAGCTGTCATCACAGAGTCTGATGCGGGACTTAAACCCATGAGCCATGAAATCATGACCTGAACCAAAACCAAGAATTGGACGGTTAACTGACTAAGTCCTCCAGGTGCTCCCCTGAGGTTTGATTCTATATGATGACTACATGAGGCTGACTTTACATTCATGATCAATTTAACAGTAATAGAAGTTGATACCTGCAACTCAAGAGTGATGAACCTATTATTGATCATGTCTAGTTGTTTTTGTTTAACTTTTTCTTTTCACTGATAAAAAATAGTTTTTAAAAGCTATTTTTGTACATGCATATTAATATAGAATTAGACTTGAT
The DNA here is from genome assembly GCA_028646485.1 of Cryptoprocta ferox. NCBI lineage: Eukaryota > Metazoa > Chordata > Mammalia > Carnivora > Eupleridae > Cryptoprocta > Cryptoprocta ferox. The sequence goes on from CM053572.1 coordinate 3,238,596, forward strand.
TGCAAGTCTGTCTGCCAGCACTCCTTTATGTCTGAATGGATTAAGGTCACTCTGATGTGTCTATCCCAAAGGGCACTACTCATATGTTCACATGGTTCGTGAACAGCTAACTTCACTGTTAGAGTCCATACATAGAGCACAGACTCACAGGTCTTTCAAAAGAACGGTTGTCCTAATTTTACTGTAGAAGTGTCTTCCACAGTTCATCTCAGGACTTATTTTAATTTGTTTTTATAATCCTTCCATAAAGAAAAAGATAATTAATTGCTATATTAAGGGTACTTCCACAGTTAAGTTGCAAAGACCAATGATGAACTTATATATATTTTTATTATGTCAGGTGGAAATGTCAACATTATGGATCACAGAAACAAGACCAGAGTCACGGAGTTTATTCTTCTAGGGTTTCAGAATGAGAAAGAAGTAGAATTTCTTCTTTTTTCTGCATTCCTGCTCATGTACATGACATCTCTGATTGGCAACACCTTGATCATCCTTTTGGTGTGTAGTGACTACCGTCTGCATTCACCCATGTATTTCTTTGTAGCCAATCTTTCCTTCCTTGAAGTCGCCATCACCTCCACAGTGGTGCCCAAGATGCTAGCAAACACATTTTCCCTCACCAGGGCAATATCTTTCACGGGATGTCTCACACAGTCTTTCTTCTACTTCCTCTTGGGATCCACGGAATTCTTCATCCTCGCTGTCATGTCCTTTGATCGATACGTTGCCATCTGCAACCCGTTGAGGTATGCCATCATCATGAACAAACAAACATGCATATTGTTGCTTCTGGGATCCTATTTGGGTGCATTTTTGTCCATGTTAGCATCATCAATCTTAACTGCTCCTCTGCCCTTTTGTGGGCCAAATATTATCAATCACTTCTTTTGCGACAGTGGCCCTGTGCTAAAGCTGGTCTGTGCAGATATCTCTCTGGCTGAGCTGGCTGACTTTATCTCCTCTGCTGTGTTGCTCTTGGGCTCCTTGCTCCTCACAGGAGTGTCTTACATGTACATTATTATTACTATCCTTAGAATTCCTTCCGTCCAGGGACGGCAGAAAGCTTTCTCTACTTGTATTTCACACATCACTGTTGTGGCACTTTATTATGGGAGCTCCATCTTTATTTATGTCCGCCCAAAAAAGGGTGATGTGATGGATGTTAACAAATTTGCCACAGTGCTGAACACCATTGTAACACCAATGCTGAACCCTTTCATCTATAGTCTTCGAAATGAGAAAGTCAAAGAATCCCTGAGAGATGCCTTCAATAAATATGTAGACATGTTAACAAATTTGAAATCTTTAAAATCTCAAAAATAATATCTCAAAAATAATATCTACAACAAAGATATCTTCATGTCTGGCAATAAAATATTTTGTCACATAACTAAAAGTTAATATGCTTGCATAAGGAAAACATTTAGGAGACAATGTATCACTTCCTAAATTTTTTCCAGGTTTACTTAACAGTAATTCACATAGATCTAAAAATATATACATGCATACATAATATATACAAACATACTGGTACGTAGACAGATACAAATGCATCAGTAATTATTATTATTCCCATTTTTTTCTGTGCCTCCAGAGTTTTAAAAACCAAACTCCCGTACAATCTTGTGATTTTAATTCAAACAAAGCCAGTATTAGGTGTGTCTGCTTTAGATATGTTCTTAATTTCCCTCATTTTTCTTTTTTTCTTTTTTAGCATTTATTTATTTTTGAGAGACAGAGAGAGACAGACCATGAGCAGGGGAGGGGCAGAGAGAGAGGGACACACAGAATCAGAAGCAGGCTCCAGGCTCTGAGCTGCCAGCACAGAGCCCGACGCGGGGCTCGAGCCCACGAACTGTGAGATCATGACCTGAGCTGAAGTCGGACGCTCAACCGACTGAGCCACCTAGGCGCCCCAAATTCCTCTATTTTTCAGATATTAATTTATATTTCACATTTGATGCATATGAGTTCTTTTGAGAATAAAACATTAAACATGATCTGACTTCAATTTTTGAAATATTGCATGTAAATTATCCCTTTTATTACTTAAATTTGGATTTTAATTGTGGACTGATCTACTCATGATTCCAAGTCCTTAGCAGGTATACTCGACTTCTGTGCCATAGAATAGGAGGGTATATCTACCTGTGACAAAGGAATTTATCAGAACTTACAGGCCTCTGCTAATTATGCAGACCACTGATAGGTAAGTAGCAGAAATGTAACATAGTGGCTTATTCACAATATTTTTTTCAGAATAGTAGGAAATTACTTCAGATAATGAACTTTGAACATAAAAAATTTTTGTAATAAGAGGTTTTATTAATAATCAAATATTAATAATTACCTTGTAATTGCAACATAACTTAGATTGCATTACTTTTTGACTATGTGAAAGGACAGTCAAATATCTTAATTAGATATAAGTGAGAAAATAACTCCAAAGTAAGTACTTAGACTAACATGAACTATGATCCATCATTGATGCTATGAATTATATATTTCACAAAATCTAAACTCTTTCAATAACGAGCAAGTAATTTTAAAAACATTCTGTGGCATAAGAAGGTTTTTAAATACACAGATCATAGAGGTACTCTTCTCATGTACAACAGCATTTTCTGACAATTAAATACTCTGTAAATGTACCAAGCATGGCATTAGCCTGTGCTTACTGTAAACAGATATAAAAAGCTACAGTTTGATTTGTCAATTATTCCCAGCTTTTTTCCAATCTGTCTTTTTTGATTGTTAGCTATTAACTTCTTATACCCTCCATGTCTGACTTTAAAATTTTGACGCGTTTAGAAAAACAATCAATAATTGTGCTCATCTATTCTCAGTTAGTGCCTCTTCATGTCCTAGCAAGGCTTCTATAAAGCCAATTCATGGCGTTGAAATCACTATGGGCCAGCAGAATGTTAGAATTTTCACCCATGCAATGCCATTGAAGTTATTATTATTTTACTTTATTGTCATCAGTAAAATCTAGAAATATAATTAGTGATTGTATGAAAGGAAGCATAACATTTCTACAGGAAAACTATAAAATCAGCTGGATAATCACAAGGGGTGACCAAAAAGATATGCTCCTAGCAAAAGATCACTTTTTCCATCATAAGCCTCAGATAAGGCAGACTTCTTCCCATTCCCTGGGTATTGCAGCTCCTGGGACTTCCCACACTAAATGGTACATTTTCTTTCATTTGAACATGTATTACTTTCCCTCTTGCAATTGGATAGTGAATTTTATTTCCTAGAAGACTCAGTTTTCAGAAAAGGACATTAATGGTGACTGTGCTATTCATTTGTGTTCCACTCTTGGCTAAATAAGTTTCAATTAAGTATGTTTCAGTAAGTGACAACTGAAGCACTATACTTTTATAATCAGTCATGTCCATTTGCATCTGTAAATATATCGTCTAATTATATACTTTGTCAGTACTCACATTGTATACTGGAGGAATTTACAAATGTCCAGAAGTGAATAAAAAGTCTACACATTTTGATTTGTATGTTTCTAATTCCCCAGTTAACTAAAACATGAGAAAGTAAAATCATCTATAGAACTGCTTCAAGTTTTAGGATGAGTTGAACCATTTGTCAACAAGATAACATTTTTTTATGTCTAATATCTTATGAGTGTTAGAAATATTGTATTCAAACTACTAATATGAAGATGATGAAAATGAAGCAAAGGAAGTTATGTATTATTAAATGTCACAAAAGCAGTAAGAGCAAGAGTTTAATGAAATTCAGAATTTTAGTCATTATTTCATTTAATATGTATTTCTAGTTCATTTTATGCAAAGATAATTCATAGATACCAATGAATCACAGTAAAGAAGGCAATCTAGGTAAATGTTCAAAATGGCAAAGGGAATAGTGATGAATAAACAATTAATGACAACAGAATTTCATAAGTGATCTCTTTTTTGAACAACATAACTACAACATATTATTTACATGTATATTCATTTAGAAATGTTTCTATGAATATTTACACATATATTTTAATGCAAATATGGATTATACATGCTACTTTTATTTATAGTAAAATATACATACAACTTTTTTCTTTTTTTATATTTTAATATAGTTTATTGTCAAGTTGGTTTCAATATAGCACCCAGTGCTCATCCCAACAAGTGCCCTCCTCCATGACCATCACCCATTTCCCCCTCTCCCCCACCCCCATCAACCCTCAGTTTGTTCACAGTATTTAAGAGTCATGGTTTGCCTCCTTCCCTCTCCTTAACTATTTTTCCCCTTCCCCTCCCCCATGGTCCTCTGTTGAGTTTCTCCTGTTCCACATATGAGTGAAAACTTATGGTATCTGTCCTTCTCTGCCAGACTTATTTCACTTAGCAGGACACCCTCGAGTTGCATCCACGTTGCTACAAATGGCAGATTTCATTTGTTCTCATTGCCACATAGTATTCCATTGTATATATAAACCACATCTTCTTGATCCATTCATCAGTTGATGGACATTGAGGCTCTTTCTGTGATTTGGCTATTGTTGAAAGTGTTGCTATGAACATTGGGGTACCTGTGCCCCTATGCATCAGCACTCCTGTATCCTTTGGGTAAATCCCTAGCAGTGTTATTGCTGGGTCATAGATGAGTTCTACTGTTAATTTTTTGAGGAACCTCTACACTGTTTTCCAGAGCAGCTGCACCAGTTTACATTCCCACCAACAGTGTAGGAGGGTGCCTATTTCTCCACATCCTCGCCAGCATCTATAGTCTCCTGATTTGTTCATTTTGGCCAGTCTGGAATTTCTTTTTTTTCTTTTTGAGTGGACAATTCAGTAGCATTGTCCCACCATAATGACTGTCCATCTCGAGAGCTTACTCATCTTAAACTGAAACTCTGTACACATTAAAATAAGAGCTCAAAACTTACTCAGTACATAGGTTAGGGCCTGCTACATGACATGTGCTCAATAAATTTTTGAATATTAAAAACAGTTGCTGATATAACTCAAATGCTAGAGAAATACTATTATCCAATTTCATTCTACCTGAATCCTATACCAGTCATCAAGTGAAATTATTAGTACTTTTCACACTTCAGAATGTCAAGGTTGATGCCACTGCCCTACCATCTTAGGGATAGGATCTTGGTTGCCACCTGGATGGTGAGTAATCCAATTTCAAAATGATATTTTAAGGATATGATTTCCAATAACACTTTTTAGAAAAGGGACCTACATCCAGGAGAGGACTCTTAGAGCCACTAGAGAACATGTATTGCAGGGTTGCCCCATCAGTGAAAGAAGGTAGTTGGCATACCAACTCCTGTCAGTCATTGATGAAGAGCTGAGCACAGACTATATTAGATCTTTGGTATCTTGAGTCTGCTACATAAAGGGTTCAAAAGGCCAGTAACAGCACTCAGGCATGAAATACAAGCATTTGAGTGAAAGTGAGCTTGCATATACTGAAATGCTAAAACTAGGGGATATAAGTGTTTCTGCAATGGTGTGTGCATTTTCTATAACCATGTGTTGAGCAAGTAGTTTACAAATTGAAAAAAAACACCTGTTTTTCATCTGTTCTCTCCCAATCATCCAAACAAACAGTAATGATCACTTAATTATCACTTAGATCTAATTCCTCAGAGAATGGGAAAAGGCAAAATGCTTCTTCACCTCATTATATTAAGCTAATATACTCTTATAATCAAAATCAGATAACAATAGTTCAATAAGAGAATATTACAGAATAAATGCACTCATCAAAAAGGAGATAAACATTATAGGGGCAGTCACAAAATTAAAAATTTAATCATGAAAAAGATCATGGCGTGTAATCTAGATGGCAATATAGAATAAATATAATTTGTTTAATGTTTAGTTAACACATAATGTAACTCATTACCATGAAAGGAGAAAGTAAAACTATCATCTCAAAAAAGGAAAAATCAATCCGTGTATTTCAATCAACATTTACTAAAACGTGTCTTTAAAATATTTTTTAAATGGCATTTCCTAGTTTGTTACATTCGATGATTAAATGAGGAACACAAATACAAACCCATGATTGCCATTCTTATATCTTCTTTCTGGGACCAGCAGGCTTGCTGGGTTGTCTATGGCAATGGTAGAAAGAAAAAAACAAACATATTCAGTGGCACAGGTGCTTTCCAACACTGATCACATAATGTTCACTGACTTCCAATTGGGCAAGTAAGCCTAGATGGGTGGAAATAAGATGGATGATACCACTGGTAGGTAAATCAATATTAATCTTTTGTGAATTGCAAGGAATCAACTTCCTGAGTATAGGGACCGTGACAAATAAAAAAGATAAATTATGATGACAAGACAACTGCAAGGAGACATAATATAGATAGCAAACAGAATTACCTCTTAGTTACTTTTTTTTTTTTTTTTTTTGCATTCAGATACTTGACACTAATCTTTCTCTCACAGTACTTTAACCCGGTAATGGTAATTATGGATTAAAATTATTCAGTACTCAACAATTGTGTTGTTTTTAGAATAAATGAAAGCTCTAATCACAGTTAAGCCATTATGTTTTAGCCATCGAACCCTCTTTGGCATTGGTTTATATTCCTTTTGTCTCACATAACATGTTCTTAATTATTCTATTTATGACATATGGAGTATATTTTGCTTTTTGAAAAACATTAGCGAAGCACTAAAAAGAGTAAAACACAGGGGTGCCTGGGTGGCTCAGTTGTTTGAGCGACCAACTTCAGCTCAGCTCATGATCTCAGGATTTGTGGGTGGAGCCCTGTGTCAAGGTCTGTACTGATAGCTTGGAGCTTGGAGCCTGCTTCAGATTCCGTGTCTCCCTCTCTCTCTCTGCCCCTCCCTTACTTGTGTTCTCTCAAAAATAAATAAACCAAAAAGAAAGAAAAAGAAAAAGAAAAAATTTTCATAAAGTAAAACAAAAATTATCAACATCAGTCTTTTTTAAAAAATGATATTACTAAAGATCCTACAGATATTAAATATATAATATGGAAGAACATGAAGACATTTAGGTAAAACCATAAATTAAGTAAATGGAGGAAGAGTTAAAATGGTGGAGTAGTAAGGGGACCCTGGGTTGTCTTGTCCCTCAAACACAGGTAGATCAACATCAAACCAGTTTTAGCACCTATGAGGAAATCAAACTTAAGATTAAAAGAACAATATGTGGGCGCCTGGGTGGTTCAGTCGGTTAAGCCTCCGACTTCGGCTCAGGTCATAATCTCACATTCGTTGGTTCAAGCCCTGCATCGGTCCGGTCTCTGTGCTGACAGCTCAGAGCCTGTAGCCTGATTCAGATTCTGTGTCTCCCTCTCTCTGTCCCTTCCCCGCTCACTCTCTGTCTCTATCTCTCAAAATAAAATAAAGACATAAATAAATAAATAAATAAGAAAAAGAAATTATTGGGTTCTACCTATTATCCCAGCAAATTATTAATATTGTTTGTTTTAATCATCACCGGTGTTCCACTATAGACAATAAGTTACATAGTTACCCCACAAATAAGACAATGACACATTTGGTAATTAATTTCTTAAACTCATTTTTCTCTGCCTTCCCTTTTTTGCTGATGTTCAGCACAAGGATCAAGAATTCAAGGCAAAATAGGATACATCAACTTTACCCCCCCCCACACACAACACAATTAGCTTATAATAATAAATAAAAATAAAAGAAATTAATGTAGCCCTTGCGAGGTTGAAAAGTCCAATTAAGAGTCTACAGCAACAGAGTGGAGCACAAGATGGAGAATCACCACACAGAGAGAGGACCAGTCAGGAGACCGACAGAGTGAAAAAGTGAAGACATCTGGAGATGTATGGAGAGGCTATGCAGACTCAGGGAGGAGGCTACTAGTCTCTGTCATGCAACAGGTGCCATTGCCATCCTCAGTGGCTTCCTCTGCTGAAGACCCTAACACCCTTGGCTGTTGTGGACTCCACCAGCCTCACAACAGCTACAGACTCCCCATAACATGGGGACCCTGCAGTGTTCATCATCACAGACCCCAGTTGCCTGCCACTACAGAGGACCTGGCAGTCTTACCACTAAGGTAACCAGCAGTCATTGCTGGGAGACACAGCTCTGCTCCATCATCCCAGAAGGAATTGCTGTTGTGTCACCATGGGACCAAGGCTGTGAATGCCCCTACCTGCCCTGTGGATCCTCTGAACCACAGAGTCTTAGCTCATCCATGTATGCTTGAGTGACAAACTCTGGCTTCATACACCTCCCTATGTACCCGTCCTCCAGACTCCAGCTCCACAGCTGTCCATAATTTGCCCATGTTTCATGCAGCAGGAACAATGCCATTACAAACTAGCCAGTGCCCTAGACTCTAGAGCTCTTGTCACGCTGTGAACACCCATGCTCCAGTTCCAGCTCTGTGGCTGCTCCACTGGCATCCACCCAACAGACACTAATGCCACCACCACTGAGAAAGTTCTGTAATAAACCACCTAATTTGTGACTCAAGAAACTAGAAAATGAGCACTTTAAACCCAAGTTACAACAAAGAATGAGATAACTGAGAGCAGTAAAGAAATAAACTAAATGGAGACTAGAAAAACACTAGAAAAAAATAAAATTGGCAAAACTTTAGGTATATTTTAAAAAGTGAGAATAGAATCTGGAAGATTGGAGGAGGACAAGATGGCGGAAGAGCAGGGAGCTCTGTAATCCGCGCACGCCCGTATGGATTGAACTGAGAAGGACTGAAGGGATAAAACTTGGATTTGCAAGTGGGGGAAAGAAGAAACAGACGCCAGAAAGGAGACAATCTCAAAGATGCCTGAGTGAGTGACTGTGATCTGGGAAATTAGGGGACGGGCG
>CM053572.1:3247938-3263917 GCA_028646485.1 Cryptoprocta ferox
AGACCACTTTCTTACTCCATTCACAAAAATAAACTCAAAATGGATGAAGGACCTGAATGTGAGACAGGAACCCATCAAAACCCTAGAGGAGAAAGCAGGAAACAGCCTCCTTGACCTCAACCACAGCAACTTCCTACTCGACACATCCCCAAAGGCAAGGGAATCAAGAACCAAAATAAACTATTAGGACATCATCAAGATAAAAAGCTTCTGCACGGCAAAGGAAACAATAAATAAAACTAACAGGCAACCGACAGAATGGGAAAAGATAGTTGCAAATGACATATCGGATAAAGAGCTAGTATCCAAAATCTACAAGGAATTCACCAAACTCCACACCCGAAAAACAAACAATCCAGTGAAGAAATGGGCAGAAGACATGAATAGACACTTCTCCAAAGAGGACATCCTGATGGCCAACAGGGACATGAAACGATGCACAGAGTCACTCATCATCAGGGAAATACAAATAAAAACCACACTGAGATACCATCTCACGCCGGTCAGAGTGGCTAAAATGAACAAATCAAGAGACTATAGATGCTGGCAATGATGTGGAGAAACTGGCACCCTCCCTCACTGTTGGTGGGAATGTAAACTGGTACAGCCACTCTAGAAAACATTGTGGAGATTCCTCAAAAAACTATCAGTAGAACTCCCCTATGACCCAGCAATAGCACTGCTGGGGATTTACCCAAGGGATACAGAAGTGCTGATGCATAGGGGCACTTGTATCCCAATGTTCGTAGCGGCACTTTCAACAATAGCCAAATCATGGAAAGAGCCTCAATGTCCATCAACGGATGAATGGATCAAGAAGATGTGGTTTCTGTATACAATGGAATACTACATGGCCATGAGAAAGAATGAAATCTGGCCATTGGTAGCAACATGGATGGACCTCGAGGGTGTCATGCTAAGCGAAATAAGTCAGGTGGAGAAGGACAGATACCATATGTTTTCACTCATAGGTCTAACAGGAGAACCTTAACAGAAGACCATGGGGAGGGGAAGGGGGAAAAAGAGTTAGGGAGAGGGAGGAAGGCAAATCATGAGAGACTCTTGAATACTGAAAACAAACTGAGGGCTGAAGGGGGAGGAAAAGGGAAAGGAGGGTGATGGTCATGGAGAAGGGCACTTGTGGGGAAGAGCACTGGGTGTTATATGGAAACCAACTTGATGATAAACTATAAATAAAAAAAGAAAGAAAAAGGGAAAAAAGAAAGAATATCCCAAGGTGGCACTCACAGTGCTAAGAGTTTAATAATCCTGACTACCATGCAGATCAATTGACCACAAGTACCTGCCAATGTGAATATCCCTTAACTGGAAATGAAAGTCTATGTAAGGCAGGAGCAAGAATTCGGTAGGAGAAAACTGCCACGGTCAAAGCCAAAATAACCTTAAAGTTTTTCATCCCACTATCAAGGGCAAAATAACCCTAAAGTTTTTCATCCTTTTCCCATACATTCTAATTGTCCCCATCTTTGACAGGAGTGAGCTAACAATTTGGAAGGTGTTTTATTCCTACATTATAAGAGTTCAGCTGTGGCAACTCTGGGTCCAGATTAATAAAGTTGGGGTACATGAGGTATCAGAATGTTCCATTTTTGGGAAAATGTCCATTCATAGTACACAGTGGCACAGCAGCCATGTTTATCTGTGGGATTGGACAATGAGTGACAAATTCATTAGTCAAGTTCAGGGCAGTGGCAACTGCCGGGGACAGATATATCAATAAATTTCGCAAGTAGGGAGTCACCCAGTCTACTCTGTAGGAGAGAGAGAGAGAAGAAACATTAGATCTCCATGCCTCCCTCAAGCTTACCCAGGCTCACTAAGATGAAAATGGTTATACTCTTATCAGTTGGGAGACTTTTCTCTATTAACTGAGACAGAAAGTCTATCTTTCTATACTATGAGTAAGGATAGCACCTTTCATGCATCCCCCCCAGAGGGGGGACCACAATGTTCATGTATGGCTCTCCTCTTGTGACTCAATAGCATTTCCTATTCTACATATTGATAACCATCACAGGGGCCTATCCAGAGAAACTCAAGAGGATCACCTTAAGAAACTAGAAACCTCGAATGAATGGTCATCATTTTCAAAGTTTTTGTAGGCAAAACTTCATAACCAATCTAATCTCCTTATCTATTTAAATTTTCAGAAAGTAGTCTAGAGTATGGGAGATTATAAGGGGGAAAAAACTTTTCTTTTCCTTTACACCATTACTACTGTGAGTACTTTTGGCTACCAAATGTGTGGGACTTTCTCACATCAAAGAATTCTCCAAATTTTTGTGGACACTAATTGGGTGTCCCAAAATTCAATTCTATTCTTACACTACCTGAAGATCGTGTCAGATCCCACAGGTTAAAGGCTCCATCCCTTAAAAGTGCTCTCTGTCTCTGTCTCTCTCTCTCTGTCTCTCTGTCTCTGTCTCTCTCTCTTTCTCTGTCTCTCTGTCTCTCTGTCTCTCTCTCTCTCTCTCTCACACACACACACACACACACACACACACACACACACACATACAACTTCAGATACAGATCCATAGTCATCCATACTTCTGAATACTGGCTATCTACAGAGATTCCCATGATTCCTTCCTTGAGTTTGATAATTTGCTACAGTGGCTCACAGAAAACAGAAAGATAGTTTACCTTCTATATTATTGGCTTATTATAAAAGGACACAACTCAGGAATAATTAGATACAAGATGCATAGGGAAAGTTATATAGAAAGGGACATGGAGCTTCCATGCTCTCTTCAAGAGCATTACACTCCTAGCACCTCCAAATATTCCTGACTTAGAAGCTTTCTGCAACCCATACTTTAGGGATTTTTATAGAAACTTTAATACATAGGTAGGAGTGATTAAGTCATTGGCCATTAATGACTAAATCAACCTCCTACCTCTCTTCCTTTCCCAGTGGTCACAGGGTGGGAATGAATGTTTCAATTCTGTAATCACATCGTTCATTCCCCTGGCAACAATTTCCATCCATAGGGGTTTTCCAAAAGTCACTTCATTAACATAAACTCAACTGTGGTTGAAAGGGACTTGCTATATATAACAAGACACTCCTTCATTCCTATCACTTAAGAAGTTTCAAGGGTATTAGGAGCTCTGTGCCAGAAGTTGGGACAAAGACCAAAGACATAATTTTTAATATAAATCACATTATCAAAAGGCCTTTTTATTGGGGTGTCCGGGTGGCTCGGTTGGTTAAGCATTCAACTCGATTTCGGCTCAGGTCATGATCCCATGATTCATAGGTTTGAGCCCAGTGTTGGACTCTGTACTGACAGCCTGGAGCCTGCTTGGGATTCTCCGTCGTCTTCTTCTCTCTCTGTGCCCCTCCCCCACTTATGTATTCACTCTCTCCCTTGTTGTAAATATGGAACATAAATAATTCATTGTATGCCCCATGCTTGGGCCCACTGATGTGTAGCTTCAGCCTCAAACATTGGGCTGTTGTCATATGCAATGTGTTCAGGACACCCAAACAGGAAATAAATGTGTTCTTGTAGGGCTTGGCAAGCCTGACCCAAGTGGAACACATGATATGTCTATGCCAAACACAATAAAAAACGTCAAATGCAGTCAGAACCCAGAGGAATCTTTGGGATGGGATGAGAGTTCCAATAAGATCTATTGGCAAGAGTTTCCTGGTCCACTGGATCAAGAATCTGTCCCTGGTCAATGTTTTGGCCTTGGCCAGAGTCTGGCAAACAGGGCAGCTTTTCTATGTTCTTTTTACATCTTCTGAATATATTGGTTGCCCGAGCTTAGTTTCTGTTTTTATTAAATCATCATCAGTTAATATAGATCTTCATGAAAGTATGATAGCTTCGATGGAAAGCCATGACTTATAAATAATTTTAATGCACTTATTTGAGACTTCTTCTGGTCTTCTTTCACTCACTTCATTTTACGGGGGAGAAGATTAATGACATTATTTGTATTTCCACATATTTTTTTAACTTTATAGTTTATTGTCACGTTGGTTTCCATACAACACCCAGTGCTCTTCCCCACAAGTGACCTCCACCATGACCATCACCCCCTTCCCCTTTCCCCCTCCCCCTTCTGCCCTCAGTTTGTTTTCGGTATTCAAGAGTCTCTCGTGCTTTGTCTCCCTCCCTCTCCCTCTTTTTCCTCCTTCCCCTCCCCATGGTCCTCTGTTAGGTTTCTCCTGTTAGACCTATGAGTGCAAACATATGGTATCTGTCCTTTTCCGCCTGACATTTCGCTTAGCATGACACCCTTGAGGTCCATCCACTTTGCTATGAATGGCCAGATTTCATTCTTTCTCATTGCCATTGTAGTATTCCATTGTATAGATAAACCACATCTTCTTGATCCATTCATCAGTTGATGGACATTGAGGCTCTTTCCATGGTTTGGCTATTGTTGAAAGTGCCACTATGAACATTGGGGTCCATGTGCCCCTATGCATCAGCATTTCTTTATCCCTTGGGTAAATCACTATAGGGGAGTTCTACTGATAGTTTTTTGAGGAACCTCCACACTGTTTTCCAGAGTGGCTGTACCACCACATATTATTTTTATATTCACTCAAGTTACGTTTGTTTTTGTTGATGTTTAGACATTTTTTTAAATTTTTATTATAGTTGAGATGACATTACATTACTTTAAGATGAATAACATAGTGATTCAACTTTTTTATTTTGAATGTTATAAGCAACTTACCGAAGGAGAAAGATCATAATATTAGAAGTGTAAGGGTGCCTTTTCCCCCAGTAAAGAGGATTTTAAGCATACATTAACTCATTACCGCAGCTGATAAACTAATAGTGCTCACAGAAGGCATTTCATCGAGACCTCCTGAGTCAATTTAATGGTGAACCTTGACACAATGCATTTTAAAAAATACCCTAAAAAAGAGGATCCTGCCATATATTATCCAGATGAAAGTAATTTCAAATATAAAAACATTGGTAGATTGAAATTAAAATGATGAAAACATTTATAACATGCAAACATTAATTTTAGCAAAAAAAAAGAGGAGTGGATAAAATAAAGCAAATAAAAAGACTAGAGAAAAAATGGGATATTGCGTATGAATAAAAATATCAATTCACTGGGAAGATATAAGAAGTTTAAAGGTATATACACCAAACAGTAGAGCTTCAAAATATATAAAGAAAAGGCAAGTAGAGCTAAAAGAACAAATAGACAAATACACACTTGTAATTAGAGAATTCAATCTTCCCTTCTCAGCAACTGGTAGAACTACTAGACAGGAAATCAACAAGAACATAGAAGAACTAAAAGAAGGAAATTCACTAATAGGAACTACATGGATATATGTGTAGAACATTTCATTCTGACCTGAATTAGACAGTATTCTCCTGCGATTCTTTCTTTCTATCTATCTATCTATCATCTATCTATCTATCTGGGCAAATCTAGATTGTGTGTGTGCACGCGTGTGTGTGTCTGTGTCTGTGTGTCTGTGTCTGTGTGTCTGTGTGTGTAGATAGATGGATAGATGGTAGATAGACAGATACATCTATATATAGAGAGAGACAGAAAGAGAAAGATGGAGAGAGAGAGAGAGACAGAGATGGATAGAGACAGATAGACACAAAAATACAGTAACAGAAGCAGAGAGACAGAGGTAGAAAGAGAAGCATTATAAGGAATTGTTTTATACAATAAGGAAGGCTGAGAAGTACTAAAATCTGCTGTTGTCAAGCTGGAGATCAAGAGAGTTGATGGCATAGTTCCAGTCTGAGTCCAAAGGCCTGGGAACAAGAAGAGCCAGTGGTGTATATTCCAGTCTAAGGGCAAGAGAAAACTAATATCTCTGTTCAGCATTCAGGTAGGAGATGCTTCCTTCTTACTTAGACATTTTGTTCTATCCTGGTATTCAACTGATTGAATGAGGTCCACCCACAAAAAAGATAGGAATTTGCTTTATTCGGTCTCTCAATTAAAACATTAATCTCATTAAGAAGCAGCTTCACAGGCACACCAATAAAAATATTTGTTCAGATGTCTGGGCACATCCTACCCAATCAAGTTGACACATGAAAGTAACCATCATACTTCTAATAGGAATGTGGGTCTGGTTTATTATGAGAGAAATTCTGTTGAGGATTGGGTCAGTAGTAAAACACTGAGGAAATTTTGATGATTAATTGAGGCAAAGGGTAGGTATTTGAACATTTATAATGAGGAATCAGAGCACTGTTAACAGCACTGGCAAGCTTCCCATGAGGTATGAGGTATGGAACTGAGGATACTGGGACAATACAGAGAAACTTCTCATAGGAATGCAGGCAATGCTTACCATTGGACAATTTAAGCATTGTATAATTATTCATATTGGAATGAAGAATAAAACACTAATATCTTATCAAAAGTATCAAGGGGTGCCTGCGTGGCTCAGTCGCTCATGATCTCACAATTCTTGAGTTAGAACCCCACATCGGGCTCTGTGCTGACAGCTCAGAGCCTGGAGCCTGCTTTGGATTCTGTGTCTCCCTCTTTCTCTGCCCCTCCCCCGCTCACCCTCTCTCTCTGTGTCTCTCAAAATAAATCAAAATGTAAAAAAATTTTCTTAAATATCAAAAATGGGGCAAAATGGTGGAATAAGAAGCCCCACTATACCTTGTTCTCTCACAGAGACACAAATGTAACATACAGTCTAAAAAGTCTTTATGAGAATGCCAGAAATCAATTAAGAAGGTGCAATACCCCAAGAACAGTTAAGTTCAACGTTAAGAACAACACAATGAAACCTGTAAGAAGAGCTGTTGCATTTCATCTGCAAAATCCCTTCCCCAAGTCAGTACAGATTGGCACAATTTGGACAGAAGATCTAAGTTGAAGTTTTTCCTTTGGGAGAAAATAGAAGAGTGGAAAATGTTCCCGTGTTTCAGGGACTTGCATGAAGGACTGGTTTCCGTCTTGCATGACTTCTGGAAACACAAATATTGGACACCATGGGGGTGCTGAGAACAATGAGAGGACATGGGTCTGTGACACTACCAGGGAATTTGCATTACCACGGACACACACCAATGGGAACATATTTGCTGAAAAAGACACTGGCAAACCTTTTTAACTGGGAAATTGCATGCACAAGACTAGAGGAGATTTGTCCAAAAAAGTTTTCAGAGGTTCTCAGAAACTCTACCCAGGCTGATTGGTGAAAGGATTTCCCTGTATAAAGGCAATGTGCACATTCTTCTCAAGTGCACATGGAATATTCTCCAAATTAGATCACATGTTAGGCCACAAATTATTTTTCCTCATAACTTTTAATTATTTCCTCTTATAGATAGAAGTACCAAGTATTCCTTTTGGAAGAAATTTTCTTTGAAGTACAGGTCTGCTTTGCTTTGCATTGTTTTACTATTTTGGTTAACGTACAGTGTCATCATAGTTTTAGATATACAATTTACTGATTCAACACTTACGTACAACACCCTGTATCATCACAAGTGTACTCTTTGTCCCCATGACCTATTTAAACCCTCCCCTCACCTACCTCCCCTCTGGTAACCATCAGTTTGTTCTCTATAGTTAAGAATATGTTTCTTTGTACTTCAGTTTATTTATTTATTTTGAGAGAGAAAGTGCAAAGAGGAGAAGGACAGAAGGAGAGCGTGAATTCCAAGCAGGCTCTGTGCTGTCAGCATGGGGCTCAATCCCATGAACTGTGATATGAACTGAGTCGAAATCAAGTGTTAGTCGCTTCACCAACTGAGCCACCCAGGCACCCCAAGAATTTGTTTCTTGATTTGTCTCTCTCATTCACTCTTTTTTTCCCTTTGATAATTTATATTCTTTCTTAAATTCCACATATGAATGAAATAATATGGTATTGGTCTTTCTCTGGTGGACTTATTTCACTTAGCTTTATGCTCTGTAGCTCAATCCATGCCATTGCGAATGGCAAGATTCAATTCTTTCTAATGGCTGAATAATATTCTATTATACACACACACACACACACACACACACACACACACAAATAACGTGTGTGTGTTTTTTTGTGTCTGTGTGTGATATCTCATCTTTATCCCTTCATCAACAAATGGACATGTGGCCTGCTTCAATATCTTGGGCATTTTAAATAATGCTGCAATAATCATAGGGTTCACATATCCCCTTGGATTACTGTTTTTGTATTCTCTGGGTAAATACCTAGCAGTATGATTGCTGGATCATAGGGTAATTTAATCTCTTTAACTTTTGAGGGACCTATATAATGTTTTCCACAGTGGCTGCAACAGTTTGCATTCCCACCAGTAGTGCATGAGAGTTCATTTTTCTTCACATCCTCACCAAACTTGATGTTTCTTGTGTTGTTGATTTGAGTCCCTCTGTCTGGTGTGAGGTGATATCTCATTGTAGTTTTGATTTGCATTTCCCTGATGATGAGTGATAAATGATTATGTTTTCATGTGTCTGTTGGCCTTCTGTATGTCTTCCTTGTAAAATGTCTGTTTATGACTTCTGCCCATTTTTAAAGTAGATTCATTGTGTTTTTTTTTTTTTTTTGAGGGTTGAGTTATTTAACTTCTTTCTATACTTTGGATACTAACCTTTTATGAGATATGTCATTTGCAAATATCTTCTCCAATTCCTTAGGTTGCCTTTTACTTCTGTTGATCTTTTCGTTCACTCTGCAAAATATTTTTATCTTGATATATTCCCAATAGTTTATTTTTGCTTTTGTTTCCCTTGCTTCAGGAGACATATCTAGAAAAATGTTGCTATAGCCAATGTCAGTGATATGACTGCCTATTGTTTCTTCTAGGTTTTTTTAATGGTTTCAGGTCTTAACATTTAGGTCTTTTATCCATTGTGAATTTATTTTTGTGTATGGTGTAAGACAATGGTACAGTTTCTTTCTTTTATATGTTGCTGTCCAGTTTTCCCAACACAATTTGTTGAAGAGACTGTCTTTGTCTCATTGGATATTCTTTCCTGATTTGTCAAAGTTTAATTGACCATATATTTGTGGATTTATTATTGTGTTTTCTACAGCATTCTACTCATCTAAGTATGTGGAGTTGTTTGTAGAAAGTGCATTGTAAGCCCTGGGAAAGTGAATGGGGTCATTGCTGAAATGACGGTGATGTTCTGGTCTCCAGGCTGTCAGACACGATACCACTATGAGAACAGAGCCCCATGACCGCCCAGGAGCCAGTTAGGGAACAGATCCACTTTAATTGCTTAGCAGTGCTTGAAACTGCGTGCTTTCACGTGAACACCAGATGTGTGTTTGGTCTATGTCTGGAGGCTCCTTGTGTTTTCCTCCCATGCTTTCACATTCTTTGATGTTCATCCCTGGCAAACATGAAATAAAGACTATGTGCCATTTGCTGCTACTGCTCTCTGGTAGAGGGAGCAGTGCACATCTGCTCAGTCTAAGTGTCTGAGAATTTTTTCTTCAGTGCACAACTACATATATATCTATTTTTATGCCAGTACCATTACTATCTTGATGATTATAACTTTGTAATGTAATTTAAAGTCCAGAATTATGCCTCCAGCATTGCTTTTCTTTTTCAAGATTGCTTTGGTTATTCAGGATCTTTGGGGTTCCATACAAAATTTAAAATTGTTTATTCTAGTTCTGTGAATAATGCTGGTGGTATTTTGATAAGGAATTTTGATAAGGAATTAAATGTGTAGATTGCTTTAGGCAGTAGAGAAAATTTAACAACATTTGATCTCCCAATCCATGAGCATGGAATGTTTTTCCATCTTTTTTCGTCCTCTTCAGATTCTTTTATCTGTATTTTATAGTTTGCAGAGTACAGATCAGATCTTTTGCCTCTTTGCTTAGGTTTATTGCTAGGTATCTTGTTTTTTGGTAGAATTGTAAAATTTGGTAGAATTGTAAAATGGATAGTTTTAATTTCTCTTTCTGCTGCTTCCTTGTTGGTGTACAGAAATGTGACAGATTTTTGTACATTGATTTTCTGTATTCTGCAACTTTACTGAACTCACTTGCCAGTTCTAATATTTTTTGGTAGAGTCTTTCAGGTTTTCTATATATAATATCATGTAATCTGCAAATAGTGAAATTATTACTGTTTACAAATTGGGTGCCTTTTATTTATTTTTGTTATCTGATCGCTGTGGTTTGGACTTCCAGTACTATGTTGAATAAAAGTGTTAAGTGTGGACATCCTTATCTTGTTCCTGATGTTAGGGGAAATGCTCTGTTTTTTCCCCATTTTGGATAATGATAGCTGAGGGTTTTTCATAGATGGCCTTAATATGTTTAGGTATGTTCTTTCTAAACCTCCTTTGTTGATTTTTTTTATCATGAATGGATGTTGTACTTTATCATATGCCTTTCTACATCTCTTGAAATGATTCTATGGTTTTTATCCTTTCTCTTGTACGCATGATGTATCACATTGATTGACTTGTGGATATTGATATCTCTGGATCTCCAGAATAAATCCCATCTTACTGTAGTAATTACTTTTCAATGCAGTTAAATTTTTTAATGTTTATTTATTTTTGAAAGAGAGAGAGA
This sequence comes from Cryptoprocta ferox, assembly GCA_028646485.1. NCBI lineage: Eukaryota > Metazoa > Chordata > Mammalia > Carnivora > Eupleridae > Cryptoprocta > Cryptoprocta ferox. Next base: position 3,258,482 of record CM053572.1, read on the forward strand.
GAGAGAGAGAGAGAGCATGAGAGGAGGAGGAACAGAGATAGAGGGAGACACAGAATCCAAAATAGGCTCCAGGCTCTGATCTGTCAGCACAGAGCCTGATGCAGGGTTTGAACTCACGAACTGTGAGATCATGACCTGAGCTGAAGTCGGACACTTAACTGACCGAGCCACCCAGGTGCCCCTCAATGCATTTTTAAATATTGTTTGATATTATTTTGTTGAGGACTTTTGCATCTATGTTAATCAGGGATATTGGTCTGTGTAGTTATCTTTTTTAGTGGTGTCTTATCTGGTTTTGCTATCAGTGTAATACTGGATTCATAGAATAAATTTGAAAGATTTGTTTCCTTTTATATTTTTTAGACTTGTCTGAGAAAAAAAATAGGTATTTATTTACTCTTCTTTAAATGATTGGTAGAATCCACCTATGAAACAATCCAATCCTTAAATTTTGTTTGTTGGGAGGTTTTTTTTTTTTCCATTTTAAATTTTTTGCTGGTTATTGGTCTGGTCAAATTTTCTATTTCATCCACTTTCAGTTGTGGTAGTTTATATGTTTCTAGGAATTTATCCCTTTCTTTTAGGTTGTCCAATTTGTTGGCATACGGTTTTTCATAATATTCTCTTATAAATGTCTTCCTATGGTGTTGGTTGTTATTTCTCCTCTCTCATTTGTGATTTTATTCAGTTGAGTCTTCTCTCTTTTTTTTTCTTGATAATTTTGGCTAGAAGTTTATTGATCTTTCTAAAGAACCAGCTCCTGGTTTCATTGATCTTTTTTTTATATTTTTAAGTTTATTTATTTATTTTAAGAGAGACAGAGTGAGTGCAAGTTGGGGAGGGAGAGAGAGAGAGGAAGAATCTCAAGTAGGCTCTGTGCTGCCAGTACAGAGCCCAATATGGGGCTCTGATGTCGGGTTCAAACCCACAAAACTCTGAGATCATGACCTGAGCCAAAATCCAGAGTCAGATGCTCAACCAACCTAGCCATTCAGATGCCGCTTCATTGACCTGTTCTACTGTTTCTTTAGTTTTTATGTCATTCGCAGATGATATGATGCTCTATATAGAAAATGCTGGGGCACCTGGGTGGCTCAGTTGGTTAAGCGTCTGACTTCAGCTCAGGTCATGATCTCGTGGTCCATGAATTCAAGCCCCACTTGAGGCTCTGTGCTGACAGCTCAGAGCCTGGAGCCTGCTTCGATTCTTTGTCTCCCTCTTTATCTGCCCCACCCCCGCTCATGCTCTGTCTCTCTCTATCTCTTTCAAAAATAAATAAATAAATAAATAAATAAATAATCCAAAATACTACAGAGAAAAATAATTGCTAGAACTGATAAGAAAATTCAATAAGGTCACAGGATAGAAAACGTTGCGTTTTTAGATCTATAGAACGGATTTATAGAAATCTACTGCATTTGTATACAACAGTGAAGCAGCAGAATAAGAAATCAAGAAAGCAATGCCATTTACAACTGCAACAAAACCAATAAGATACCTAGGAATAAACCTAACCAAAGAGGGAAAATATCTGTATTCTGAAAACTATAAAATACAGATGAAATAAATTAAAGATGACACAAAGAAATGGTAAAACATTCCAATGTCATGGATCAGAAGAACAAATATTATTAAAATATGTATACTACCCAAGGTAAGCTATATAGTTAGTGCAATCCCTATCAAAATGCCAACAGTATTTTTCACAGAGCTAGAACAAACAATCATAAAATTTGTATGGAAAAACAAAAGACCCCAAATAACCAAAGCAATCCTGAAAGAGAAAACCAAAGCTAGATGTATCACAATTCCAGACTTCAAGTTATATTACAAGGCTATAATCTTCAAGATAGTATGGTAAAGTCACAGAAACAAACACATAGATCAAATGGAACAGAATAAAAAACTCAAAAATGAACCCACAATTATATGGTCAACTAATCTTTGACAAAGCAGGAAAGAATATCCAATGCAAAAAAGACAGTCTCTTAAATAACTAGTGCTGGGAAAATTGGACAGCAACATGGAAAAGAGAGAAACTGAAGCACTTTTTAACACTATACACAAAAGTAATTACAAAATGAATGAAAGACCTAAATGTCAGAACGGAAACCATGAAAGTCCTAGAGGAGTGCACAGGCAGTAACTTCTTTGACATAGAACTTAGCTACTTCTTACTAAATGTATCTCCTGAAACAAGGGAAATAAAAGCAAAAATAAACTATTGGGACTTCATCAAGATAAAAAGCTTCTGCACAGAGAAGGAAACAATCAATAAAACTAAAAGTCAACATACAGAAAGGGAGAAGATATTTGTAGATGACACATCTGATAAAGGGATAGGATCCAAAATATACAAAAAAATAAAAACGTATAAAACTAAACACTCAAACAACAACAACAAATAATAATAATAATAATAATAATCTGTTTAAAAATGGTCAGAAGACATCAATAGATATTTTTCAGAAGTAGGCATGCAGATGGCTAATAGACACATGACATGATTCTCAACATCAGTTATCATCCAGTAAATACAAATCAAAACTGCAATGAGATATCTCCTCCCAACAGTCAGAATGTCTAAAATTAACAACACAGGAGAGAACAGGTGTCCCAGTGGGCAGTGATTAATGAATGGATAAAGAAATGTGGGAGATATATATAGTTCAGCCATAAAAAAAAAAATAAACCTTGCCATTTGTAATAATGTGGGTGGTGCTTAGTCATAGAAAGACAAATACCATATGATTTCATTCATATGTGGAATTTAAGAAACAAAAAGATGAAATTAGGGGATAAAAGAGAGATAGAGGCAAACTAGGAACGAGACTCTTAACTGCAGAGGGAAAAACTGAGGGTTTCTGGAGAGGAGGTGGGCAGGGAGATGGGTTAAATGGGTGATGGGGATTAAGAAGGGCACTTGCTGTTATAAACACTGGGGGTCATAAGTAAGGGATGAATCACTAAATTTTACACCTGTAACTAATGTTACACTCTATGTTAACTAACTGGAATTTAAATAAAATTATGAACAAAATATGCTGAAAATCATTTCAGCAGTTTGTATTTTCTTTGTAAATTACTCATATTTTATTCACACATAGACATGTTGCTTTTATGGTAACAAAATGAAAATGATCTTTTCCAAAGGGTGAAGTATAAGCCAACAACTTTGAAGAAGTTTAATTCTCTAGAGTCTTTACAAATTTTCAGTTAAGAAAATTCATGTTTATTTTATTTTTTAATGTCTATTTATTTATTTGGAGGGAGAGGACGCATATGAGTGCACTAATGGAGGAGGGGCAAAGAAAGAGGGAGAGAGAACCCCAAGCAGACTCTACACTCAGTTCAGAGCCCAATGAAGGGCTCGACCTCATGACCATGAGACCATGACCGGAGTCGAAATCAAGTCAGACACTCAACCCATTGAGCCACCAGGCACCCAGGAAAATTCATGTTTACTTAAAAAATACACCATTAACATTTACTTTTAGAACTGATAAATTGAGATGTTTCTCTTGGAGAAATAATGGAATTTACAGATGTCACTATAAATAGAAAGCTACGGACTGCATTTAATAGGCTGGCTGTCATTAGCTGTAAGTGGAGGATAAATTATTTTGTTTTCTTTCTTACATGAAGTTAACTAGCTTCCCTTGGGATCCAACTTAAAACTTTGCCTCTGTTAATAAATAGACTTAACTTTACTACCTGAACGCTACTCTGGATTTGTAATTCCTGGCAAATAATCTTTATTTATCCTACCCTCTACTTCCACTATATGTAGTATAAATTTGGGATAATTAAGAAAAGGAATGAAATATGAATAATTGATATGCTAAAATTAATAACATAAAATCAGGGGAACAGCTTTTGCATATCAGCCATAGCTGTCTCTTTCTATTCAACATAACGTCCAGGAAACTGAGGAGCATATTGTCAAGAAAAGACAATTTATGGGTAGTGTTAAATATGATGAATTCTAGTGGTTGACAAGTGGCTATGGTTCTCATGCTGTCTCCTTTACTTACAGGTGGAGATTTGATATTTCGACTCTGTCCAGGAAAATTCATTTATCAGTTGCCAGTACAGAGGAGACTATGAAAGAAAACATTTCCTAACAAAAAAGATAGGGCAGGTATGTCAACTGCTCTTTCCTCCTAAGCCCACTCTCTTCCACAAATATAGAGTTGAAATTCTTCCTGTAGACATTCTCTGTCTTTCACTGTCTCCTTCTCTCTCTCTCTCTCTCTCTCTCTCTCTCTCTCTTTGTCTGTCTGTCTGTCTGTCTCTCTCTCTGTTCTCTGTCCTTTTCTCTGTGTTTCACTCTCTCACTTTCTGTCAATGGGCTGTCTTTCTCTGTCTCTTTGTTTCTCTCTCCCTCTCTCTGTCTCTCTTTTCCTTCCTCCCCATCTCCTGTCTTGTTGGTGTGTGAGTCCCGTGATCTAATCACCTAGTATCTTAGGTTGTGCAAAGAGAAAAAAAAAAAGCTGAATAGAGAGTTGGAAAAAGAACAAAGAAAATCTTTCACATGGAAGTCTACAAGGAACTAACAAAAAAGGAGACCTACAGGCAGGACCAAAAGACACACTAGAAATATGAGTTAGTGGAGAAAAGAGAGGTGTTAAGGTACTGGGAGTTTAATTGACTCTATGCAAACTTCAAGCTATATCATATACGTTTATGTTCCTCTGTGTTTAAGTCTTCTCATAAGATTAAAGATCCTCGGGGCGCCTGGGTGTCTCAGTCGGTTAAGCGTCCGGCTTCGGCTCAGGTCATGATCTCACGGTTCGTGGGTTTGAGCCCCGCGTCAGGCTCTGTGCTGACAGCTCAGAGCCTGGAGCCTGTCTTCAGATTCTGTGTCTCCCTCTCTCTCTGACCCTCCCCTGCTCACGCTGTCTCTCTCTGTCTCTCAAAAATAAAAAATAAAAAAAAATTAAAAAAAAGATTAAAGATCCTCATAAGCATTTTATTTTCTTTTTATTTGGTTAGCGTTGTGGTGTTTTGTTCATAGCAGCTAGCATTTGTGTCTGCGTGGTGTGCAAGGTGAGTCAACACATTACATAACCAGCCTATATCTTCCATTTCAGCACAGTCTAGAAAAATTTATTCAAAGATTTTGATAAAGAACACAAGTGTATCACTGAAAATATATACCCATAAATGAGACATAGGCCCATAAACAATTTCACACTACCTTTAAAATCGTAAAAAAGCTTAGCTTTGAAACAAGTTGATTGTTTTTCTAAGGCTGTTACTATAAATTTGGAAGTTCAATTATTTAGAGGATTAATTATATTATTCTGCTAATATTGAAGTAGTGAAAGTAATTAAAATAATTAAATTTTGTGTGTTATTGTACTTTTATGACATTTTATTTTCCATAGGGATTAGGAATGAAAACAAAGAAATCAACCCTTTGTCTTGCTAAAT
>CM053572.1:3264417-3289539 GCA_028646485.1 Cryptoprocta ferox
CTGCAGGTATAGACCTTTCCTCTGCTGTCTTATTGCCAGTTATTTCAAATGCAGCATATGACAAGAGCTTATTAATACTGTAGTGTAATCAACATCCGTTAGTGATAATGAAACTCATCCTACACAATGGTCTTTTTCTCTCTTGTCTCCTTCACACCAGCCACGAAGGTTTTCAAAGGTAAGTACAGGTTTATTTGTTAATTTTTCTTTATATTTTGTATTTTCTTTATTATTTTGTATTATATTGCAGTATTTAATATTTTTATATGAATATTTTTGTGTTGTGGAACAAGTCATCTGAGTTTCCATTATTTATTATGGGGAAATTGGCTTTGATATACAAGTGCTTTGGATTACAAACATGTTTCCGGAACAAATTATGCTCGTGAACCAAGGCTTTACTGTATTTATTTTTTTCATATTTAAAATAGCACTGGTCATAATTCATATATTACAAAATTACTTTTAATGCTCTCTTCATTAGAGCTTTTATAGCATCTTAGAGCAAATTTGGACTTCCATCCCCAACAAACTTGAGGGTTGGTAGGACACAAAAGGTTTTGCTCAGACCCTAATTCTGTTTGAAAAAAAAAAGGAGAAATATTATAAGCCCTTTCTAATCTCTCTAAGAGCAAAAAAAGTGAATGCAGCTTATTAGATGTCACTTAAAAGTTAAGAACCGAAGTTTTGCCTAACAAAAACATTCCAAAGAACAGAAAAGTCTAGTCTATCAGTTGAAATGTTGTGTAGTTTATTTCCTTTAAAATATATATTCTATATTCTTGTGAGAGATGCTGCTCTTAATGAAAGGTAATAAAGCAATGCTCATTGATGTCACAGCAGTAGTTTTTGATACCCTCTAGCAACGTGTTACAGAAAAGGAGAAGATAAAGTTTACCCCACCTCTACCCAGAACATCACTGGCTTCCTTGCCCTTGAGACAGAGTCGCACTGCAGCCTATCAACGGCTCATGTACATGTCTGGTTGCAGAGATACCCAATGACAGAGGTGGCATCTGGTGAAAAACGGTTTGCCTGTGGCTGCTGGTGACTGTGGTGAAAGGCCTTCTTATAGCTTCATGCACGTGGAGACTGGGTAACCATGGCTGGAGCAGAAACAGGAGAAAACTGGAAGTTCCCTTACAGAAATGGAGAGATTTTGTTGGTGTCACTTTGGTAAACATGGCTTATACATGGAAAGTATAATTTTCCCAAGATAAATGCGTGGGGCACCGAGGTGGCTCAGTTGGTTAAGGGTCTGACTCTTGGTGTCAGCTCAGGTCATAATCTCATGGTTTGTGAGATTGAGCCCAGCATTAGGCTCTGCACTGACAGCATGGAGTTTGCTTAGGGCTCTCTCCCTCTCTCTTTCTCTCTCTCTCTCTGTCCCTCCCCTGCTTGCTCTCTCTCTCTCTCAAAATAAAGAAACGTTAAAAAAAAGATAAATGCAATTCTGATGATTATAAAATACAAATGCTTAAATGAGCCCTAAATTAATGCAGTCAATCAAATTTCTTGGATTTATAAAACTTCTCTGGATTGATTAAAGGCAAATTGTTAACCACTAGCGGAAGGCCATCATGTATAATATGTTCCCACATCTCAAGGGAAATTCTCTTAATTTGTTATGTTTAATTGATATTTGCAGTGATTCCAAAAAGAGAGGTTCATAAAAGTGTCCTCATTCTCAAATAATTAGGAGATTAAGAAACCATACTGGTAATCCTAAACCTCGTATTTGAAATGCTTCCAGCTTTAAGCTTTTTGAAGTGCTGTGTTTTCTCAACTGCTTTTTTTAAAAATATATTATTATTTAGTGTCCTTTGAATCACAACTTTCCTACAGGGGATGGATATGCCAAAACAGATAAGAACATCTATTTTTAAAGGACTTTCTATTTCAAGTTTAATAGGCTCCCAAAGTTTATATAACAGAGTCCCAAGCTGTTGCAAAGGTTTGACAAGCATGTTTCTCAGCAGTTCTGGGGTTTATGTTAGGTGGCTTTCAGTGAAGATAAAGCAAAGAAAATGTTCTGAATTCCTAAGTAACCAGGGATGCAGGTTCTTATTAATATTCTTAGTGGTGGTAAATACTCCTTCTTGCCGTTCTGCCTTAGCATTCTTTATTTTTTCTTCTTCCAGGGACTACTTGGCCCTCTTCTAGACACAAGTTTGTGTTCAGTCATTCGAATCCGGAGGATCGTCACTTTTCCCTTGTTTTTAACTCCTCTGGCATGTTTAAGGTTTGTTCATTTGATAATATCAGACTGCATCTTAAGGAAGGGCATGTAATTCAACTAAAGATAACTGTGTGTGCAGTAAGGTTAGGCTGCGTGGGTACCTGCGTCCAACCATTTTATATATTTTTATTGGTGACTTTTCAAAGACTTGCTAACATGGTTGAACTTTTACTGAGGAGGATCCCCTGACTGCCTAAGTCATTCACCGGATAATCCCGATTCACAGCGGTGGAGAGAAGGTTGGCCTAGGTCCAACACCAGGCAGACCCTGCCTTTCCCCTGAGGGCTTCAGAGCTCTCCCGCAGGAGGCTGGTGTTGAGCAGGCACCGGGAGAGTCACATAGATTCACAGCAAGTGATCACAGGTGGCAGGGAGAGTTGTGGCTGCAAAGGACTCCTTTCCTGGATGAAGCATGCCTTAATAGTCAGTGACAGACATCAATTATCCTGACCCTCCTCATTCATGTGTTTACATTAAGTGATTTTCATGTGCATGGGCTCCAAATCCTCCAGAACTCTGCTTCCTCCAAATAGTCATATATTTCAGTGTTCCTATCTCATAGAGAGTAATATTTTATTTTAGATGGGAAAGTGGGAGAAATAGTTCACATAAACTCTGCAGCTATGGCTATAAAACATAGGTAAGCAGGATCCTTCTTTAGGGAATGTATGTTTTTAAACTGTCTCAAGCTATATCAGCCCTTTACTTCCCCCATTTGAATTATTTTGGGGGCTCATCTTACAGGTTTCATTTTTGAAATTACCTACACTTCCCCCTCCCAGATTGACACATTTTACTGAACCCAGAAATTCTCATTTGGCTCCTAATAGCCCTCATGCAAAAAGAGCTACCTCCAAACTCTTCTTACAAGGAAAATTCTGAGGAATATGTGATTTTGGCTTCTTTCTTGATTATTAGTGTTGTTGCACTAGTTACTGTAAACAGTTACTGAGACTGTTTGTCTCAGTAATTCATAAAGAGGAGACTATACTAGTAGAGAACCTAATGATCTGGTTTCTGAGCTGGGTAGATTGGTTAATATCTCTGGAATTTAGTTTGCTCATCTATTACACAGGAATAAGAACACCAGACTGCCTACATTATATGATTATTTTGAAGGTCAAGGGAGACAATGCACTTACAAATATTTTGAAGGTGGTTGTGTTGTGTAGGAACACCCAGTATCATTCCTACCACTACTTCGTTACTGTCACTCTTACCCCTGTTTCTAGCACACTGCTGATAACAACACTGGGGGAGGTGCCGTCCAGAAACTCTACTCGTCATCTTCAGTGAGTCTGACTTGTTCTGTACAAGATCATATGACACTTTATACGTCTTCATTTTTGTCTGTGAGCCAGTTTCCACTTGAATTTTTATTTATTGATACCTATAAATAACTAGGGAATAAAGCCTGATTAGAGAACCAAAGGAGAAAGTAGTATCTAAACTGAAGGAACAAAGAGAAACAAAATTTTAAAAATGTATAAATTGTGCGGTCCTGCTGGAGGAATTATATATTTTTATCGTCCGTTTATTGCAGACAGTGGTCGTGTATGAGGTTAAGCCATTTAACGTATTTATTGTGATTTTAACCCTCAGCCTCTGTTCATCAGAGGAAGATGAAGTGCACACTGGGCGGAACCCTTTGTGAGGCTCTATCTGTGAAAATCGTAACATTGCTCAAACCCCACGTACACTCAGAATCCCTGGAATGTGTTTTGTTAGTAGTAAATAGTTTCCTGGCAGTTCTGTGCCTGACATTTCTGAGCAGCTTGACTCTCCAGTTTATCCCTGGAGGGCATTATTAGTCACTCTATTATTTTAAAAAATGCAGAGATAATATGTGTGTCTATATAGCATGCATGCTGAGTAATAACCAAGAGGAGTGGAATAGGTTCACAGGCTGGTAATGGGGAAGCATGGCTTCCTTGTTGTTTCACGTCAGCCACACATGTGGGCTTTTTGCTGTCCTGCCACCCCAGTGCCATCTATGTGGCCTAATGGGAAACTCGGATTCCACACTTAGCAATTGTTTTCTAAGCCACAGATAAATAAAAGAGAGAGCTTGGCCTCAGCGGGTGGATTTTCATCTAGACAGACACAAAGCTGATGATCAAGTAAGTCTCCAATACCTGAGTTTAAACAGGAATGGTTAGCTGAGGGGGGGGCAGGGGGGAGACAGGGGGAAGAGGTAACCAGCTCAGGTTAAACTGCTGTCAGGGGCTTGAGTCAACTAAGACCACAGCTAGGCCTATTGGAGGTTACTACTCAGCCATGACCAGGAATAAGGACCTTCCTTTAAGAATCAATTAGTGGTTTGTCCCTATGAGAAAACCTGTAAGGGATTCAGAGCTCTGGGCATAACTGTGCACCTGGTATGTGTGACTAATGGAGTGGATGTAGCTGAGTGGACCTTTTCGGCAATAACATGACCTAAGGATCTGTTATTTTTCTTGCAAAATTAAAATATATGTATTTCATAAAAAGTATTTGGTTCTACAGAAAACAAAGGAAGCGTTGCTTACTCTGTATCTTGAGTTGCTTGAGAATCAAGAAATAAGAAATTTTGCTTGTTTGAGAGGCTGACCTTTGCCAACAGCCTCCCCCATTTCCACCCGCATTCCAAATATACCACCTTCTGGTCAGTCCGAAGCTCTCCTGGCACTCTCACACAGGAGGCTTTTCATTTCCCAATCTGACACTCCATTCAATTATTAAAGAATGTCCTGTTATATTTAATACAGAGGTGGCTGATATTGCTGCCAGTTGTCGAATTTCGGTTTCCTATGGTTGATTTTCATGCATGAGGAACACACAGCTGCTGGGTGGGTGCCAGGGCTCCATCAATCTCTCCAGGCTGCCTTGACATCAGGAGCGAATAAATTGGAAGATCAATGACTTGTCCCTCCTGCCGCACCAGCTGCTATTGAGAAATTAATATGAGGATCACCATAAATAAAAGATAAAAGATGATATGGCCTTTGGAGTAAAATATGAAGCCAGTCACAATGTGATGTATCAAGTTTAACCAAATTAACCCCCTGGGATAAACGAGGTCTTGGGTTTTTGTTGCATTTGAAAAATGAACTAGTATTAAAAAAAGAAGCTTATATATGAAAAGAGTCATCCAGGGACTCAAAAAGGAGAATTCAGTTCTTTCCTTTCAGGTCGTCTCTCTTAGACACCTGCACAAGGCTTGGAAAACACTTTCCCTTGGGCCACAGAAAGAAGAGCAATCACTCAGCATTCTGGAAAGATGCAGCAGCTGATCTTATTGGGTGATGTGGTAGCTGGAAGCTATGTTTAGGGGATAGAGTTATTTTTTGCATTTTTATCTGCAAGCTTTGCTCAGGAAATACGCTTTCCATTAGGAGGTACACAAATCATTTTTCTAATATACCATTCATTAGATTAATGTTAGTATTGGACTTTTGTAGAGTGCAGATGTGTCTCGGGCATTTTTCCAGAAATGCATTATGTAACACATGGGTTTCCAATTCATAATTGCAAAGGTTTCAAAACCTGAGCTTCAGAGGAGACTTTGGAAATAGGCTAGCTCCAATGAAGTTTTCAGTTCCATGCCTAACCAGTCTCCCCAAACTGTGTTCCAGGAAATGAGATCAAAATAAAAATAAAATCTTGGTCTAGCTGAAGCACTTATTTTGATCTGTTGAGATAGATAGCCAGGGTTTTTGTCTAGGTCTGTTGGATATAGACTCCTTTTTCTGCATGCTTTGACCTTCTCTCTAACCTTAAAGAATGTAGATGGGTTGGGTGACTCACATTCACTTTTGGAACTGTGAGCTGAATTATTTAGCATAAGCAATGGGAAAAGTGGAGGAGTACGTGGGGAGAAATAATTTTAAGTTATATCTTCAGCTGGAGGAAAATTGGCCTACCTACATGAGAGTAAATATGGCATATGCAGTGATTCAGATCCTCAAAGATGTCTGCTTTCGCAATAAAGACTAGATCTGGACACAATCCCTGGCGTAGTCAGACATACACCTGCACGTTCACTATATCAAAAGAACCACAGGAGTGTGTTGAAAACTGCTTCAGTGAGAGACATAAACACAACTACAGATGAACAGACAGGAATTCAAGACTTTAAATGCTGGACTGCTGGCAAAGCACTCAGCAGGGTACACTCCAGCCAGTTTTCAATTGTCAAATGCTAGGTTCACATTGCAGACATGCTAGAATGTTCTTCTCTGCCCAGTCTTTTAGGGAGGATATTACACCCCTGTTAAATGTCTGCGAGTGATTGCCAAAGTGAAGCTTTTGAAAATGATGGCTGTGACCTTTAATAAGGATGTGCCCTAGTCAAGAGTGTCAGAATTTCCAATGTAATTTCAAATCAACAATTTTTTTTGGATGATATACATGTCTAACTCGTTGCAAGAAGTATCCCATGTATAGTTGAAGTTACGGACCAGCTGGTGTACATTTTTATGGTTATCTCCTTACCTAACCTTTTAGCGTCTTTTTGTTCCTTGGTTGTGGTTAAGCTTCATCTTACCTCAGGGGCTTTGATCCTGCCATGTTCATTTTTCTGGATTATTTCCAGAAAGGTTTTCCAGAAATGATTCCATTCTGTTCTTTGTCACTCACTCCTTAAAAATATTTTTCCTGATTATTCTGGTAGCCTAATTTAGTCATAATTTATCATGTTACCTTATTTTATTTCCTTCACTTACTAATTTTTCAAGAACAGTAATGGGATAATAAAAGTAACACTTGTCTTTTGTGTCTATTTATATTTAGATGAACTACTTCCCAAAGAACACAAGCTCCACAATGGCAGGGACTGTGTTGCCTTTCTTATTCCCTGTTCTACGCCCACCTTGGAACAGTGTCCAGACAGAGTCACTCACGGTCTGTTGACTGAGTGTGTAAAGATTGTATGATTACATGAATGGAGTTGGAACTATTTGCGGTCAGTCTTAATGATGGCCAGGTGAGTGATTAAATTAAAATTGTAGGTTTTGGAGCTGAAAGTGATCTGGTTAACTCTCAAGGTTGGGGCAAAACTCTCTTGTGTAGCATCTCTGACCAATGATCAGCCAGTCTGTGCTTGAACCACTGTACATGGAAGACATAACTATGGAACTGTCTTGGCTGTCCTCAGATCACAGCCTCCGTGGCAGTTTGTTCCCTATTACACAGCTGTAATCAGGAGAAAACTCTCCGATTTACCCAGAATCTCCTTCTCTCCATTCTCTAGCCTTCTGCTCCTTGTTCTAGTTCCTAGAGAATAGACAGGCCACCATTTCCTGTAAATTACATGCTTTAGGTGTGTATGCCTGCTTCTAACAAAATTAGCACAATGCTGTGGCAAAATTCACAGAATCATCTCCCACCTATACCCACATTTGTTGTTAGTATTTAGATAGAGAGAATTTGTCTTAATAATCCACCTTGTATTTGAGGGATTATAGAAATAAAAGAGATCTAGGGGTTATGCCAGAAGCAATAAGACAGACATTTTCACTTCTCTTTAATATATTCAGTGCTGGTGCTATGGGGAATTGAGTGGTATAGTCACAGAATTATTGCCATCACTTAAAAAAATGTATTTATAGTGAAAGGTATGGTAACTCAGGAAGCTCTGCCCAATGGGGAGAATGTTAGCCACATCCTAGAGTTCTCCGAGTATTTCTCAAAAAGTTGTGATACAAAACATCTCTCCTTTTTCTTTTTTGGTATGTTCAACTAGTTAAAAAAAAAAAAGCATACCTAATATTCCTGAAATATCAATGCCTTAGTTGTTAGTCTTTCAGGTCTTAAAGGACCATCATCTGGGCCTGATAGTAGAGTTACACAGAGCCTGGATATTTGGGCCCCACTGAAAGCCCCATGGAGTCATTGTCACACATCTGTTCACCAATATATATGAATGGGAAAGAATAAAAATCTTGGCTTGTGGATCAAGGTAAGCCAAAAGTCCTTTCAGTTTTACTGTGACAAATAGTTACAGAGATAGAAGATATCTGAAAACAGCCCTGGAGGCTTTGATAGAAATCTTACGTGGGATGTAGGGAATGTACGACAAAAAGAACTTTTTGTTGTGAATGCTACTGGGAAACTCTTTCAAGGACATTTAATACAATAATAATCATAGTAACAGCAACAATATGAAGATCAATTTTAACAGACTTAGAATGGTATCTTGTTCTAAGCACTGTCCATGTGTTAATTCCATGCCACAGCATGGTATAGGTTATATACCACAGTCGACATTTTTACATTTTGAAATCACTTTACAAATACTCTTTTGACCCTTGAGGTGCACAGGGAATACCCAGGAAAGCAGCATTCTAGTTATTTTGATTTCCTTTAACAACAAGCCGTTAACTTTCTGAAATTTAATATTCTTCCCAACATAAAACTTCAACCTACAATTCAAAAATTAAGGACTAAAGACAGTAAATTTATTGAAAATTCCATTCCAGAGAGCAACTGAAAGAATGCAGCCCATGAGGATATAAAAAGGAAACAAAGGAGAAACCAAACCCCCAAACTCTATGATTAAGTGGCACATGCTGAGGTAAAGGGGCACTTAATGCTTCATTACCACCTTGTTTATAGAATCCAAGGAGCCTCCCCTTCATCAAGATTCATTGTCTGAGCCTTGGAGGATCCACTCCCTCTTCGAGCCTCTAAGGTTCTATAAAATGAGGGAGTTGGAATAATTTTTGCTCTCACAACCCAGTTCTTCACATTTTATGCATCTGTGAGTCTAGGTAAATGCTGAATGTCTTTATCACAACAGGTTATTCTTTTTCTTAACCATCCCTCTCCTTCTGATTTTTATGTATTTTTTTTTTAATACAAAACAAAAGAAAAAAATACCAATTGAATGTCACTGGTCACTGACATACTAACTCTAACTTTCCATTCTCATTTCACTGCCAACTCAACAGAACCCTTCTGTAGAATTCTGATGCGGACCATGAAAATATCCTTTAAAGTTCCAGAGTCTTTCCTATATTTGGTTGTCCTGTGTTTTCCACTGGCAGCACTATCATGGACTGTCATCTGCAAATCCATCAAAGTGAAACTAAGTAATAGAACTCATATCAATGCTATTGGAGGAAGAAACCTTTGAACTGATTCTTACTGTGTGAAACTTCAGGGAGGGTCAGAGAGAGAGGGAGACACAGAATCAGAAGACAGGCTCTAGGCTCTGAACTAGCTGTCAGCACAGAGCCTGACACAGGGCTTGAATCCATGAACCATGAGATCATGACCTGAGCCAAAGTTGGACGCTTAACCAACTGAGCCACCCAGGTGCCCCAAGTGACTTGCATTTATAAAATACCCCTGAGCGAGTGCATCACACTATGATAGGCTCTATATAACCATAGCTTTTTCTTCCTGGAATTAGTTTATATGGTGATAAAATGCATAGAGAATGAAAATCATGAATCCATGTCTCCCCCAAATTGAAGACACTCATTAAGTTACAGGTTTAACCCAAACTGCAAATAATTTATTCATACTATACCAACTGAGACTGTATCGCACCATTCTTATTTGTTAAAGGAGATAACAAGGGACGTTGAGTAGAATAATAGCAGCGTATTGACAGTACTTCCAGGTTAAGGTTTGTGAACAAATTTCACTAAACTACCGTTTAGTTTTGTCGGAAATACTTTCTCACTTTTTCATTGCCACTAAAGGAATCTTACATTTGTTGGCTATATCCCCTGTAGAATGCCATTCTTACACTTATTCATTAACAGGACCTGTTATTTTTAATGCAAACATATAACAAACCTCAGTTTAATACTCAGTGCTTTGAGGAGTCACATGGTTTATTTAGGCTTCTCAGATGTGGACACAGACTTGCATCCCACGCACTGCAATCTGGGCTTGTCAAATTATTTCTTTGCAACCGTGAAAAAATTGTTCATCTGAATTTAAAGTCCAATTAAATAAATGCGATGGTCCTTGATAAAGCTGACTGGCATAACAGCTAAGCATGTTCAGGAGCTGGACAGTCAGGGTTTGAATTTCAGCTCCACTACTCGAGGCTGTGATTTAACCTCTCTGCACCAAAATTTCTTCACCTGAAACTGAGCTTCTTCACCAATGGTGATAAATAACAGTAACAATCTGAGAGGGTTATTGTAAGGAGTAAATGATGAATAAACTTCTTAAAAGCTTAAGGCAATGCATGACTTAAAAAATAATTTTTAGGGGCACCTGGGTGGCTCAGTTGGTTGGGCGTCCAACTTCGGCTCAGGTCACGATCTCGGGGTCCGAGGTTCGAGCCCCACGTCAGGCTCTGTGCTGATAATTCAGCCTGGAGCCTGCTTTGGATTCTGTGTCTGCCTGTCTCTCTTCCCGTCCCCTGCTCTGTCTCTCTGTCTCAAAAATAAATAAACGTTAAAAAAAGAAAATAATTTTTAAATGCTAGTAACTATTAGTAACACAATGTCTCTGCATTGTTTATTAAATTATCTCAAAGTAGCAATAATAAGAGCATGTTTTATCAGTGATTTTACTTTTTGTTCACATTGTTTAGACTAAGTTCATCTTGTTTAAACAGGAAACTAAGAAGAAAAACAGTTTTTAACCTGGTCAAGGAACCCAAGTCACATAATTCAGAAATATTTCTAACTAGTGACATCTGCTTCAAATCTGTCATAGTCAGAGAAAGTTTATTGTCCCAGAAAGTGACAGCCTTATATTTATGTGGCATTAAAAAATAAATAAATGGTAGATAAGATATATGTCCTTAGGCATAGTCATGCCACATATTGAGGAAAAATATCCCTGCTGGGTTCAACCATTGTGATCAGAGTCTGTCAATACCTATTATCAGAAGCAGGAAGGCCTAAGAACCATACGCGTTTGCCATTAGGTCAATCTACAGCATCGAGACTGTCAGTCAGCCTCTGAGAGCACCCTCTCCATGAGTAACTCCCTGTGCTCTTTTGAGCATGCTCAGATGGAGTCTACCATCAGTGTGGTAGAAGTTAACTCTCTTTATAAGAGTATATGCAAATTGGGGAGTCTGGTGGGTCATTCGGTTAAGCGACCAACTCTTGGTTTTAGCTCAGAGCATGATCTCACAGTTCATGAATTCGAGCTCCTCATTGGGCTCCGCACTGACAGTGCAGAACTTGCTTGGGATTCTTTCTCTCTCCCTCTCTCTCTGTCCCTCCCCTGCTCATGCTCGCGCTCTCTCTCTCTCTCTCTCTCTCTCTCTCTCTCTCTCACAAACACACACACACACACACATACACACACACAATAAATAAATAAATGTTAAAAGAAATTATTTAAAAAAGAGTATATATAAATTGAAGGGTGAAATTAACAAATATTGACCAAGTTTCTGGCTATACAAATTAGGAAAATAAATAACAGAGGTATGAAGAATCAGGCAAGTGATTATTTGGCATGAAGCCAATAAAGATGTTTCTTGCAAAGAAAAAAAAGTTTGCCAGAAATAAAAGCCCACAGCAGTGCTACTATAGCCTGGCCATAGTATCACAACAAATAAACACACACACGCACAGACAAAAGGAAGCCCTTTTTATACTAATGCCCGAAAGTACTTTAATGGGTCTTTGAAATGAGCAAAGTAGGTTCATAGGTGTCCTTTATAAGTTGGGTCTACCAAACAGGCCTGGTTACTAACAGAGTAAGAAAAGGATAGTTCTGTAACATGAGTAGTTGAATGCTCAAAGGTATTCTCAGATGATGAACAAATTAGCGGATAAAAAAAATAAGCCAAATTGTTACATTTTTGTTCCTTGTTTACTATAGTAGAAAACATATGTAGAAATACAAAGCTGCAGAGTTCTCAAAATCTGGGAAGAACATCCTCCTATTCTCCTTTAATTTAGGACTTTATTGTCCAAAATCAATGAGCTATCTATCTATACTGACTGTTCTATAGGACAGAGGCATTTCTGCTAATTAGTTAAAATATTTTGTGAGTATCTCTGAAGTTTCAAGACATAGCTTGAAAACATGAACTTCATGTTGTTTATCAAACAATTTTCCTTTCACTTTAAAGTCAAGTTATTTATAATACTTCCCAAAGGAGACAACACAAAGAAGCAAAATGTAATAAATCTGTTAAAAAGATGATTTTTTTCCGGTGAAAAAATGAGAAATTTATCCTTACAAATTTTACTATCATGAGAATTACATATGCCCAAGAAATAGAAACATTTTACATTGACCTTGAGAAGGGTATTCAGGAGCCTAAAGTCATACACAAACACACACACGTACACAGAGAAGTTGGGGAGACAAATGAGAGACCACCCTGAATCCCCTTTTCTAAATGGGTAAACAGCACTCTCATTCCTGAAAGAGGCTTATTAGACAGAAAACACCTTCACAAGGGCAGAGAAAACCTGTAACAGACACCAACCCCATGAATTCTAGCTCTTTATGTAAATCAATAAGTATATCAGTAGGTAAGTAAAGTTGAAAGAAAGGAATAAAGGAGACCAAAACTGAGAAAACCTGGGGAAATTTATGAAAGCAACAAAGTGTACAAACAACAAAACAGACCCCAAAAGAAACAGGAATAGTTCAGGGAGCCAAATATAATTAAGTGGAAAATAAAATAAAGCAGGTCTCTGAATTATAATTATCAAAACTTGAAAATCTATATCCACACAAAAACCTGCACAAGGATGTTTATAGCAGCTTTATTTATAATTGCCCAAACTTGAGAACAACCAAGATGTCCTTCAACAAGTGAATGGATAAATAAAGTAGGGTACAACCAAACAATGAAATGTTATCCAGCACTAAAAAGAAATGAGCTACCAAGCTATGAAAAGACATAAAAGAAACTTACATGCATATTAATAAGTGAAAGAAGCCAATCTGAGAAAACAACATACCGTATGATTCCAACTATATGACATTCTGGAAAAGACAAAACTGTGGAGACAGTGTATAAAGATCAGTGGTTGGCAAGGCTGTGATAGAGGGGAGGGATGACTGTAAAATGATTAGTGGTTGCGGGGGTTAAGAAGAGGAGGAAGGATAAATAGAACACAGAAGGTTTTTTGGGCTGTGACACCACTCTGTATGATATGGTAATACAAATACATATTATACAGTTGTCCAAACCTACTGATGTACAACACCAAGAGTGAACCCTAACGTATACTAGGAACTCTGGGTGATGGTGATGTTTTGGGTGATAATGATAACGGTAACTTCATCAGCTGTAACAAATATACCACTCTGCTGGGGGGTGTTGATAATGAGGGAGACTATGCATGGGGATATACGGGATATGCAGGGGATATACGGGAAATGTCTGTACCTTCCGTTCAATTTTGCTATGAGATTAAAATGCTCTAAAAAATAAATTATATTTAAAAAAGAATAGGAAATACATAAATAAGCACAATTTGATCATCATACTACTCATAAAATGCTGTTCACTTATATAAACAAAATCATAATCTATAATTCATAATCCATTGTTATGAGATATAATGTTAAGATACTGAGGCAATATACAGAGTTAACAGAATGTTAAGGTATACAGGAAGGATACAGAGCAAATCTGTAGGTCTCCATTGTGGAGAAGTTCTGTGATTTTATTTCTCAACACCTTTAACCTATCCATAGAATTAGAATTTCTGGGAAAACTCTCTCCACTTGATTTCCAGAATACCACACACTCCGGGATTTCTTGCACTTTTCTGGCACCCCTTCTTAGTCTCTCTTGCTGTTCCCAATTCATCTCCTTAATCTCCAAATGCTGCGTTGTTCCTGGCTCTGGTCCTTCATTCCATCTTTTTCTTTCCACACTCAAATGCTCTTGATGATCTCATCCAATCTCATAGCTTAGAATATCATTAATAATAATTACTCTCAACTTGTCATCTCTAGCCCAGACCTCACTCCTGAACTGAAGTCTCATATATCCAACTGGTTACTTGACATCACTACTTTGTCATTTAACAGGCCTTTAAAACTTAATATACCCTCCAAACAAGTACACAGCTACCACACATGCTCTTCCTGTAGACTTTCCAAAACAGAAAACAGCAGTTGCATTCTACTGGGTGTTCAGTTACAAAATGTTGTGACCTATCTTTGACTTTTTTCTTTCTCTCTCCTTTCATATCCAATACACCAGGAAAATGTGTCAGTTCCATCTTTGATATATAGCTAGAATTTGGCAATTTCCTACCACTTCCACTATTACTACCAGGATTAAGCTTTCATTGTCTCCCACCTTGATAATTATCCTCTCTGAAATCTGTTCTCAATGCAGTGGCCAGACAACATTTTGAGAATACACGTCAGATAAAGTATGTGACTGCAGTGTCTTCCCCTCTCACTCAGAGTGAAAGCTGAAATCCTGCAATGCTGTACAATGTCCTACATGATTACCCTCCATGTTTATACTTGACCTCATCTGCTCCACCTTTACTTTTTTCTCACTCTGTACCAGACGGTGTGTACTCCATGGTCCTTGATACTCCAAAAATATAGTCGGCAAAAGTTTCCACTTGCTTTTCCCTTTGCATGAAATGCTGTTCTTTTCAGTGTCTATATAACTTGTTCAGTGACTTGTTTAGGTCTTTTCTCAAATGTCGCCTCCATCATGAGACTGGTTTGCAGACACACTAATACTCCTTACCTTCCTGGAAGCCTCCCCTCTAACGTAGAATCTCTTGAATGAATGAGTGCAGTGAGCAGTATCTGACTTTAAAAGTAAAGCATCAGCTTTGAACCCTTGTTGAGGGATGGTGTCACTAGGATATAAATAAAAGAATTAGAAGTTTAGACCTTACCATTTACCATCCATTGCCTCAGGGTTCTGCTGTTGTGAATAAAGAGCACAATTAGATGGGACTAATTAATAGCTTAAATTGATTAGGATCACAAAACTTCTGTAAGAGAAATGTGATAAAAATTGTATCTGAGATCCTTAATAAAATATTAGCAAATTGAATCTAAAAAGTATAAAGAGAACCCAGTGGGATTTATCCCAGGAATGCAAGGCTGGTTCAACATTCAAAAATCAGTGTAATCCATCACAGCAAAAGAAAAGTCACATGACCTTATCAGTACATGCAGAAAAACCATTTGACAAAATGCAATACTCATTCGTGGCAAAAACTCTCAGTAAATTAGGAATAGAGGGGAACTTTCTTAACTTGATAAAGACAATATGTAAAAACCCTACAGCTAACATCATACTTAATGGGGAGAAACTTAAATGCTTTCCCACTAAGATTCAGAACAAGGCAAGAATGTCTTCCTTTATCATTCCTTTTCAATATTGTACTGAAAGTTCTTGCTAAGGCAATAAGGAAAAAAAAGAAATAGTGTACAGATTGTGAAAAAAGACATAAAACTGTTCACAGATGACATGATCATCTATACAGAAAATCTTAAAGAATTGGCAAAACAAAACAAAAAAACTACCCTCCTGGAACTAATAAGAGATAGCAATAAGGTTGCAGGATCCAAAGTTAATATACAAAAGGCATTTTCTTTCCTATATACCAGCAACGAACAAGTGGAGTTTGAAAATAAAAATGCATTGTCTACATTAGCACCAAAAAAATTAAGTGCTTTGAATACTTTAATATAAGGGGTGCCTGGGTGGCTCCATCAGTTAAGCATCTGACTCTTGGTTTCAGCTCAGATCATGATCTTATGGTTCCTGAGTTCAGGCCCCCACATGGGATTCTCTCTCTCCTTCTTTCTCTGCCCCTCCTCCACTCATGCTCGCTCTCTCTCTCTCTCTCTCTCTCAAAATAAACTTTATAAAAGATAAATACCTTAGTATAAATCTGATAAAATATGTAAGGGATAACTGCAAAACTGATTAATGAAATCAAGGAGTAAATAAATTGAGAGATACTCCATGTTCATGAATAAGAAGACTCAAGATTGTCAAAATGTCAATTCTTTTCTTTCCAACTTAATCTGTAAAAATTTAATGCAATACCAATAGAAATTCCAGGAAGTTATTTTATGGATATCAGCAAACTGATTCTGAAGTTGTGTTGTTGTTGTTGTTGTTGTTGTTGTTGTTGTTGTTGTTAGAGAGAGGAGAGCGCCCAAGCATCATGACCTGAGCCAAAATCAAGAGTCAGATACTTACTCAACTGAGCCAACCACACACCGTGATACTAAAGTTTATATGGAGAAGCAAAAGACCCAGAATAGCCTCATATTACTGAAGGAGAGAACCATTTGGAGGAATGATACTACCTGACTTCAAGACTTACTATAAAGCTGCAGTACCAACACAGTGTGGTATTGGTGAAAGAATAAATAGATCAATGGAATAGAATGAGGAGCCCAGAAACAGTCCCACATAAATATGGTCAACTGATTTTTGACAAAAGAATGAAGGCAATACAGTGGAGCAAAGATATTCTTCAACAAATGGTGTTGGAACAAGTAGATGTGCAAAAAAAAAAAATGAATCTAGACAGATCTTACACCCTCCATAAAAATTAAATCAAAATGGATCATAGACCTAAATGTAAAATACAACAGTATAAAACTCCTAGAAGACAACACAAGAGGAAACCTAAGTGACTTTGGGTATGGCACTGACTTTTTAGATACAACACCAGAGACATGGTCCATGAAAGAAATAATTCAATTTATATATAATTAAAATCAAAAATTTCTGCTCTGTGAAAATAGCTCTTAAGAAAGGAAGAGATAAGCCAGAGTAGGAGAAAATACTTGAAAAAGACACATCCTGTTCGGATGGAGTGGCAACATTGTAAGTTCCTCACATGTGGAGCTGGTGGAATTCACTTTGGTATTGGGAATGAGGGACAGACCTCCCTTTACTTTCCTGTAAATGGGTTCACAGTCTTCTCCACCTCAGTTTTGATGATTATTTTTAGATACATAGATTACAATTTCACTTTATCATGATCAAACTTCAAGACATATTTAAAACTATTTGTGACATACTTTTCTGTTTATATATGTGTCCATTCATGGAGTAATTCCATAAAGTTTGAATTGTAGTAGCTTTATAGTAAATTACATAGCTGCCTATGAGTAAACAGATACCTTCTAATAAGATTTATTACTTGTACCTGAATACCTCCAGGTGATACTCTTTTTATCAGACTCTACTATTCACTCAATTTAAATTCAGAACTGATACAGATTAAAAACTGAACTAAAATGGCTAACATGGTTTAGTTTTTCTTTATATTCCTAGATTTAAAATATGGGAGAGTAATAGAATGCAACATTTTTAAAAACCTCTAATGACTCACATTTCCTATCTTGAATTAAAACAAAATACCCTGTGGAATACCTTTCCATCATTTACCCAGTTTCATTAATTCTGGCTACTGAAGTTAATTTAATTTCACTCTTGTAAAATGAGAGCTCAGTATCAGCCTTTTTTCTCTATTAGCATACTCAGAGAGACTTCTGAATAGTTATCTGCTAGGTGGTAAACAGTAAACGGCCTTGTCTATTGCAAATAATCTTAGCCAATAAATGTTATTTATGCTCCATTTAGGAATAAAGATGTTGGGGCGCCTGGGTTTGATTTGCTTGTGGTTCAGTTGGTTAAGCATCCAGCTTTGGCTCAGATCATGATCTCACGGTTCGTGGGTTCGAGCCCCGCATCGGGCTGTGCTGACAGCTCAGAGCCTGGAGCCTATCTTCAGATTCTGTGTCTCCCTCTCTCTCTGACCTCCCCTGCTCATGCTGTCTCTCTCTCAAAAATAAATGAAACATTAAAAAAATTTAAAAAAATTTAAGAAAGGAATAAAGATGTTAATCTGAGATCACAAAAGGATCTTTTTGTTAAAGCTAAAACCAGTTCTTCTGTGATTAGTTGCCTATGCAAATATTACCCATTTCGTTCATCTTCTCTGACAGTTGTACAGAAAGAAAACTAGAGACAAGAATGCAAGTCAAATCCACTATACATGAAACTGCACTACGGCCCCTGTATCTTCAGTGATTTCTAGGCCCAAGCCTTCATGCTATCCTTTCTTCCTAAATAGAAATTTAAGAAGCTAGCCAACACCTAATGAAAACAACTGATTTTGATTTTGGGAATTTGAAGCCAAATCCCCAATTCATATTTTGATCATTTAGGAAATTTCCTTAACTGCTGTACTGAGCCTCAGTGTCCACATATGTAAAAGGGTACAAATAACTGTTAACATGGCTTCTGTGGGGATTGAAATGCTGATACATATGGAAATACCTATCATTCTGATTGGGTGTTTTTAAAATGTTGTCTGAAATTTAAATAGATAAATACAGAAAAGAAGCAGACAGAAATGTCTCATCATCATTTCATTACCCAGACAGACATCTGTGGTTTACTGAGATGAAAAGGGGCTTTTCTCTTTAAGTAATTTTCTCTGTTCTGGTTTCTGAACACTCCCTTCAAATGCTTTCAGGGGTAGACGATGACATTTCAGGGAGTTTTATTCCAATTCTTTGTGTCTTTACTTTGGGAAATAATAGTTGCTGTGCTGAGCCCTGCTGGTCAGAGAGAGTATTAGAGTATTCTCTCTTCCTCCTTCTAGATGGTCACTGTCAGTTGGTATGGATAAGCCTTTCTTTGATTTGCTTGTGGTTAGTGTTTTCGTCTGCTGGATTTCTGAAACATTTTTCATATTTGCTTGTTCAGACAGAGAGGAGCTAAGGGCGATATTTTAAAAAGGCAGTCCCTTCATTTTGGAAAACCTTTTGAATTGTGATGTTGCATATAAGATAGTTAACGTATTCTGGACTCTCTATTTTGTTTTTTAGCTTTTTACTTCAGTCTCCGGGTCAACAATGGCTGAGAATAAAAGGAATTCTGATCCAGATAGCTTTCCCTTGTAGAGTATATAGAATATGAGGGAAAATGAAAATTGGAAAAATTTTTGGCTCCTTCTCCTTCTTTTGTGTCAGGTACTTCAGTCACTTCACTTTGTGTTTCTAGCATGGCCTCAGAAAGACCCTAATTTGATTGACTGCACAGTGTTGGAGTAGTTGATTGCTAGGAGGAACCAAGATCTAGACAACCTTATGTGGAGGCTATTTGAAATAATATTCAAGAGGGATTGTCCAGCTAGTCAGTCTTCTCACTTGCATTTTAAAATGAGTTCCTGAAGCCTAAAAATATTGGACCTATGTTCACTTGGAATAGAAGATGGCTATTAACCCCCAGAGCATCTATCTCTGTGTATTTTTAATGCCTAATGGGAATATCTCGAATGACCTCCTGCCTTCTGGTTTTTTTCTTTAATTTTACTTAAAACATTGTGGCCATTAAAATTTTTTTAAGTTTATTTATTTTGAGAGAGAGAGAGAGAGAGCAAGGAAGGGACACAGAGAGAATGAAAAAGAGAATCCCAGGCACTGGCAGTGTGGAGCCCAATGTGAGGCTCAAACCCACGGACTGTGAGATTGTGACCTGAACTGAAATCAAGAGTCAGGTGCTTAACTGACTAAGCCACCCAGGCAACCCAAATTGTGACCATTCTTTAATGCAAAAGAGGGCAATGTTAAAAATGAGAAAAGACATTCTCAGTAGTCTAAGGTTCAGGGCAACTTGGCAGAAAAAAAATCCTGAATGGTAAAATTGTAAAGCTGGTATGCTTGGCTGTTGTGACGTTCAATGTATGAGTTTCTCTTACTTGAAATTACAAGATGCTATATGACTGATAATTAGTCGTATGCTGCTTGCTAACTATATAGCCCATTGAAAGCCATTTTGATTAATTCTTTGAAAGCTATAGGAAGGAACCTCCATGATCTAACTTTTGAACAAGTAGAGTTTCAACATAAAGCTATGATTCAGAATTCAAAAGGAAGTTTGAAATTATGTGTTCATTTTGGCATCCCAATCCAGATGTATTTCAGAAAAATGAGTTGCCTTTAAGTCAAATGGGTGGTCAGAAATATAATTTTTTAAGATGGGAAGCTGAAAGACACTATTGCCAAACAAAACATCTGCAGTGTTGACATCTGTATTTGAGCATCTTTCATTTTCCCAAGGGTGCAAGTGATAAGTAAGCGAGACATCCACTTGAATACAGCTTTTCAAAATGGATGGAACAGAAAACATTCCCAGAGGCAGGTCAAGTTCAACCCAAGAACAACTCTCTCAGTGCTTTCACCACTAGTTAAAATACAAGACCAATAATACCTGAGCTCTCAAATCAGTGCTGAAATCCAGCAGAAGGTTGTTAATATTGATATGTTTGATATACATCAAACAGGATTCCTTTAATTTTCTGAATCAAAAAATTCTCCACAGTGTTGACATTTCCCAGGATTGTTTGGTTTCAAAGGCTGTTGGGCTCAAGATGCATTTTGTTTTAAATAATCCTTCATAAAAAATTCAGCTTTCAGTCTAATATGATTGAAACCGAGCTTCAGTGTGTTTTATAATGCATTGAACTGGAAAGACTATGGGCACTGAATTATTCAAAACATGGCAGGCGAAGGAGTGATATGTGTTCTCATGTGGGGAGGAGGTGATCAAAGAAATCAGTGAGACTTGATATGTCTTGTTATCTCATTTTATTTACCTTTTAGAACTCCTCCAAATATTAGAGGAAAGAAATCAGTATCAATTTTCACCTCTATCACGTTCCACACTTCAGTTATTAATGAATGTCAGTTTTGACCACAGTTCTCTCTACCACCTGCTCTGCAATATTTTTGAACCTTTATTAAAAATGTAAAATTGTCATTGAATTTCCAAATATGATTCTCCAGTGGCTAATTCAGCTTGTTTTATTAATAAGCGGGTTCTGATGAGTAATACTAATTTAGTATGCCTGCATGTAAGATTAAACTATAAGTTATTCCTGCTGAAGGTGATGAGATATGGCTGCTATGTGGTTGTTGGGCAATAACCTTCTTGAATTAACCCTGCGAGCACACAATTCTTGGAGGAAACCGTTACTTCATATTGTAGCAAACCTGACATCATGTATGTTTAGCAGAAGAATATGTACAAACACACACAAATACATGGTGAAAAGTGAAAAAACACATATGCACATTGTACATGCTTATATGAATTTCCAAATACAGTCCTCCAGAAAGAAAAGACTTTACTGACGATTTGAGTTGTTACAGTTTACTAATTTTATCCATAGTACAATACTTCATGAAATCACTTACCATATTGTTATTCATGCAATCCTTTGAAATTTGAGATACTAAATACAAATTGAAACAATTGTTAGAGTCCTCGTCCACAAAAGATGCTAAGTTACAAAGAACCTGGTGATTAGAGGTCAAAGCTGCCACGGAATAATTCCATACTCCAGAGACCATTAAAATACCCCGTAAGGATAGAATGTTCCTATCAAGAAACTAGCTGTCTTTCATTTATACTAAAAGGACAGAACAGTGGGGGGCTGTGGCTTGGTGAGTACGGGAGACTTTCTTGCTTTGTACAATAAGCCACAGACAATACATGGAACAGCCTGAGGCCTTTTGTCTTTTGTACCACACTCTTCCATAATACTGCTCCTGATCAATTACAATGAAATCAACAAGAGTTGCTTGAACTTTTGACAGCTGTGTTCTCCATACAACCTACCATACCCTAAAGCATTTTTGAAGGTTGCTGAGATAAAACTAATTCAAAAAATACTCCCTCCAAATTTTTTCAGGTGACATCAGTGAAGTAAGTTAGAGCAAAAAAAACTCCACCTTGATTTCCTGGCCTGGCAATCGAAGACCAGGCAAGCATAAACCTTTATAGCAAAATGTAAGTAGTTCCTAGTTAAGAATTTGGTTTCCATGGTCTTATATAAAAAATAAGTAGAGACTTTACTTTCCTGTAATCTTTTTTCAAAGAGTACACATGGTTTATCCATAAAACATGATAAAAATTCAGATCTTTAAATCTTTAACATTTTATCAAATGCTTAGCAATTTTTTGTTGAGTAGATGGAACACACACACACACACACACACACACACACACCCTACTATTCACAGTCCTAGAACTTATGCATTTCCTTTATCTACCAAGAGTAAATGGTAGTTTGATCTCTAAATACAATAAAGCATCAGATCACAGAAGACTCATATTTTATTTGATATCAGAAGAAATTCATTGTTCTTGCATAAAGAGGGAAATACCTTTGTTTTTTCTCTTCTTTCTTGTATCCAATTACTGCATCCTGGGTGGAGGGGTTTTTCTTTGTTTTTTTTTTTTTTTTTTTTTTTTTAGAGTTTACTTACTTTTGAGAGAGAGAGACCTGTGTGTGTGCATGCACAAGCACACTGGAGAGGGGCAGAGAGAGAATCTCAAGCATACTGTACTCCACTAGGGACAGATATAGGGCTCGAATCCAAGAACCAGGAGATCATGACCGGAGCCAAAATCAATAGCCAGTGCTGAACCTTCAGAGCCACCCAGGCACCCCTCCTTGATTTTAATCTAAAGGAGAAATGTTCACTTTCGTCAACTTGGAAATCGGTAACCTCAGTAGGCAGAGCCAAGTACTGCTTTTATTCAGCTGAATTCGCATTTCCAGTGATGATTCAAGTTTAACAGGATTTCCTGTGCCACTCCAAAATCTAAAAATACCCTTCTCGCCAAAGTTTCTTGATAGTCCATCACCTATTCTGTGGCAAGGCAATTCAGAACTCAAATACAATGATATCGAATGTCTTCTTTGATTTATTAATCAATGGACAGCTGTTGAGTCAAGACAGTCTTATCATTGCTTATAAAAAATTTTGATTAGGAAACTTAATATAGACCCCCTTATATAGACTAACTTGAAAGTTTAGTTTCAGAGGATTTTGTGAATGTACCAAGGAGAGAGGACCCACGGTTATCCCATTCCCACAAGCCCATAATAAATATTTGCTCTCAACGGAAAAAACATGAAGTTGTAGTATAGGATAGACTCTTGACAGATGGCTGACGTTACTGCACGGCAGCGAGGCCCCAACTCATCTGTGATCAAACGCTTTGAAGCATCCTTTTAAGAATAAACTTTTTTTTTTATTTTTTAATGTTTTTAATTTATTTATGAGAGACAGAGAGAGAGAGACAGTGTGAGCAGGGGAGGGTCAGAGAGAGCGGGAGACACAGAATCCGAAGCAGGCTCCAGGCTCTGAGCTGTCAGCACAGAGCCTGACACGGGGCTCGAACCCACAAACCGTGAGATCATGACCTGAGCTGAAGTCGGACGCTCAGCCGACTGAGCCACCCAGGCGCCCCAAGAATAAACTTCTTACAAATAAAAAGGGAAATTTCAGTTATGAGGATACTTCCAGTTTCAGCTGTGACATGCAGAAAGCTTGGAAGTTGTCATTTTGTCCTTACGAGACAAAGCTGGACAAACTGACTTACTTTTTTTGGACCCATTGGAGAACTAATTTTGTAGGATAAATTGCCAATCCAGAATCTGGAGAAACAGACAACTCTAGAAAGTTACAGCTTGAGATCTGCTTGTCTAGAGCAGAAGTGCTGGAACCGTAACACTTAAATAATAGTTTTGAAAAATCACTGGAGGCTGAGTATGGACTAACACAAGAGTGAGAAACTCTGGTGGCTGCAGTCTTTGGAGGTCCCCCATACTTTTGTGGGCTTCACTTCTGGGAATTCCACCAGGTTCTCCCAGTGAATGAGGATCAGAGGAAGATCTCGTGGCTTTGGCAGCAGAGGGGAAGATTAGCCATTATCAAATACACCCAGATATTTTTCCATAACAAAGGCCCAGTCTTCAAGACAAAGACTTTGTCAGAGCCTCAACACAGTGAGGAATAAGGGCTTTCCTCCACTCCAACCCCATCTAAGCTCCTTTCTCACCTAAGGAGAAAGGCTCACAGTCAACAGGAGTCAGTATAACACTGCAGCCAGAGAAGAGAGTAAGGGATGGAGGTTAAAACAAAACAAAACAAAAAGCTTATATCTCTGGGAATACCCCTGTGAAGGTCACAGCCCAGAGAGACAGGCCTAATGAAAGACTGAGATGCAATCATAAGGTTATAAAATAGCCCCTCACCCTCACACCTTAACACCACACTAACAGACTCCAATGTAATAACTATGGATTAGAGCTAAAAGAGCTGCCAGGCGCGTACACTGCCTCTGAGGGAGAGTTCTCAGGGAAGCCCAAGGTCAATAACTGGGAGACAAAACCAAGGACACTAATGTTGGAGCCTTGAGCAGCTACAACTACAGCAAATGTTAAACACTGCTCAACTTCCAGCCAGATTGGCATAAATTCTCACACTAAAGGCCCATTTACCTCAGTTTCTATTACTTGACCCAGCATGTCCAGTGTCAATAAATAATTACAAGACATACCAAAGGGCAAAACAAACAAACAAAACCAGTATAAGGAGATAAAGCAAGCATCAGGAACAGACTCAGATATACCAATATTGGAATTATCAGTGAATTTAAAATAACTGATTAATGTGGTAAGAGTAGACAGTATGCAAGAAGGTGAATGATGTAAGCAAAGAAATGAAAACTCCAAGAAAGAATCCAAGGAAATGCTAGAAATAAAAATACAGTTACAGAAATGCAGGATGCCTTTGATGGCCGCATCATTAGACTTCACATAGCCAAGGAAGGAATCAGTGAGTTTGAAGATTTGTCAATAGGAATTTCCCAAACTGAAATATGACTATTCTACACTAATAATTGGAATACCAGAAGGAGAAGAGAGAGGAACAGATAAAATATTTGAAGTAAAAATGGCTGAAATATTTCCAAAAATAATGAAAGACACCACACCACAGATACAGGAAACTCAGACAACACTAAGCAGGATAAAAAAAAAAAAAAAAAAAAAAGTTTAAAAAAATAAAAATAATAAAAACCCTACATACGTAGTCATTTCATACTTAAAACTGCTGAAAATTAAAACCAAAGAAAACAATCT
>CM053572.1:3295618-3383378 GCA_028646485.1 Cryptoprocta ferox
TTGGTGGGAATGGAAACTGGTGCATCCACTATGGAAAACAGTGTGGAGGTTCCCCAAAATATTTACAATAGACTCCCCTATGAGCCAGCAATAGCACTGCTAAGGATTTATCCAAGGGACACAGAAGTGCTGATGCATAGGGGCACATGTACCCCAATGTTCCTAGCGGCACTTTCAACAATAGCCAAATTATGGAAAGTGCCTCAATGTCCATCAACTGATGAACGGATCAAGAAGATGTGATTTATATATACAATGGAATACTTCATGGCAATGAGAAAGAATGAAATCTGGCCATTCATAGCAAAGTGGATGCACCTCGAGGGTGTCATGCCAAGCGAAATAAATCAGGTGGAGAAGGACAGATACCATATGTTTTCATTCATAGGTCTAACAGGAGAAACCTAACAGAGGACCATGGGGAGGGGAAGGGGTTAAAGAGTTAGGGAAAGGGAGGGAGGCAAATCATGAGAGACTCTTGAATACTGAAAACAAACTGAGGGCTGAAGGGGGAGGGGGAAGAGGAAAGGGGGTGATGGGCATGGAGGAGAGCACTTGTGGGGATGAGCACTGGGTGTGTTATGGAAACCAACTTGATAATAAACTATAAAAAAATAAAGAACACATTGAACATTCTACAGAATAGAATACACATTAGGTCACAAAGCAAGCTTCAAAAAAATTTACAGAACGTCTAAGTCTGTAGACTTAACTTTTCTGACTGCAACACAAGAAAAATAGAAATCAACCACAAGAAAACATCTGGAAAGACCACAAATACATGGAGGTTAAACAAAATGCTACTAAAGAATGTACAGGTCAACCAGAAATTCAAAGAAATTAAAAGTACATGGAAACAAATGAAAGTCAATATATAATAGTCTTAAACCTTTGGGATGTAGCAAAAGCAGTTGTAATAAGGAAGATTATATTTATACAGGCCTACCTCAAGAAACAAAAACTTCTCAAATAAACAAACTAGTCTAGCACCTAAGGAAGATGGAAAAAAAAGTATAACAAAACTCAAATTCAACAGAAGGAAGGAAATAATAAAGATTAGATCAGAAACAAATTCTATAAAAATAAACAAACAAAAACACTAGCAAAGACCAATGAAACCAGGAGCTGGTTATTTGAAAAGATCAAGAAATTTGTTAAACCTATAGCCAGACTCATTTTTAAAAATTTGAGAGAAAGGACTCAAAATCATAAAACGAAGAGAATAAATAACAACCAACACTACAGAAATACAAACAATTGTAAGATAATATTATGAATATCTATATGCCAAAAATTATACAACGTATAAAAAAAGTATAAATTACTGGAAATGTATAATTTACAAAAACTGAAGCAGGGAAATATAGAAAATTTGAGCAGTCTGATTACCACTAAAGAGATGACATTAGTAATTCAAAATTTCCCAAGAAACAAAGTCCATGGGCTTCACAGGGGAATTTTACCAATATTTAAAGAAGCAATAATACTTATTTTCCTCAAAGATTTAAAAAAAAACAGACGAAGAACACCAACAACAACAACTTAAAATCATTTTATGAGGCCAATATCTCCCTGATACCAAAACCCGATGAAGAAAACACACATACACAAGGCGGGGGGGGGGGGGACTCCTCAGCAAAATACTAGCAAACTGAAACCAAGAATATGATCTAGTGCGATTTATTTGTGGGATGTAACAGTGGATTTATATTAACAAATTAGTCAACAAGATACAGCACATTAATAAAAGAAAGGATAAGAACCATATGATCATTGCAATAGATGGAGAAAAAGCATTTGACAAAGTACAATATCCATTCATGATAAAACCTCTCAACAATGGAGGGTTAGAGGGAACAGACTAAATATTTTATTATATAAAAGTCATATAATAAGAATCCACAGATTATATCATCCTCAATGGTGAAAAACAGAGCCTTTCCTTTACAGTCAGAAACATGACATGGATGTCCACTCTCACCACGTTTCTTTGACGTATTATTGGAAGTCCTGGCCACACCCAGCAGAAAAAAAAAAAAGAAACAAAAGGCATACACATTGGCAAGGAGGAAGTCAAACTTTAACTATCTACAGATGACATGAAGATCTATACAGAAAACCCAAAATTCTCCCCCCCACACCAAAAATTAAGTAGTCACAGAATACAAAGTCAACATACAGAAATTTATTGAATTTCTATACACTAATAATGAAGAAGGAGAGAGAGACATTAAGGAATAATTTCATGTGTAATTGTGCCAAAAATCGTAAGATATCTAGAAATAGATCTAACCAAAGAATTAAAAAAACTTTATCTGAAAACTATAAAACACTGATGAAAGAAACTGTGGTAGGTTCTCCTTTGTGAGGAGGGGTCCTGGGGAGAAGAGCGGGACGCAACGACCGTTCCCAAAGGCCGATGGCCAATGGAAGCAGGAACATTCCCAAACACCGCGGATGGGAACGTGAACAAGGGACGTTTCTCAAAGGAAACGTGAAAGGTCCCGGAAAGCAAGGGCACCGTGGACGTCCCCGAAAGCAATGGAGATGGACCAAGACCTGAGGGTTAACGGCAAACTTTATTAGGAACAGCATCTTATTTTATGCCCTTCTTGCAAGCTTAGAGAGCACAGTAAATGTTACAGTGAATGTTTTACTCAGAACAGTAGCTACAGATAAAGGAAGGACAGATCAGGAACATCATGCAACTGTGCGTGGGTATATCTCCGGTGCCGTGGTTTCTCGATGCACTTGGCTGATGACCAGGAAGGCTCTGTCCTGCATGTCCTCCTGGGACTTCATCAAGTCCCATGTTCCCAGCGTTCTGGGAACAGAAGTCTGATAAGGACAATACATACACAAGGACAGTGTTGAGAACAGAGGTCTGATAAGGACAGTTCGTCCTATTTCCCAACAAGACACTGAAGATCACACAAAGAAATGGAAAAACATTCCAATATGCTCACGGATTGGAAGAACAACTATAGTCAAAATGTCTATATTACCCAAAGCAATTTACACATTTAACGCAATCCATATTAAAATGTCAATAGCACGTTTCACAGAGCTAGAACAAACAACTCCAAAATTTGTATGGAACCACAAATACCCCAAATAGCCACAGTAACCTTGAAAAAAAAGGCAAACTGGGAGTCACACAATTCTGGACTACAAGTTACATTTCAAAGCTCTAGTGATTAAAACAGTGTGATGCTGGCACAAAAATAGACACATAGATCAATTGAACAAATAGAAAACTCAAAAATGAACCCACAACTATGTGGTCAATTAATCTCTGACAAAGCAGGAAAGAATATCCAATGGGGGTAAAACCATTCTGTTTAAAAATTAATGTTAGGAAAACTGGGCAGCAACATGGAAAAGAATGAACTGGACCACATTCTTACACCATATAAAAATAAATTCAAATGGATTAAAATCTAAATGTGACACATGGAACTTTTAAAATCCTATAGAACACAGGCAGCAACTAGATAGGTGTCTAAAAGCAATGTAAATAAAAGTAAAATTAAACTATTTGGACTTAATAAAATAAAAAGCTTCTGCACAGTGAAGCAAACAGCCAACAAAACTAAAGGGCAACCTGAAAAATGGGAGGAAATATTTGCAAATTACATATCTGATAAAAGGTTAGTATTCAAAATATAGAAAGAATTTATAAAACTCAACTCCCCCAAAACAAATAATCTGATTGCAAAATGGGCAGAAGATGTGAATAGACATTTTTCCAAGGAAGACATATAGAGGTCCAATGGAACATGGAAAAATATTCAATGTTACTCATCATCAGGGAAATACAAATCAAAACTACAATGAGTTCTCACCTCACAGCTGTCATAATGGCTTCAATTAACAATAAAAGAAATAACATGATGGCCAGGATGTGGAGAAAGGGGAATTTTCTTACAATTTTAGTGGGAATGCAAACCGGTGCAAGCACTCTGGAAAACAGTATGGACATTGCTAATAAAGGTAACAATAGATCTACCTTATAGTCAATTATTTGCATTGGTGGGTATTTACCCAGACACTAGATAATATTATTTCGAAGGGATACATGCACCCCAATGTTTCTAGCAGCATTATGTACAATAAGCAAATTAGGGAAAGAGGCCAAATGTCTGTCAATTGATGAATAGATAAAGAAGATGTGGTATAAATATAGCAGAGTAGTTGGGATATGCTGGGGTTGCCTCATCCCTTGAACACAGTTAGATCAATATCAAATCATTTTGAACCCCTAGAAAATCAATCGAAAATTAAGAGAACAATATGCATAATTTGAGGGGAAGAATGTGGCAGCTATGAAGTGTGGAGATATGAATTGGGGGATGAAAAACCTGTGCTGCTTCAGAGGGGAGGAAGTCCTTTTCATAGAAAGGAGAAGGAGAGAGTGTGAGAGAGAGCAGTGTGTCATGTTCATGCAAGGAAAGCACTCCCCCAAAACCAGTGGCTGGGGAATCAGGAGGAACGGACTATTGCAAGTTTTTGCAAACAATGCAGCTGAAATTCTGATGTTTTGAAAGTCCACGCCATTCTCTGGAGTCAATCAAAGGGTACTCCTGTGGAGAAGGAGAGTGGAGGTTCAGGAGAGGATAGTGACAAAATGGTTTGGGGATCCCTGGATCTCACTGAGTGAGATTGTTCCCCTTCCTGGAGTGCATTTGGAAGAGGGTACATTGCCTCTCCAAGGAGGAAAGACCCAGCGGACACCTTTAAGTGGCCTTTCAACAGCAGGAGACATAGGTGTGTGCAGACAGAAGATATCCTGGTCACAACTTTTCACTGTGATTCCATAAGCTCCAGGCACCTGTGCAGCTGTGCAACTGCTTTTCTGGGACAAAACCGTATCAGGCACAGTGCTGCGTGGCTCTCCTCCTGAGGAGGTATGAGTCCACACCTTCCTGGGTCCGTTAAGACTTGAAGTTTTGAATCCGGGCTGTATCCCAGAGATAATACATAAGAGAGCTGTTGCACCATGTATGTTGATGGCCAGGGTACAGATGGGTTGAAGACAGGGACCTGATGGAAGCCTGGGACACAAGTGGGAATAGTGTTCCCTTTTCTATGAGGGCTTGCTGAACAGTGGATGGGTGGGAGATGCCCTCCCTGGGGAAAAGAGAGCAGAGTGACCCCAACTTACCTCTGCCCACCAACATAGTCGGACTTCAGTGACCAGTACAGCACCTTCAGTGGAGGCTGGAGCTGCTTACACCAAACACAACTTCTGCCCTGCCCCCCCTACCCACACCAACAGTGCATCTTTACTTGGGCAGACCTGATTTTTAGCCAGTGCAGGGGGCCTCTTCCCCAGAAGACACACAGGCCACGCACATGCACCAAGTCTACTGAAGAGTCAGCTTCAGTTCTGCTGAAAATCGGATGAGGATTTTTTCCCTTTATCTTTTTCTTTCTTTCTTTTCCTTTCTTTCTTTCATTCTTTCATTCATTCTTTCTTTCTTTCTTTCTTTCTTTTCTTTCTTTCTTTTCTTCCTTTTTCTTTTTTTCTTTGTCTTTTCCTTTAGGATCAGGCTTATTGGTTTTTGTTCATTTGTTTGTTGCTTTTTCATTTCTTTTTCACGTTTTTTTGATCAGTCTCTGCTTGTTTCTTTCTTTCTGTCTGTCTGTCTGTCTTTCTTTTTCTTTGTAATCAGATTCATAGATTTTGTTTCTGTTTGTTTCTTTTCCTTTTCCCTTTTCTTTGGATTAGGCTTTTTTTGTAATCATGCTTTTATTTTAACAAACAAATAAAAGCACACCTAGTTGAAGGCCCAAACACTCCCCACTGAAAGCAAGGAGTAACTCTGCAGAGGACTGACCTGTGGGAAAGAGTAGCCAAAACGTAACAGCAGAGTACACACAGCATACATCAGAAAAAATTCCTGAAGTACAAGGCTCTGGACAATGTATTACTCCTTCTTAATATAGTATTATTTTCAGAATCAGGAAACATAACATGCTTTTATGACAAGCAAAAGATAAAAACCTAGGCAAAATTATAAGAGGAGTAATTCTCCCCAAAAGAAAGATCAGGAAGAAATCACAGCCAGGGATTTAATCAAACCAGATATAAGTAATCTATCTGAACAAGAATTTAGAACAGCAGTCAAAAGAATACAAGCTGGGCTTGAAAAAAGCATAGAATACACCAGACAAACACTCGCTTCAGACTTAAAGACCTAAAAACTAGTCAGGACAAAATTTTAAAATGCTATAACTGAGATGCAGAACTGACTTAATGTAATCACAGTGAAGATGGAAGAAGCAAAGGAATGAATGGATGATTTAGAAGATAAAATTATTGAAAATAATGAAGCTGAATATAAAAGGGGAATAAAACTATTAGAGGACAAATGTAGACTTGAGGAACTCAGTGATTCCATAAATGACAATAATATCCATATTATAGGAGACCTAGAAGTAGAAGAGTGGCAAAAAGGGGCAGGTTTATTTGACCAAATTATAGATGAAAAATTCCCTAACATGGGAAAGAAAAACAGACATTCAAATCCAATTGTCACAGAGAACTCACCTCAAACAAAAAAATAGGTTAACACCAAGACATATCATTGTGAAACTTGCAAAAAAAAACTCAAGAGAATTTTGAAAGCAGCTATGGACAAAAGGTCCTTAACCTGTAAGTGTAGATACATAAGGTAAGCAGGAGATCTCTCCACCGAAACTTGGTAGGACAGAAGGGGGTAGCATGATATATTCAACATGCTAAATGGACAAAACATGCAGCCGAGAATACTGGGGGGAGGTGTAGGGATGTTTAATTAACATTTCATATTAAAAATTGGCTTAAATTATCCGTTTGGAAGCAGAAACTATACAGCATTTTGAGACCAACATTTATTTCAACATTATTACCATTAAATGATGTAGCTCTTTTTTTCTTCCTGAATATTTTTATTATGGTAAAATGGACAAAAATGACTTTTTTTTCTTTCCTAACTGGTCTCCGTAGAATTCCAGTACTATGCTGAATAAGACTGGTGAGAGTGGGCACTTTTGTCTTATTCCTGACTTAGAGGGAAATCTTTTAGGTTTACATTGTTATGATGATAGCTGTGGGCTTGATTATGGGCTTTATTATGTTGAAGTATGGTCCCTCCCTATCCAATTTGTTGAGAGTTTTTATCATTAAAAAATGTTGACTTCTGTAAAATACGTTTTATGCACCTGTTAGATGATAAGATTTTTATCTATTATTCTGTTAATGCAATGTAGTATATTTATTGACTTGCCTACATTGAATCACTCTTGCAACCCAGGGAAAAATCACACTTGGTCATGGTGTATGATCCTTTTAAAATGAAGTTTGCTAGTATTTTGTTGAAGATTTTTGCCAGTATATTCATTATAGGTCTGTAGTTTTATTTTCTTGTAATGTTTTTGTCTGGCTTTGATATCAGGGAACTTATGGCCTAATAAAATGAGTTTGAAAGTATTTCCTGTTCAATTTTTTGAAAGAACTGTAGAAGGATTGGTGTTTACTTTTCTTTTTCTTTTTCTTTTTAATTTATTTATTTTGAGATAGAGAGAAAGTGCTGATAGAGAGAGAGGGAGAAAGAGAGAATCCCAAGCCGGCTCTGCACCATGCCCAATTCAAGGCTCAAACCCGCAAAGGGTGAGATCACAACCTGAGCTGAAACCAAGAGTTGGACCCTTACTTGACTGAGCCACCCAAGTACACTGTTAATTCTTCTTTAAATATTTAAGAGAACTCAACAGTAAAACCATCTGGTTTTGGACTTTTCTTTGTTGGAAGTTTTGTTTTGTTTTGTTTTCTGCTCCAATCTCCCTATTCATTATAGATTTGTTTACATTTTCTATTTCCTTATTATTCAGGTTTTCTAGGTTATATGTTTCTAGAAATGTATCCATTTAATCTAGGTTAAAGTTCAGAGAAATATTTTTATTATTTAAAAAAATATATACCTACTTGGATGGGACAAATAGTGTTTCCAGGGCCACCTGCATGTCTGTATTTATCTGAGAGTAGACAACAGGGTTCAGGCTGGGTGTTAGGATAGAGTAAAATACAGACACTAGCTCTCCTAGAGTGGGAGAATAATGACATAAAACAGAATGACAGTGGCAAGATGAGAGAAGCAGGTGGATAAGGCCTTCCAACGGCCACCTGCAGATTTGATCTAAGTGATGGCAGAGATGATGAAAACGTAGGAGATTATGGTGAGCGCAAGCGCACTGAGAATGATGTAACTGCCCACCGCAAACCCAATCTCCACATTGGTGCAGGAGTCACTGCAGGAGAGTCTCATGATGGGGAACTGTCACAGAAAAAAAATGGCCAACGATGTCGGGCCCACAGAACAGAAGGAAGATGTTGACAGTGTGGAAGATGGTATAGAGAGCTCCACTCAACCAGGCTACAATGACAAGTTCTGTACACAGCTTTCTGCTCATCATAATGTTATAGAGGAGAGTGTTATGGATAGCTAAACAGCAGTCATATGCCATGGATGTAAGCAAGAAGCACTCAGAGGCACACAACATTACAAATAAAAAGAGTTGAGTCACACATTTCCACAAGGAAATGACTTCAGAACCCATAAGCGAATTGATCAGTGCCTTAGGGAGGGTGACTGAGGTGTAGTATGTGTCTAGGAAGGACAGATTCCTTAGGAAGAAGCACATTGGGGTGTTGAGGCAGCTGTCTCTGGTCACAACTGTGATGATGATGGAGATGTTTCCTTGGAGGGAAAAGAGGTAGATAAGAAGGAATAATGCAGTACTAATGAGCCTTAGTTCAGGCATATAAGAAACCCTTGAGAATGATTCCAGTCATGATCTCATTTGTCATTTCCTTTCCAAGGCATTAAAAGAGAAAGTAAAAAAATATTCAAATGGTTGTGCTCTCGGTGGTATTTAGTGCAAAATACACAGTCACAAGTGGTTCATAGAGGTATGAAAAATAAATCTGGTACTCACCATGGTTCATGAGTCCCACTTACTTTTCTTTCACTCTTATTATTTCTCTAATCCTGATAAATAATAGATTATAGATCAATGAAATCGCATAAAGTCGTATTTATTAAGATATTGGTTAAATGCCTGTTGTAATATATAAGCTTTGGAATTATTTACATTACTTAAAGCAAAAGACAAAATAGTTTTATTCATTCAGTCATTATCCACTCAATAACTGCTATCTTCCATGAATTAGGTAGAGGTTGTTAGAGAGTGGGGAAGCAGGGAAATGGCTGTAACACGAGTGCTCACAGATATTGAGCAGCCCTGAGACTTTCTCACAATAGAAATCTTGCTAGGCTATGATCTTGAAAGTCACAATTATGAGACTCTTTCTGGGAAAAGCATGAAAGAAAAGGCCCTCAAATACTGGCATGCATCTGGCCTTGTTACAGGACATACCAGTACGGAAGACCACTTCCACCTGCAGCACAAAGTGACTAGTGGTTTATCACTATAACTCTACCTGGAAAGCATCATCAGGACCCTCATAGAACTTAATGTCTTAAGTAAGAATGGGAAAATAAGTGTGGAACAAAGGTCTGTGATTGGAAGAAATCCCACTGAGCAGCATTATTCAAATAAAAGGAGTTATTTGGAGATGAAAGACAGTCTCCAAATGTTTATATTTAACTGAAAATAATGCTGTAAAAACTAGCTAGGACCCATTCAAATGTGATTTCTAAACCACTGATTTAAATTTTCTTTTGAGTGAGTCTGTCACCTCTATAAATTTTATTGTTCATATCATGCCATTTGTGGTATTTTGAGCAAGTGAATTTTAAAAATTAAAAAAACTCCTCAATTTATCACTCATGACAAAATATTTTATGATCTAAAAATCTGTAACAATATATATGAAACAACTGTGGGTATTTCTGGGAACTGGAAAACGATTTTTTGTTGTTTTTTTTTTCAGATGTTAAAATTAATACAAATTGGCTTTGTAATCATACTTTTCAAAAAATCTAATATGGTCAGAACTACTGCAAGGACAAACTTGAGTTCTACTCTCCTAACTTCTTTAAAAAGATATGAAGATATGAAGGTGAAAAAGTATGCGTTCTTGAGAATGTCAATGTTTGCTAAGGCTGCCATAACAAAGTACCAGACTGAGTAGCTTAAATATCAGAAATGTATGGTTTCACAGATCTAGAGGCCAATAGTCCCAGATAAAAGTGTTAGCGGTATTGGTTTCTTCTGATGTCTTTCTCCTTGGTTTGTAGATGGACGTCTTTCCCCTGTATCTCTTCCCATAGACTTTCCCCTGTGTGTGCCTGTATCGAAATACCCTTTTATAAGGACAACTATTAGCACAATGACTACATTTTAAATTAATTACTCTTAAAAGACCCATTTTCAAATTAAGTCACATTCAGAAGTACTGGGGTTAGGGTCTATTTAAGAATTTTAGAAGAGGGGGGGTTAAGATGGCAGACAAATAGGAGGACTTTGGGCTTTCCTTGTCCCTCAAACACAGCTGTATTGAGGTCAGATCACTTGGAACACCCAGGAAATTGATCCATACAGAGTGGCAGAAGGATCTACATTGTTGGATGGAGACAGTGTGGCAGGTACGAGGTGCATGGAAGTGAATTTGTGGAGAGAAAAATGGAAATGGAAGGGAAGGGATGGAAGGGAACACTTTCCATGGAGGGACAGAGATAGGGTTTGTGAAAGTGCATCATTGAGTTGGCACAAGAGAGAAACCTCTCTGGACCATGGACTGGGGAATGAGAAGTATGGAGAGTGCCATTTATTTTCTGAAAACAGCCTTGGAAGCTGAAACTTGGAGATTTTGGAAGTGTGTGACTTTCTCTGCAGCAGAGTCATGGCATGTGCTGGGGAGGTGGGAGCTGGCCCCGGGGTGCGTGATGTGGTTATAGCGGTATCTGGGGCACTTGGAAAAGTACAGAGACCTCCTTGGAGCACTTCGGGAAGAGGATTTACTGCCTCCCCAAGGAAAAAGGACCTTGCAGGCACCTTTTATCAGCAGGGTGGAGAAGCTCTACTTGAGAGGAGGGGAGCAGATCCACGTAGTTCTGGGTCCTTTAAGAAATTAAGTTTTGAATCCCAACAGAGTGTCAAGGGGAAAACTCAGGAGAACTGTGATGCAGGGCAAACTAACTGTCTTCACTAATCAGTGAGGGCTGCAAGAACAGCATGGGTTGAGGTCCCTGGTCTGGGGAGGAGAGAGTGGGGTGACACCATTTTTCTCTCCAACATGGACACACTGGGATGTCAGAAAGCAGCACAGCAGCCCCCCCCCCCCACCCATGGAGGTGGGACCTGCTTACACCAAAACCTGGCTCTCCATGCCTGACAACTGCTTTTTTAATGGAGCAAGACTGACCCAATTCAGCAATCCTCTCCTCCAGACCTGCACAGCCACCAACTCCAGGCACAGACAATTTTTTTAAGTTTATTTATCGAGAGAGGAGAGAGAGAGAGAGAGAGAGAGAGAGAGAGAGAGAATCCAGTCAGTGAGGAGCCTGATGCGGGGCTCAAAAACCATGAACTGAGATCATGACCTGAGCTGAGATCAAAACTGCAAGCTTAACCAAATTAGCCACCCAGTCTCCCCATCAACAGACATTTTTTTTTTCTTTTTGCTCTCTTTCTTTTCTACCTCTTCATGTTTTTTTTCCCCTTTTGGAATCAGGCTTATAGTTTCTGATTTGTTTTGTCATTTCATATATATATTTCTCTTTCCTTGGAATCAGCCTTATAGTTTTTTGATTCTGTTTGGTTTTCTTCTCTCTCCCTTCCTTTTTCTCTTTCTGGGATCAGGATTCTCCCCTCACCCCTTTTTCCCAAGGGTTACTTCAGCAACAAATCAAATCACACCTAATTAAAGGTAAAAACACTCACCCTGAAAGCAAGGAAAGGCTCTGCAGAGGACTGACCAGTGGGGCAGAGAAGCCA
The DNA here is from genome assembly GCA_028646485.1 of Cryptoprocta ferox. NCBI lineage: Eukaryota > Metazoa > Chordata > Mammalia > Carnivora > Eupleridae > Cryptoprocta > Cryptoprocta ferox. The sequence goes on from CM053572.1 coordinate 3,307,562, forward strand.
AAACACAGCATCAGAGTGCATTCAACATACAACAGAAAGACTTCATGGAGTGCTAGAACCTGGACAGTGTATGACCCCTTTTTAATTTAGTAGTAATCTAAGGTGCAGGACACATAAGAAGTTTTTAAAACATGGAAAAGACAGAAACTTGTCCAAAATGGCAGAGGAATTCACTCCAAAAGAAAGGTCAAAAAGAAATCACAGCCAGAGACTTCCTCAAAACAGATATAAACAACATATCTGAACAAGAATTTAGAACAATAGTCATAAAACTAATAGCTGGGCTTGAAAAAAGCATAGAAGACACCAGAGAAAAACTTGCTGCAGAGATCAAAGACCTAAGAACTAGTAAGGAAGTATTTAAAAATGTTATAACTGAGATGCAAAATAAACTAGATACAGTGACAATGAGAATAGAAGCAGAGGAGAGAAATGGTGGAATAGAAGATACAGCTACAGAAAATAATGAAGCTGAAAAAAAGAGGGAAAGGAAATTAGTAGATCATGAGGGGAGATGTGGAGAACAAAGTGATTCCATGAAATGAAACAATATCCATATCATAGGGGTTCCAGAAGAATAGTAAGAGAAAGGGGCAGAAGGTTTATTTGAACAAATTGTAGCTAAGCACTTCCCTAATCTGTGGAAGGAACAGGCATCCAAGTCCAGGAAGCACTATAACTCCCTTCAAAATCAACATACACAGGTCAACACCATAACATATAGTGAAACTTGCAGAACACAAAGATAAAATGAGAATTCTGAAAGCAGGTAAGGACAAAAGTCCTTAGACTACAAGGGTAGCCATGTAACTTTAGTAGCAGACCTGTCCACTGAATCCTGGCAGGCCAGAAGGGAGTGGTAGGAAATATTCAATATGCTGAATAGAAAAAAATACGCAGTGAAGAATCCCTTATCCAGTGAGTCTGTCTTTCAGAATAGAAGGAAAGATAAAGACTTTCCCAGACAAACACAAATTAAAGGAGTTCGTGACCACTAAAACAGCCTGCAAGAAATTCTAGAGCATTCTCTGAGTGGAATGAAGCAGACTTCAAGGACCTGGGATCATCATCAGAAACACAAAATCTTCAGATAACCCAATGGCACTAAATTCATATCTTTGAATAATCACTCTGAATGTAAATGGACTCAAAGCCCCAATCAAAAGACATAAGGCATCAGATTGGATAAAAAACCAAGATTCATCTATATGCTGCCTATGAGAGATTCATTTTAAGTGTAAAGACACCTACAGATTGAAAGTAAAGGGATGGAGAATGATTAATCTTGCTAATGTAATCAAAATAAAGCTGGAGTGGCCATATTTATATCAGACAAACTAGATTTTAAAACAAAAACTGTTACAAGAGGGGCGCTTGAGTGGCTCAGTCAGTTGAGCATCCGACTTCAGCTCAGGTCATGATCTCACAGTTGGTGGGTTCTAGCACCGTGTCAGGCTCTGTGCTGAATGCTTGCTCAGAGCCTGGAGCCTGCTTCGGATTCTGTGTCTCCTTCTCTCTCTGACCCTCCCTGCTCATGTTCTGTCTCACTCTATCTCTCAAAAAAATAAATAAATGTAAAAAAATAGAAAAAAACAGACTGTAACAAGAGATGAAGAAGGACATTATATCGTAATTTAGGGATCTATCCATCAAGAAGAGCTAACAATTGTAAATATTTATCCCTACAAATTGAGGGTACCCAAATACATAAATCAATTAATGACAAACATAAGCAGTTATTGATAATAATATCATTATTATAGGAGACTTTAATACTCTACTTATAACAAATGGACAGATCACTTAAGAAGAAAATCAATAAGGAAACAACTACTCTGAATGACGCACTGGACCAGATGGACTTAACAGATATTCTTAGAACATTTCATCCAAAAGTAGCAGGATACACATTCCTCTCGAGCCCACATGGAACATTCTCCAGAATATATCACATATTGAGTTACAAATCAGCCCTCAACAAATACAAAAAGATTGAGATCATACCATGCATATTTTCAAATCACTACACTATGAAACTTGAAATCAACCACAAGAAAAAAATTGGAAAGCCCTCAAATACATGGAGGTTAAAGAACATCTGACTAAAGAGTGAATGGATTAACCAGGAAATCAAAGAAGAAATTTAAAAATGTGCAAGTGATGAATCACTGGGTTCTACTCCTGAAGCCAAAACTACACTGTTTGTTAACCAAGTTAAATTTAAATTTTAAAACAGTTTAACTTCTAGGAAGGTTAAAACAACAACAAAATAAGAATTTTAGAAGGGATAATAGTCAATAAGAAACAAGGTATATTACAGGTTTTTAAAAAAATCTTTTGGTAAGAAAGACTGGATGACTAAGAACTGGCCATCTAGAAGGGCAAGAACTGCAGGCTGTATTCCTTGATATGCATGACAGTGATAGTGTCTCTCAAAGAGAGAAGAGAAGACTGACTTATTCAGATTAACTTTTAGATGTTCTCAAGCACAAATTTAGCTACCTTCCCTATAAGCATTGCTCAGAGTAAAAGTAAGCTTCCCCTGATTTATTCTAATATTCACTGAATGGGAGTGATTGAAACAATATAATCTAGTGTCATGGGACTGTAGCCTCAGGATTGCTTGTTTTCAAACACTGCTAAGAAAATGTACAAGTTATTTAAACTCTAACCATAGTTTTCTCATTTAAATTAAGAAAGTTAATTATACCTAGGTCTTAAGCTTGTCTTGAAAGTTAGGGAAACTGTGGATCAAGTTCAATGTTTTCTCATTTGCCTAATAAAGGAATTTATACACAGTAACATAGTGATTCTATTCTTACACGATAGCCTCAGATTCTAAGTAAATTGAAATCAACCAAGATGTTCAAGAGCAGAAAAACAGGAAGCTTGCCTTTGGTACTTCTGGTTGCCTCCACTCTGCTCTCTGCTGAATCTGACTCATTCTACCTGGGTCTTCACCTGGCTCACCATTCCTTACCATCATTTTCATTCAGCTGACAAACATCCAATGAGAATAACTCACATTTCAGTACACTTAAGGTGTTCTCTCTGCCAGAGATAGCTGGACTTAAAACAGAATGTTTCCTTATCAGAGAAAGATGATTTTCTCTATTCTATCTCTTTCAGGCATTAATACACGGGTGTAAATTATGGCTCAAGAATAGGTAAACTTCTTCCTGCCAAGGTGGATATCTTTTTAATTTGGTGAATCCCTGTGTTTGCATAACACTAAAATTGGTGGGTTTTTAATATGTATATTAGTAGATACACATTTGTTACCTGGCCCTAATGTACATGTAGAATCAGACCAATGCAATTAATGTTTAAATAATTATTTCTCAAAATGTTGAGTGTAGAATTATACATTGTTTGCTTTGATCTTAGTGCTTCGTGAATCCAAAAAAATAAGCTGGTGAGGTATGTAATCCATATTAAGAATCAGTGAAGAATCCAATGTGTAGTGGTAACAGAGTTAGCAGTTGCTATGTATTTACAGAAGTCTGATTTTATACAACTCTTATTATCCTTCTGACTGAATTCTTTTCACAGACAGAAATGAAAGTATATGCTTTGTCCCCATAATTTCATTATGAAAATTTCAATTAGATAATATGGATAAAATAATGTCTATATTATTACTATTTCTCTTGAAAAAAACATATAAGACTGAATACAGAATAGATAACAAAAACACAGAGCCACACATTCCCACCACAAAGAAGAATTTCCAATTATGTATAAAGACTAATATATCGTTCACAGATATATTACTGCACAACTATTTACTATGTGTTTGCTCTTTGCCAGAAACTAGGTTTTACATTTTATATAATCATCCTCACTACTACCCCTTACCTTCTTACTCATCATTACAGAATCTGTTTTCATGCTGTGTCTTGTTACTGTGAACAAGTATTATCCCTGAGGCCAAACACAATGCAACAAATAGTCTGTAAGACCACGGTGCCTTTTTTAAAATTTCATTTAACAACCAAAATATTTTGTCTTTAAGACAATGAAGAAACATCATTGGAAGTATAAAAATACTTATTATTTCTGCTTTTCAAGTGTTTGTAATTTATTTTAAAGATGTAAAACATTATCATATAAAATATGTCCAATTATTAATATCCAATACCATACCTTATGGATACCATATATATTCTTTATATCTATCTATCTATATCTATCTATCTATCATCTATCTATCATCTGCCATCTTTGAAATATATTGTGAAGGCTTGAAAGTCAAGAATAACGCATACTCACATACATTATCTCTTTCTTTATTTCTCTATCTATATGGCACATGCCATTATAGGATATAGCTCCAATAGAAATTCAGACAATAGCAAAAATAATTTAAGCCCAGTTGTTGATAAAGTAAAATTTTAAGATGCCATATGAAAATTGAGAAGGGTTATTTGGGCACCTGGGTGGCTGGATCGGTTAAGTGTCTGACTCTTGATTTCAGCTCAGGGTATGATCCCAGGATCATAGAATCAAGTACTGCATCAGGCTCTGTGCTGAGCATGGAGCCGCTTAAGATTCTCTCTCTCCCTCCCTCTCTCTCGCTCTCGCTCTCTCTCTCTCTCTCTCTGTCTCTGCCCCTCTCCTCCACACTTTCTCTCTTTCTCGAAATAAAATAAATAATAATTTTTAAAAAGAAAATTGAGAAGTGTTTTTAATGAATGAGGTGTTAGAGATTCCAGGTCTAGAAAACATGCAGGATTAGGGGGTGGAATTGTATTTTATTTTATTTTATTTCAACTTTTTTCAATGTTTATTTGTTTTTGAGTGAAAGAGACAGAGTATCAGCAGGGGAAGGGCAGAGAGAGAGGGAGACACAGGATCTGAAGCAGGCTCCAGGCTCCGAGCTGTCATCAGTCAGCACAGAACCCGATGTGAGGCTCGAACTCATGAACCGCAAGATCATGACCTGAGCTGAAGTTGGACGCTAAACCGACTGAGCCACGCAGGCACTCCTAAGAGATGGAATTTTAAATAACATACATGGAGGGGCACCTGGGTGGCTCAGTCAATTAAGCATACGACTTCAGGTCATGATCTCACAGTTTGTGAGTTCAAGCCCCACATCAGGTTCTTTGCTGATAGCTCAGAGCCTGGAGCCTGCTTCAGATTCTGTGTCTCTCTCTGCCCCTTCCCCACTCTCTCTCTCTCTCTCTCTCTCTCTCTATCTCACTCTCGCTCTCGCTCTCTTTCAAAAATAAATAATAAATATTTTTTAAAAATAAATAACATATATGGAATTAACATTTGTATAATTTTTGAATGATTAGAGAATTAAGGAATGATCCAAGTTTCCATGATTTACTAAAATTGCATAAATATCCTTATAATTATATAATTATATAATTCCAGGTTTTTACCACTTGAGTAGCTATAGAAACAAGCTCAATGTTTCAACTGAGGGAAATTACATTCAAAGCAGATTATTTTCCATTACGCAGATTTTTGCTTAAACTTCATAAAAGAGTAATATATCTAAAGAGGAAACAGTGACTTTGTATTGGGGCACAGTCTTTTATTTAATAAGGATGTGCAAAAATATACTAATTTAAATAAGAAATTTAAATTTATAAATATAAATTTAAAAATGCTGTACTAATTTCTTAATCAATTCTTGATTTGAATATGATTACAATTAACCAATTTAATTTTATCAAAGTAAAACTTCATCAATTCAAATCATCAATTTAGGTTTGTTCCTGAAGACAAAATATTCTCTGCTGAAATATTGTGTTAGTCAAACTCTTTAAGGTGAGAGTCAGACAATAGTACATGCTTCATAAGGTCTTTTTTTTTCTTTAATTTAAATCCAGGTTAGTTAACATATATTGAAATAATGATTTCAGGAGTAGAATTTAATGATTCATCACTTCCATATAACACCCAGCAGTCATCGCAACAAGTGCTCTCCTTAATGCGATTTGGATAAGGTCACATCTTGGAAGGCCCTCGTGCAGTGTTTGGAAGGAAGGTTGAGTTAAATCAGTGAGTTTTTGTCATGTAGGCATAAACTCAGTCCTCCTTAGAAGAATACATCAGATTTACATTGCAAGAAAAACAAAATCAAGCGTTCCTTCTTCCAAAGCTAAGTCAATGATCGTCTATCTTCCCTGCCTCATCCAGGATTGTTCTAAGGTATTCCACACGATTTGTGTTCTCAGTGTACTTGTTTCCAGATTCAATATAACATTCCAGTTCCTAAGAGAAGTACATGTGTATTTTAAGATGTTTAAAAAAGATGTCTAACAAATTTATGTAAATATTTATTACATAAATTTTATTTAAATTGTTTTATTTATTTTTACATTAGCTTAATTTCTGGTGTAGCATCCACCAAATCAATGATCTGTAGGCTTAGAGCACTTGACACCACTTTGTGTTACCTATAATTGTTCTATAATTTTTTCACAGTTTATAATTTAGCCTTTTTGTTTTGTTTATTTATATATATTAGAAAAGCACCTGTCTCTACTTATGCAAAGGGTAATAAATAAATAAATAAATAATTCTTATCCATATTTTTGAGTTGAATATTTGTGTTCTGGCATTGCTCTTCTCTGCCTCTCCTCCCCACCCACTATATACACAACATATTCCAAGACAAGTAGAATAAATTTGGCTAAAGAATTTATAAAAACATTTTGAAAAATATTAATGCAAACAGATATTTGACTGAAATATATATACAGTACAGATATGAATACAAGGTATTTTACAATGTATTACCTCATGTGTTCATCGCAACAACCTGCAAATACCTGCAAATAAAAACATATTTTAACTTGATTTCACCCATGAATAAGTTTAAAATGTCTTCCTCACAGAATGTTAACACTCCAAAAAATGATTACTCAGGTCTTAAACATACAAATTTATACTTAAAAATAAATAAAAGTGTACCAACCTGTTGGTTTATTCTGATTCTATTGGTTAATCATTACATTGATTTATCATATAAATTAAACCAGAAAAAAAGAATAATGAGAATAAAATAAACAAGATGGGTCATAAAAAATCTGTACTGAGAAAGAGATGGTAATATGGGTCAGATAAAGGACATATATAGGAATGGAAGTTAATTGTAAATAAAATTTGGAAGCATAAGATGGAGCTTGGAGCTTATGTATGGAAGAAGGAGAAAGTCAGTTATGAGAGATCAACTCATTCAAACTCCTCTGAAGGTGGTAGATCATCACCCTGAATGAATGCCTAAGGATTCTTCTCAGTCAGCTGTTGGATGCCTTAGAAAGGGCTCTGAATTTTTTTTCCTACTTATAGTAATGTGAACAATTAAAACTACTCACCATTATTTTTTTCCATGTCGGTAATTTTTATTCTTTAAACTCCACTCCTAAAATCATTTGGGGACCAAAAATCTACAGTCTCAAGAGCTGGATTCATTATTCTCTAGACCTTAGACCAGCAAATATGGCTGGGTTAACTTTCCCTGGGGGTAAATAGTTGACAAAATTTACAAGAACTCATCAAATTAATCAAGTCAATCTATCCAGTAATTAGTCATCCAGCCGGTATGTGTAAATCCACATTAAGTACTTATTTACTTTTAGAAGAGGATCCAAACTAGGGAATAGGAAAATTGATATCTGAACTATTTGGATTTATTTTACAGGTCAAATGCATTTTGTGAAGCCATGTTTCAAAAAGGTATATTTTAAGTTTCCAAGGCACACTTTAGATTTCCATGGTTTTGAATTCAGAAAAGTTGCAGGGTACAAAATCAACATACAGAAATCAGTGGCATTTTTATATACCAATAACGAAGCAAAAGAAAGGTAAATCAAGAAACTAATCCCATTCACAATTGCACAAAAAAAAAAAATACCTAGGAATAAGCCTAACCAAAGATGTAAAAGATCTGTATGATAAAAACAATAGAAAACTTATGAAGGAAATTGAAGAAGACACAAAGAAATGGAAAAACATTCCATGCTCACGGATTGGATGAATAAACATTGTTCTAATGTCATTATTACCCAAAGAAATCTACACATTCGATGCAATCCCAATCAAAATTGCGCCAGCATTCTTCTCAAAGCTAGAACAAACTATCCTAAAATTCGTATGGAACCACAAAAGTCCCCGAATAGCCAAAGTTATACTGAAGAAGAAAATCAAAACGGGAGGCATCACAATCCCAGACTTTAGACTCTACTACAAAGCTGTCATCATCAAGAGAGTTTGGTTTTGGCACAAAAATAGACACAGAGACCAATGGAATAGAATAGAGAACCCAGAACTGGACCCACAAATGGATGGCCAATTAATCTTTGACAAAGCAGGAAAGAGGATCCAATGGAAAAAAAGACAGCCTCTTTAGCAGGTGGTGCTGGGAGAACTGGACAGCAACATGCAGAAGAATGAAACTAGACCACTCTCTTACACCATACACAAAAAATAAACTCAAAATGAATGAAGGACCTGAATGTGAGACAGGAAACCATCAAAACCCTAAAGGAGAAAGCAGGAAACATCCTGCTTGACCTCAACAGCAGCAATTTCCTACTCGACACATCCCCAAAGGCAAGCGAATCAAGAGCAAAAATGAAGTATTGGGAACTCATCAAGATAAAAAGCTTCTGCACTGCAAAGGAAACAATCAAGGAAACTAATAGGGAACCGTCGGAATGGGAAAAGATATTTGCAAATGACATATAGGATAAAGGGCTAGTATCCAAAATCTACAAAGAACTCACAAAACTCCACACCTGAAAAACAAATAATCCAGTGAAGAAAGGGGCACAAGACATGAACAGACACTTCTCCAAAGAGGACATCCAGATGGCCAACAAACACCTGAAACGATGCTCAGCGTCACTCATCATCAGGGAAATACAAATGAAAACCACACTGAGATACCACCTCATGACAGTCAGAGTGTCTAAATTGAACACATCAGGAGACTATAGATGCTGGTGAGGATGTGGAGAAACGGGTACCCTCCTACACTGTTGGTGGGAATGTAAACTGGTGCAGCCGCTCTGGAAAACAGTCTGGAAGTTCCTCAAAAAACTATCAATAGAACTCCCCTATGACCCAGCAATAGCACCGCTGGGGATTTACCCAAGGGATACAGAAGTGCTGATGCATAGGGGCACATGTACCCCAATGTTCGTAGCGGCACTTTCAACAATAGCCAAATCATGGAAAGAGCCTAAATGTCCATCAACTGATGAATGGATCAAGAAGATGTGGTGCATCTATACAATGGAATACTACACGGCAATGAGAAAGAATGAAATCTGGCCATTCGTAGCAACGTGGATGGAACTTGAGGAAGTCACGCTAAGTGAAATAAGTCAGGCAGAGAAGGAAAGATACCATATGTTTTCACTCATAAGTGTAACAGGAGAAACTTAACAGAGGACCATGGGGGAGGGGAAGAGGGAAAAATAGTTGGGGAGAGCAGGGGAGGCAAACCATGAGAGACTCTTAAACACTGAAAACAAACTGAGGGCAGAAGGGGGAGGGGGAAAGGGGAAGGGGGGTGATGGGCATGGAGGAGCGGACCTGTGGGGATGAGCACTGGGTGTTATATGGAAACCAACTTGACAATAAACTTTAAAATAAATAAATAAATAAATAAACACACATTTAAAAAAATAAAATGAATCTTAGATTTCCATGGTTTGTCTGATCCACGCTTTTCCAACTAAGTAATTCATATAGCTCATAATCATTTACACTTAAAGAAAACTTTGAACATAGTATATATTATTATTATGACATAATATCTATTAATTTACCATCTCTTGTTATGTAAATGTAACAGTACACAGTGAAATAGATTTATGGTTTTAACCTAATCAAAGTAATTAAGTATCACTTTTAAATCTGCTTAAGAAAATATGATGTCTAATATGATGGAGGCATATTGTTTTCAATCACTTAGTTGTGTTTTAAAATAAAAATAAAATTGGCTATATCCACACCAAAATGGTAACAACATTCATCTCTGTAGAAATGAAGATTTTATCTGAATTATTAAAATACAACCAAAGTAAATGTTAACATGGTGTATTAGTAAGGGGACCCTGAGCTTGTCCAATCCCTGAAACACAGCTAGATCAGCATCAAACTATTTTGAACACTTATGAAATCGACCTGAGGATTAATGCAACAATCTACATAATTTGAGCCAGAGAACTTGGCAGGTATGCAGTACATAGGCGTGAATTGGGGGAGAGAAAAGCCTTGGAGCCACAGGGAGAGAGGGGGAAAGGAGCATTTTCCAGGAGAGAAGACAGAGAGAAAGAGAAAGGGGGAGAAAGTGCATCACATCAGGATCGCGCAAAGAAAAGCACTCACCCTCAAAGTAGATGGAGAGAAACAAATAGAGAAAGACTAAAAACATTCGCAGGGGACTGCACAAGAAATCTGTTCCTCAAAACATTGATGGAGAGAAAGGAGAGGATTCCAATACAACTAAATTTCTCTAAATAGTAGAGTGCATACTCTGACATATCAGAGCTAGTTCCTGTTGGTACTCCACTGAGGAAGTATAGAAAATCCCCAGAGCAGCACCCTGGTCTGAGGGGTCCATGGGCTACACACTTTCTTTGCTTCTGTTTTTGCTTCTGTTGTATTTCTTTCTTTCTTTCTTTTCTCTCTTTTGGGTACAAACAGAGCAAATTTTTTATTCTATTTTATTTTCTTTATTTTACACTATTTTACTATTTAAATTATTTTTAATTTTTTCTTTTACGTTTTTTCATTCTATTTTTTCTTTTTCTTTTTCTTTTTTTTAATTTTAAAAAATTTTAAAAATGTTTTTATTTATTATAGAGACAGAGAGAAGCAGAACATGAGTGAGGGAGGGGCAGAGAGAGAAGGAGACACAGAATCTGAAGGAGGCTCCAGGCTCTGTCAGCACAGAGCCCGATGCGGAGCTCAAACCCAAGAACCGTGAGATCATGACCTGAGCCGAAGTCGGCCGCTTAACCAACTGAGCCACCCAGAAGCCCCTCGTTTTTCTAATATAAATTTTTAAATATTTATTTATTTTTGAGAGAGAGAGAGTGTGTGTGTATGTGTGTGTGTGAGCAGGGAAGGGTGAGAGAGAGGGAGACACAGAATCCAAAGCAGACCCCAGGTTCTGAGTTATCAGCACAGAGCCCAACATAGGGCTCAAACTCATGGAATGCAAGATCAGGATTGAGTGGGAGTTGGACACCTGACTGAGCCACCCAAGCGCCCCTCTATTTTTCTTTTTTCTATCAAGGTTCTCTCAACAAGCAGACAGAAACATTTATAGGATCTAGTGTTGTTTATTTGATTTTCTTTTGTTTTGTTTCTAATGTTTTAATTTTTATTCTTTTTCTTATTAATTCTTTTATCCTTCAAAATGACAAGACAGAGGAATTCACCCTTAAAGATAAAACAGGAGGAAATGAGAGCCAGAGATTTAATCAACACAGACATAAGTAAGATAACTGCACTAGAATTTAAAACCACAATTATGGGGGAGGGTCCAAGATGACGGAGAAGCATGGAAGATTTTTTTGCCTCTCTCATCCCTGAAATGTAGCAAGATCAACACCAAACAATCTTGCACACCTAGAAAACTGATTTGAGAGTTAACGCAACAATCTGCACAACCTGATCCACAGAATTCAGCCGGTACACAGCATGGAGAAGGAAACTGGGGGAGAGAGAAGCTGTGGAGGGTAGGGAGCTTTTTTTGCTTGTGGAGAGAGGACAGAGATGGGGTAAAGTATTGGGAAAGCACTCCCCTGAAAAGTAGCTGGAGAGAAAGAGAAAGAGTGGAAAAACTCAAAAGGGACTTAACAAGAAAGGGAGAAAGGAGAGAGTTTAAATACCATTAATACTCTATAAACAGGGGAGGACAGAGTTTGAAAGTCTGCAGCTCGAAACCTGTCAGTGCTCTGGTGTGTGTGTGGGGGGGGGGGCTAATTGCAGGAGCAGAGGCAAGGTGTAATGGATCCTCGGGCCATATGAGGAGAGGTGGTTCCCCTGCTGAGAGGACATTTGGTAGAGGCTGTGCAGCTTCCCCACAGGCAAAGGTCTCAGTGGACCCCAGAGAACAGCTACATTTGCTGGTGTTGGAACAGAACGTTGAGGATGAAACCTGGAGCCAGATGTGTGTTGTAATTTACAATAATTACTGAAATGCTGCTGCTACACTATCATGCAAACTTTTTCTGGGGCAGGCTGGCAACTGGCTACAGTCTCTGGGTATCTGCAGCAGCACAGTTGCATGAACGTTCCTAGGAGTAGGCTGGCACTGGGCCATTGCTTAGCAAGCAATGATTCCCTCCCCCAGAGAATCAGCGTGGGTCAAAGGTGCAGGGTCCACAGAAGTGAGGGGGTTGGAAACATGGTCACATCTGAGATAAAACTTGAGAGAGAGGTGCCGCCTGGCACACTGATGGTTTGGTCAAGGACAGTGTAGAAGCAGGGGCAGAAGCCGGACACAAGGAGGGGTGCTTGATTATGGGTCAATGAGAACACAGAGTTTAACAGGAGAGATTGGGTAACTGGGTGACACCATTTTCACCCCCTCCCATGCATGCACGTACACGAGTACATGCACCACAATCCTCTGCCCCAGTAAACTAAGCAGTGTCATCTAGTGGAAAATGGAGCCATTACACCAAGTCCCATCCAACTGTGCCAACTGCACTCTAGAGAAATGCCACAAGTCACTCTGCCTGATTAGTTTACCAACTATAAAGAACTTCATATTTTGACTTCTAGGAGAAACTGAATGTAATTTCAAAAGTATTTCATCCTGATCTCTGTTCCATCTATTCATTTTCTTTTCTTTCCCTTTTCTTATTCTTGTATACAGAAAGAGAAAAAAATTACTTTTATTTTCCATTTTTATAAAAAATATTTTTCTATACTTTTTCCTATTGCATATATTTTACTTTTTTGTAATTTTTAATTCTATTTTACTTTCATCATTTCATTTTATTCTAATTTATTGTATTGATTTTTTAAATTTTCAAACATTTTCCTTTCCCCTCCTTTTTTTTCTTTTCTTTTCCTTCCCTTTTTTCTCTTGTCTATCAAGCTTTGTTCAATAACCAGACCAAAAGACACCTAGGATCTAGATCCTTCATCTGACTTGTTTGTGTTGTTTTTAATTATTTACTTTTTATTTATTTATTTTATTAATTATTTTTCTTCCTTCCAAATAATGAAACAAAGGAATTCATCCCGAAAGAAAGACCAGGAAGAAATGACAGCCAGGTACTTAATCATCACAGATACAAGGAAGATGTCTTAACCAGAATTAAAATCATGATAATAAGAATGCTAGCTGGGTTTGAAAAAAGCATAGAATCCCTTTCTGCATAGATGAAAGAAGTAAAATCTAGTCACGATGAAATTCAAAATGCAATGAGATGCAATCTCAAGTGGATGCCTCAGCAGCAAGGATGGATGAAGCAGAGTAGTGATTCAGCAATATAAAGGACAAATTTATGGAGGGTAGTGAAGCAGAAAAGAGGGAAACTAAGGCAAAAGAGCATGCTATAAGAATTAGAGAACTCAGTGACTCATTAAAAAGGAATAACAGCCGAATCATAGAGGTCCTAGAAGATAAAGAGAGAGAAAAGGAGGTAGAAGGTTTATGTGAGCAAATCATAGTGGAAAACGTTCCTAACCTGGAAAAAGATACAAAATCAAAATATAGGAAGCACAGAAAGCTCAACCATCAAAGAGGCATATCATAGTCAAATTCACAAAATACTCAGGCAAGGAAAGAATCATGAATGCAGTAAAGGAGAAAAAAAAGTCCTTAACCTACAAAGGAAGAGAGATGAGGTTTGCAGCAGACCTATCTACAGGAATTTGGCAGGCCAGAAAGGAGTAGCAGGATATATTCAGTGTGCTGAATTGGAAAAATAGACAGCCAAGAATTCTTTATCCAGCAAGGCTGTCATTCAAATAAGAAAGAAAAAATGATTCCAAGACAAACAAAAACTAGAGTTTGTGACCACTAACCCAACCCTGCAAGAAATTTCAATGGGGACTTAAAGACAAAACAAAACATACCAAAAGCAACAAAGACTAGAAAAGGCCAGAGAACACCGCCAGAAACTCCAACTCTACAGGCAATATAATGACAATAAATTCATATTTTCAGTATTCACTCTAAAATTTTTAACGTTTTTATTTATTATTGAGAGACAGAGAGAGACAGAGCATTAGCATAGGAGGTGCAGAGAGACGGGGAGACACAGAATCCGAAGGAGGCTCCAAGCTTTAAGCTGTCAACACAGAGCCCAACATGGGCTCAAACTCACAAACCATTAGATCATGACCTGAGCTGAAGTCGGAGGCTTAACCAACTGAGCCCCCCGGGTGTCCCTTTCAGTACTCACTCTAAATGTCAAAGAACTAAACATAGGGTAACAGAATGGATAAGAAAACAAGATCCATCTATATACTGTTTACAAGAGACCCATTTGAGACCTAAAGGCACCTTCAGATTGAAAGTAAGGGGATGGAGAATTATCTGTCATGTTAATGACCTCCAAAATAAACCCAGAGTAGCCATATTTATATGAGATAATCTGGATTTTAAAATGAAAACTAACAGGAGACAAAGAAGGGCATTGTATCACAATTAAGGGGTGTATCCACTAAGAAGAACTAACAATTGTAAACATTTATGCTCCAAGAGTGTAAGCACCCAAATATATAAATCAGTTAATCACAAACATAAAGAAACTCGATAATAAAACCATAATAGTAGATTTCAAAACTCCACTGACCACAATGGACAGATCATCCAAACATAAAATTAACAAGGAAACAATGGCTTTGAATGACACACTGGACCAGATAGACTTAACAGATATATTCAGGACATTTCATCCCAAAGCAGCAGAATCCACATTCTTCTTGAGTGCACATAGAACATTCTCCAGAATAGACCACATACTGAAACACAAATCAACTCCCTCAACAAGTACAAAAAGATTGAGATCATAGCATGCGTATTTTAGGACAACAACACTATGTAATTCGAAATCAACCACAAGAAAACATTTGGAAAGACAACAAATACTTGGAGACTAAAGGACATTCTACTAGAGAATGAATGGGTTAACCAATAAGTTTAAGAGGAAATTAAAAAGTACATGGAAGTCAATGAATAGCACAACAGCCCAAAACCTCTGGGACACAGCAAAGACAGTCACAAGAAGGAAGGATATAGCAATCCAGGGCTTCCTAAAGAAGAAAGGCCTCAGATACACAATCTAACATTATGCCTTAAAGAACTGGAAAAATAACAGCAAATAAAAACCAAAACAGCAGAAGATGGGAAATAACAAAGATTATAGCAGAAATCAATGCTATTGAAACAAACAACACACACACACACACACACACACACACACACAGAACAGATCAATGAAACCAGAACCTCATTCTTTGAAAGAATTAACAAAATGATAAATCCCTAGCCAGTTTGATCAAAAATAAAACGGAAAGAACGAAAATAAATAAAATCATGAATGAAAGAAGAGAGATTACAACCAACACTACATAAATACAAACAATAATAAGAGAATATTATGATCAACTATACACCAATAAATTGGGCTATCTGGAAGAAATGGACAAATTCCTAGAAATATATAAACTACCAAAACTGAAAGGAAGAAGTAGAAAATGTGAACAGACCCATAAGCAGCAAAGAAATCAAATTAGTGTAAAAAACCTAAAAAAAAAAAAAAAAACAGAAGTCCATGGCCAGATGACTTTCCAAGGGAATTCTATTAAACATTTAAAGAAGGGTTAACACCTATTCTCTTAAAGCTGTTCCAAAAAAAAGAAAAAAAAAGAAATGGAAGGAAAACTTCCAAACTCTTTCTATGAAGCCAAGATTACCTTGATTCCAGAACCAGACAAAGACTCCACTAAAAAGGAGAACTACAGACCAATTTTCCTGATGAACATGGATGCAAAAATCCTCAACAAGATATTAGCCAACTGGATCCAGCAATACATTAAAAAAACTATTCACCAAGACCAAGTGGGATTTATACCTGAGATTCAGGGCTGGTTCAATATCCGCAAAACAATATGATACATCGCATCAAGAAAAGAAAGGACAAGAACCACATGATCCTCTCAATAGATGCAGAGAAAGCATTTGACAAAATACAGCATCCTTTATTGATAAAAAAAAAAAAAAAACCCTCACGAAAGTAAGGATAAAAGGATCATACCGCAAGATCTTAAAAGCCATACATGAAAGACCCATTGCTAATATCATCCTCAATGGGGAAAAACAGAGAGCTTTCCCCCTGAGGTCAGGAACATGACAGGAATATCTACTCTTGCCAATGTTATTCAACATAGAATTGTAAGTCCTACCCTCAGCAATACGACAACACAAAGGAATAAAAGGCATCCAAATCGGCAAGGAGAAAGTCAAACTTTCACCCTTCACAGATGACGTGATACCCTATATGGAAAACCAAAAGATTATACCAAAAAACTGCTAGAACTAAACAATGAAGTCAGCAAAGTACCAGGATATATAATCAATGCACAGAAATTGGTTGCACTCCTATATACCAATAATAATGAAGCAACAGGAAAAGAAATCAAGGAATCTATCCCATTAAAATTACACCAAAACCATAAAATACCTAGGAATGAAGCTAACTAAAGTGGTGAAAAATCTCTACACTGAAAATTATAGAAAGTTTATGAAAGAAATTGAAGACACAAAAAATGGAAAAATATTTCATGCTCATGGATTGGGAGACCAAACATTGTTAAAATGTCAATACTACCCAAAACTATCTACATATTCAACGCACTCCCTATCAAAATAACACCAGAATTCTTCACAGAGCTAGAACAAACAATCCTAAAATTTGTATGGAACCAGAAAAGACCCTGAATAGCCAAAGCAATACTGAAAAAGAAAACCAATGCTGGAGACATCACAATCAGGACTTCAAGATGCATTACAAAGCTATAATCATCAAGACAGTATGGTACTGGCATAAGAACAAACACAGAAATTAATGGAACAGAATAGAGAACCCAGAAATGAACCCCCAAACGTATGGCCAACTCATCTTTGACAAAGCAGGAAAGAATATCGAATGGAATAAAGACAGTTCTTCAGCAAATGTTGCTGAAAAAACTGGACAGCAACATGCAGAAAAATGAACCTGGACCGCTTTCTAACACCATACACAAAAATAAACTCAAAATGGATAAAAGACCTAAATGTAATACAGGAAGCCATCAAAATACTCGAGGAGAAAGCAGGCAAAAGCCTCTTTGATCTCGCCCACAGCAACTTCTTACTCAACACACCTCCAGAGGCAAGGGAAACAAAAGCAAAAATGAACTATTGGGACCTCATCAAGATAAAAAGGTCCTGCACAGTGAAGGAAAGAATCAGCAAAACTAAAAGGCAACAAACGGAATGGGAGAAGATATTTGCAAATGCCATATCAGATCAAGTGTTAATATCCAAAATCTATAAAGAACTATCAAACTCAACACCCAAAAAACAAATAATCCAGTGAAGAAATGGGCAAAGAAACATGAACAGACACTTTTACAAAGAAGACACCCACATGACTAACACCCACATGAAAAAATGCTCAACATCACTCATCATGAGGGAAATACAAATTAAAACCACAATGAGATACCACCTCACACCAGTCAGAATGGCTAAAATTAACAACTCAAGCAACAACAGATGTTGGCGAGGATGTGGAGAAAGAGGATCTCTTTTGCACTGCTGGTGGAAATGCAAACTGCTGCAGCCACTCTGTAAAATAGTATGGAGGTTCCTCACAAAATAAAAAAATAGGAATACCCTACAACCCAGCAATTACACTAGTAGGTATTTATCCATGGGATACAGGTGTGTTGTTTCAAAGGGGCACATGCACTCCAATGTTCATAGCACTATCGACAATAGCCAAAGTATGGAAAAAGCCGAAGTGTCCACTGACTAACGAATGGATAAAGAAGAAGTGGTATATATATACAATGAAGTATTACTCAGCAATCAAAAAGAATGAAATCTTGCCATTTGCACCTACATGAATGGAACTAGAGGATATTATGCTAAGTGAAATTAGTCAATCAGATAAAGACAAATATCATATACTTCACTCATATGTGGAATTTAAGATACAAAACAGATCAATGTAATGGAACAGATCAAGGTAATGAAAAAAATAATACAGAAACAAGGAGGGGGAGAAAACCTAAGAGACTCTTAAATACAGAGAACAAACTGAGGGTTGCTGGAGGGTTTGTGAGTGGGGGGATGGGTTAAATGTGTAAAGAGCATTGGGAGGTCACTTGTTGGGAGGAGCACTGGGTGTTATACATAGGGGATGAATCACTGGAATCTTTTCCTGAAATTATTATTGCACTATATACTAACTTGATTATACAAGGCATATCATAATCAAATTAAAAATTAATTAACTAATTAATTAGGAAATAAAATCACAATTATAAGAACATTGACTGAGATTAAAGAAAGCATAGAATACACCAGAAAATCCCTTTCTGCAGAGATAAAGGAATGAGAATCTAATCAAACCAAAATATAAAATGCTCTAAATGAGATGCATTTTTTAATGAATGCCATGACGTTAAGGATGGACAAAGCAGAACAACAAATCATAAAATAGAAAATAAAATTATGGAAAATAATGAAGCAGAGAAATGGAGGGAAACAAAGGGAAAACCTCATTATACAAAGACTTAGAGAACACAGCAACCTGTAAGAGAAATAACATTCATATAATAGAAGTCTCAGAAGGTGAAGAGAGGGAAAGGGGGATGAAATTTTATGTGAGCAAATTATAGCTGAAAAGTTCTCTAATCTAGGGAGGCACACAGACATCAAAATCTAAGAACTACATAGAACTCCCATTAAATTAACCAAAAACCAACCATCATCAAGGCAAATCATCATCAAATTCACAAAATACACAGACAACAAAAGAATCATGAAAGCAGAAAGGCAAAAAAGTCCTTAATACAAGGGAAGATAGATAAAATTAACAGCAGATCTGTCAACAGAAATTTTGCAAGCCAGAAAGTAGTAGCAGGATATATTCAATGTGCTGAATTGAAAAAATATGCATCCGAGAACACTGCACCCAGTAAAGCTGTCATTCAGAACAGAAGAAGAGATAAAGAGTTTCCCAGACAAATAAAAACTAACTAAAGTAGTTCGTGACCACTGAACAGAACTGCAAGAAATTTTAAGGGGTATTCTTGTAGTGGAAAAAACAAAAAACAAAAAACACCAAAAGCAACAAAGACTAGAAAGCACCATAGGACATCACAAGAAGCACAAACTCTGCAGGTAACACAATGACACTAAATTCATATATTTCAATAATCACTCTGAATGTAAATGGACTAAAAGTTCCAATCAAAAGGCATAAGTTATCAAAATAAATTTAAAAAAATAAGACCCATCTATATGCTGCCTAAACGGGCTTATTTTATTTTATTTATTTATTTAATTTTATTTTTTAAATTTAAATCCATGTTAGTTAACATATAGCATAATAATGATTTCAGGAATAGAATTTAGTGATTCATCACTTACATCTAACACCTAGTGCTCATCCCAGCAAGTGCCCTCTTAATGCCTGTCACCCATTTAGCCCGTCCTGCCACCCAACACCCCACCAGCAATACTCAGTTTGTTTTCTGTATTTGAGAGTACCTTATGGTTTACAAGAGACTCATTTTAGACCTAAAGACACCTGCAGTTTGTAAGTGGGGATGGAGAATCTTCTATCATGCTAATGGACATCAAAAGAAAGCCCAAGTAGCCATACTTACATCAGATCCAACAACCTTACATGTTTATGCCCCCAACTTTGAACACCAAGATATGTAAATCAATTAATAGCAAACATAAAGAAACTCATTGATGATAATACCATAACATGAGGAGACTTTTATACCCTCTTGCAGCAATGGATAGATCATCCAAGCAGAAAACTCAAGGAGGAAACAGTAGCTTTGAATGACAAAGTGGACCAGATGGACTTAACAGATATATTCTTGAGTGTACATGGAATACTTTCAAGAATAGCTCACACCCTGGGTCACAAATCAGCCCTCAACAAGTACAAACAGACCAATATTATACCATGTGTATTTTCAGACCACAATGCGAAGAAACTAGAAATGAACCACAAGAAAAATTTTGGAAAGACCACAAATACTTGGATGGATATTAAAGCACATCTTTCTAAAGAATGAATGGGTTAACCAAGAAATTAAAAACTAATTAAAAAGTACATTGAAGTCAATGAAAATGAAAATATGACAGTCCAAATCCTTTGTGATTCAGCAAAGGCAGTCAAAAGATGGAAGTATATAGCAATCCATGCCTTCCTAAAGAAGAGAGAAATGCCTTAAATACACAGCCTAACCTTACACTTAAAGGACTCGAAAAGAGAACAGTAAATAAAACCCAAAATTAACAGAAGAAGAGAATTTTAAAGATTAGGGTAGAAATCAATGAAAACATTAGAAAATGTCAATGAAAATAAGAGCTGGCTCAATTAATAAAATTAATAACTCCCTAGCCAGACATATCACAAAGAAAAAGGAACCAAATAAGTGAAATCACTAATGAACCAAATAAGTGAAATCACTAATGAAAGAGGAAAGATCACAATCAATACTGCAAGAATACAAGAGCAAATATATGCCAACAAATTGGGCAATGTGGAAGAAATGGATAAATTCCTTAGAAACATATAAAGTATCAAAATGGAAACAGAAAGATGTAGAAAATTTTAACAGACCCATAACGAGTAAAGAAATTGAATCAGTAATAAAAAATCTCCCAACAAACAAGAGTCCAGAGCCAGATGGCTTCCCAGGGAAATTCTACCAAACATGTAAAGAAGAGTTAACACCTATTTTTTGAAGGTGGTCTAAAAAAATAGGGATGGAAGGAAAACAACCAAACTCTTTCTATGAGGACAGCATTACCTTGATTCCAAAACCAGACAAACATTCCACTAAAAAGGAGAATTACAGACCAATTTTCCTGAGGAAAATGGATGCAAAAGACATGAATAGACACTTTTACAATAGACACTTTTACGAAGACATGAATAGACACAATAGTGTCATGGCTAACACTCACATGAAAAGATACTCAACATCATCCATCATTAATTAATTGGATGACTCTGGGAAGGGTCATTAATTGCATTGACTCTGATGCTCCTGCCACCCATGTGTCCAGAAAGGGAACAGGTGGCAGTTCTGGAATCCCACATGGAGGGAAGATAGGTTAGCACCACCACCTGCAAGTGAGGGCAGGGGCTCCTCTCTGAGATGCACTTGGGTAGCAGGCTGTGTTCTCACAGGCATTTTCTGTTGCAAAAGAAGAGAGATCCATGTAGGAAATAGGATGACAGAAAGGAAGATGGTGGGTGGCACAACCCATGGCAGTCTGGGGTCTAGGTCTCACTCAGAGACGTGAGTGTCTGAATGCTTGTGTTGAATAATGGAGGCTAGCATGACTTGCGTCCATCTCCCAGGGATCAGCTTCAAGAGGAAGGTCCTCTTCCCTCTGCATGTGTTGTGTCTCAACAGATGACAGAAACTCTCTCTGGGAAACTGCTCATTCTGTCCTGAGCCTCAGAAGAAATGTTTCTGTGGCTCCAGTGATGTTGAACAAAGTCTTCTCCAAAGGGAGATGTGACTGGGAGTGACCCATCCGTGGGCACAGGACACCAGTGTCAGGCGCCCTCAGCATTGGAACAAGTCCTGTGAGAGTCACATCTCTTCTTCATTACAAGGTGTTACGATCTCTTGCCACAATGATGAGGCTATGGACACACAGGACTTAGAGACATGTACATAAGAAAACAAGTTTCGCTTCCACAGGTTATGGAGACAGGATCACAGATTCAGAGATGTGTCCCCACTCCACCGTTGAAGAAAGCTGCCACCCCCTCCCAATCCTAGAGCCCTTCCCATTTCCTCATTCTCTCTGCACAGGTGACTGGATGATATGGTCTCTGAAAATGGTCCCTAGTAGCACCCTGTCTGTTCCTCTTTTCCATACCCTAGTACAATGAGAACCTTTGTTCTCCCTGGTCAACAGTGAAGGATTCTCACTGCCAAAATTCAATCACTTGATGTCCTGGAGAGACGAGTCTTAGCTACTCTCTATTGTTGGGAGGTCATTGTCTTCAGGTAATAGTACGAGTTAGCAAAGCTTCCTCTCCTGGTAACTAGAAAGTGTCAGTCAGGTAGCATGACCTGAGTTATCCAGAACTGCTGTCTGTGCCTTCCCTGGTGACATCATTCCCCTGATGTCTCCATGGTTCATTCCACTGATTCCAGTGTTAGCCATACAGCTCCCTTGAGCACCTGAATCTCCTGCTGCTGATTTCTCATCCCTGACATGCCTGTCAAACACACTTAACCCATCCCAAGAGATATCACTGCAGGAACACACACCCACACCCATCCTGCTGCCCCTGCACTGCCTCCTCTGCTTCTCACAAAGATCAAGAGAGAGGGAAGAGCTGGGAACCTTGCTGAACCCATCCCTGTAATTTCCCCAGGGAAGGAAGATTGATGGGGTCAGCACAGGACTTTGTGGTGTTGTGTCTGCAGCTGCTGTGCAGTGAAGGAAATGGCTCCTCCTGAGAATGGATTTTGACTAGAATGGACATGTTGACCATTCTGAGGTGGGGGAGACACCCTCCCTCTCATTGGTGGACAGCTTGAGGGGTCAGAACTGCCACTGAGCATGTGGTGATGTGGTGTCAGGACACATATCACTGAAGCTCTGCATCCTGAGGAATGCCACAGCCGTTGGTGAAAGTCCATTTTGATCATCCTCATGATGAAGGGCATCCGTGTCAGACTTGCAAACCAAGATGATCATGGCTGCAGCCACTTGACTTCATAAAATGTGCAGCTTAGGAGATCTTTCGGGTGAGCAAGGTTCATGCACCATCAAGGAAGGAGCTTCTCTGGAGCCTAAATGTTTCTGCAGACCCATCCCGGCCTTGTACATGTTATGACCAACTTCTGTCTTCCTCTCTGAAGAAATCTCAGGTGGTTAGGAGCATCAGTTCCACTCCTGGCCCACAGCTGGGGCGTGGCGCCCCAGAGGCCAGATCCATGGATAGGATTAGGGTTAGGTCCTTGTTGGGGGGGGGGGGGCAGGGATGAATCAACAGCAGTGCGGGGCTCTTCCCTGAGGGCTGAGTGGAGGGCACTTGATAGGGTGCAGGTGAGCATTAGGGGCTGGCTTCAAGGGCCAGCTAACTGTGGAGGATTGGGCTCAGGATCGCTCTTTGTAGGCACAAGCCTCTTGTGGAAATGTCATGATGAACATCAGGCTTCTTGCTCAGCAATTTTGTGCCAGCCAAGGCAACAAGCGAGGTCTCTCCTCACACCTGCTTGGTCGACTCTTTCAAGACCAGAGGCATGGCTAGGGTTAGGTTTCGGTTCCTGGAGATGGCAAGGGGTGAACCACCAGTACTGCAGTGATCTCCACAGTGGAGTGAGTTGAGGGCACATGTGAGGGTGTGGGTCAGGCTTAGGATTTGGGTTCAGGGGTTGGCTGATATTGTGGGACAGGCTTATGCTTAAGCTCTGGATCCCTTTCTGGAGCTCTATCCTGGACATGAAAATGTCCTGATGAAATTTTGCCTTCCTCCCTGACAATTTTGGCGGGGTCATGGTCCTCAAGTCCATTCTTTCCTCACAGCTAGAACCAGGGAACCTGAAGGCCAGAGCCAAGGCTAGGATTAGGGTTAGGTCCTGGGCAGAGACACGGTCTGAAGCAACCATAGGCCAGTGGTAGTTGAGGGCGAGGGTCAGGTTGCAGGTCAGGCTGAGGGTTGGGGATCAGGGGCTGGCCGAGTATGTGGCAGGGGAGTAGGACTGACTTGAGAATTCCCTTCTGTAGCCCCACCATTGCCATGGAAACAGCATGGGGAACCACTTGGCTTCTCACTGAATCATTCTGTGATGGGCATGGGCCCTGATTCTGTTCTTTGGAGAAACCTAGTGCATGGGACCCCTGAGGGCAACAACCATGTTTAGGGTTCAGATTAAGCCATGGGAAGACACAGCCTCTGAATCAACAGCCGTGCAGTGATCTGCCCAGAGGGCTGAGTTGAGGGGTGGGGGTGTTAGTGTTGTGGTCAGGCTTTGCATTTGTCTTCAGGATCTGGACAATCTCAACAATGCCGAGGTTTGGGCTCATGAACTGCTTCT
Source organism: Cryptoprocta ferox (assembly GCA_028646485.1). Lineage (NCBI taxonomy): Eukaryota > Metazoa > Chordata > Mammalia > Carnivora > Eupleridae > Cryptoprocta > Cryptoprocta ferox. The sequence continues at coordinate 3,331,874 of CM053572.1, forward strand.
ACAGGCCCATCATAGCCTTGTACATGTCACGATGAACTTCTGGCTTCCTCCCTGAAGAAATCACAGGGGGGCATGGGCACCAGTTCTGTTCCTAGCCCAAAGGTGGGGTGTGGCGCCCCTAGAGGCCAGATCCATGGCTAGGATTCAGTTTACGACCTGGGAAGGGGCAGGGGATGAACCAACAGCAGTGCAGGGGTCTCCCCAGAGGGCTGAGTGGTGGGTGCTTATTAGAGCATGAGTGAGGTTTAGGGTCTGGCGTCAAGGGCCAGCTGCCTCTGTGGGCCAGGTGGAGGCTTTGGCTCAGGATCTCATTCTGTTGGCACAAGCCTCTCATGGAGATGTCATGGCGAACACCAGGCTTTCATGCTGAGCAATTCTGCACCAGTCAAGGGCCCAAGTCACTTCTCTACTCACACTGGCTTGGTGGACCCTCTTAAGGCCAGAGCCGTGGCTGGGGTTAGGGTTTGCTTCCTGGAGGTGGCAAGGGGCAAATTGCCAGCTGTAGAGTGATCTCCACGGTGGGGTGAGTTGAGGCAATGTGAGGGTGCCAGTCAGGCTTAGGATTTGGGTTCAGGGGTTGGTTGATCATGTGGGACAGGCTTATGCTTTAGTTTTGGATCCCTTTCTGGAACTCCATCCCAGACATGAAAATGTCATGGTGACCTTCCCCCTTCTTCCCTGACAATTTTGGTGGGGTCATGGGCTTCAATTCCATTCATTCCTCAGAGGTAGGACCAGAGCCCCCTAAGGACAGAGCCAAGGCTATTGTTAGGGAAGATCCTGGGCGGAGACCCAGTCCAAAGCAAGAGCAGGTAGTGGTTCCCCAGGAGGCCTGAGTTGAGGGGAGGTTCAGGTTGCAGTTCAGGCTGAGGGCTTGGGCTCAGGGGTTGGCCAAGTGTGTGGGCAGGGTGCAGGACTGAGTTGAGAATCCCCTTCTGTAGCCCCACCATTGGCATGGAAATGGCAAGGGGAAACTCTTGGCTTCTCACTGAATCATTCTGTGCCAGGCTCGGGCCCCGATTCTGTTCTTTGGAGAGACCTAGTTCATGGGACCCCTGAGGACAAGAACCATGGCTAGGGTAGGAGTAAGCCATGGGAGGAGACAGCCTCTGAATCAACAGCACTGCAGCGCTCTGCCCAGAGGGCTGAGTTACGGGTGCTTGTTACGGTTGTGTTTAGGCTTAGCCTTTGGCTTCAGGGCCTGGCCAATATTCTCAGCAAGGCTGAGGTTTGGGCTCATGATCCGCTTCTGCAGGCCCATCTCAGCCTTCTACATGTCATGATCAACTTCTGGGTTTCTCACCGAAAAAATCCCATGTGGCCATGAGCATCAGCTGGGGTGTGGTGCCACTTGAGGCCAGATCCATTGCTAGGTTTAGGTTTATGTCCTGGGAGGGGGCAGAGAATGAACCAAAAGCAGTTCAGGGCTCTCCCCCAAGGGCTCAGTGGAGGGTGTGTGATAGGGCCCAGGTAAGTCTTAGGATCTGTCCTTAAGGGCCAGCTGCCTCTGTAGGTCAGGGTGAGGTTTGGGCTCAGGATCTCCTTCTGTAGGCCCAAGCCTCATATGGAAATGCCATGGTGAAAATCAGGCTTTCTTGCTAAGTGATTCCACACCAGTCAAGTGCCCCAAGTCACATCTCTTCTCACACCTGCTTGGTGGACCCCCTTAAGGCAGAACCAGTGTTAAGGTTCGGGTTCGGTTCCCGGAGGTGGCAGGGAGCGAACCACCAGCAGTGTAGTGATGGCCTTGGCAGCCTGAATTGAGAGCGCATGTGAGGGTACACGTCAGGCTTAAGGTTTGAGTTCAGGGGTTAGACAGTCGTGTGGGACGGGCTTAGCCTTAACTCGATCCATTTCCGGAGCTCCATTCCAGGCATGAAACGTATGGTCATGTATTACTCACTTGAGAATTTGGTGCAGGTCATGGTCCTCACGTCCATTCATTCCTCAGCACTCAGACAGGGGAACCCTAAGGCCAGAGCCAAGGAATGGTTAGGGTTAAGTCCCTGTGATCCCAGCTACCTCCATTCCTCTGACCCATATGGGTGTATCTGTGGGCTCTCTGATCTCCCTTCCTCGGGGATGAAGGTGAGCTTGGAAGTGCCCCTGTAGGGTTCCAACATCATGCTTCTTCTTGAGGGTAGCCTCATGAGGCAGGGGTGAGGTTGTCTGGCGTGCCTGCGAACCACCACACCTAGTAGTGGGCCAGGGCCCAATCCATACTTACCTTTGCAGACATGCCCCTCACCACCCAGGCCACATGATACTTGGCCAAGATGGGGCCTGAATGGGGGGGGAGTGCCAGTTGTTCATATGCTCCCCTCTCTACCCAAAGCCTGAGAGCTGGGGGGCATCCATCAAGGAGAGTGCCCCCGTTGGAAGAGGGGATATGGGCAGGCTTGCTCTGTGTGACACTCAGTGTAGGCAAGCAAATCCCTGTTGATTACAGTGGGAGGAAACTTAAACTATAATTCACAGTTAAAACTTCTGCATTATCAAACTGGATGAAGACCAAGAAAAGTCAGGGTGCAAACGTGTGTAGAAACCCATTTCACCTCATAAGGAACAACACTAAGAAATGCCTATTGTGTGAGTTTTTCAAATATTGTCTTAAAAAAATGAGGCTTACAAACAAAATGATCTTTCCAAGGACAAAACCCTTGTAAATTCAAAATTCAAATCAAGTATATTTCTATTTATTTTATATATTTATATTTATATTTCAGTTACACTCATAGAGTAGTTTTGTTTAAGGAATGATCTTGCATTTTTCACTATTCATGATGCATTTAAAATCTCAACGTTCCACAACTACATTGTGCCATGCTCACACATACAGCTGAATACACTGACAGTCAGGCTGTTCTTTTTCATCTCAATAACTCACCAAAGTAAACTGACTAGTTAACGATCTAGTGAATATAATTTCTAAACTTTAAAAAAAGTATATAAAGATCTGCTTATTTTATTTTAGTAAGTGAGCTCCATGTTTCTTTCTTCATTTTTTCTTCTTTTATTTGCTTATTTATTTTAAATGTTTAACTGTTCTTTATTTCTGAGACATATAGGGAGAGTTTGCACAAGCAGGGGAGGGGCAGAGAAAGAGGGAGACACAGAATCTGAATCAGGCTCCGGTCTCTGAACTGTCTGCACAGAGCCCGATGCAGGGCTCAAACACACAAATCATGACATCATGACCTGAGCTGAGTTTGGTTGTTCCACCAGCTGAGCCACCCAAGCAATCCTGAATCATGATATGTTCTGAGAAATGTTGATTGCAGTATTTGGGAACATGTAACCATCAACATTGTGCTGAGAAACAAGTGTTTCCCTTTAATATCTGTCACGGTGGTCACCGCCACTGTCTTATTGGTATGAAGATGTACTCCGCAATACAAAGACTAGGATTGATTAGGAGATAACTTTGAATGTTAGCTGGAAATATAGAACACGATATGATGTGTGTTAACTACGGTAGTAGTGTTCAGATGCGTTGAAACATGAAAAGAATGAATGGTAACATGAATAAAAATGAACACATGCTCTGTGATGAAGCTCTGATGCTTCATTAATTCTACGATTGTAAAATTTTCATTTAGTATTTTCACCGTAACTTCAAAGATAAGTTCACTTCATCTTCAATAATTGTGCTAGTCCTGGAGAATTGTGGGTACCTGGACCGGAAATTCCTAAAATTTCTGTGACTCAAGCAGTGGTTCATTCCCTATATTGGACTGTGTTATCAAATCCTACCCCATCGCACCAAGATAGATATCTCGAGGACTGAGAAAGTGGAAGGCCATTGCAGAAATGGAAAGAGTCCTAGTTCCAGTTCCATCTTAGAACAGCAGTGGGTACATATGGTCATTCCTGCAAAGACAAAGCACTTCCACTCAGAGATCCATTCGGAATTGTACCTTGCAGACAACTACTCTTTGCTGTACATGAATGGTCTTAAAAAAGAAAGTGCTAGGAGAATGATCAACATAGAGAGAATGTCTATTTTGTAAGTTGCATCTGCAAGAATGCTAATGTAGGAACGAGGTAGGAACTCTAAGATGAGTTCTGGCCTGTTTTCAGATCAATTCCAAGATATATATATTGGAGTCCTACTAGTTGGAAGTTATTTAAACATGATCACATATCTGTGTCTCTATTGTGGGTGTAGAAACTAAATGTCACATGGGAAGGGGAGAAAGATTCAAGTTTGTTCAGCTTTGGTATAGATCCAACAAATCTCATCAGGGAATACATCATTTCCCTGATCAAATATTTATTATTTATTAGTAATTTTTTAAAAAAATTTTTAATGGTTTATTTATTTTTGAGAGAGAGAGACAGCATGAGCAGGGGAGGGTCAGAGAGAGAGGGAGACACAGAATGCGAAGACAGGCTCCAGGCTCTGAGCTAGCTGTCAGCACAGAGCCCAACGCAGGGCTCGAACCCACAAACCATGAGATCATGACCTGAGCCGAAGTAGGATGCTTAACCGACTGAGCTACCCAGTTGCCCCTATTTATTAGTAATTTTTGTTTGCTCTCATTTTATTTCTAAGACATAACTTTGTTTTCTTGATTTCTCTATTGTCTTCCCATTTTCCACTTCACTGAATTTCTACAGTAATTGTTATTTCTTTCTTCTGTTTAGGTTTATGTTGTTCTTCTTTTCCTTCCTAAGAGGATTGTTTCCAATCTGTCTTCTTTCTAATATATGCCTTCAGTGGCATGCATTTCTTCTTAAAAACTGCTTTCACTTCATTCCACACACTTTCAGAAGTTGTATATTTTCATTTCCATTTAGAGGACCACATTTTGAAATTTCTCTAGCTGCTGCTACTGTTTTTTCTTCTCCTTTTCTTCCTTCTTCTCTCCCTTCTTTTTCTTCATTGGATAATACTATTTCTTCATGGTTAGGGCAAGTACTTTTAGAAGAGAATTCTCTAAATTCCTCTATCCCATCATCGCTCAAAAAATTGTTATATATTTTCATTATTTAGAAACTATCATCATCAAAGTTATTTTGGCAATTATTATATTAAAAATGAATCTCTTAGGTCAGTTTAAAAGAAGAAAAATAAAACCCAGAGACTATTTTACCTTCATTCCTTCCTTCTCTAACACGCTTTCTTTGTGTAGAGTCAAGTTGCTGAAATATGTATCATTTTTCCCTCTGAAGACCTTCTTTAATATACCTTGTAAGGAACATTTACTGTTGGCAATCCCAGGTTCTATTTGTATTAGAAAGACTTTATGTCTCCATCACTATTGAAGGAGAAATGTATTTGATGCAGAATTCATCCAATTCATTTTTTCTTTCAACACTTTAATCCCACTCTCTTCTTGCTTGCATGGTTTGAAGGAAGGAAGGAAAATCCAAAATAACTCATACCAATTCCTCTACAGGTATGACTTTTTCCGTTCTGGCTCCTTTCAAGGTTTTATTTTGTTTTGTTTTTTTGACTTGATTTGCTGCTCTTTGAATATACATTAATAAGGTATTGATCGCTTGGTATTTATCTTGCTTTGACATTCCTGGATCTGTGGTTTCATACATGTTGAAGTTGTCAGCCCTAATTGCTTGAAATATTTCTTCTGCCTCTTCCTTCCTTCCTTCCTTCCTTCCTTCCTTCCTTCCTTCCTTCCTTCCTTCCTTCCTTCCTTCCTTCTTTCCTTCCTTCCTTCCCTCCTTCCTTCCACATTCCTCACTTCCTCCCATCCTTCCTTTCCTGTTTTCTTTATAGAGATGTCACAATTTTCACAATGTTCCTGGATGTTCTTTTCCATTTTCTTCTGTCATTCTTTTCTTTAGTTTGTAAAGCTTCCAATGGCATGCCTTCAACTCACAGATTCTTCCTTCATTCCTGTCCCAGATATCCACTACCTCATCTAAATTATTCATTTTAAAAAAATTTTTAATGTTTATTTATTTTTGAGAGAGACAGAGTGTGCATGGGGGTGGGGCAGAGAGAGGGAGACACAGAATCGGAAGCAGGCTCCGGGCTCTGAGCTGTCAGCACAGAGCCCAACGCGGGGCTTGAACTCACGAACTGTGAGATCATGACCTGAGCCGAAGTCAGATGCTTCACCGACTGAGACACCCAGGTACTCCTCTTCATTTCTAGTATAGCCCTTATTTCCATCATTTCCTTTACATTCAATAGAATTTCCATCTCTCTGCTCACATTGGTAACTACACCTTTTCCTTGGAGCCCTTAAGGTTTTAATTATATTTTAAATCCATAGCCCAAGTACTCCCTACTCTCTGTCATAATCCGAATCTGAATATGATGCTTGCTCTATCTCTTCAAACTGTTGCCTTTTGACTTTTAATAGGGATTGTATTTTTTTATTGAAAGCTAGACATGAAGTGTTGGGCAAAACTGACTAAAATAACTTGGTCTCTAATTTAGTTTTTTATATTCTAGGAGTTAAACTATGTTCCCAGTTTGCTGCTAGGATAGGTATACAAGCTACCATTTCCTTTGGGGTCCTTTGTTTATTTGCATTTTTTTTTGTGTGCTGTTATTTATTTTGTCTCCCCTGTGTGCTTTGGGTTTCCTTTGATACACCTTCAGTAAGATCTGAGACTTAGAGTTCTTTGGTTAAAATCCCATTTTGATACAGGAGCCCTATTCATGCAGCAGAAATGTATAGGGGAGGGGGAATATTGTTCTATGATGAGAGATCAGTCTTTGAGCCTGTGTCCTTAGGATTTGACAGTTACAGTGCTTCTCAGAATTTTCCCTCCCATGGGGTGAGTAAATTCAAGCAGGAGCTGGAGTTGAGTCCCTTCCTCTGCATGGAAACTGGAGGGACTGGATGTGGGCATTCCCTTTCCCCAGGCCAGTTTTGCTCCTGCCACATCCAAGGTGGTTGCTCTCCTAAAACAGTTTCTTTGTGTGAAGGCTTCCTTAAGGAGAATAGAGGGCGCTGGGTGTGTTTCTCAATGATTGCTTCTCTTCTCCCTGGTCCGAAGTTTGAAGGACTTTTCTTTGACTTTCACCTTGAAAATGTGGAGGGGCTACTGGAGGTAAATCATGGAAGTGTGGAGGCCCCACACTCTGGGCCCCTGGAGATTTGCCCTTTGCAGCTCGTGCTACACTGAGCCTCCAGAAATTAATAATTCAGAGTGGAAGTGTTGCAGTCCAGATCCTTGCTCCTGTAGAAGTCCTGGCTCCTGAGTCTCTGACTCTTCTGTATTCACCTATCTCTCCAATGATTATAATGACAGCTTGCCCTGTGAGATCAGTTCTCTGTTGGATTCTGGAATTGCTTATTTTCAGGTTGTTCTGATTTTCTCTTCTGGTGAGGACAGGAGCGATGATGTCTCAGCTGCCTACATATCAGAGCACAAACTAGAAGTCTTTTTTGTTTTTTCTTAAAAACTTAACTAATTTTAGCTTGGTTACTGTTCATATGACTCCCTTTCATCCCTACTGTTGCAGAAAGGAGGAGAGGAATGGAGGGAGTCCTGGTATTCAGATTAGGATGTCACAAATCCCACATGCATATGTGACAAGCTAGAATCAACGTATTCCATCTCTTCCCCAGCCCAGAAGGTTTCCTGCCAGGCCTATAATATGTAGATGAGACGTGTACATAGGTGATTTGTCTAGGACTTTCAAGCAACAATGTGGAAAAAAAATGAAATTGCTACGTAGACAAGGCTTTTAGTCTTGGACTCTTGTGTAGAGTCCATTCAGTGTGGACTCCTGCTGACAACTAGGAATGGTAGAAGAGGTTCCTCATCAGACTGGTGTTTGTGAGGTAGCAATTCCAACAAGCACGGATGAATGTCCCTGTTTCTTCTTTCCTCGGACTCTTGGTATCTTCCAAGTGTTATCCTTAAACTCCAAACACACTTTGAAAACTCAGGTGTCCGTCTTAATCATCAAGGATTGTTGCTACTTTCTCTAATCCATTCATTGAGCCACAGGAATTTGAATCAGGTCTTTCTCCCATGTTGTCCGTCATGCTTTTCCACACTTGACCTGCAGAGCACACTCACAGGAAAATCCTGCAGATGAACAAGAACCAGGCTTTACGACAAACATGGAGAAGAAACCAGGGTTCTGGGAAGAACACAGGCAGAACAGAGTAGTCAAATATAGGACGAAGGAATCTTCCAGATCCAGGACTGTGGGAAAAGGAAACCTGGTCCTCTGTCTACTATGCTGAGGGTTCCAACCACAAAAATCGAACAACAGCCTAAAGCCACCCATTTATGTGCATGCTGTGCTGTGGGACCCTAGTTTGCTCCAGGATCACAGAGGTCAGTGGTAGATATGCATTTCAAATCAAAACAAGGCTCACATGTAATCCTGCCTGCGAGAAAGGTGGATATTGGCCAATTCTAAGGGAAGTGGTTCTCCAAGGCCAGCATTCTCCTCTCAGACCCCAAAGAAGTGGGTCCTGACCTGGAGAGAAATGTCATGGTACATAACCCAGCATTTTGTGTCTCAGCAAGCCCTGGACAGGTAATGAGGGGTACTCTTGGTAAGGCTGCTCCTCACTGTGTTTACCCTGGGGGCAGGGATGCTAGGAGTAGACACTGGATGAAGAGCTCTAAAGAGTCTTTCAGACAGTGGTGCTGGGGCCCCGGCTTTAAGTATGGGGGCTCTGATGCGACGGACCCTGGGGATATGAGCTTCGGGTAATAACGTCTCCAAACGTAGGGTTATCCTTAGTGGTGAGTCCCGTGGTTGCCTTTGGAGTGCTGTGGCAAGGGGATCCTAAATGTTCAGGCCCACGCTTACCCCAATTGCAGGGTGATGCTCAGGGCCACATGTGGTATTATTGTGGTGATGAGTGCTCCAAAGGAGGAGTTCAGATGTGGGGCATCCTCTCCTCCCTAAACCTATCAGTGCTTCAGAAACCCCCAGCCTGAAGTGGGCCTGTTTTGTGGTGCTACTGGCAATGTTCAGTCCAGCACTGGTCACAGTCGTATGCATGGAGGCAACAGGAGTGATCCAGGGGCTGTGCCACAGGAGAATCTAGCTAGGGTGGCAGCAAAGCCTGGCTGGGTGTTGGTGCCTGTGCCCAAGGGAGAAGTAATAGGTGATGAATCACCAAAAGCTACCTGTGTGGTGCCGCCCAAGACTTGCTGGCTTGGCTTTCTGTTTGGAAGTCAGCAAGGGCCATCTGGGTGTAAAAGGCTAAGGACACTGAGTGTGAAAAGATGTCTGGAAGCAGATAGGTCAGGGACAAGAGGGGTCCAGTTGAGCCTGGTGCCCTTTGACACAAAGGATACAGCCAGACTGCCCCTGCAGTCGATTCAAGGGTGGCCATTGACCCTGGCAGGCTTGCATTTTCCTGCATCTCTCCTTGTTGTGCATCCTTGCTGGGGGCAGGAGGGACAGCAGGAGCAGGAGCAGCCCTTGCAGCAGGCAGGGGGAAACCCTGGGAAGCTGCCTAGCCCCATGGTCCCAGATGGGCATACACTCATCCCACAGTGCACTACTGATGGTCTGGAGTGCTACTTCCTCCTCAGAGACTCAGTCATCATCTGTGCCTGGAAACCCACTCAGGTTGTGGTGGCCATCTTGTAGGGTCTCCTTGTCCCCAGGAGTCACAGTCTTCTCTGTTCATTGCAACCCTGAAAATCTTGTGTTTGTCTGGCCTGAAAGTGTCAGGTGCAGGAGAGGAGTTCCTCCAGGACTGTGCCTTTTCCAATGTTACTTAGGTATTGTCTTCGCCTGGTTCTTCTTCTGGGCCACCACCAAAGCTGTTGCTGGGGACCGAGGGCACTCCTGGTTCACTTTTTTGTGTGAGGTCTTCTGAGGTATCTGGAGCCGCTTAGACATGGGCAATGTATTTTCCTTTGCAGCTGCAGGAAAGAAACATCAGGTGGAGCTGTATGAGATCGTGTGGCGTGTTTTTTGGGGGCAGATCTTACAACAGGTCTTGGGTTTATTTTGGGACATGCCTCTTGAGGTCTTGGGGTAGAAGCGTCCCTACAGAACCCACAGCTGGCATGAAGGAAGAGACCCTTCCATCATTGTCCCAGGGCTGAATGAAGGCTATATCCCAGTGTCATCAGGGCCCCTTCCCTGACTGTCCTACATTTTTGACTGTTGGGTCCTTCTGCTTTGCTGTCCTATTCACACTCTGAGAGCTCTCAACATGCCCTGTTCTGTTGAGGAGACTGGCACATGTGAGTGTTGTGGACTGCACAGTGGTGATACGTGCTCCTGTCTCACATGGAAGTGACTTTACACACACTGACTGCAGGACGTGAGTGTGTGGGGAACAGGCAGTGTGGATTTCCCTGGTGGACTTGCCTACAGATTGAGGCAGGATCTACAGAACCTGAAGCTCATATTGGGAAGTGGTACCCTGAGGGGTTCCCATATCTCCCACAGGGTTATTGGAGGTTCAGGGGACCCAAGGACATTGGAATCTCCCAATCAGGGAGGGATCCTACAAGCCCCCTCCCCATTAATACTGTGTCTACTAACTGCTCCCAGGGATGCACACCTGGGTGAGTTGAGCTGTCCTGCTTGCATGAGCCTCAGGAACGTTGTCATGTTCCCTCAACTCCTGGATGTTTGAAGGGGGTTATCAAAAACTGCCCAATGCCTCATCCCAGCTAGTGCTGTTCTGAGGAAGCTCTCGGCTGACTTGAGGGCAGGGCTGGGTCTTGCAGAGTGATATGATGAACACTCCTGGGGCTCTCTTCTCATAGAATACAGTGCATATGCCTCCTGGATTCCTGCCCTCCAGGGTCCCTTACTGGAAACCATAGCACTCCTTCCAGGTTCAGCAGCTGCTGGTGGAAGGATAGCCCAGCCACTTCAGGGCCTTGTATTGACTGGATTCAGGTTCCTCAGGTAATGTGCTCAGGATATTCTTCAGTGCCTACGGGGATTATGGCATTACTCTTGTCTCTTCTTTGTGGTCACAAGCCCAGGCAGCATCCCATGTTTTGGCTGGTTTTCCTGAATTGCCATGTAAGCTATGGCAGAGATGGAGAACACATGCCCGGTTTGTGTCATTACCCTTTTCATGACAAACTCACCACATTTGCATTTGCCCCTCTTGTGATTGCAAACCTGCTTCCCCTGCTTTTAATGGTAAGTCTAGCGAAGGGGAGCTTCTTGAGAGCAGAAAGGAAGAGTGGAATCCAGCAGGACCAGATCCATCCAGGCAGGAAACACACAGTGACGCCACCCAGGTAGATCCCCACTTCCCGAGGCAGCTCCAACAACTTGGGCTCAGCTCTGCTGACTCCCAGCCCCGCTCCCTCCTGGGCCATTTGGGGGATTTTCTCCAGACTTCGTGCTGCAGCACCAGGGGGAGTGGCCAGTGGGACACCAAGAAAGGGGCTGAGAGGTTCTGCAGAGAGGTTTCATACAAGCTGCCGATACAAGGCCTCAGTGCCTGTATGAGAGCTTTATAAAAGGAGAGAATGGGGGAAAGCTCCAAAGACTTGCTTATGGATGGCAGAGGAACTTTGTGCAAGACATGGAGGAGAAGATGAATTACTGACACTGAGTGGGTGCTTCTGTCTGAATCCTTGCCATCCTTGGAGTTGCCTTCCTTTGAACAGGGCATCAACGATGTTCGGGTGGCTGATGAAAAGGGCAGTGGAGAGTTAGTGGAGGTGAGAACCCGTGGCTCTCTGCTCTTGGGATGATGGATCCTGATGAAAGGGTGATGGACCCTTTCTGAGTCCAGTTCTGAGTCCTCTGGACCTCAGGCCCTTCACCACTTCGGCGGGGAGTGGGTCTCATACCTAACAATTGTAACATCTCAGGTTCTCTCCATGACCAGGAATGAAGTCTGTGTCATCCTGCTCATCCTCCAGGCAATCACTGTCCCCATGACTGTGCCGGACTTTGCCTTGGTCCCTCCTTGCTACTCAAACTCCGTGTTCCCCTCCCTCCTCCTTTCCCAGATATACTCCATTTCCTTTCCTCTGCCAACCTCCACAATTATATAGTTCTCAAATACGAGGAAAGATAGATGATTTGCTGGCACCTTGCAATCAATCCCTGATCTCTCCTGTTTGGGGAGAACCTGTCATGTGTTTGGGCTGCTGTGTACCGAGAGGGAGAAAATACTGACAGTAGGCACATATCCAGTGTCCGTTCTGTCACTGAAATGATCTTCCTTGGGACACACTTGAGCCAAAAACCACCTCAAAATTTCCCTTATCCTTTGCAGAGAATGGGTGGAAATGAGAGGACAGTAGTGAGTACAATTCCCCAGAATCTCTACAAGAGACACTGGAAAGTGTCCCACAGTGGGGCCACACAAACACATGTTACCTGCCAAGGATCTCACTAGTCCTCGAGGGAAACACTAGAGGGCTTGTTCCCTGGGCTGGACTAAGGAACGGTTGCAGAGAGGTCATATGACCATGGTGTGTGGGGACAGGACTGGTGCTATGAAGCAGAAACAGTGGGCTCAGAGAGGGGCAGTGACCCCGTGGCCCTGGTGCCCAGAGGCTCTGTCCTATGCCTAGCCAGTGCCATGTGACAGGGCAACAGGGCTGTGACAACAAGTATGGGAAACAGGCCCAGCATATCCTTCAAACGAACTCTATAACACATGCTGGAAATGGAGGGTCTCCAGGGAAGCTGTTCAGGGCTCTTTCTCATGGAAGCACATTCACACATCAGATTCCTCAGGGGTGTGAAGGCTGGTATGAGCTAAAGGACACGGCGGATATGTACTGACTGCAGAGGAAATCCTCTGGGACTTATCGAGCTCAGGGGGTGGTAATTCTCATAGAGGAAACAGGACAGAAACATGAAGGTTTGCTACAAGTCCTGTAGGATATAAAGAAGAGGGTTTACCTCTTATCCACCTCCTAGCTCAAGTTAGAACTGCGTCTCCTGGATCTCCTATGTGGGAGAGGGGTGTTTGGTTCTCAGGTCATGTGTACTGCAGGTCATGACAAAAAAGACCCTAATCCCTAAAGCACAGCTGCTGAAGGTGCTAACCAAACAGTCCAAGTTTGACATTTAGCAATGGCAAAGGGAGGGAAGTGCTGATTTGATGGCAATGATGAGTAAAGTAAGAAACAGTGATTACAAACACAGATCCCTCAATGCCCATGGACACGATTTCATTGATAGTATGTTCGTAAACTATGAAATGAACAAATCAGACTTCTACACCAATTTCCCGTTACTTTCTGGTTTCCTGATGAGCTTCCTTGGTGTCCAGAGCAGCAGGTACAACCCCACTGTTCCTGCAGCCCTCTCCAACGGCTCCTGAGTGCTGCTCCCTGCCTGCAGTGTCTTCCTCCTCCTCGCTGCTGAAGTCCCCTATGCTCTACAGACACAAATCTATAGGAACACAAATAGGAGAAATCGTCTTAGCGAGAAGGGCTTGCCTGGCAGCCTACTCAAGTGGAGGTTTCCTTCAAGTGGAGGGTCAGACAGCATCTGCCTGTACTCTCAGTTCCCTTCTCAAATGTTCACAGGGCTCGGGGAAGGCAGAGCCCTTACAGAAGGCACGAATAGCAGTTTCAAAACTACCCAGGTGGAACTGCAGAAATGACGTTCGTACTATTATGTCTACATGCCCATTAAACCTTGCCCCTCTAAATGTCACATCCATAAATACCAACTGTTATGGGATACTTGAAATGTGGCTGGTGTGAGGGAGCAATCAGAGGTTTTCTGTCATTACACTATTTTCATGTAGGGCACTGAGTGAAGAAGTGATTGTGTAAACTTGATTTTAGACAGATTCAACCCTAAATTGCACAGCATGAAAATCCAAAGGTGAAGAAGACATGACCTCTGCTCCCCTGCTTTTTCCTCTGACGTTAATTGCGGGCCGGATCTGACTTCTGACGTGGAAGTAAGGAGTTCCTGGGCTCCTGCCAGGCACATTTGAGGCCTTCAGACACCAAAACAGGAAGGTCGACAGCCACTTCCTAGAATAAGTGATCACAGGTTCAAGGACACGCCTATCCATATCACAATGTCATTTCCTAGATATCGAAAATCCTAAAATACATATGGAAGCACAAAGTTGCCCACAGAGTCAAAATATCCTTGAGAATGAAGAGCAAGGTGGTGGCTCCATCCTTGCGGACAGGAAAACTCAGGAGAAAGCTACAGAAAGCCAACACTGTGGTACGGGGATCACTGAATAGGGGGATAGACCATGGACAAGAATAGAAAGAGAGACCCCAAGTAATTTCTCACATTTATGGCGCACTCGTCAAGACTACACATGGGACCTGCAAGGGTAGTCTCTTCAACAATCCACAGATTGAGAAGGCAACCTACACGATACAAGAAAATATTGCTAAACCTTCTATCAGAAAAAGTGTTTCTTTGCAAAAATGGGAAGGAAAAGCAACTAACCAAATTTGAGTATGGGGAAAAGACTTGCATAGTCATGGCTGCAAGAGAAAACAAAATCAATGGCCAGCAGATTGAGGAAAAAACACTGACATAACTAATCATGAGGGAAATGCAAATTAAAGGACAAGGAGATATCACTTCATCTGTTAGCATGGCTAGGATCCAAACCAAAAACCAAAAAACAAACACCAAATGCAGGTACTGATAATGAGGGGCAAAATTTGAAGCACTGACTGTGGTTAATCATAATGCACAATGGTGCAGCCATCATGGAAGACTGTTTTGAGTATACTCAAATAATGGCACATAGAATTCCCATAAAATCCAGTAATCATGAACCTCAGTACACATCCAATGGAAATGAAATCATTTTATCGAAGTTATGCCTGCGATCCCATGTTCATTGCAGTATTGTACACCATAGTCAGAATATGGAAATTTTAGTCCAGTGCCCATCAACGCAGGAATTCAGAAGAAAAAGTGACATATTCATACCATGCGATATTATTTAGCTTTTAGAGGATGAGGACATCCTGATTTCTGGGAACAGGAATGCCATGGAAGACATTCATCTCAGTGAAATAAGCAATCTCAGGAAAACAAATCTGACTGCATTTACATGGGGATTGGAAAATAGTCAAGGTCTCCTAGTAGCAGAGTGCAGATGGGCGGCTGCCAAGACTGTGGGGAGGAGGCAATGAGGTGTGGCTATTCCATTGTGGAGAAATTGTCCTTTTAGATGGAAGAGTCTGGAAACATGCTGCACAACCCTGTGCATTGATTTAACAACATGCTACTTGGAGAGGTGTCATGTTCCCATTTCTTCACCACAAAAATACAATTCAAAAAAAAATACAATTAAAAAAAAATGCACAGAAAAAAAAGTGCATCACAGGGAGATGGGTCACAGAGGTTGATGGGGAGAATGACAGGAAGACCATAAGACCAGGTGCTGAAGAAAATGTAAACACAAGTCCTACACCGGCAAGGTGGCCCTGTCCTTTCTCATCCCCATTCACCAAGAAGCACAAATGTGGGAAGTGTAGGCAAGGTGGGCTCAGGTAACACGGGTTCTTCTGATTTTGAATCTTTGTCATGAACCGCCAATAACTGAAATTATGCTCCACAGATTAAAGACTTCCAGGATAACCTTGCTTCAACGAGACAGTTTCTGGAGTATTCAATGACATTTAAAAATCCAGCAGTCTCCTATCTTGTTTCTTTGTGGAAACAGGCATATGGGAATCAAATTGTATCAAAATCGTTACTTTTCACAAGATTTAGGCTGTAAAGGAAACTCAAATCATAATTTGGCTCTGTTTATATTCACATTGTTTTACGAGAACTACCTTAGGTGGTTTACTTGCAAAAGCCTTCAGACTTCATCTAGCCCCTTTCCACTGGCAGATGAACAGGAATGTGAGTGAGGATTCTCCCTTCACACGGCTGAGGTTCTATTTCCGCACCTTGCAGTACACAACATACCCTATGATGCTCCCTGGAAGAGAGCCAAGTGCTCACACTGACGCTCAGTCTCTGACGAAGACCTTGTTGGTCTCTTTGAATTACACTTTTTGCCCAGCACAAAGAACTGCAACTGGATCAGTGGTGGGTGCCTTGGAAAGACAGGTTCATTCTCAGCAACAGTATCGGAAGAGAAATGTAAGATCCCATTCTAAGAAGGTGGAGAAAGAAGGAGTGAGTCTCCCCGTCTAGTCCTTAGCAGTTCCTGATTTCTCCAATTCCCACCGGAACGGGATTGGCATGGGGCTCAACATGAAGCCACCTGCAGAAGGAAGAAACCCTGCCCCAGCACTCTGTGACTAGAGTGACGTTGGGAAGACTCATTGTGGAGCCTCACATGAAGAGGGCTGTGTGTGAGTGAAGTGGCAAGAGTGACGTACCATGACCATACGTGCCACAAGACCTACCAGGAGGTGAGGTCCTATTGTCACTGCCTCTGTGACAAATACTGTACGATGTGAGCTTTGTTTTCCTGGTACATGGACATGTGTTGGGCGTACAATGAACACATTTACACTGTACTATTTGTTTCACTTTAATATGCATAAACCCTCATGATGTAATTGTGATGGGATTTTGTATTGAGATAGTCGACACCATTAAGAGAAATGCTTAGGGAAGTCTATATACATCTAGGGAAACACACCTTAACACCAAACACACTCTCTCTCTCTCTCACACACACATACACACACACACATACACAAGCACTGAGAGTTACAGCACATGGATTCACATGTAGACACACCTACTTCCCTGCACACAAACCTACACTACCTGATGGCAGTACTGCCGCTTCCAGGGATGCTACCATGTGACCGGAGGTCTTTTCCTGGAGAAGCCCTTTGGACTGCCATGTCCCTTATTCTCACACCAGCAGGAGCTGGAATCAGGGTGCTCTGCACAGTAAGCCTGCAAGAAAGCCCCACATTTCTCATCTTCCAGATTTCTCCTTACCAAGTGAGTGACTCCAGAATGCATACCGCTTTCAATATCCAGCAGGGTGCGCTGCAATGTCAGAAAACACTGAGGTCAGATGATGCTGTGTTTTGTTGGCACAGCTTTTTCGTCATCTTAGTGACAGGAGCAAACTAGATGGGAAAGAGCGATAGAGACCAGCGAACCCCAAAGCAAGAGCAGAGCAAACACAGTCATAGACAAAGGCATCAAATATTCCTACAGGGTGTATATCCCAAGTTCTTTTGAAAATTGTTTAATATTCATTTATATATTAGAGAGAGACATAGGTTATAGTCGGGGGAGGGCAGAGAAAAAGGGAGACACAGAATCCGAAGCAGGCTCCAGGCTCTCAGCTGTCGCACAGAGCCCTGTGCTGAGCTCTACTTTACGCACCATGAGATTATCACTTGAGCCAAGTTTGGACACTGAATCGACTGAGTCACCATGTACAAGCCAAGTCGTTTTGGAAAAATGATATGCAAGAACCAAAGTGTCCTGCAGATGGTAACTGATACTGCTTTTGTTTTTTTAAACACCTTTGCTATCTGGTACCCATTGGTCATAGTCTGTCAGTGGATATTCTCCATACTAAGTTGTATATACCAACAGGTGTGCACATGCCGAGCGTTTTGTACCTTAATTCTATTTAAAGAGAAATACAGCAATCTTCATTACACAAAGAAACGCAAGCATATCTTGGAGGTCGATGTGGTGTCTCCGTCTCCACTGTCAAAGGGAACTACTTCCGTGAAGTCATAGGGTGAACCTAAGAAGATACACAGATAGTTTCAGGATGCCAGTGGGACTGCTCAGGAATTGTTCCAGGAGCTTTGCTTGACGGGAGTCATGGACACAGCTATATGGAGATGGGTGGTGAATGAATATCACTGGTGGGGCGGCTCAGGAACTAGTCAGGGTTTCTATAGACGTGAACATGAGGTGAGCATGTGCATATAGGTGAATAGTAATTATGGACTGTGCTGCTGCTGGGCGACCTCTTGGGGGACAACAGATGGCACAGGAGAGGAGCAGGAAAGATATGGGCAACAGGGCTTTTGTCTTTCTAGCAAAGATGATCCTGATGAAGGCAAGAGTTAATGAAAATCGTGGAAACCCTGAAGTGCCTTGTGTCAAGATGGGGTCTCATAGCCTCTCTTGACTGTTTGAAGTTCAGCCATGTTATCAGTGTCTGCCTCTTCGAAAACCTCTTCTTCCCCCAGAATCCCCATCATGTATTTGCTAGGCTTTTGATCCATCATGTCTAGTTTGGAATTTGTACTTGATGAAAAGCACTCTTGAATGTCTGAGTAGTTTTCTGTTGTGTGCATGGATCGTATTTTATTCATCCTCTCATCCCTTGATGGACTTTTGGGTGGTGTCTCTACGGCTACCATGAATACTGCTGTCGTGAACAATCATTGCACAATTTTTCTCTGTTACTGTAATGGGGATACTTGACATTCTGCCTTTGTCAATCGCATAGCATCCTATAGCCCATAGAATGTCTTTCAACAGAAACTGTGGCCTTGACTTCATAACAAGTATCGATGTTCTTTCATTAATGGTGACGTATGTAATACCCTCATGGAAGATGTTTTAAATGGGGGAAAGTGGAGGGGTTGTTTACTAGAATTTGCTGTATTATCTGTTCAAATTTTATCTTAAGCGACACCTGTCGTCAAGCATGTCCACTAATATCTAAAAATCTGGAAACACTGTTTCACAGGTAGATCGATATTGATCTCTGTTCAGAAGTTAGCTAATGTGCATACATTCAGGCACTAGACACTTGTAGACTATTCAACATGGATTCTGTATTGATACAGAAATGCTTCTTAATTTCTACAGTTATTGTAGAATGACTGACTTAGTGAATTTCAAATTGTTGCTATGAAATCACCGAAAAACGTGCCTCAACATTTTATGCTGTCCTGGTAGTATAGGACAATGAATAAAAAAGTTATTCTTAATCAGCTTACTGAGTAAATTTCCTTGGTACCTTCCTCTGCTTCACGAAGAGGGTATACCGACGCTGGAAGAGAAACATACTCTTTTCCTTGTAGAGGGTGTTGTCATGGGCGGCCCTTCTTCTGCATCTTTGACACAGCACTTTCCTGGGAAATGCAGAGAAATAGAGAGCAAGGTTGGCCTCTTGCTGGCAGAAGACTATAGAACCATTTGTCATACCCTACTCATAGTATAACCTTTTACTCTCCCTACTCATCAGCTGCCCGACAAATCTCATGCCTCAAAAATGGACTTGGGAAGATGTTGAGCTTTGGTTTGCACTGAAAACCACCCACAGCCGGGTGTTGTGGGCAAATACTGTTCTTTAGCAGAGCCATCAATAGAAATGCAGTAAAGCACAGTCACCACACATGATGGCCAGGGTTGACATCACAATAAGGATCTACACATACCTGAGAGAGATAGGAGAAGTCTCCATTCCTCAGGTTCCTGTTCTGAGATGTGAACATATTAATATGATGTGCTCATTCATGTGCTGTGATGGGGCTACAAGTGATGTACTACAAGTCAAACCTCGAGAACAGGAAAGGTTGGGTGCGTCACCATTGCTCTGTAAGTGCTGCTGTACTGAATGCCTGCAGAAGGAACTAGGCAGATGATAACGGCTGAATCCAGAGAGGGGTCTTGGAGGACTGCACCGTGTGGGAGGGTGGAAGCTCACTCTCTAACCTTCACCTGGGAATGATTCTCTACAGCTCAGAGAGTACATGTATGATCTACTCCTGTGATCGCCAACCTCAGTACTGTTGTGTGGGCAAGCAGTGGCTGTCACTCCTATTTACAGTGTTGGACACAGAAATTGAGGGACACAAAGTGACCTGTTCGGAGTGTCCACCGTGGTATGTGGTGGATCCTGGACAGGAAGGTAGTTAGATCCCTGGATCAGAGAACCCTGACCACCTGAGACCTGCCCAGGGTCTGTGAGGAAGTGCTCTGGACCCCTGAATCAAGAGCTGTCTTCACTTACAGAAATCCTCCTGTCCCAAGATTTCTGTGGAAGACACTGAGTGCTGGGCAGGAGAGGTCTGTGCTAAGAAAATAATCTGAATCCTAAACCAGCCTCCTGCCTCCGTTTCAGTCCCTGACAGAAAACATAATGCAGTTTTTTTCAAATCAAGCCCCAGTGGAAGCCCAAGGAATTGTATCTTTGGCCATCCTCCCCCAGCTTCTTCAGAAAGTCAGCTCACTCAGCCAGGGCATTCCCAATAGCCATCTGAACCACTCATATGGACCAGTGGTCTGCTTGGCTTCAATGCTGATTCAAAATTTGGGCCATTCCAGACCAACTGCCACACTAGGACTCAGATAAAAATTCACTTCCCTTCAACTCACAAACCCTGGATCAGAAGTTCATGGGGGTGAACAGGAAAGTTACCATCTGTGCTGGGGCTTGCTGGTTGAATGAATTAAGTCTATGATGCTCAGCGTCTTACTAC
Organism: Cryptoprocta ferox; assembly: GCA_028646485.1. Taxonomy (NCBI): domain Eukaryota; kingdom Metazoa; phylum Chordata; class Mammalia; order Carnivora; family Eupleridae; genus Cryptoprocta; species Cryptoprocta ferox. The sequence goes on from CM053572.1 coordinate 3,352,148, forward strand.
TGATCTGAGTAAAATCCTGGAGGGGCCCGGAATAAGGTCTGGCCTAGGGTAAGCTTGGATGTAGTGGCTGCAGCGAACACCTCCTTGCTCCTTCCTTCTCCCACATCTAGTCTTTATTCTTAGGTCTCTTTATCCTATCTGGACGTTGTAGGTGCAGAACACAAACTCCTGTCTCTTCTTAGAGGGTCCCCTCCTTATGCACAGCCTGGAGACCTCACCCCAGGTTGCTATTTGATGGTCATCAGATAGTCCATTACTTAGTTGCCAAATGTTCATTCGACCAACCTGATGGCATGTTCCCTTCTCTGTTGCACTCAGGCACCACCCAGACAGCTCGTGGCCCCTTCCGTATCAACCCAGGAAAATACCCAAGAAATCCCAGTTTCTTTCCTTCTACAAACGTCGCGATTTAGACTACTCATATTTATGTTCAGATTTTGACATCTACATTGAGAAGAGTTGAGCTCTAATTCCCTTCCCTGTCATGTCTGTTGCTGGGGTGGCATCAAGATTCTACCGATCCAACGAGAGCAGTGTGGGTGAGTCTGCTGTGTGTGTTCTCAGTAAGACTGTGTACATAATGGGCATTCAAAAATAGCACAGTTTTCTGTATTGAGAAAGATCTTTATGAAAGCCAGCTCCAATGAAAAATCAAAAGTACAAATTAAGTATTAGAGCAAAACAAGATACTACATTTCCTAGGACTCGGTTGACACATTAGAGGTGGAGAGGAAAACAAAGAGAAAAGTTCAGAAAAAAATAGCCTACTTGAAAGAACAGAATTCAGAAAACCAACAGGAACATACCCAAAGGACAATTCAGGTTTCCCATTTTGGGGAACTTCTCACCAGTAACCAAACTGCAACAGCTCAGCTCACACAGTGACAGTTGGGACGGAACCCAAGGTGCATCATCAAATCGCCATGGTGATGGGTCATGAGAGAACTTTCAGAGTAAAAGCACCTCTACATCCTGTGGGCCCAGCTTGCTCCTGTCTGGCCTAGTGTGTGTCCTCATGGGCAAGTGTGCCATTTAAGACAGTATGTTTTCTTTCAAAACCTTTCCTTGTCCCACACCATATTCTTCCCTGTTTGTGAGAATAAGGATAACAGAAAAAAAAAGTGTTCTGCTTCTAATGGAGTTAACAGTGAAATCTTCAGTTTGGAGAGGAATAAGTGGAACATGTGAAGAATAAAAAGAGATTCTTTTCTTGAGTAGAAATCCCAGCTCATCCCATTTCTGCTATTCCTCATTAAAGGGGACACATTTAGACAAAATAATTCACATATGTTCTAGAGAGAAAATGAGCATCAATAGGAATGCAAGTTAAAAAGTCACAGTCCTCTCTCAGCACATAACTATCAAGTTATATCTTATCATCATCTTATATTATATATCTTTACACTGTATGCAACAGAATCTGTACACTTAACTCTTCTGAACTCCTTGAATATTGTCACTGGTACGACACATATTCACGGAGCAATTAATAAAGTTAGAATGAATATATTCACACGCAAGTGTTCAGTAAAAATATAATCAATGCTACTTTTGTCTTAATGTATTTATTAATGTGTTTATTGATTTCCTTATTTCAGTGTGTACTTATTTATTAATTTATTTAGAGCACTTGAGTTGGGGAGAGGGCGTGAGGTAGAGACAGAGAAAGGGAGCACGCTCCATGCTAGCACGGAGGTTGATGTGAGGCATAGTCCCAGGGCCCTGGGATCATGACCTGAGTGAAATCAAGATTCAGACATTCAACAGATGGAGCCACCCAGCTGCCATTTGCTACATGAATAATGTCAGATAACAAAACTACAGAATTAAATATGTGTTCTGACTCTCCATTCATCCAATAATTACCACCATCCTCACCATACGGCCATGAAAGCTCACCATTGGTGTGGAGGTGAGCAGCCACACAAAACATGGAACAAGTGAATATCATCACATAAATGGAAAGTGTTGCCATATTTAAAATGCAGTAGGTACCCTTCAAGGAATAGAATACATGCGACAAAACTCTCTCGATGCGGATTCATCCAAGTATCTAGAAGAAAGCAATCTAATGGGTCATGAATGAGGTAGAAAACTGGCATAATACACATAATACACATAATACAAGGATTACCCATTGTGGGTCAATTGGTTGGCAAAGATCTGCTAATATTACATTGCTCTGAATAAAGAATGCTTTCAAGTGGGGAGAGAGCCTTTCTCTATCTAATAACTGGAGTCATCATGAAGTAAAAAATGAAAAGTCAGTAAATCTAGGTACAACCCCCTGAAAATGCTTGTTGTGGTGTCAGTGGTACATGATTCCTGAATTAATACATCCCAAAGGACATCCAGAAATGTTAACACTTGTGACTTCCAGAGGCAGAACCTAGAAGGCAAGAGAATGGGACAGGATGAAACCCTGATGTTAATGCTGATTCTATGATAGCATTAGATTCTATAGGAGTATGTTATTCTTGTTGTGCTGACCACCAAAATGCTTTCAAAAAACCATCCCCTTCCAAATGCTGGCAGGAGACACTCACTTGACTTTGCTCATGGGCATAGATTGAGGAATTTGGACAGGGAATGTGGGGATGCATCTTTTCTGCTCTATGATGTTGGGGCCTCAGCAAGGAAAACCCGCTGGCACTGAGCTGGAATCCTCTGGATGGGACTCCTTCTCATGTTTGTTTTTAAACCTGCATTTGGCTGCAGGACCTCCATGAGACCTCCCGCTGGCCTAGGCTTTTTCAGTGCAGGTAGGCTTCTTTTTTTTTTTTTTAATATTTTTTATTTATTTTTGAGAGACAGAGAGAGACAGCGTGAGCAGGGGAGGGTCAGAGAGAGAGGGAGATACAGAATCTGAAGCAGGCTCCAGGCTCTGAGCTAGCTGTCAGCACAGAGCCCAATGCGGGGCTTGAACCCACGAACCGCGAGATCATGACCTGAGCCGAAGCCGGATGCTCAACCGACTGAGCCACCCAGGCGCCCCGCAGGTAGGCTTCTTAAAGGCAGAGAGCTCCACAGGGTGGTGAAACAAGTGACCCAGTAGGGGCTCATGGAATTTTTCCAGCATAAATGTGGAAGTTACACAGCATTATTTTCAGGGCACCTGTCCATGTCACTAGTGTCCTCTCAGATCCCAGGGAAGGGAATAAACCCACTTTTCACTAGGAAAGCAAGCCAGAACAATTGTAAGCCAGTTTGTTATCTTGCCACATAGATAGAACAATCTTACAGCTTACTAGCTGTAAAACCATTCTAAAGTCTGTGGTGCAGGACATGTTGCCCTTTGACACAGGGCCAAGTGGAAGAACAGCGTCATGCTCAACTCCTGCCTCCACCCCCATGAGCTGTTTTGGAAGGAAACACATTTAGAAAGACTTCCAGAATGGTTATAAGACAATAAAACCTAATGCGTACGAAAAGTTGTTCTAGCAGGGAATCATGTCCTCCACTGGCACATCAGGACAGATCACCGTCAGAGCCCCTTCACATGGACATATGCAATGTGCAGCGTCCGCATATCAATTGTGCTGCACTGAAGCTAAAAATGAAGTCACTAAGATAAAAGCCAACATCAATCCTCTAGCTCTCTACTTATCTCCCTCATGGTAAATTTCTGCCTTGAACTACAAGTTCTGAGACGGTAGTCTTCAAAGTGTCTTGCTGTTCTTTCCGTGAAATCCTTTATTTGGACATCATATGTTATTTTATTTATTTTAATTTGTTATTTACTTTTTGAGAAGGGGAGGGGTAGAGGGTTCAAAGCGGCCTCTCTGCTGACTGCAGAGAGCCCGAGGTGGAGCTCGAACCCATATACTGTGAGATCATGACCTGAGACAAAGTCAGAAACTTAACTGAGACACCCTGGTACCCCTGGAAATCTTACTTTATATTTGAAGAAAAGTGCAATTCTCTCTGAATGAAACATTTTCACATTTCATTAGGTTTCTTTAGACATTAGAATATGATTTATAATATTAGTGAATCCGTGAACTTCAAATAGTAGATAAAATATTTAGTTTTTCATTCCCTTGCTAAAGTCTTTTGAGCCACACTAGGCTTCAGGTTCTCTATCCTGGGCCTTCATGACGGAAGTATTTTTCACATGAATGTAGGTATTATGTAACATGGAAGCATTCTATGACAGGAAGCAATAAATCCAAAATACATCGTGGAATGTAAACAACATTTCAAACAAATTTTTTGTTCTTCCAATTCTTTCCAGTATGGAAACCATTTTTATGGGTATGTATTCAGGCTTTTTCTGCCATTCATAAATGAATATATATTTGTCCATATGTATGCCAATTTTCTACCAATGAGATCAACTCATATCATCCTGTTCTGCAAGTTGTCATTTACAGGAAACCATTAAGGATATCTTTGTAAATCCGTAACACACTGACCTCACTCAAGTGAACATATGCTCAGTATTGCAATGCACATCATTAGAAACAATACATTGTAAACCAGTTTTTTTTTTATTTTCAATTTTGCTGTATAAGAATCCTTTACATATTTGTTGACCTATAATGAAGAAATTTCTGTGGATAAGGCTTCTAGAAGTGGGAATACATAGTGTCGGGAATATATAGTGTCGATTTTGAATGAATCTAGATGTAGAAGTATCCTGGTGTAAGTCCGTGAATACCCAATGCTGAGGAAGGGAGTCAGAGAGTTGGCTGGAGAAAAGGGCAGGCTTGAGAGAGAACAGGGATCATGAGAGAGTTTGTAGGAAATGCTACACAGGGAAATCAGGAGGAGTGAATGAATGAAAACATGATGAGGAGAGAGATTCTTCAGGAGGGGTAACCAGCTCAGTCCCTGGTAGGTGGAAGGGAGGACAAATAATTATGATGCACAGAGACTATTTGGGGAGGCAAGGTGGCTGCTGTCATGGGGTTTCAAACTGATTATGTAATTGATTTGCTTTCCTTATTTTCAAAAACTGTGGAGCATATAAAGCACTATGTGGAGATATAGTAGTCTGGGTCAATTCTTGCCAATAAGAAAGGGAGGGTCGTCCATGAACATGGGTAGCAAACAAATAGGGTGTAGGGAGCGTCAAGTAGGAAGTGGGGTCATTGGTAGAGAAAGTATGGAGTTGGACAAAGTGGGACTTCAGGTCAGTGAAGTAGGACATGGAAGAGAAGCAACAGACAGGGTGAGAGAGCCCACTGTGTCCTATGATTTTAAGAGTTTAACTGTCATCAAGCCAATTTATTTCTATTTCTGAGTTGATGGAAAATAGAAAGGAAGGAGGTAGGGCGTAGAGATACTACACCCTCCTATCCAAAATGAAGGTGGGTTGCTGAGTATTAGTGAACAGAAAAGAAAGTCTCTCCCTTTCCCTGAAGGTTCCTGCACTACCTGATACTCCCAGTTCCTCCTTACTTACTTAACATGATTGGACGCCATTGTTATCATCATAATCCATCCCTTATACCGCCCCCAGGGTTAGCGCAGCTCACCTCAGTAACCGCCCTGCCTCCAGCAAATCCCCCATGCTGCTTCCTGTGCATCCCCAGCTGCCTGTGGCTGCAGGTGCCCATGGCCCTGGGCACTGTTCCTGGTATGAACTTAGGAGACTCGCTCTGGGGTGTCCCTAGTTCAGACCCTCCCTGATCCTTCATTGCTTGGATCCCTCTCTGTAATCCACAGGTATGTCTTCTTCTGTAGTACATACTCACTCTTTTCTCCATGTTCTTCAAATTAAAAAAAACTATCTTTTAGACTTACACAAATAGTGAAATACAAGACAGAAGGTAGGCTACATCAGATTTCCTACTGCCTTTTGCATGCTTTTAATCATTTTCTGATATAAGAAAAAAATCGCCTCTTTTTGTTTCAAATTTGTATGCATATTCTTCAGAGACTGCACATGTCTGAAGATGTTTACTCAGCAGTTTTACTTTTGTGCTGATATGAGAATCATTGTCATTTTTTGGGCACCTGGATGTCTCAGTCATTTGAACGTCTGACTTCACTCAGGTGATGATCTCAGGGGTCCTGAGTTTGGGATTAGGGTCAGTATCTGTACTGACAGTGGGGAGCCTGAAGACTGCTTCATTCTGTACTTCCTTCTCTCTCTGCCCTACCACCTCTCTCTCTCTCTCTCTCTCACACACACACACACACACACACGCACACACACACCCTACCCTAACTTTGGCTCTGATCTTACAGGTCCCCGATTTACCTCTGAAAAAAGAATGGACTGGAGTCTCCTGACCAGCGCCAAATTCATCAGGGAGGAAGGGGGCGGATCACTATGCCATTTTCATATACAGGATGGCGTTCTAGAAAAGGGTCCAGAATGAAGCATGAGTCTGACCCACATGTTCGGCCGACCCCTGAACCCAGACCCTAAGCCAGACCCTCACCCTCAACATGCGCCCTCAACACTCCTGCGGGGGAGATCACTGCACCTCTCACAGTTCGCCCCCAGCCAGCACCGGGATCCGAACCATAACCCTACCCATGCCTCTGACTCTATGGGCGTCCATATGGCAGGTGTGGAGAGAAGTGACTTGGGGCACTTGAAAGCCATGGAATCTCTGAGCAAAACGGCCTGATGTTTACCGTGACATTTCCACACGAGCCTTGGGCCTCCAGAAGGAGATCCTGAACCCAAACCTCCGCCTGGCCTGCAGAGTTAGCCGGCCCTCAAAGCCGGCCCCTAATGCTCACCAGAGCCCTATCAAGTGCCCTCCACTCAGCTCTCGGGGAAGGACCCTGCACTGCTGTTGGTTCATCCCGTCCCCTCCCATGACCTAAACCTAACCTGGGCCATGGCTCTGGCCTCTGGGGGCACCATGTGCCCCCTGCGGGCCAGGAACTGAACTGGTGCTCGTGGTGGCCACATGAGATTTCTTCAGGGAGGAAGCCAGAAGTTTGTCATGACATGTCAAAGGCCTGGATGGGCCTGCAGAAGCAGATCATGAGCCCAAAATTCGACCTCCCTGAGATGCTGGGCCAGACTCTGTAGCCAAACATGAAGCCTGAACACTAACAGGCACCCTCAACTCAGCCCTCAGGGCAGACCCCTGCACAACTGTCGTTTCAGAGGCTGTCCTTCATCGGCTTGATCCTAACCCTAACCATGGTTCTTGCTCTTGGGGGGCCCACACCATAGGTCTTAGCAAAGAATAGAATCGGGCCAATGCCTAGCACAGAATTATTCAGTGAGAAGACCTGAGGTTCCCCATGCCATTTCCAAGGCAACGATGGGGCTAGAGAAGGGGATCCTGAACCCAATCCTATACATCGCCCACACACCCAGCCAGCTGCCTAGCTCAAACCCTCAGCTTGACACATCACCTGATCCTTGCCCTCAACTTGGCCCACCGGGGGAAACACGGGCCTGATGATGTTTCTGACCATGTCTCCTCCCGGGAACTAACCCTACCCTAACCGTGGCTCTGGCTTGAGGGGTCCCCTGTCCTATCTCTGAAGAAAGAATGGACTTGAGACCTCTGACCAGCGCCAAATTTGTCAGGAAGGAGGCGGAACATCCCCATGACATTTTCATGTCTGGGATGGAATTCCAGAAAAGGATCCCCAGTTAAAGTGGAAGCATTTCCCACACGATCAGCCATCCCCTGAACCCAAACCCTAAGCCTGACCTGTACTCTCCCTTGCACCCTCAACTTAGTCTACTGTGGAGATCACAGCACTGCAGGCATTTCGCCCCGTTACTGCCGGGAACCTAACCCTAACACTAGCCATGGCTCTGGGCCCAACAGGGTCCACCAAGCATGTGCGAGGAGAGAAGTGTCTTGGGACCCATGACTTGCGCGGAATCGCTCAATGAGAAATTCTGATGTTCACCAGGACGTTTCCACTTGAGGCTTTCCCTACAGATGGAAATCCTGAGAGCAAACCTCTGCTGGCCCACAGAGTCAGCTGGCCCTTGAAGCCAGATCCTAATGTTCAATCGCAGTTGAACTCCTCCAGAGTCATAACCAGGTTCTCAGCATTCGCGTCGACTGACTTGTCATCCAAACCAAACTGGCCTCAGTAAAGGTTCAAGCAAATCTTCTGCAGTGGCAAATGAAAGTTTCTGAGACAGGCTAGGAAGGGGATAAAGGTCAAAGTCAATGACTTCAGAGCATCCATTCCGACTGCCACCTTGAAGAAAGCTCTTCGTATCTCAATGGATGCCACGGAAAAATTGCACAATAGGAGCATAAAGTATAGTGCTTACGAACAGGGAACTCCATCAACAGTGTCTCTTCCTGTCTTGGGAAATCAAAGTTATCTACATCAAAGTTGGAGACTAAGAAGACGCATGGCTCAGGCACTCAGATGTTGCTGAGATTAGCCAGGCAGTTGTCTCATATCTGCTGAAGCACTCTCTGTTTTGAAGGACTTGGATTTGTTTTTCTCTTGGATTACATAAATCATTGTCTGTCTTGTTTCTAACAAAGTAGAACCTCTTGCCCGTCTCCTTGCTTTTCGGGGCCAGCTAAGCATGCTTGAGGTTAAACCGTGAAGAGAAAAAAAATGATGCAGAAGTCACACTTAACAAATCCCACCATTTCTAGGCATGTATGTGGATGGGAATTGTGGTCCCAGTTCCAGGCAGGTCCCAGAAGATGACACTGGGATATTTTGGATGTTGACTGGTGGTTTTCTTCCTCGTAGTCTCCACAACTCCAAGGTTAACAGGCACCTATCCTTCATGAGAAAGCCCCCATAGGGCATTGATGAACCTGGACTTCCAACATCACTGCCACATCCAGGGAAGAGTTCTCTGCTTCCACAAGTGATTCCTGAATCATGTCAGCCACATCCCTTAGCTTGTCCTCTGGAAGCGCTGCTTGAAATCTAGCAAAGCTTTCTGGGGAGACAATGCCCTCTGCCCTACCTCTGCCAATGTAGTGATAGAGTCACATGGGAGCCTTATAAGAAGGAGGCAAGACCAAATGCACAAAACAGATGGGATGAAGGAAGCAGAGCTTGGAGTGAAGATTCAGAAAGATGGAAGTTGTAAGAAATGCCTAAGAAACAACCTAAGCAATTCAGGCGCCTTGCATAAGCTGGAGAAAACAAAGAAACAGATTGTTTCCTAGAGATTCCAGAAAGAAACAGCCCTCCAGACACCATGATTTTAGCACCTCTAACATTCATTATGGACAATTTCTCTCTAGAACCGTAAGCAAATCAATGTGTTGCTGTCTAAAGCCGTTACGTTTGTGTTAATTTGTTCATAGCACTGAGAAACTGACACACATACTCTGCATTTTCCTGATACCTTAGTACAGAGTCCAGCACATTTCCTTTCTGCAGGAAGAAACACTGAGGCCAGCACACCGGCGAGCACAGAAGAACTGCAGATGTCCCTCACTCCCCATATCCTTCATCAAGTAGGGCCAGGACTTGTCTTGTGGGAGAGGCAGTAGGCAGAGAAAAGCCTGCAGGATGTATGTTCTATAAAGGGAACAGCCAAGCACGGAGTCCTGTGGTAAGAATTGCTCTGGGGCAGCTTACTCTCCATTTACCTCACTTCATGGAACAATTTGGGAGGGATTTAGAATTTGTGTCAGGAAGTGGCAGACAAGTACATAGGAACTCTAATTCTCTCTATTCATTTCTGCATAGTTCTGAAACAGAGATACCTGATTAAACCATGGCAATTCAAAGAAATTACTAGGCTGTTATTGATGGGGCCTCTTGCCATGCCCTATGAGTGAGGAAAGTGTGATTTTAAAAATATTTCTATAGATAACGTTGTCTCAGGTACTACCAGTGTGCCTTAACAGTAGTAGTGTGCTCAATGCTCATGCTTACCCACATGCCCTGCAAGAAAAATTTCAAAGGAGGGAAAATCAAACAAATATAAAATGAATAGCTGTTAAGGATTTTTTTTAACAGAGAGGGAGGAAAACTATAAAAGATTCTTAAGGACAGAGAACAAACTGAGAGTTGGTAGAGGGGTGTTTGGTGGAGAGAAGAAGTAAATGGTGGTGGGCATTAAGGAGGGCACTTCTTGGGATGAGCACTGGTGTTGTAAGTTCATGTGAGAATTAAAAAGTACTTGCTGTTGCTGGCCTCCCAGTCTATCACTGTAAGAGTCCTCTTGAGTTCACAGACTGCTGTGCTGGGTGAAGGAGAAAGAAGAGAGACACTAAGTCCCATAAACTCAAGTTCTTTCATTCTGAGGTCCTCCCAATGGAGAACGAGAACTGTGTCTGTCACCCTCCAAACATCTTCCATGGAAGAAGGAAGACGTCAGCACTTACAAGGATGTATGGAAAACCCCATTTCATGCCACCAGCCATGTGGGGAGAAGTTGTTTCATCACTGCAATGTGATTTATCAAAGAAATGTTTCAAGGCTCAACCTGCATCTGGCAGGCCTGGGAAATGCTCTTTTTTAAACTTGATGTTTACCTTCTGGAAGATTCCTTTATTTTCCAAGCCCTGTATTGTTTTTTTCCCAATTCTTCATTTTATATTTCCAAGAGATTTTTCTTGTTCTTTGAATGGACCTTTATTTATGTCCTCCCTTTTTGTACATGCAGTTTTCAACCAACTAGTATTTCTTGAGTGTCTACTATGTGCCAGACATTGGTTAGGTGTGGGGATGGTGTAGGAATTTCTTGTCTCTCTGACACTAATGAGAGGTGTGTTTTTCCTCCTGCTCCATCACTTGCTCTGTTGCTGCCATCACCGTTAGGGGCTTTGATCAAAAGGCCGTGACCTTCGAGTGCCCAAAAAAAATGGTCTCACACACACACACACACACCAGAGGAGGAGACAGTATAAAGACAATGAGGTAAGCTGGGAAGCAGATGAGTGAATGGTAAAGGATTTATGTGACCTAAGAAATAAAGCCTTTAGCTGACAAGGAGGCAGAGCCATTTGTTCCTTAGTGCCCCTAAGGAACACTTCCTTAGTTGGGACTTGAAGTCTGTTCTGAACCGAACTGTGTCCCCTGCTCCCATGCCAATTCCTGGGAGGATGTCCTAATCCCCAAGACCCCATATCTGGACACAGGTCTTCAAAGAGACAATGTAGTTAGAATGAGAGCTTTAGGATGGGCCCTACTTCCATAGGACTCCTTTATAAGAGGAGGAAATTGGGAAACACGGTTACAGGCACAAGGGGAAAAGACCATGTCTACAAAAGACGGCTCTCTGCAAACCAAGGAAGAAGACACAGAAGAAACCAACCCTAAAAACACCTTGATCTATTAACTTCTAGCTCCCAAACTGTGGAAGAACAAACTTCTGTGGTACTTTGTTATGGTGGCCAGAGTAGACAAAGGTCTTGCAACTCAAACTTGCTGACTAGTGCTGGTGACCGGTGATCAGACGAGGTGCACCTGTTTGCAAGAGTAACACTAGCTAATGCCATTCCTATTCAAGTGCACAAGCAGTTGAAGAACCATCAGAGAGAGGAAAGGGATTGGGCATGGCTTGTAACAGAAGGGGGTCAGGTGTTATCACTCCCTGCCCCCTTGCAGCTGACCTCAGGAAGGAGGCTGCCCTGCCTGAAGCAGGCCTCTGGACCCAAACACTTGAGAGGAAATCTCAGGTCTGTCCTCAGGGCTCGGAATGGTCCAACTGTAAAGTCTCAGGCACCTCAGAGCAGCTGAAGCCCTTAACTGAGTCCAGACTGTTGTCAGCAGGTGGGAGAGTCTACATCTAGGTGCACAGGAAAACTGTCCTCTTGTGCTTGCGGAACCAAAATACATGGTGCAGGAGGAATCCTCAAGTAGCTTAATCCTCCAATTTCTTATTTTATGCATGAGGAAATAAGGTCCAGGGTGATGTTGTGACTGGCCTGGTCAGTGGTGGAGCTGGGCCAGAGTCTGGTCTAGAGGAGAGACAGTGAGAGGCAGCCACTGTTGAGGTAGCCAGGAGGCCTCTAGGTCTTGCATTAATTGGTGGACTGAGCACTGTGGAGAGCAGGCAAAGAGAAGGCTTCATCTGAACTCCCACATCTCTGCCATAGCCAGATCTTCCCTCACTTTGCTCTTTAATCAAAAGCCCTGGGATACCCTTCATTCTTAACTGAGCTATAGTTGCCGTACAATGTACATTCATTTCAAATGTACAATGAGTCGGCACCTCTACAGGTCATGCTGTGCTCACCACAAATATAGTTACCATGGGCACCTCACAATGCTCCTACCCTGCCCCTTCTATCTGTCCTGGGACACCCTTTACCAGAAACACAAGTTCCTTCCCTGCATAGCAGAATTCAGAATACGCGATCTCATTCTAAACATTTTGTCTATTTTCTATTGTCTGCATCTACCCACTGGCCTCTGAGACGTGAGGATAGGAAACATTTGCCCTGCCCCCACCTCCCCTAATAGGGGTGTGTTGAGGGTAATAGTCAGATGCTGGTTTATGCAATGAAGGAAAGTGTGGTGGTCTGAAAGGAACTTCCCTCCAGACCTTAGTGAGGATGGGAAACATTTCTACTCCACCAGCCAGGACACCCCTCTAGTAAGCAGCCAGCCTGAATTCCTTAGTCTCCCATTGATGATACTAGAAGCAGCGTGCCAACATTTGCTTCTCTTGGCTTCTCGAGTCAATGATATTCCCCCTCTGAGAGCACACTGATTTTCCTATCACTGACTTTATGGGACTGTTCACTGTATGTTTCAGTTGGAAAATGACCCTCAATTGGAGGTGATGTCATGGCCTTTGGGTAACCAACTTTTTAATCCTCTGGGGTTGGCAGAAAGCAAAAAGCAGAAAATGTCTTTTAAGATGCATGAATCAGAAAACATGCCTCTGGTGCAATCCAGTGGGAGGCATCGTTGGCAGGGAGTCTGCATTCACCGTGCTCCCAGGGGAAGGCCTGGGCCAGGAACCCAGCCCTGTGGCCTCAGCACTCAAAGCACACTCAGGGTGTCAGTGGGCTACTCTCGCTCTGTCACACAGAACCCCAACCTGTGTTGTGTGGTGATGGTGAAGGAATCATGGCAGAGCCTCTGTGGGAGGGTGGGAGGAGGTCAGGCAGGTGCCTCCTGGGCCCATGTGCCCAGGTAAGCAGCTCCCTGAGGCTGGCCATGGTGCTAGCGGGAAGAGAAAGAGACTTGTTGGGCTTCAGGGACAAAGGAGTAGGCAGTTAGGTCTTTGGAACCCTCTTCAAACCTGACGAAAACCACACTTCCAAAGGCAGAGAAGCTGAGGCACCAAATGGGGGAAAAAACCCAAACCTATTAGGAATCAAACCGTATTCTGAAAACTGAAAACTGCTCTTAGTTTCAGGAAGTTGGTTTGCTAGGGTTATCATAACAAATTCCATAGACAGAGGGGCTTAAACAACAGAAATGTGTTTTCTTACCCTTCTGGAGGCTGGAAGTCTAAGGTCAAGGTGCCAGTAGCTTTTGCTTCTCCTGACATCTCTCTCCTTGGCTTGCAGGTGGTCACCTTCCTGCTGTGTCTTCACATGGCCTTTCTCTGGGTGTGTGCATTCCTGATGTCTCTCACACTTCTTCTAAGTCTCTCACACTTCTTCTAAGGACATCAGTCCAACTGGATCAGGGCCCCACCCATTTGGCCACAGTTAACCTTCATTACCTCCTTGAAGAATCTCCTGCAAAGACAGTCACAACATGGGTTAGGGCTTCAGCATAGGAACCTGGTGGGTATATATGTCAATCCAAAAAAACCCTAAGTCTAAAAGAATTTTTTTGGAGCAGTAGTCCTTGTTTCATGTTTGAACAGTACTAGAGACTGGTGTGGGTGTGTCTGAGAACCCCAGCATCCCTGGGGGTGCCCATTCAGACACAGACCCAGGAGTAGGAGCCAGCTGCTGCTGCAGAGCATAGAGGACATGGCCCAGGAAGCTGCGTCATATGCACATGTGTTCTGACACCTTTGTCACCTCCTCTAGACAGAAAGGAGTGGTCACAGGCACCAAGTTTCAAGTGTGCTCCACATTTGAGATGAACGCTAGGCACATGCTTCTCAACTGTCCAATACGGGTAGAAACACAGAAAGTATCTGAATGATGGGAGATTCGAGGCTGTTTGATAAGCAATGCATTCTCTTCCTTTTGGTGCAATGTATAAACTCTGTAAGTTATGACTCAGCAAGTCTACTCCTGGCTCTGGAGAGGCTTGTACACAGGCGTGCCAGAAACATGAGCAAGATGTTTATCGCAGAACTGTTTTGAGGAGAAAGAAACAACTGTAAAGAACCCCACACCAAATGTCCATTGACAGGGAACAGATAGGTAAGATGTACTCTCTTCCCCAAATGGAAACCTTGTGTGGTAGAAACAATTGTGAATGAAAGCAACGTACAGAAGATGGCACACAAAAAATCCTAGTTTCCTAAAGCACCCAAACAAACAAAACTAAAAGGCCTCTGTGCTCCACCTCCTCATCCCTCCTTCCCCACTGATCTTTTTATTGTCTCTGTAGTTTTGTGGTTTTCTGAATGATACACAGTTTGAATCATACAGTGGGTAGCCTTTCCAGATTGGTTTCTCTCACTTGGTTATATGCATTTAAGTTCCCTCCCTGTCTTTTCATGGTACCTGTGAAGTGAGGAGCCTTCTGAAAGCTGAGTGGTGAGTGGGAGTACTCCAGGTCACTAGCTCCTGGTGACACTTGTGAACCCCAGGGGTAAAGACTTCTTACAATTGTCCATGGAGACAAACAGGTTACCGTACAAGGAATGAGAATGGAATTGGCATGGGGCCTTTTACTGGCATGCATGCTTCATGCATGCTTGAAGGAGATATTTCATAGAGTTCTAAGAGAAAATGATGTTGTGTCCAGAATCCTATATTCACTTATACTTTTTATTGAATATGATCACAAAATAAAGGCATTCATTGGAAATGCAAAGACTCGGAAAGTTTACCACCCTGAGAAGTTTTTCCTTTGCAATTTGTCTGAGAACGGACTCCGTGTGAATGAACAGAAAATTCAAGATACACCAGCACCACCAAGGTCATGGACAGGTGTGAGTGAGGCCTGCGCTCCAGGTTGGGAGGACAACTAGTCCCAGTGAGAACAGGAATTCGAGGTGTTGCATAGGACTCCTTCAGGGAGAAAACATTTTCTGAGTTAATGTCATGGGTCTTAAGCAGAGTCATCTCAGGGATGAGGAAATGGCATCCTGTATCATTCTGATAAAACGACACTATGCCACTTTCTCGTCCCCTTTCTGTTTTTCTCCTAGATTTCTTTTCATTGCCTTTTCCCTTCACCTATGCAGATTTGGTGAGATAGGTAGGTTTGTTTCTCCCTCTGTGTGAGTCCAGTCACTTTATTTGAGTCTTGCTGAACATCAAGATCATGATCAGAATTACTGCTGACATAAGCAGAACTCAAAATCATAATCACAGTATAAATGTTAACAGATTGCTGGTTTTCTAATGATCCTTTGGAGTAATCAAAGAAGACGAATTTAGAGTTCTAAAACAGGATAGAAATGCCCTGAGTCTGGGCAATAAAGGTGTCAGGTGTGACCAACATGTTGACCAGAAGAGAGGAGAAAAAATGCTATAAGGACACAGGGTTGTTGCTTAATACTTGCTAAGAGTGGCAAGGCAGGAATATTGGCAGGATTGTACAGAAACGAGAATGTGTAATTACCTAACACTGTCATGGAAAACTAAGGAAAACCTAAAACCGAATACGACTCACAGAGATTTGGAGTGTCGAATCTCACAAGAAGCTAGGTTCTTGGTCCTTCAGTACTAAGTGAATTCTATTTAAGATAGAGGCAAAGCCACAAATACTTAAAACTGGCTACCGATGAGGAATAGGGCTTGGATAGGGGTGAGAGGATTTTACAGTTAATTTTCTAGTCTGTTTTGTCATGGGTCAACACTGATACTTTTGTTATTCAGATTTTAAAAATTAACTATATTTCGTTCAACGTGCATTACAGTCGCACTTTAGGCAAGGAAGTGACCGTAGATTGCTGAGCTCTACAAAGACACATCAGAGAGACTCCACTATGCACACACGCCTGCACCTTCGGAGACTGGTGTCAGCTCCAGAGCCCACGATCCCCACCGCAGTCCAGGGACAGTGTACAGACAGCAGGGTCATGTGGGGTCCCCAAGTGGCTCTTAGAGACCCCCCACCTCCTCCTCCTCAGGGGAGGGCGCCCATTCTACCGTTATTTGCTCTCCCTCTCCCTCCTAAGCATCGCTCTGTTTTGATCCCTTTTTATTTTCCTGTTTTTATTCCTTAATCCCAGAGTCTCCAGCTGGATAACTGCGTGCCATGAGGCTGGAGAAGTGTCCTGCGCGTGCAAGCAGAGGGTGGTCTCGGGGTAGAAAGAACCCGGAGGAGTCCAGGGCCCAAGGAGGGAAGGGCTGGCACGGGTAGGGCGCAGCTCCTCCCTGCCGTGTCCACGCAGGCGCAGGCGCGTGGCAGACGAACCGGGTGACTTACAAGTCCCAGATCCGGAGCTCTGCTGCACAAAGACGGGAGGAGAAGAGCCGGCCCGACACATCCCCGAGGAAGCGGGCGTGGGCGACACCTGGGCTGGAGAAATAACAGGCACCATCACCTTCATCACCGCCGTGCCCTCAACGGTCACCCACTTCCTTCCACTTCATCTCTAGCCCCACCAGCGTGGGCGGGCGGAGCCAGGCTGGCCGCAGCCAGCCGACCCCGCAGGAGCCGGGAGCGGAGCGGAAGTGCGAGGGGAGAAGGGCGGGGCAGGGAGTGCGGCGAATGGGCAGGCGGAACAGACAGGGCTGCGGGAGGGGCCGGAAGTGGGAGGAGTGCTGAGGGATGGGGGCGGGCTCTAGGCAGGGCGGAAGGAAGGGGGTCGAAGAGGCGCCCGGAGTGGGGCGGGGCCGGGTGGGCAGAAGGGCGGGCGGACGGGGCGTGGCTAGCCGAAGCGAGGTCTGAGGGGGACGGAGAGGACGGTGGGGCGGGGCGGAGCGTGCAGCGGACCGGCAGGCGGAAGGGTGGGCGGGGCCAGGAGCGGAAGCGCCGTCTGAGGCTACCAGCACTGCGGCGGGGGAGGGGCCGGAGTCGGGGCGGGGCGGAGCCGGGAGGGAACAGACTGGCGGATGGAGGCGGGGCCGGGAGCGGAAGCGCGGTCTGAGTGAGGATGAGAGGAAGAGCGGATGAGGCAGGGTCCGGGTACGGAAGGGCGGGTGGCCGGAAGGCGGGTAATGATTCGTCGCAAGTCCGTCTCTCACGATCCCGCCTGTCGGCTGCCAACCACCCCGCTGACCCGACTTCGGGAGGGGGCTCGGGCGAAGGCGCGGTCTCTCCCGCTCCAGCTCTTGGAAGGTGAGTGCCCGCGCCTGGCCCCGTGGCTCCCGGTCTACCTGCGTCCCCAGACTCTTTTCGGCTCCTCCCAGTATCCATGCGACCCCTTAAGTCCCCGTCCGTCCCCCTGTGTCACCTTCCTGTTCCCCTTCCTGCTTCATCCCTCTGCGTCCCATTCCATCGCCTTTCGTCCCTGAGGCTTTCTGAGGCTCCTCCCTGTCGCCCTGCGGTTCCTTCAGCCCGTTTGCGGCCCCAGACTCTGTGGCTGCAGCTCTGGCTCCTTCCTGTCTCCCTCCTTCTCCTTCATTCCCCTGCGTCCTCTTCCGTCCCTCTGCATCCCCTTCCGTTCCCCACCGGCCCTCTGCGTCCTTTTCCGTTTCTGTGCGTCCCCTCCCGTCCCCCTGCGTCCCCTTCCGTTCCTCTGTGGCCCCCTCGTCCCCCTCCTGCCCTCTGCGTCCCCTTCCTTCCCCATCCATCCTTCTGTATCCCCCTCCCCCACCATCCCCAGACTCTCTGCAGCTCCTGCTCCTCCTCTGGCTCCTCCCCATCCCCCTCCTAACCTCTGTGTACCCTTCAATTTCACTCAGACCCCTACTATCCTCCTGTGTACCCAGGCTCTCTGTGGCTCCTGCTTCTCCTCTGGTTCCGCACTGTCCCCTTCTATCCCCCTCCGTCCCCCTCCATCCTGCTGTGGCCCCAGACTCTATGCAACTCCTGCTCCTCCCCCAGCTGCTCCCTGTCCGCCTCAGTCTGCCTGCATATCCAGGTTCTCTGTGGCTCCTGCTCCTCCTCTGGTTCCACCATGTCTCCTTCAGTCCCCCTCTGTCCCCTGCATCCCCAGACCTTCCGGTCGGTCCTGCACCTTGCTCCTCTGACCCATGCTGCGAGCTCCTTCACCACCACAGTCCTTCTGGACCCTGATATTTCGGCAGGGTGATTCTGTCCCCCACGGAACACACAGCTCCCCTGTCCCTCCGCAGGGCCTTCACCAACACCAGGCTTCTCCCTGTCCCCAGGGCCTCAGGCAACAGCAACCTCCACCAACTGAAAGCCCCAGCAAGGGGGCCGGCCAGCACCACTCAGAGCCTGGGCCTTCTGGCTCCAGGGAGCTTCTGGATTGGAGCATCCCTAATCCGTGACTGTGCAACCAAGAGCTCTGACTCTTAGTGGCTCAAATCAGGCAGTTGACCTTCCAGTTGCTGAGGTCAGAAATCCACGAGTGGGTGTAGGTGTGTGGTCCTGGGTAGGGTCTCTTCTGAGGTGGTCATCAAGCCATCAGCTGGGCTGTATCCCCTGGAACCTGGCCTGGGGCTGCAGGACTTCTTCCCAAGATGGTGCACATACATGACTGGCAGTCAGTGCAGACTGCCTCGGTTCTCCTCCGCATGACCTACAATTCCTGAGGGCCTCCCCAGCAGGTTCAACTTTATATGGTTACTAGAGAGAGAAACGGGGAGAGAGAGAGATTAAAGAGGCAGAGAGCCAGTGAACACAGAGTGTTTATGAGACAGAAGCTGCAGACCTGTCATCACCTTATTTTGGAATTCTTGGACATTTCATTATTGCTGTCATAGTCCATTAGTTACTCCCAGGAAAGGGATTCTACAAAGCTATGAAAATAGGAAAGAATGTTGGAGGTCATCTTAGAGGTGCCCACCACTGACCTTGGGGCAGGTCAACATTGTGTTTGCATTCCTCTTGGGCCCCACCCCTGCACTGAGGAGGAGGCTCTCCATCAGAGGTTCTGATTGCTCACTGATAATCTCTCTTGTCTTGGAATGCTTTTCCATGTTGCCTTCATCCGTGGTAAGCTGTGTGGTCTTGCATCTCCCGGTGGACCTCCCCAGTGCTCAGGCTACCTGGTGTTCAGTCTGACCTGCTTTTCTTCTTGACTGGGCTGTGGCAGGCTCCAGCAGGTGTGGACTTTGCTTCACCCGCCCTCATTGTGGTCACCCAGGATGGGCTGGTGGGCAGGGTTGGATTCCCTGGAAGAACGTAAGAACCGGCACCTAGGGCCATTCTGAGCTTTAAAACTCTTTAAGCACTAGTCTCAATCCTCTGCCTCTTCCCTCATTCTCTGGGGATCTCAGGATGTAGGAACAAAGCTCTGTGTGGGACGGTCTTCTGCTTCCTGAACTTTCCAAAGGGGAAACGTAACAAGCTGATTTGGGAAAGAGAAGGAGAGGCAACTGTGTCTTGAAGGCCCCCATGTGAATGCAGGTCTCTTCGCCCCAGACCCTTGTCATTTCATTGGGTGGACCATCTGAGCAGGACACCCACCTTTTCCTAAAAAGTCTTTCCATGTGACTTTACGTGGTCCATTCTTAGCCGTGAAGAGAAGGAATTACATGCCTGACCCTATTCTAAGTGCTTTATGTGCTTTAACTCATTCCATCTTCACAGTACCTGGGTCTGGTTGGATACCTGAGCATGTAATATTATTATCACCATTTTAACGATAGGAAAACTAAGCGGAATGTGAGCTGACTTGCCCCGGGTCACATGGCAAGGACACACTGGTGACAGGATTTAACCTTGGGAATCTTTTCTTGCTTAAGTTAAAAAAAAAAACAGTTTATTATTTATTTTGATGGGAGTGTCCCAGATTTAAAGCCACAGTGATTCTTTGATTCCCTGTTTGTGTCTGGACTGGAGGGGAGGATGATCCTACTTTGTGCTGCATCTCCATACCCAGGGGCTGAGTGGCCGTTTGGATGCTGAGATACTTCCCCTTGGACGTGGGTCCACTTACTGCTCTCCGTTGCCATTGACACTTCCCTGGATGCACCCCTGAACTCGGTGAGGGGGTGAAGGATGTGGTGGTGGTGTAGAACGCACAAGGGAAAAGCTGGATACAAGCCAGAGAGATGGAGCC
This sequence comes from Cryptoprocta ferox, assembly GCA_028646485.1. Classification (NCBI taxonomy): domain Eukaryota; kingdom Metazoa; phylum Chordata; class Mammalia; order Carnivora; family Eupleridae; genus Cryptoprocta; species Cryptoprocta ferox. Next base: position 3,372,249 of record CM053572.1, read on the forward strand.
ATGGTCTGTGTCAGGCTGGGGGAACACTCTGGAATGAGAATACCTACAAGTGGCCGTCCCTTGCCCTTGTACTCAGAGCCTTTTTAGGAACTCTCTTGTCCCCTTCCAACAAAAACCTGAGTTCTCGTTTATGCTGGATGTGGAGGTTCACAGAGGATCAACTCCTGGATGAATCCCAGGATCACTGACTTGGTTGTGAGCATGCTCTGTATTCTGCTTGTCTCTAAGTTTGCCCTAGAGTGGGATGGGGAAAGCTCATTGCACTTCTCAGGGGTCCCATGGGCCAGGCCTGTCGGAAGAACAGGACCTGGGCTAGAGCCCTTGAATCTCTATTCCTGGTGTGTCTAAATCCCATCACAACCTCCATGTATACACATCTCACCTTGACTTCTCCTGTTAGGTCAATGAAACCTGAGGCATCAAAAGCTTAAAGTTCCAGAGTGTATTGTTTCGTCTCATGTTAGATGATTGGCATCATAATGATACACATGCAGGTCTTGGCACAGAGAGTAAATAATTCCCTAGACTCTCCCTGGTGCCCTTTGTGTCTCCCAGGTATGGGACACATTTGTGTAGATGAATGGAGCACAATATACCATTGCATATCCTTCACTTACTGGTTGACAGATACACCTTGCCATCATAAATCTGACACCTGAAATGATGATACTAGCCAATACACACCCCTTTGCAAACCAAGTAAGGGATGACACTGCCCAGAGTGGATCTGGAAGGTGAGCACAAACCTACACGTTTCCAGACCATTTCTATGACCATGTTGACCCAACTGTGGACTTTGCACATGTATGCTCACCATAGGAACTATACTGGACCCTCCTAGGGGATGTGATTGAGGCCATATTGCAGCAGGGACAACTCCCTGTCCACTATGACCTGCTCATCTGTTCCCTACCCTGCACCTGGGGCTACAGGAGACCCCTTCAGGGTCCTTGACCACTACTGTGCCCATGTGTCACCACCAGGGAAGTGTGGGATGTGCGTAACTCCATGAGAGGATCAGGGTGTTCCAGGGGTGGTTGGCATGCAAGGATTGGTATGTGGGATCCTCCAGGACATTGAGGCTCAGAGCACCGACCTAGACATTGAGCAGGGAAGTGCCTCAGACCCTCCACTCTCCCTTCTTTGCAGATCCTGCTCATGTAATATTTCTGGTCTCAACTCTGAACAGGGGTTAAGGGCCCCTGAGTAAAGGAACATAGGCTGTTAATGGAGGGAGCCCAGGGAGCAGATTTAATCAGAGAGGGTAGTCATGCTTGGAAGGGAAACCAGGTCCTGTGAGCAGATCTTTCAGAGTCTCCTAAATGAGACCAGCATCGAGAGATGCATTTCACCTGGTAACTACATCCTCAACATGCACACATATCTGTATACCTGAAAAAGAAGGTTTTGCAAAAGTTTACCTCCATTGTGATACTGTATTTTCTTCCAGTGGGTAACTTGTTTTGAACTCTTGTTATAATCCACCAAATAGATTCCATCACCTAAAAGTGGAATGGAAAACACTGATTTGTGAATTTCCCGTGCAGGATCCTAGATAATTTCTGCCCTGCCCAATTATCTTGAGCTGTGCGGGATGGAATCTGAGACATCAAGAATTTTGTAATCTTGAACCCAGTATGGACCAAGTTCCACAGTTTCTTCCATTTTATCATCATAGGGAAAGGGTGAGGAAAAGTCAACATTTGGAATTATTCCAGGAAAGTATAATCAGCATCCATAGCATCAATGGGCATGAAGCTGCAAAGAATATGCTCTGGGACGATGTGTGTGAAGACCCCACCTCATTAACATCAGATCTAGAGGATGGAAGCGCTGTCCAGCAATAGAGATAGTTTCCCGAACACAGGTGCAACATTGCATTGATCTCCATGACCTAACGTCAGTTAGACACCTTTTCCCTGAATCCCCACCTATCATCGCTATTCCCCAGAAGGTTCAGCCAGTGTTCCGGAAGGACTCTCCCAGTTACCAGCTATGCCAGGAATTGCCATTGTCTGACATCCTGCGTACACTCTGACAGAAGAGGAATGGCAAAACCTGCCATCCTTCAAACCTGGTCCACACCAATGCCATGAACATGTAGGTGAGAGGCACACTGCCTCCTCACTGCAAGGCTGAGTGAGTTTGAGGCTGCCACAGTTTGGGTGCTGAGTTGGGTCCCAGAAGAATGTCAGGGAGGGGCCCTGCTGCGAATGCTCACTGCAGTGGATAAGGCAGTCCCCAAGCTGTCCTGCCCTGGAGTCAGGCTCCCCCTTTTATGTCTTCACACTAGCAGGGTTATTAGCCAAGTTGGGTTCCCCGCTCCAGAAAGCAGAGGGTGACTGTCAAGCACATATCAATGGTCCTCCTGGCAAGGCACGCCTCCCTGGAGAAGGGTCCCGCCTCCAGTCAGAGATCGCTCCCTCTGGGATAGTCCAAAACTGGCTCCAGGCCCATGGTGCTCTTGAAGGAAGGAATAGGGCTTTGTGGGATTGGGGTCGTCCTAGGAAAAGGCTAGAGAGAAGGGAGAAAGCAGAATTGGGAAGGACAGGGTGATCTTGCAGGGTTCTCTTCTCTAGTTCCTCTCCTGCTCGGTGCTGCCCGATCGATTCCTGGATAAAGGTTTGGAAAGGCCCTAGTCCCAGCAGCAGGGAACTCAGGTCTCCCTGAGTTCTGGTGTCCCTGTTCTGAAAGGGGTTGAGGGCCAGTGTCATTTTCTTATTCTGGAAATAACTTGAGTTTTCGTGAAGGAGGCAATCCAGTTTCACTTTCTTCTCTCTGGAAGGTGAGGGTGCTGCAACATCCCATGAGGCCTGTGCAGGTGTCTTTGGGTACGTGCAGCCCAGAGGCCCAGGGGAGCGTCACAGTGCTCAGAGACTTGCCCTTCCTCCTCCTAACCCTAGATGCTATCTCAAGTGTCAGCGCTCAGACCAGCAAGAAGTCCACATTCAGCCGTCATGAGGCTGACCCTTCCTGTGGGTGCGGATACTGCCTGCAAATTTGCAAGCTGGGGCTGCCCAACCTGCCCAGCTGAAGAGCTCCCTCATTTCCACCCACTGAGATCAGAGTGCAGATGTGATATCCATGATGCAGTTCTCTTCCTGACTCCAGCTGTGAAGCCACCTGGTGTCAATGCACATGTCCCCACCAGAGTCCCAGCACTGCTCACCACTGACTGGGTTATTCTGGGCAGTTGCTTTATCTCTCGATGATTGGCATGTCCTCATTCGCATGTGGAAGCAGAAGGAGAAGCTCCCCAGGATATCTGTAGTCAAGGAAGAGGCCCCATCGTATTGTGTGATTGCAACAGGATGATAAAGAGGGTCTATTTGATAAGATTTAGGTCAAGATTGCAAATGTCCATAACAAGGTATGAAATCATTATGTAGTTAAGAGATTGTGACTTAGGTATTGTCGTCCTTGATTCCTCCCCTAAGCCAGAGTAGGACAGCTAACAGGTTGAGGAGAGGAAGGAAAAGATTACTTGAATGAACCTATTGCAAAGTATATAGCCAACAGTGTGGGCTGGACCTGGTCTTCTGGATAGGATGACCTGAGGAGAGAGGTGAGGCTGCCCTCCTGTGCCTGACACCATGGAGGAGTGGGAGACCTGAAAGTCTGGACTATGCCTTCCCTGACATGCCAATGGGGATATCAGTGTAAGCCTCCCATAGCGCCTCCTACCCGTGGGACAGTCACTGCACCAGGCCATCAGCTGCAGTGCAAATGTCCTACCTAAGTGAGTCCTTCCCTGCCCTTGTAGTTCCCCTACACCATGCTCTTCCCTGCACTGGGGGCAGCGGGAGGAAGAGAAGAGAAGCTGACTCTTTGTGTGCCCGCTGCAGACATCTCAGTTGGAAGAGGGACTGGCCAGGGCAGGGGAAGTTTAATTCCGCAAGGGTCTGTGATTGCATGTTGTTACACTAACTGCACCTCTATTCACTGGAGTGGGAACAGGGTACATGATACTTCTGAAGCCATTCCTTCCTCAATGGAATTGATTTATCTTTCCTCTGAACAGAGAAAATGCAATAATATCCTCAGAAATTATACTTGCTTATTTCCTAACATCAACATAGGAGCAGCAGATCTGACTCTAAACCCTGAGGACTGCATACTGGGGTATCAGGCCCCAGCCCACTGGGCACTGCAGTCAAGGCAGACCAGAGGCAACCAAACAGGGCACCAATCACAGAGTGATTCTCACATACTGCAGGGGAGCAGCCCAGCCCTGGAAGGCTCCCAGTGGGGCTTTATGTCACCTACCACAGTGAGCCCCATCATTGCTAGGGTACCTGAGTCTCAGGGGTATTTTTTTTTCAGTTTTAATTTTTTTATGTTTATTTTGAGAGAGAGAGCACAAGCAGGGGAGGGACAGAGAAAGAGGGAGCCAGAAGATCTGAAGCAGGTTTCAGGCTCCCAGCTGTCAGCACAGAGCCAGACATGGGGATTTGGACTCAGAAATGGTGAGATCATGACCTGAGCTGAAGTAAAACACTCAACAGACCCCAGGGGTATTTGTTACCTTACTAGTGAGGGCTGTAACTGGCTGTCTGTGTGTGCTCATCTGCAACCACAGCTGCTTGTCAGGTTCATGTGTGAGGCTGAATCTGTCTCCTGCAGTGGTTTACGCCTGGAATTTCAGTCTCCCTTGTCCCCTCCACCTCCCTTCATGAGTTCTCATTCTTTCTCCCATCATAGCATGGATTGCCCCTATAGGTCACAGAATATGTTCCTGATGTCCCCAAAATGTGGCAAAAGGGAGAGAATGGTGACCGACTACACACAAAAGAATATATGCAGCAACCATCCAAGGAAAACGGAACTATTTCTTTTTTAAATCTTTACTTCCTTCTGTAATAGAATGATCAACTGCACACTGCACAATCATCCTCAGAAATAGAACATTTTTAAGAACTAGTACCTCCTTCTGTGCTCCCATTCACTTCAGGTATCTCCACAGCCACTGGATAAAAGTATCATGAAGTATGTGTTTATGATTACTTGTATGATTGTGTGCTGTCACTTACATATGCTTTTCCAACCAATATATGGTTTAGTTTTCTTACAACTTTATTGAAGGGGTATTTTACTGGTTCTTAATGATGAACCTCAATGCTGTGCTAAAAGATTAATTCCTGTCTATATAGCTATGGTTCATTCCTTTCAACACTGTGCACCTCAGCATATTTATCCATGCGCTGTCCATCATTATCCTCTTTTTGCACAGTTATGAAGTCTGCTGCTAGGAGCACATGTCCACATATTTCCTGTACATTTTTGTAGACTGACTCTTAGCTCTCTGTTAGGAGTGGAAATGTAGATCCTGAGGTGCATGAATGTACCATTTTATAAGATTCAACCATACTACTTTTTCAGAGTGTATTTATGTCCATTCCTAGTACCTGTGGTTCAGAGATTCTATCAGTCTATCTTCTCACCAACACCTGATATATTGTCCACCTTTTTAATTTCTACTTGAATTAATGTAGGATGTCATCTCATAGCGCACAGATGTGCCTGTGCCTTCTTAGAGTTAATCTATGGAACTTTCTCTATTTTTCCCATATATCTTTCTTTTTCTGAGAAAATTTTCTTAATGTCTTTGCCTACTTCCATCCTCTCTCATTTGTGATTTTATGGATTTGGCTCCTTCCTGTCTTCTTTTTGTAAGGCTGAGTGGAGGTTTATCAACTTGATTAATTTTTGCAGAAACCAGTTCCTGGTTTCATTGATCCGTTCCAATGCTGTTTTAGTTTCTATTGATTTCTGCTCCAATCTTTATCATTTCTTTCCTTCTGTTGGCTTAGGCTTCATTTGTTGTTCTTTTTCTAGCTCCATTAGGTGGAAGGTTAATTTGCTTACTTGGAATTTTTCAAGCTTCTTGAGTTTGACCTGTATTGCTATCCACTTCACTATTATGACTGCTTTTGCTGAATCCCAAAGTCTTTGCATCATCTTGTTTTCATTTTCATTTGTTTCCATGTACATTTTATGTCTTCTTTGATTTCCTGTCCTGGTTGACACATTCATTGTTTTGTAACATATTGTTAAGCCTCCATGTAGTTGTGGTCTTTCCAATTTTTTTCTTCTGGTTAACTTCCAGTTTCATAGTGTTGTGGTCAGAAAATATGGATGATATGATTTCAAAATTTTTGGATTTTTTGAGGCCTGATTTGTTACCAAGCATGTGATCTATTCTGGACAATGTCATGTGCACTCATAAAGAATGTGTAGTCAGCTGTTTTATAATGGAATGTTCTCAGTATGCATATTAAGTCCATCTGCTCCAGTGTGTCATCAAAGCCATTGGTTCCTTGTTGATTATCTGCTTAGATGATCTGTCCATTGCTGTAAGTGGGGTGTTAAACTACTACTATTATTGCATATTAGTATCAATGAATTCCTTGACATTTGTTATTAATTGTCTTACTTCTTTTGATGTTTCCAGGTTCAGTGAATAGATATTTAGAGCTGTTAGATCTTCTTGTTGGAATATTCTCTTTATTATAACGTAGTGGTTTTCTTCATCTCTTGTGATAGCCTTTGTTTTGAAGTCCAGTTTCTCAGTTGTAAGTATTGTTAATCTGGCTTTCTTTGGCACTATTTGAATGATAAATATTTCTCCAATCCGTCTCTTAAAATGTACTGGTATCTTTAGGTCTAGAACGAATGTCTTGGACGTACCATAGAGAGGGGTCTTTTTTTTTTTTTATCCATTCAGAACCCTATGTGTTTTTGATGGATAATTTAACCCTTTTACATTCAAAGAAATTATCGATAGATATGTATTCAGGGCCATTTTATTATTTTCGTGTGGTTTTGTCTGAAGATTTTCTCTGGTCCTTTTTTTCACTGTCACTTTTGGTCTCTACTCAGAGTCCTCTTTATTCCTTGTAAGGCTAATTAATGGTCATGAACTCCTTTAGTTTTTTGTTTGTTTGTTTGGGAAACTCTTCATCTTGCCTTCTCTTCTGAATGATAATTTTGCTGCATAGAGTATTAGTTGCAATTTTTTTCCTTCACTTTGAAAATATAAGGCCACTGCCTTCTGGCTTGCCAAGTTTCTTTTGGGAAAACTTCATCTACTCTTATAGGTAAGTTAAGAACATCTTTTATCTTGCTGCTTTTAAGATTTTTCTTGATCACTATAGTTTGATATGTTAACTACAATATGTCTTGGTATTAGCTTGCTTTTGTTGATTTTGAGGGGAGTTCTTTGTGCCTCCTGGATCTGGATGTCCATTTCCTTCCTTAGATGAGGGATGTTTTTAGCTATTATTTCCTGAAATAAATTTTCTGCCTCCTTTCTTCTCTTTGCTTCTTGTGGTACTCCTGTTATACAAATGTTATTACATTTGATGGAGTCACTAAATTTCCTAAGTTTATTCTTGTGTTCTATAATTATTTTTTCCTCTCTTTTGTTCATGTTCATTCTTTTCCATTATTTTGTCTTCTTTATCAAAAATTCATTCCTCTGCTTTTTCCAGCAGAGAGAAAAAAATGCATATGTTCACATTTTTTTAGCATGGTTGCAGAGAGAGAACAAAAATTTGGAGCCCTCCATCGAGGACCCAAGCATAAATTTCCCTGGTTTGCATCATTTTGTCATAGTAAGCTTTTTTTTCCTGCAAAGCTTCCTATTTCACTTAATAATAGACATTTTAAAGATCTATGTTTTCAAGTAATCCTAATGTTTGTGCCCTTATTAATTGGGGCTGTATTTTTTTCTACTTTTGATGATAGTTGCAAGTGACTCAATAATTCATCATGTGGCTGCATCTGCTTTAGTGAGCATGCAGAGAAAGAGAGGGTTTGGACACAGACTAAATGAATTCAAGCTGTGGTACAGACTTCTTATTCTGAGTTTCAAAGAAAACATCCAGAAGATGGCAACTATCGAACAAGTGTTAACGCTTCTGGGGATTTGAGTTTTGTTAGGAAATATATACATCAATATGACTTATTTCATTGACTGGTTTATCTCTTTTGAAAAATTCAAATTTCATGCCCTGAAGTTACAATTAATTAAATTTCTAAATGCCATTGAAACACATAAAACATAACAAACTGACTTCAGTACCTTGAAAGGAATGTTTATCCCCTTTCCATTTTTCTAGAATGTCCAGGCATTAATAAGCTCCTTTTTGGAAAGTGCTTTTACAGCCTAATGTCTATAGCTTGTACTGCATCCCTTTGTCAAGTATGTGCCTCCAACTTGGTAGTAGCACACAGCTAGGTTGTTATACTCTGTCACCTTCGCTTTTGAACCTATGGAAGGCATGTACAGTAATTGTTTTGAATGTGTCTTGCCTTCTAATGGAAACATCTGTGTAACTCTTAATTAGTTGAAGTAGATTGATTATTTTCCTTATTTTGAGTAGCATTTTGCTGATTTTCTGCATTCCTTTTAATCTTTAGTATTCAGGAATTTTGCATTGTACTTTATAGTGTCCTGGCAATTTTTGTATTTTTATGAATATACCAGAGACTTTTTCTGAGATGTAAGCAGTTAACATGAGCCTGAATTTTGCTGTTATGATTTTTTAGGCTGCTCTGAAGTAATGCCGAGTGTAGGGCTAGTTATTTTAAATCCAAGACCGTACTGTGTATAAAAATACTATGAGGTATGAGTTTCCATACATTCCAAGTATGAGTGGGTAAAATTAACGTTCACCATCTGTATGAGCCTGGCCATTTTTCCTCACACTAATTCAAAGAGGAGATCTTCTACTAACTCTGGAACCATTGGAGTGAGGCTTCCTTTATTTGATTTTTCTGCTCTGAAAACATTAGTCATTTTGATATCTCTGGACTCTCAGCTCAATTCCCCCTATTTAGAGTTCCTCAGAACTCCCCCTGTGTCCTTCCCCCCACATCTATCTCTGCACATGTTTCCATGACACCCCTGATGCCTGGAGAAACACATGCAAGTTTGTTTGCTGATGTCTTTTTAAAATCATATTCACTGGAGGGGCACCTGGGTGGTTCAGTTGGTTAAGCATCCGAATTCAGCTCAGGTCATGATCTCACAGCCTGTGAGCCTGTGTCGGGCTCTGTCCTGACAGCTCAGAGCCTGGAGCCTGCTTCAAATTCCCTCTCTCTCCTTCTCTCTCTCTCTCTGCTCCTCACCCACTCACGCTCTGTGTCTCTCTCTCTCAAAAATAAATAAACATAAAAAAATTAAAAATAAATAAATAAAATAATATTCACTGGGAACAAGTGGTATCTTAGTGATATTCTGAAATCATATCAATTCGGAGTCAATTTCTCCCATTTACTGACTCATTCTACAATATGTATACTGTGTCCTCTTAAAAACTTCAACATATTCTCTTCTCTTTCCATTCTCAGATTTCTATTTCCCTGAGAAAATAGAAGGAATCAAATAGACTATGTATTGATTACCACCACTAAGTCTACCCATCTAACTACAATTGTATGCACACGTTCCCCTTTCTCCTGTCTTATAAAGTGTAAAGACTGAACACTTATTTTTATGACACTATGTATTTGTGCACTACATTCCACTTAATCTTTCACACCATGGGACATCCATTCATCATTTCTTCCATTTCTCTCTGATATCAGTACTTTTACTTTATCATTTTATTTCAAGTTTTTATTTAAATTCTAGTTAGTTAACATATACGGTAAAATTGGTTTCAGTTGTAGAATTTAGTGACTCATCACTTACATATAACATCCAGTGCTCATCACAACAAGTGCCCTCCTTAATAACCATCACCCATTTAGGCCATCCCCCACCCACCTCCCTCCATCATCCCTCAGTATGTTCTCTATAGGTAAGAGTTTCTTATACTTTGCTTCCCTTTCTCTTTTTTCTTTTCCTTCCCCTATGTGTATCTGTTTCGTTTCTTAAATTCCACAAATGAGTGGTATCATATGGTATTTGTCTTGGTCATAATTAGATTAGCATAATACTCTCTAGCTCCATCTGCATTGTGGTAAATGACAAGATCTAATTATTTTCATGACTTATATTCCATTGTGTGTGTGTGTGTGTGTGTGTGTGTGTGTGTGTATAGCTACATCTTTACCCATTTCATCAGTCAATGGACATATGGGCTCTTTCCATAGTTTGGCTGTTGTTGATAATGCTACTATGAACGTTGGGGTGCGTGTACCCCTTTGAATCCCCCCATATCAATACTTTTATTTCTCTGTACTGAACCTATTATTATAGTAATATGCATTAATTTATTTTATCTGAATATATTCTACTAAGCCCACTTTCATCTCAAGCCAATGTGTCGTTTATCTGATCCCTTTTCCACTAAAATTTCTAATTGTTATCCTATGCTTATACTCTTTTTCTAATTATTTAATCATCTCAATCTTTAAAGAAATCCCTCCAATCTGAATCTTGCTGATAACACACAGGGCCATGAGTATTTCTCTCCGTTATTTTAAACCCAAATATTCTCATTTTCAAGCAGAATTGGGCAAAGTGAATAATCTTTTTTTTATTGTCAAATTGGTTTCCATATAACACCCAGTGCTCTTACCCACAAGTGCCCTCCTCCATGCCCATCACCCCCTTCCCCTTTCCCCCTCCCCCTTCAACCCTCATTTTATTTTCAGTATTCGAGAGTCTATCATGATTTGCCTCCCTCCCTCTCCCTAACTCTTTTCCCCTTTTCCCCTCCCCATCGTCCTCTGTTAGGTTTCTCCTATTAGACCTATGAGTGAAAACATATGGTATCTGTCCTTCTCCACCTGACTTATTTCGCTTAGCATGACACCCTCGAGGTCCATCAACATTGCTACGAATGGCCAGATTTCATTCTTTCTCATTGCCATGTAGTATTCCATTGTATAGATAAACCACATCTTCTTGATCCATTCATCAGTTGATGGACATTTAGGCTCATTCCATGATTTGGCTATTGTTGAAAGTGCCGCTATGAACATTGAGGTATATGTACCCCTATGCATCAGCATTTCTGTATCCCTTGGGTAAATCCCCAGCATAGGGGAGTTCTATTGATAGTTTGTTTATTTGTTGTTGTTTTTTTTTTGAGGAACCTCCACACTGTTTTCCAGAGCGGCTGTACCAGTTTACATTCCCACCAACAGTGTAGGAGAGTGCCTATTTCTCCACATCCT
>CM053572.1:3383478-3396771 GCA_028646485.1 Cryptoprocta ferox
TCCCAATAGTGCATTTTTGCTCTTGATTCCCTTGCCTTTGGGGATGTGTTGAGTAGGAAATTGCTGCAGGTCAAGGAGGCTGTTTCCTTCTTTCTCCTCTAGGGTTTTGATTGTTTCCTGTCTCACATTCAGGTCCTTCATCCATTTTGAGATTATTTTTGTGTATGGTGTAAGAGAGTGGTCTAGTTTCATTCTTCTGCGTGTTGCTGTCCAGTTCTCCCAGCACCACCTGGTAAAGAGGCTGTCTTTTTTCCATTGGATCCTCTTTCCTGCTTGGTCAAAGATTAATTGGCCATACATTTGTGAGTCCATTTCTGGGCTCTCTATTCTATTCCATTGGTCTATGTGTCTGTTTTTGTGCCAATACCATACTGTCTTGATGATGACAGCTTTGTAGTAGAGGCTAAAGTCTGGGATTGTGATGCCTCCCGTGTTGGTTTTCTTCTTCAATATTACTTTGGCTATTCAGGGTTTTTGGTGGTTACATACGAATTTTAGGATAGTTTTTCTAGCTTTGAGAAGAATGCTGGTGAAGTTTGGATTGGTATTGCATTGAATGTGTAGATTGCTTTGGGTAATAATGACAATTTAACAATGTTTATTCTTCTGATCCATGAGCATGGAATGTTTTTCCATTTCTTTGTCTTCTTCAATTTCTTTCAGAAGTTTTCTATAGTTTTCATCGTATAGGTCTTTCACATCTTTGGTTAGGTTTATTCCTAGGTATTTTATGGTTTTTTGTGCAATTGTGAATGAGATCAGTTTCTTGATTTCTCTTTCTATTGCTTCATTATTGGTGTCTAAAAATGCAACCGATTTCTGTACGTTGATTTTGTACCTTGCGACTTTGCTGAATTCATGGGTCAGTTCTAGAAGGCTTCTGGGGGTGTCAGTCGGGTTTTCCATGTAAAGTATCATGTCATCTGCGAAAAGCAGATGTTTTAAACAGGTGATGGGCATTAAGAAGTGCACTGTTGTAATGAGCACTAGGTGTTTAATGGAAGTGTTGAATCACTATGTTGTACACCTGAAACTAATATTACACTGTATGTTAACTCACCTAAATTTAAATAAAAACTTAAACAATAAATTACATGATTTTATTGTTATAGTATAATACAGACATTACTTTTCTAATCAGACATAAGTTGAAAATGTATTGAGCCTACAGAGCCTGAGAAACATTCTTTAACACTTCCAAGAAAAACGACATCTTTGCTACTTTTATTCTTAAGAAACATTACTAAAATTTAATCCTTAAAGAATAGCAAGAAATTGAAGTTAAGCTAGCTCCTGGAGGTTGTAGTTACCAGGTCCCCAGGGTTTTCCAGAGGGTGATCCCTATGTGCGCTTCTTAGGGAATAATCATGCTTCATAAAGGACCCAGGGGCAGATTGTTCTTGTGATAAAGTAAGCATGAATCTTCCTGAGAAGTAACTCCTTGGATTTTATTCACTTAAGAAAGAGGCAGGATCACAGATTTTGTCAATCAAATCATTTTAAATTGCACAAAAGAATTTTGCTATTAGTGAAGGTAAACTTATTACCTGAATTCTTAGATATTTTGTGTGTTAACCTATATTTCTTTAAAGTTTCCTTCCAAAGTGGACTACATATTAAAAATAGAAAAATGCAATCTCCCATATTTGAAGTTAAAACCTGACAGTTCTAGGCTTTAACAGAAGATAAATAGCGGACTCTGGAATGATATTTTAGACAAATGGTATACATGTACTCAATAATGTACTCAAGGCTATAGGTTCTTGATTTTCTATTATATCCTTAATCCTTATGTGCTTAGTTCTCTGATCTTATGACTGTTGAAACTAGTATGGTATCTCAGCAGAGTTGGAAAGAACTCTCCAATGAAATATGGCCTTTATTGATTTCAAATATAATGTTTCTTCCATTTCTTCCATCCATACTTTTGGTTTGAAATCATGCAGTATCCAAGGGCTGCATTTATTTGGATGTGTTGTGAAGTGTCTGCATTCACTTTTTATTGTTACATTATCTTACCACTTTATTCTTCACTCTAGGTTACTATAGCAAGTAACAGACATGGACAATCTCACCTTTTTCACAGAATTCCTTCTCATGGGATACCTCGAGCTCTCGGGAACTCCAAATTTTTCAAGGTCTGCTGTGCCTATTGATTTATTTAGGAGACACGGCTGGAATCTTCTGAACATTACCGCCATTGCAACAGACCCACATCTGCACCCTCCAATGTATTTTTTATAAGCAACTTATCCCTCATAGACCTTTGCTGCATCTCTGATGGTGTTCCCAAATTAATTGTGAATTCCCTGATAGACAACAAATCAAATTCACTGAAAGAATGTGCTGCTCAAATTTTCCTGTATATTCTTTTTGCATCTGTAGAGCTTGCTCTCCTTGTGGTCATGTCCTAGGACCAGTATGTTGCCATTTGCCCCCCTCTGTACTAAGGGTTGACCATCACACCACACTTGTGCATACAGGCAGCTAGTCTATTCTGCTATGCACACTGGTAACATGTTCAGGTTTCCCTTCACAAAGTCCAATGTAATCAACCAATATTTCTGTGATGTACCACAGATGTTAAGTTTTCTGAATCTGTGATCCTTGCTGTAAGTGCTTGTATTTCCTTAGTATGTCTTTCTGTTTTGGTTATGTCATATATTAATATATTTTCAACTGTGCTTAAGACCCATTCAGTGGAGGCCTGTAACAAAGCTTTATCTACTTGTACCCCTCAGTTGGTCATTCTTTTGTTTCTAATATCGGGATTGATTGCTGCCTTAGGCCCCACTGCAAATGAAGCATCCCTTAAAAATCTGCTGACAGCTATTCTCTATATTATGGTGCCTCCATTCATAAACCCCATCATCTATAGTCTCTGGAACAGGGAGATAAACACTGCCGTAGGCAGAATGCTGAACAGATGTTTCAAGTCCCCAAGCAGGCATTTTCTTGATTAAGATGCACATTAAACCAAGACAATTTGATAGAAGCTCAATTTATATTTGATTCATGTCCTTAAATTTGAATATATTTCTATGAATTATCTATTATTGGTTGTGTATGTTTTTGTTCTCCAACTCTATGTTACAAATTTTACCATATGAGTTAACTTTGCTTACTCAAAATTGTATATTTATATATGCATATATGCTTCTTGAAAATACTACAGGCCTGGTCCATATTGACAAAATGTTTTGGAAATTTTTTGGAATGATTTTGAGCTAAACACAAAGAAAAACATATGGAGAAAGGCAAGCCATGCTTATCGTTACCTTACCATGTACCTATATGCTTGAAAGAACTTCAGGTTACTAGATACTGCCAATCTGGAAGTTTACATTGGTTTAGATAAGACAAGGTCACTGTCTAAATTTGTCTCTTTGTATTTACTCTTATGCAAAGGATGTATTGAGGAATAAAATGATTAGGGCTAGTAGATTACTGAAGGATTGAATATAATGAGATAGCACGGATTCTTTGCCAAACCCTTGAAACCATGTTCCACAAGGTTTCTGGAAACCTGGAAAAGTTGCTTCATTAAGTGAACTGTGGACTATAAAACCACAGGTCTTCAACACTGGATATGGTTTGGTACATTTGCTCTCTCCCTGAGTTCTCCATGTAAAAATATACGTCATGATTCATCCAAACTTTCTTCTTTTTTTTTTTTTTTATCTTTTTAATGTTTCTTTATTTTTGAGAGAGAGAGACAGACAGACAGACAGAACGGCAGCAGGAGAAGGGGCAGAGAGACAGGCAGACACAGAATCTGAAGTAGGCTCCAGTCTCTGAACTATCAGCACAGAGCCAAACACCCCACGAAGCACGAGATCGTGACCTGAGCCGGTCAGACACCTAAGTGACTGAGCCACCCAGGCGCCCCTCTTTTTTTTTAAGTTTTTATTTATTTTGAGAGAGAGAGAGAGAAAGAATCCCAAACAGTCTCTGACAGCACAGAGCCTAACGTGGGACTTGAACCCAGGAACTATTAGATCATGACCTGTGCTGAAACAAAATTCAGACAGTAAATGACAGAGCCACCCAGGCGCCCCTCATCCAAACTTTCTTTATAATGAAGGGAAAGGAATCACTAGTTACAGAGTGACGTGTGATATATCAATAACTGGTGTTGGATTTTACCTAGAGAGAATCACATATTTCTTGTACTATATGATACAGTTTTCACACTAAATATGACATTAAAATGAGTCAACTCAAAATTCAAAGTTTTTTTCTCACTTGAAAAGTCTCATTTTTGTTCTCATTTGAAAGCTGGCTACATACAATATTAACTCTACATATCTCAGAAATGAGTTGCATAAAACATGTCTTCCTACTTTAAAATCCTTATCTAGAAAATGTTCAAAATTTAGGAACAATGCTCATTTAATTTCAGCCTGGGACTGGTACAAAAGATATCTCAGGCTCCTATGGCTCAGTACATACTAATCAATGTAGAAGAAAGGAATAAATGAAGATTGCAAATCTCACATCTATCAAAACTAATAATCCTTTGAGGAGAAAAAAGACCCCTGTTGCACTGTTGGTAAGAATGTAACAGTATAGAAGGTCCTCAAAAAGTTAAAAACATAACTACCCTATGATCCAGTCATTGAACGACTGGGTATTTACTCAAATGACATGAAAACAGTAATTCAAAGGGATACGTGCAACCTATGTTTAAGGCAGCATTATTTACAGCAGCCAAATCGTGGAAGCAGCCCAGTGTCCATCAATCGATGAATGGATAAAGAAAATGTAGTGTAGTCTATGTGTATACATCCTATTGGAGTGGAATAGAACTCATTCCTAATAAAAGAATAACATCTTGCCATTTGCAGCCGCATGGATGGAGCTAGAGTATAATGCTCAGCAAAATAAGCTAGTCAGAGAAAAACAAATACCATATGATTTAATGCATATGTGGAATTTAAGAAAGAAAACAAAAGAGCAAAGGTCGTGTGGAAGAGAGAAACCAAGAGACAAACTCTTAACTACAGGGACCAACCTGATGGTTACCAGAGGGGAGAGGGCTCAGTGGATGCAAGAAATATGTGATGGATTAAGGAGTGCACTTGTGATGAGCACAGGGTGTTGTATGGAAGTGGGTGACATATGAAAGTGTAGAATCACTATATCGTACATGTGAAACTAATATAATACTGTATGTTAACTATAGTGGAATTAAAATTTTTGAAAACTAATAGTCTTTAACAAACGTTTCAGATTTGGGCATACCCCTCCAATTCTTTCACTAATTCTCCTAATTGAAGTTTTTAATGTTGGGTAATCCTATCATTTATTTATGTATCAGTTATCTGTTTCTACCTTTGTTAGTTGTAGAGTTGTTTCCTCAGAGTATACGTCATTTCTTAATTTCATATTCAAGGAACACTTTTACAAAGGTTGTGATTCACATTTCTGAATTTTTCAACACTAAATATTATTTTATTGAGCCATGTATCTTTATTTATACAGAAATAAATATTACTAGGATATATAATACCTAAATTTGTCAAGACACAAAGCACCAAACCCTTCTGTGAATTGTAGATGGGCGGGGTGGGGGGGAAGGTTATAATAAGCAACTCTTGTCCTCCAGTCACTTTATGTTTTGTAGGGCCAGTACCTCACCAGATGCTGTTTCTCAAATATTGAGAAGTTATGAAAGCATAACCTTGTTCCAGAGGCATAGAAGTAATGCATATTATCTTATAGGAGAAACAAATAAAAGTACAACTGTTGTGAAAATAAAGATAAATAGAGGAAGATAATTTAAAACAAACAAAACCATTAGCAGCAACACAATTCCTTCCCTCCTTGTAAATCCGGCTTTCTGAACAAAATACTTCACTAATCCGTGGCCCTCAAAATACAGTGGCCAAAAACAACAACATTTTAGTTCTTAATCATAATACCTATTTATTGTGTGTTGGCTATGCTTTATGTAACTTGTGTTATCCATAATGCTTCCTCTAAAAAAATTATAGTTGTGTAAGCATGATGACATAAGGCATACCCCTATAAAAGGATTAGGCAAAGGAAGTGGAAAGCATTAATTTAAGCTAGACTATATTTTGCATATCCTTTTCTCTTTCTCCTTCGATTATTTTTTCAGCTTGGGTTCAAGAGTAAATAGCTGTAGTGAACATAAAATGGACATATATCATAATTGAAAAATAAGTCTGCACTGAAATTTAGGGATTCATTCTATTGTTACATCAGTTAAGCTGACAGATACAGCACCACATTTTCCCCTAAAGCTATTTAACCAATTAATAGTCATGTTAGCAGCGCTTGTAGTTATTTTTGCTCAACAATCTCCTCCGTATTTTATTTTGTCATATATTTAAATATTTCCCAATGCCCTGAATCCATAGATATATTTAATTTTCATTTTATTTAATGTACTTTAATGTCAACTTTTATGCCCCAGAAACCATCTAACTAGATTACACTAGCTTTGTAGGATGATTTGAAATCAGGAAGTGTGGTGCCTCTGGCTTTATTCTTCTTTCTTAAAATTGCTTTGCCTACTCAACGTATTTTGTGGTTCCATGCATATTTTAGGAACTTTTTTTATTCCATTACAATACCATTATAATTTTGATAGAAATTGTGTTGAATTATTGATGAGTTTGGGTAGTATAGACATTTTAACAATATTAATTTTTCTATTCCATGAACATGAGATATCTTTTTGTCCATGTCCTCTTTATTTTCATCAAAACCTTGTAGTTTGTGTTGTACAGATTTCACTTGCTCACTTAAATGTATTCCTTAGAATTTTAATATTTTTGATGTTACTGTGCATGGGATTGGTTTCTACACTCCCAGATATTTTGTTGATAAAGTCTACAAATGCTGCATAGTTAATTTTGTATCCTGAAACTTACTGAATTCTGAATGTCAATTTCTGAATATTGATTTTATATCTGGCAACTTTACTGAATTCATTGATTACTGCCAACATTTTGTTTTGGTTAGTCTTAGGGATTTTCTATGTAAAAAGTCAATTAATCTTCAAACAATTACATTTTTACTCCTTTCCAATATGGAGGTCTTTTATTTCCTTATGTTGCCTCATTGCTCCAGTTAGGACTTCCAGTATTGTGTTGAATAAGGGTGGTGAGAGTAGGCACCCTTGACATCTTTTGGATCTTAGAGGAAAAGCTTTCAACCTTACACCAGCGAGTATGAGGTTTGCTGTGTGTTTGTAGTGTTTACTATAATCTTGTATTTTGTCAACTGTTTTTCTGCAGGTATTGAGATGACAATAGAAATTTTATATTTCAATAGGTATTTTTCTTTTTCAATGTTTATTTATTTTTGAGTAAGAGAGAGTGTGAGCAGGGGAGGGACAGAGAGAGAGGGAGACAGAGAATCTGAAGCAGGCTCCACACTGTCATTGCAGAGCCCATTGCAGGGCTCAATCTCATGAACCTTGAGATCATGACCTGAGCTGAAGTCAGAAACTCAACTGACTGAGACACCAAGGCAACCAGGTCATTTTTTTTAAGGTCCTTTAGTTATAAAGTTATGTTGAGACCATCAGTCATAAGTTGAAATTTATTTAGAGGACTGGGCAATTCTGACTTCTGCATTACCCGTTCTGATCAAAAATTATATCTTCCCCCCATAAGCTATCATGAAATCAAAATAAGCTTATATATGTTGTATTCTTGGAAAGATGTCATGAGCAAATATTATATTTCAGTGTTTTATTTATGAACAAAAATACATTCTAAGAAAATGTAGACGTGGAGTGGTTATTTCAACATTTTATAAAAGTAGGAAATAACCACCTAATATTTTTTCGCCAAATGATGTGTCAACTGAAAAGAATATGATAACCATAGTCCATGTCTAAATTGCATTACATCTGACTAAATATGATAAAATAGTTCTTTAAATGTATAATATGTGGAGTGCCTGGGTGGCTCAGTTGGTTAAGTGTTCAACTCTTGATTTTGGCTCAGGTCATGACCTTGGGTCTTGGGATCGAGCCCCATGTCCACCCCTGTGCTGGGTGTGGAACCTGCTTGGAATTCTCTCTCCCTCTCCCTCTGCTCCCCACCTCCCACTGCTGCTCACACTCTCTCTCAAATAAAGAAATGAAATAAAGAAATAAAATGTGTTAAAGCTTAAGTACGTGAAATTTAAAGGATGTATTTTTATTAAAACATTACTAAAAAAGCTCCCTTTTGAAAAACGGATCTTACATGTTTACTTTTCATTTTATTTTCAAAGGAAATGTATAACACATCTATATAAAACATGAGTATATGATGATGGAGTAGTAGGATGCTATGGAGTGGAAGTACCCCTGATCATGGAGAGGGGAGACAGAAAGAAAGAGAAAGAGAGAAAGTGGTACACAGAGGATTGCAAAAGAAAAATTATTTCCCAGCACCACTGGATGGGAAAAGGTGTCTAGTTTTAGAAATCTGTCCCATCACCAAAGCCAGGCCTCGTGGGCTTAGTGGTGCTCCTGTGAAGAAGAAGGGCAGAGGCCCAGGAGTGGACACTGCAGTCTGAGGATCCCCTCGATGGTTTCAGGAGAGACGGTTCCCCTTCTTGCAGCGCATTTGTGAGAGGTGGTACTGCCTCTTAGGGGACAAAAGAGAAAGCAGGCACCATTAAGCTGCTCCATTAATTAGCACAGTAGCAGAGGCACCTGCAGAAGGTGGATACCCTGGAAGCCCACCGTTGGCTGTGCTCCAATCCCACCTAGTCATGTGATTGCTTTTCTGGGACAAACAGGCACCAGCTCCAGAGCAGTGAGATCTTCTTCCAGAGGATCAGTGCAAGTCCATGCTGCTCTGGGTCCTAAAATTTGGAGTTTTGAAACCCAGCATCCATGTGCCTGAGATAAAACAAAGGAGCACTGTGCCACCAAGCAGACAGATGGGCCAGATACACGCAGGATGAAGTCAGTATCCTGACAGAAGCCTGGGACATCAGGGGAGATTGTTCACTCTTTTGTTAGGGCTTCCTGAACAGAGGTGGACACAAACTCCCCTCTCTGGGGATGAGAGTGGGGCAACGCAATTTTACCCTGACCCATCAGCACTGCCAAATGTCAGTGAGCAACCTAGCACCCCTCAGCGGAGCCTGAAGCTGCTTCCACCAAACCCCATCTCACTGCTCCCTGGAAGTGCACCTTTACAAGGGCAAGTCTGCCTGAAAACCAGTGCAACAGGCCTTTCCCCAGAAGACAAGCACACCCACCCCTTCTCCCACACCAACTCTACTGATCATAAAGTACTGCAAAGCTTCTGCTCTAGGCGAACTGTGATCCAGCCTTTCCTAACAAGCAGACCAAAACACACCTAGTTAAAACTTGCCACACATGGGACAAGGTCCAAAGACTCCTCACTGCAGGCAAAGGGGAAATTCTGCAGAGGACTGATCTGAAGGAAGGAGCATGCACCAATAAATAAATAATAAACAAAATCAATCAATCAATCAATCAATCGTCCTGAGGTGCCAGGGCCTAGACAGTATACAACCTCTTCTGATTATCCTCAGGAGCAGTAAATGTAACAGGTTTTCATAACACAGGAGCAGGAAATATAACAGGTTTTCATAACACACAGTAGACAGAGGTTTAGACAAAATGCCAAGATGGAAGAATTCATACCAAAAGAAAGAACTGAAAGAGTTTACAGACAGGGATCTAATCAAAACAGTATAAGTAGGGATGCCTGAATGGCTCCGTTGGTTAAGGATCTGACCTTGGCTCAAGTCATGATCTCATGGTTTGTGAGTTCAAGCCCTGTGTCAGGCTCTGTGCTGACAGCTAAGAGTCTGCACCATGCTTCAGATTCTGTGTCTCCCTCTCTCTCTGCCCGCCCCCTATTTGCACTCTGTCTCTCTCTCAAAAAAAACAAAACAACAACAACAAAAAAACATTTAAAACATTTTTAAAAAATTCTTTAAATAAAACGGGTACAAGTAATATGCCAGAGCCAGTAAACAACAATCAAGAATGCTAGCTGGGCCTCAGAAAAGCATACAAGAAACCAGAGATCCATACTGCAGAGATAAAAGACCTAAAAACTAGGCTAAAATACAAATTCTAAAACTGAGATGCAAAACTAAATAGATCTATTGACAACAAGGATGGATGAAGCAAATGAATGAATAGTGATATAGAAGGTAAAATTGTAAAATAATGAAGTGAAAACAAAAATGTTGGATCACAACTGTAGACATAGGGAACTCAGTGATTCCATAAAGCGTAATAACATTCATGCCATAGGAGTCCCAGAAGAAGAGAGGGGGAAAAGGGGCAGAGGATTTATTTGAGCAATTTATAGCTGAAAACTTCCAAATGGAGGAAGGACAAAAAAACTCCCCCCATTAAAACCAACAAAAGCAGGCTATCACCAAGAGAAATCATAGTAAAAATTGTAAAAGGTAGAGATGAGGAAAGAATACTGAAAGCAGAAAAGAAAAGAATGCCCTAACCTACAAGGGCAGACAAGTCAGGTTTGCAGCAGGCCTCTACACAGGTATTTGGCAGGCCAGAAGAGAGTGACATGATGTATTCATTTGCTAAATTGGAAAAAAAAAATGCAGCCAAGAATACTCTATCCAGCAAGGCTGTCATTCAGAATAGAGGGAGAGATTAAGAGTTTGTGACCATTAAACCAGTCCTGCAAAAATATTAAAGGAGACACTTTGGAAAAAAAGACAAATAGCAACTGAGGCTAGAAAGGGAAAGAACGCCACCAGACACACCAACCTTAGAGTAACACAATGGCGGTAAATTCATATCTATCCACAATCACTCTGAATGTAAAAGGACTAGCGCTCCAAACAAAAGACATAGGTAACAGAATGTATTTTTTTAAAAATCCATCTATATGCTGCCTACAAGAGACTCATTTTAGATCTAAAAACACCTGCAGATTGAAAGGGAGGGGCTGGAGTAACATCTATCATGCAAATGGATGTCAAAAGAAAGCAGGAATAACCATACTGATAACAGACAAATTAGATTTTTTAATGTTTTATTTAGTTTTGAGAGAGAGAGTATAAGCGGGAGAGGGGCAGAGAGAGAGTGAGACAGAATCTGAAGCAGACTCAAGGCTCTGAGCAGTCAGCACAGAGCCTGATGCAGGGCTTGAACCTGTGAACCCTGTGATCATGACCTGAGCTGAAGTCAGATGCTTAACCGGCTGAGACACCCAGGTGCCCCAGACAAATTAGATTTTAAACCAAAGACAAGAGATGAAGAAGGGCACTGTATCACATTTAAGGGGTCTCTCCAAAGACATCTAACAATTGTAAATATCTATGCGCTCAATTTGGAAGTATCCAATATATAAGTATCAATTAAGTAGGGGTAGAGAGAACATACCTCAACATGATAAAGATTATATATGAAAGACCCACATCAAATATCATGCTCAATGAGGAAAGTGAGTTTTCCCTCTATAGTAAGGATCAAGACAGAGATGTCCACTCTCACCATTGTTATTTATCATAGCACTGGAAGTCCTAGCTTCAACAATCAGACAACAAAAAGAAATAAAAGGCATACAAATGAACAAAGAAGTCAAACGTTTAATCTTTGCATATGACATAATAATCCATGTAGAAAGTATGAGTGACTCCATCAAAAAATTGCTAGAACTAATACATGAATTTAGCAAAGTTGCACGATATAAAATCAATATACAGGAATAATTTGCATTTCTATACACCAATAATGAAGTGGTAGAGAAGATATGAAGGAATTGATCCCATTTACAACTGCAGTCAAAACAAGAAGATACCTAGGAATACACCTCATCAAAGAGGTAAAATATCTGTACTCTGAAAACTATCCATCACTTATAAAGGAAAATAAAAAGTGAACACAAAGAAATGGAAAAAAACATTCCATGCTGATGGATTAGAAGAATAAAGATTCTTAAAATATGTATACTACCCAAGGCAATTTATATATTTCATGCAATCTCTCTACAAATACCACCAGCATTTTTCACAGAGCTAGGACAAACAATCCTAAAATTTGTATATAATCACAAAAGTTTGAGAATAGCCAAGGTAATCCTGAAAAAAAGAAGAGTAAAGCTGGAGAAATCATATCTCAGGTCTTCAAACTCTGTCATAAAGATGATATGGTACTGGCACAAAAACAGACACATAGATCAATGGAACAGAATGGAAAACCCATAAATGGACCCACAACTATGGTCAACTAATCTGTGACACAATAAGAAAGAATATCCTATGTAAAAAAACAAAAACGACAACCTCTTCCAAAAATGGTGTTGGGGCAACGGGATGGTCACATGCAGAAGAATGAAACTGGATCACTTTCTTTTTTCTATTTTCTTAAAAATTCTTTTAACATTTATTCATTTTTGAGAGACAGAAACAGAGCATGAGTGGAGGAGGGGTAGACAGAGAGAAAGAGGGAGACACAGAATCCAAAGCAGGATCCAGACTCCAAGCTGCCAGCATAGAGCCCAACAGGGGCTCGAACTCATGGATACGGTGAGATCATGACCTGAGCCAAAGTCTGATGCCAAACCGACTGAGCCACTCAGGCGTCCCTAAACTGGACCACTTTCTTACACAAAAACAAACTCAACATGGATGAAAGATCTCAATGTGAGGTACGAAATCCTACAGGAGAACACAGGCAGCAACCTCTTTGACCAGGGTCACAGCAACTTCTTACTAGACATTTCTCCAGAGGCAAGAAATGGGCTCCTTGGGCTCCAAGGCTTGCCAATTCCAGGCGGAGCCAGGAGAAAGTTGCTCCCCAGTCCCCCTACTCAATCCCGGCTAGAAAGACGCCCGCCTGCAGGAGTACATCTCATCTCGGGCAGTAGAATTAAAATGCGTGGACTAGGACTTGGAAACGAGGCGGGGCTTGGTAAAAACAACTTGGCCCGCCCGAGGCACAGGGAGATCAGATTCAAAAGAGTGGCTTGCAACGCTTGGTTTGAGAAGGGCTTGGGGCGCCGCCATTCTTCCTCCCGCAACCACCAAGGCTGGGCCTCGGAGATCAGCCCCCGAGACCTGA
Source organism: Cryptoprocta ferox (assembly GCA_028646485.1). NCBI lineage: Eukaryota > Metazoa > Chordata > Mammalia > Carnivora > Eupleridae > Cryptoprocta > Cryptoprocta ferox. Next base: position 3,396,533 of record CM053572.1, read on the forward strand.
ACTACCTACACCAAACCACACCCATCGTGCTGGAGAGCTGCCTTTTTTTGTTGTTGTTGTTTCCTTCTTTTCTCCTTTTCCCCCCTGGAGTCCAGGAAAGACCAAAATTGATGCACTGCCATGATTAGATCAATTCTTGTCATCCAGATATATTTTCCCTTATCTCAGTCTTCTCTCTCCCCTACGCTAGTTTTATGCTTTTAGACTGTCCTTTGTCTTTTGTTGTTTCTGTTCCCCCC
>CM053572.1:3397271-3418765 GCA_028646485.1 Cryptoprocta ferox
AGGAAATAAAAGGCATCAGAATTGGCAAAGGTGAAGTCAAACTTTCACTTTTCACAGATTACATGATACTCTACATGGAAAACCCGACAGATTCCACCAGAAGCCTACTAGAACTGATCCATGAATTCAGCAAAGTCACAGGGTACAAAATCAAGGTACAAAAATCGTTTGCATGTCCATCAACTGATGAATGGATAAGGAAGATGTGGTTCATCTATACAATGGAATACTACATGGCAATGAGAAAGAATGAAATCTGGCCATTCGTAGCAAAGTGGATGGACGTCGAGGGTGTCATGCTAAGCGAAATAAGTCAGGCGGAGAAGGACAGATACAATATGTTTGCACTCATAGGTCTAACAGGAGAAACCTAACAGAAGACCATGGGGTGGGGAAGGAGGAAAAAGAGTTAGGGAGAGGGAGGGAGACAAAGCATGAGAGACTCTTGAATATTGAAAGCAAACTGAGGGTGGAAGGGGGAGGGGGAAAAGGGAAGGGGGGGTGATGATCAGGGTGGAGAACACTGTGGGGAAGAGCACTGGGTGTTATATGGAAACCAATCTGACAATAAACTATAAAGTTAAAAAAAAGATAAGGTTACTTTTAGTCTTTAATAAAACAAAAACATTAAGGAAATAAGGCAGCTATGAGTTGCTTGAGCAAGGTCACACTCTGCATATTTCAGTTGTCTATCAGTGGGCTGCAAGCTGTAAGGGATTTAATTTAAGCTACATTTCTCATGCCTTTGTTTCCCTCATCAGGTGCTTGCTGGCCAACAGGCACAGGACTTTCAGTCTGAGCTTTTTGGAAAACAAAAAAGGAAATTATGTAATGAGGAAAGCTCAGGGGGGACAAGCTTTGGGCTGAGTGGAGTGGAGGGAGCAGGCAGTGAGAAATTAGCAAATCCATTCTTTCTTCCCCTGAATAGTACAGAGCAAAATCCATCTCTGTTAATAATTGTCTCCTCTTTGTATGTCAATCCACACAACTGACTAGCATCCTTTGTAAGGAGTAATTTGCTGGTGTATGAGAACATGGCAAGGGCCAAGGAGACTTGATCCCTAAAATCCAGGAGCCAGAATTATAGATGAAAATACAGCCACATGAAGACACACACAAATGTGTCCCTATGAGACATTTATACAAGTTCAAACTCTGTGGGGCAACTTGAAGAGTGAGAAGGAAGAGATTTGTACACAAAGAGAGGTAGCGTTCACCCATGAAGATACTGGAAGAAGGAGTTATGAGCAGGATCTTGGGGAAAGAGCATGGATTGGTAGAGAGAAGAGGTGAGTAGAATGCCATATGAAAGAGCATGATGGCAGCCGGTGCTGACTGGTGAAGATTAGGGGTTGAAAATAAAAGGAAAGAAGGCTGAGAGGTGAAGATAGAGGTGACACACATTTCTGCATGGACTCTGAAGATGAGGGAAAACAGTTGTTGTTTTTTTTTAACTCAGAAGAGGTGACTCCCCATCCTTCCCAAGCCTGCCTCTGTGCTCGCAAGTTCATCATAAGCCCCTCTTACTGTCATTTCTTTAGCTGTGTTTCCTGGGCAGAGAAAGTTAATTAATCCACTTGTGAATTCAGCAAGACTTTTGTTGCATCTCCTCTGGTGCCCCTATGCTGTGTTGGAGAGTGGCCTTTGTGCTGTGGAGGCAATTCTGTCACTGACCCATCCCCAAGTTCCCTCAGACAACCCCCTGGTGAGGGCTGGTGTACACCAAGGAAAATTTGTTTAAATGACCTGATGGAGAAGCTCTAAGGAGGTGGGTTCTCCATTGTCCAAAGGCAGGTGGAAGTCCTTCCCTACCCACTTACAGCTTCTGGGAGTATAGAGGTCATTCTTTTCATGCATACAGGCCTTTATGTGTTTCCTGAGGACTTCAAATGGAGGTACCCCTATGCGGCTGGTGACTGGGGCACAGGGCCCTGTCCTTGCTGGAGATGCACCCTACTGTGCAGGCAGTAACAGGTTCGGTCTTCCTTCCACATCCCAGCAGTGCTTGTCCAGAGTCACAGAAGTGGACTCTGCCTGTGGCCTTGCCATTTCTGCTGTGACAGTCCCTCTTTTCCCCAGACAGCATGGAGGACCCCAGGGGAAGGACAATAAAAAGGCCAAGATAAATGTTGCCAAATAGCCCAAGTAGCCTGTCAGTGCAGTCACCATTTTTCTTCTCTAGCCTGAATCACTTTAGGTCGTCCAACTTCCAAATAGCTCTTGGCTGTCCATAGAACAACGTTCCATTTCACTGTGTGACAGGAAAAATCCTTTGCAATTTGATTCCGTCTATTTTTTTTTACTTTAAGTTTTTAGTTTAATTCTAGTTTGTTAACATACAGTGTTATACTAATTTCAGGTGTAGAATATAGTGTTTCAACACTTTCATACAATACCAGATGCTCACCATCACAAGTGTACTCCTTAATCCCCATTATCTGTTTAACCCATTCCCCTGCCAAGCTCCCTCTGGTAACCATCAGATTGTTCTCTACAGTTTAGAATCTGTTTCTTGCTTTGACTGTCTCCCTCTCAGTTTTTCCCTTTTCTTGTTTTTTTTAATTCCACATATGAGTTAAATAATATGGTATCTGACCTACTTCACTTCATGTTTTGTTCAGCCTTCCCTTCTACTGGTGAGTTTCATAAACTGTCAGAGCAAGCCCATAGTCTTTTCCTACCCCACACATGCTAACCACCTCCTTCCACTCAGAATGTCTGTCATCTTCCCCTTGTCTTCATCATTTTCCTGCTCCTGCTCTTGCTCCTGATATTGTTCAGTGTTCATTTTAGGTTTAATCTGTTCCTGAGCTCTCCTCTATTTCTCTAGCTCCAGGGACCTGGACCCACCATTTGAGCTTGCCTCACAGCCCCTTTGCCGTCCTAGGACATCTTTATGCATGCATAAGCCTGTGATGTGTGCAACAGCCTGACTGCCCATGGAATGTCACTTTCAGCTCACTGTTCTCACCTTCACTTACTGAAAGCCCTGGTTCCCACACAGGCCCCTCCACAAACATCAGGCATTTCCAGGAGTCCTTGAGAGCATCCTGCGTGTACCTGAGGTATCCTGTGTCCCAGCTCTGACCTGTCCCCTAGGAAAGATATCAGTGAGGTGTACAGCCAGGTGGCTGCACTGTGGCCTATGGTAATGGGGTAGGGTGAAATATGCTTGCTTCTTCTTTGTTGAGCTCTACTCCATTGGAGAAATCTCAGTTCAGTACCCTACTCTATTTCCAAATTGTATGTGGGTAGCTCTTGCAGGTTTTACTTATTGCAACGCTCCCAGGCTATTATCTTTACTTCTCTTGCCATGCAGAGAAGGGTGTAGCCGGTTAAGAGTTGGGTACCAGACATTAGTGCATAGTCCAGTTCAGTCTCTGCATCTTTCTCTGTGACTTTGAGAAGAGAGGGGCTAGCTGAGGATGGCCATCTTGTCTCCTTGGGGCCCCCCAAATACCAGGCAACCAACTGGAGTATTTTCTCCCTGCTCTGAGTTTCTGCCGTTCAAAATCTCTGCAAAGCTTCCAGATACCTTTCCCCTCCTTCTAAGACCTTAGGGGGATATTGTCTATGAAAATTCAATTCATAATTTTTCTCACAGAGACAGGATATGACAGAGACTTCCTTGTTTTGTTCTATCTTTTTATATAGCAAAGGGCAGAGCAAGCAGCATATGTTTTAAGGTAGAAGGTGGGTGGGTAATTCTATCACAGATACGTTGGTCCTCTGAACTTAGCTGCCAGCTCATGTTCAGGGGACCTTAGTATCTGACACCAAGACATTTTACTACAGTCATGTCTTTTGCAGGGAGCTAAGATCACCAGGAATCATCTGCCATTTCAGACCCTTGTTGCTTCCTGCCAGGTATGTGGCTTATTCTCAACAGCTGTCTAACCCCCCACTTTTCAGAATCGAAAGCAGAAAATGATGGTTTTGAAGAGAGGACAAGATGGGTTGGTGCTATCTTATAGGCTGAACCTGGCTGCAGGATGGGTTGTTTCAAGTGTGGCCAACAGGAGATATTCATTCAGGCAGGTCCACCTGAGGAGGTAGGATTCTGATAGTCTCCACCCCCCCCCTCCAGTCTTCCTGAGGTCCTTTCTTGGGACAGTTCATCTACCTTGGAGACTAGGGGTGGAAATCCTCTTGTGGGCCAATTGAAATCAAACAAGAGTAAGCCAGTGAGAATTAATTGACAGCTTGTGGAAGGCAAAACATTGCAGTGGGTACTGGAGGGGCAGACGGTGGGAGAGTACTCTACCCCTCAAGGTGTACAGCTTGGGATGCAGGAATGGGAGAAGGACAAACACACTGCTGTTACACAGCCCAAGCTAATGAAAGTGGTAAAAGCAAGAAATAATCTTTAAAGAGATACTTAAGAGCTAAGGGAATGCAAACTAAGGGAACATCAGGTATTGTTTAGGAATTGGAGATGCAGAAAGAGAAGACTGAAATGGGGTTGGAGTGAGGCCAGAGAGAAAATGATAAAAAAAGAAGCAAGGGGAGAAACGAGCTGCTTCCCCAGGTAGAGGATGGTGGCATTTCTTCATCTTCAGTGTGTGCAACCCTTACTCCTCTGAGTGTCTTCAGGGGACATCCCAGAGGATCTAGGAGAATATAGAGAATATGCCCCACTTGCAAAGATTGGCTCCAGCCCAAGACTCTCTTTCTGGCTGTACTTCTCCTCCCTGTGTCCTCCATCTTCCCCCAATATCCTATGTTTCCAGACTCTGTCCCCACCAAAACCTTCTCACCAGAAACAGACCACAATCCATCTATTCTGGTGTGAATAGCAGAGATCTGAAAGTGTCTCCCCTCTCAGGGTACATGCACTTCAGTGAGGATCAGAGCTTTTAAGCTAGACAGTGAGGACAGAAAGGGTGAACTTCAGGCAGCAGGGGGGAAGAAGTGGGGTCCTTTAGGGCACTAAGTGGCATTCAGCTCCTCTGAAGTGCCTTCAGGAAATCACCAGTCTCCCTCCAACTTAAGGTGTTTCAATGCCTTGTGCATTGGGAGCAAAGCGACCACAGGGCATGTCCCTCCTATCCAAGAAAATGCTTTTGATAAGGTTTGAGGGAGACTCCAGTTTTGAGTTGTTTTATCAGTAGTGGGAGATTTGAGTTTTTATTCGTTGGTTGCTTGGTTGCTCATGCTTAGGTGCTTAGTCTTGTGGCTGACACCTGGGGACTCAGTCTGCTTCTTCAGTGCATGTGAGATGCTGTGAATGCTGTAGTCAGGTGGTCCTTAACAGGAGACATGCTCTGGGGTATAGGAGAACTGAGGGTGCATTCAGCCCTGACAAACAACACAGCTGGTGAGGAATCTGTATCCAGACAAATGAGAGTTTGTCTCCCTCCCCATTTCACCACCTCCTAGCTTTGTGTGCAAGCAAATTGCCTAGACTTCCTGTGCCTCAGTTTCCTTATCTGTGATTCAGACTTATTAGTGATAATAATAATAATAATAATAATAAATACTTCTTGTGTAGGTAAGTTCTTGGTAGATAGTAAGTGCTCAATTCATATTAGTTGTTATTACTGTGGGCATAAGTACATGTATGCCTCTGTGTGTGTGTGTGCGCACACATGTATGTATGTATGACCTCCTTCCCCTGCAGCCCCAGTGATGGAATTCACATGGATGTATCACAACAGAGAACTGCCGTCCCACTAATAATTCCTGGGCATGGAATGCACTGACTGCTCCCCAAGAGGTGGGGGAAAGCAGGGCATGTGCTCCTCCTCTGAGGCACGCTAGTCCCTAACTATGAGCCTGTCTAATGCTCTGTCACTGTGTGGTAGGAGAACCTGAGTTACCACCTAACACAAGTCTTGACTGATTCCTAAAAATCTGACCGATCTAAATGGATCCATAAATACTATACGAGCCCCTCATGTTTTGCATAGTACTAGCTGGTGCTGATATACACTCATGGCATTGCCTTCATGGGGCTGTATCTTGAGAATCCAGAAAACACTGAGCCATAAAGTAGAAGAGACGGGAACAGGGAGAGGGAGAGAAAATGCAAAGCCAGTGTGATCTCCCTACTCTGGAGTCCTTTGCTGCCGGTTTCTTTCCATCAGCCAAAAGGGCAAGAGTCTAGACTGTCTGGCCAGAGCCTGTACCTTGGCCTCCATTTATGCTGGCTATTGTGTAACTAATTATTCCAATAGCTACTGGCCATCGAAGTAGCCAAGCCCTCTCTGGGGGAATCTCTGACTTTCTCCTGCTGAAGGGTCCCTTTTGAAGCATTAATGGAGCTGTTACAACTTGCCCTTCTGCCTACCCACCTGCTTGTGAACTCCAGGAGGGGAGGGCTTCACAAGCCATTACTCACTCACTGTTGTATTCCCATTGGCTGGGTCCTTCCAGTTCAGAGATTTCCCCTTCCCCTCAACTTACACACACCATTAACTCATCTACAGACCTCCTCTGACCACTCTTCTGCTATAGGATCCAGCAGCTTTTAAAGTCTTTACTTTACACCCTGATGATGCTATTGCTGTGTGGGTAGGGTTTTGCAGCCACAGGACACCAAGAACATGTTTTCAGGAGAAGGAGAATAAAGCAAAGGGGTGGGGTGACAGAAAATGGAGAAGAGGAGACTGGGGGGCTGAAAAACCTGCCTTCCCCTTGTGGGTACTATGATGGAGTGAAAGGAGAAGGTTACAGTCTCTAAAAGAAGATGGAGAACAAGAAGTTTGGAAGGTGGAGGCAGAAAAAGTGCTGGCTTTTATTTATTAAAAAGCACCTACGAATGGCCATATTTCATTCTTTCTCATTGCCATGTAGTATTCCATTGTATAGATAAACCACATCTTCTTGATCCATTCATCAATTGATGGACACAGGCTCTTTCCATGATTTGGCTATTGTTGAAAGTGCCGCTATGAACATTGGGGTATTCATAGCAAAGTGGATGGACCCCAAGGGTGTCATGCTAAGTGGAATAAGTCATGCGGAGAAGGACAGATACCATATGTTTTCACTCATAGGTCTAACAGGAGAAACCCAACAGAGGACCATGGGGAGGGGAAGGAGGAAAAAGAGTTAGGGAGAGGGAGGGAGACAAAGCACGAGAGACTCTTGAATACTGAAAACAAACTGAGGGGGGAAGGGGAAAAGGTAAAGGGGGGTGATGGTCTTGGTGGAGGTCACTTGTGTGGAAGAGCACTGGTGTTATATGGAAACCAACTTGACAATAAACTATAAATTTAAAAAAATTAAAAAAATAAAAAATAAATAAAGAGCACCTAGCCCTCTCATGGAAGGCTTAATGGTCCCTGAGTCAGCATTGGTTTCTTCTATTGTCCAGGCAAAGAAATCGAGGTTCAGCCAGTTATAGAATCTGCATAAAGTCCCACCACTAAACTGAGGAGAGATGTGGAAAGGCTTGTGTGTCTCCCAAGATGTATGGGCTGTCCGCATTCCCTGGCTATCAAACTGTGAAATGTTACTGAGGCTCCCATAGGAGTTTTAGGACTGAAAGGGGACATCCCTTGCCAATGCTAGAGCGGGGCCTATTGGACCCCTAATGGGGGATGTGGTTGGATGGGATGACCCCATTAATGTGGCCTAGAAGACCCATCTTCTGGAGACAGGGACAGTCACCAGCTGACCTAATGGAGTCTCCACTTGAGGTTTTAGGACTAGATGAAGGCATCTCAGCTGTGGTTGGAGCTGGCAGGCTGCTGCCAGGCATGCATCCCACTTCTGAAAAATCAGAACTCTGTGTTTGTTCCTCTGTTTGTGTACCTAATGTTCTAGGCCAAAGGGAAGTAGGTCAGGGAAAATGAAAATTCCTCTGAGAGTCCTTATAGATTTCCTTTTGTTTGGGGAAAGTCACTCAATCCCAGCTGAGCCCACACACAATGTGTGGCTCTATTCCTGAATTTAAACAATGCAAACCTGAAAAGTTGTTTCCTCAGGGACTCTTTGGCCTTGTCTTCTTGCAGCTTCATGGGTCCAAGCATGGCCAGTAGCACCACTAGCAGTGATATCTGGTAAAATTAGAAATAGCTCTCACATCCGGCTATGGTTTAAAAGAATCCAGGCACTGGAATTAGTAAGAACTATTTTAAAAGGTAATTATAAAAAATAATTGAGGGAGCAACAGACGTCAGACCTGCTGGGCTGTTCCAGCTCTCCTGAATCCATTTCAGCATCTCTTTGTTCCTCTCCAGGTGGCCCCCACTACTGAGAAGAAATGGTGGATTTCCCAGTCTTGCCAGACTTTTCCCAGCAACTGCCTCTGCCCAGAAATCTCTTCTTTTTCATGTATCTCCTTCTTCTCCTTCAGCCTGGGGAGATGAACTCAGGTAGTGTGTCAAACCTGCAGCCCAACCATCCAGGCCATGAGCACTTCCACTTCTGCCCTCCCTTCCTGCCAGGTGCTCCCAGGGCTGAAATCCATACCTTACCAGGCCATGCCAGGTGCTCCACTCCCACATATAAGCCGTAGCTTTTGAAGGGCAGGAAGGACCTCAGGCTTAACAGCTCTCATGAAAGAAGCAGCCAACAGAGTAAAAACTAATTATGCAAATGTAATTCTCTAATTCCCTAAGCTGGAAACCAGGGATACCAAAATGATGAGGCACATACCAGGTCCTTAAGAAGGTCAAGGGAGGGGGACAGATGTGACATAAAAGCTGTTCAGGATGTGACCAAGGCTGCAAGAGAAACACACCCAAAGATTTGTGAGCACAGCTAAGAGACAAACTTGTCTTCTCCAAAAAGCCAAGAAGAACCCTAGAGAGGAAGTACTGTTTGAGTGGACCCTTTAAGTATACGTATTTTTCAAGAAGATGACAGATGGAGGGTAAACTGAGGCAGGCCATGCCCCCAGGAAGAGAGCCAGGCATCAGGTGTGGGTGAAGAGAGAGCTTGAGAGAACCTGAAAGGGGAAGATGGTAGGAAGTGTGTTAGGGCTATACCCAGAGGGCAGTAAGGAGTCTCAAACAGAGTGAACAAAAAAAATCACCACTATATTCTATGAGCAAAGTGAAAGGTGGAAAGGATCCATGAAGGGGGGGTTTTGGGATTGGGTTTTAGCTGAGCTTCAAAGTATAAAAAAAGAGGTACGAAAAAAGGTGAAGCCAGAAAGAAGAGTGAGGGCATGCTTAGTGGCAGGAAACCGTACTGCAAAGGGACTGCAATGGAATTGGTAACTCTCATGGAAATTGTAGAAAACAGGGAGTAGAGGAACCACATGGAGACACCATTTAAGAGGGTGATCAAATAAAAAATTCTAATAAATAAAAATCTTGAAGGCAAGATTTGGCCTTTAGATAGGAAACTCCATGAAGCAAGGAGCCCCCACAGATTATGTTAATACCTTTTGTTATTAGAGAAGCTGTACATTTGTGTTATAAAAAATTAGAAAATCAAAGAAGGAAAAAATAAGAAAACAGTTATTCCCATCATGCAGAAATTATCACCATCAGCCATTTGGTATATCTCATTTCAGACCTTTTTTTTCCTGCACATGTTTTTATGCAAACATGTCATTTTTTAATCAAATAAAAGAATAGTGTGCATATGGTTTCGAAACTTGCTCTTTTGGTGGTGGGGGGGGAGAGATTCCTTTTCACTTAATGTCCTGGCTATGCTGGCCATGTTTACATAACTGTCCCCCAAACAACATTTGCAGCTGATTGGTTCAAACCAATTACCAGTCCAGCACCACACATTGTATCTGGTTGTAATATCCCTTGTGTATATTTTAACCTAGTATATTTGTGACAATTGTTTGTTTAAGAAGCCAAGACAGTTGTCCTGTAAAGTGTCTTACTTTTGTCATTTGAATGGTTTGCTATAGATTGTTGAGCTGCAAAGGAATGTGATAAAAATTTATCTTTGATGAGAACTTATTTGTGCTGTTGTTCTGGCTTCTCATCCTAGAGGAGGTCAGGGTGGTAGGCCCTGGGGAATCCATCCTGGCACTTGTGGGGGAAGAAGTGGAGTTCTCATGCCACCTGTCACCACACCTGGACGCTGAGGATATGGAGATCCGCTGGTTCCGGAGTAGGACCTCTGACGTGGTACACCTGTACCAGGGGCGGCAGGAACTCTACAGCCAGCAGATGGTGCAGTTCCAAAACAGGACCAAACTGCTCAAAGATGATATCATGGATGGTAGTGTGAACCTGCAGCTCCTTAGTATCATTCCCGCTGATGAAGGCCTGTATGGGTGCCGTTTCCTCTCCAGCAACTTCTCTAGGGAAGCGGTCTGGGAGCTGGAGGTAGCAGGTATGTGACCTGGCCAAGCCCCAGTAGGAGATACAGAGAAAGGGGTCCATTTGGACAGAGTTGCTTTGCTTAAGAGTAGACAGAGAAACATGGAGAAAGGGAAAATATATCTAATTTTTAAAAACTATTAAAAAGAAAGATTTGCTAGCAAATGAACAAAATAAATGTTCACAAAAAAGATAAACAAATGACCCTTAAAAACATAAAAAGATGATCACCTTTACTCTTCATAAAGGAAAGGTAAATTAAAACTACGCTGAGAAGCAATTTTTTAACTCAGAGATTGGCAAAAATTCAAGTTTGACCATACACCCTTGGTAAAGTTGTGGGGAAACAGGCCTTATGCTCTGTACCCTGGTGATGGAGTTGAAAGCAAAACTCCAGTGCAGGGGGATTTGACAATAGCTAACGGGACTGCCTGCACATCTACTGTTTGAACTGCAATCCCACCTCTAGGAGTTTACCCTGAAGATAAACCTCATACAGCTCCAATATGAAAAAGGCATATGTATAAATTTAATCTTTGTAGCATCATTTGTAATTGTACAACAGTGGATACTACCTAAATATCTAAGCATAGTATTGAGTATGGTCCATCACACATTGGAACAATCCACAGTATGCAGCTGAAAAAATGAGGAGGAGCTCTATGAACTGATGTGGAGTGACTTCTAGGATGTTGGTAAGAGAAAAAAACAAAGTGCAAAAGAGTTCTATAGCATGTAAACTTTGGTGTAAGAAAAAAATAAACATTGCACAAAAGGAACACAGGAAGGATACACTAGGAACTAATGATATTGGTTACTTGAGAGGGGGAAGGGCACAATTAATAGAAAGGATGGAGAAAAGTTTGGGGCTTTCCTGATATACATTTTTTACAGTATTGCTCTTTAAACATACTAATATTATAAACTATAAAATAAAAAACAAAAAACATATTAATGTTTTGCATATTCAAAATATAAAGTTAGCTCCTCAGGTTGGAGAAATAAAGGAGTGTGTATGACACAGGCATTTGAACTCTAGTGGGATTCAAGAGAGACAGAGGACAATCTATTGAAATTTAGGGTGGGATTTTTCTTTACTTCAAGAGACTGTCCTTGTATAATATGACTAAATTCCAGTAGCCCTTCTTCACCAAATGCCCCCCCCCATAATATTTCCAAATATCCCTCAGGGGTACTACTGTCCCCATGCCCCACATGCCACCATCAATTTAAACTGTCATTTATGGGCACCTGGGTGGCTCAGTCGGTTAAGCATCCAGCTCTTGATTTTGGCTCAGGTCATGATTTCACAGTTTGTGGGATCGAGTCCCATGTTGGGCTCTATGCTGACAACACGGAGCCTATTTGGGATTCTCTCCCTCTCTCTCTCTCTCTGCCCCTCCCTACCTCACATATGCATGCACTCTCTCTGTCTCTCAAAATAAATAAACTTAAAAATAAACTGTCTTTACAGTCCACAGGTGGGGGCTGTGAGCCCACATATGTGTTAAGAGCAGTCACAGTTCATGATACCTTATAAAGACTACAGATGGTGAATGGTGGCATGAACATCATGTACAACTTCTGGAAAGGAGCCTGATCTTTCCCACTCTTCCCGTCTCTCCCAGGACTGGGCTCAGACCCTCACATCTCCCTTGAGGGCTTCAAGGAGGGAGGCATTCAGCTAAAGTGCAGTTCCAGTGGCTGGTACCCCAAGCCCCAGGCTCAGTGGAAAGATCATAAAGGACAATGCCTGCCTCCAAAGATGGAAGCCATAGTCCAGGATGTCCAGGGCCTGTTCAATCTGGAGACATCTGTGATTGTCCAAAGGGGTGCCCACAGTAATGTGTCTTGCTCCATCCAGAACTCTCTCCTGATACAGAAGAAAGAGTTCACCATCCAGATAGCAGGTCAGTTGGTGCCAATTAACCCTCATCTTCTTACTCATCATGTCCTCCCTGTGCATTGTTCCAAAGGCCATCTAAAAGGGCACAGTGGTACTGGGGCCTGGCTGTTTATGGGGTGGGCTGGTCTTGACTCCTGAAAAGTGAGCTCTTTGGATATCAGGAACCTACTAAGAGTACAACAGCTACCACTCACCCAAACCGTATGCAGGGGAGGCCTCAGGGAACCAACTTATGCACTAAAGGCCATGCCCTAAAACCCAGAAACTACTCATTAGAGGTCATCATGAGATCCCATGTGTTCCTAATTTCATCCCTCAAATGATATTTATTTAGCACCCTCAATGTACACCAAACTCTTGCCCTCAGGTTCACATTCCTGCGGAGAAAATACAAATAAAAGAGTGAATTATATTGTAAGGTTAGAGGATGTTAGGTGCTAAAAAATATATTTTAGCTGCTATACAGAAAATGAAGCAGGGAAGTGTGCTAGGGCATGGAAGGGTGTGTATGTGGATTTAAAAGTGGTAGGTCAGGGAAGAAAATGGTTAGGTAATGAGTTGAAGGGTGAGGCCATTATCTAGGACCAAAATCTTATTATAAGGCACACATTGAAGGTTTTAATTTTCATGACTATTTGTTTTAAATCTTGAGGCTAAACCTGACCTATGGACCATTTTTCATATTGGTATAAATCAGTAGTTATATTACACTTGACCTTAAACAATTCAGTGGGTTAAGGGTGCTGACCACTCTTGACCCCCCAAAACTTAACTACTAATAATCTACTGTTGACTGGCAACTTTATTGATAACACAAATAGCAGCTTAACATAGATTTTGTATGTTATATGTATTATATGCTGTATTCTGACAATCAAGTAAGCTAGAGAAAAGAAAATGTTATTAAGAAAATCATAACAAGAGAGGAACTTGGGAAAATGACAGAGTTGGAGGACCCTGAACTCATCCCATCCCACAGTTACAGCTAACTATCATCCACATCCAAGTCAATAAACCAGAGGGTGATCTGAAGACTTGCAGAGCAAACTCCACAATTACATATAGAGAAGAAGCTGCAGCTGAAAGTTTAGGAAGGTAAAAAATTCAAAGGGAGGCTGCCTACATAGACAGGGCAGACAAACAGGTTCTCACACCAAGGATTTCACATGGGGAAGACTATTCCCCATAATGTTTGTCATTAAAAACTGGAGGGGGTGAATTCTGTGAGTTTGTAAAAACAGTGGGATTTGGAGCCTGGAGCTTTAAAAGCCAGCTGATCCAGCACTGGGTGAGCTGGGAGTGTGTGTGACAGCTGGGTCACTTAAAAAGAAGCAGCCTGCACACAGAGGCAATATTTAAAAAAGACAGTTTACACAAAGCTGGGGTAAACAGGAGTCAGATCTGTTCATAGTGATTTCAGAGAGTGTTGGGGGAATTCTCCAAAAATGAGGGAGTTGGCAGGCACATTTTCTTCCTCCACCTTCCAGCATAAACACAGAGCCATCTGTGGGAGATGGGGCTACACAGACACTTGTAGTCTTGACCCAGAGCTCAGGGCAAATTTTGTTAAAGCTGCACTTGCAACCCACCCAGCTGACAGGTGCACAGTTCCACGGCATACTCTGCCCAGCTGCAGTGCAGTGCCCAGCCATGCACCACCAGCCACCATCACGTGCCAGACCTAGCCACACTCAGTCACCATTGAGTGCTGTGACCAGCCTCATTCCCCTACCAGCCTTGTGCAATCCCCCAGCTGTCACAGTGCTTCAGGGATCTGGCATAGGAGAAGTGGCCCAACGCAAATATTGCTAATAGCCCCACCACACTCACAAGTGTCCATCACAACTAGCATGCCTATGTTCCACTAATGTCACAGAGAGTAAGCAGAACCCACAACAGAAAAAGAGTGAGGGCAGACAACTACATTGAAAAGAAAACTGACTCAAACGCAACAGCAAGGCATAAGCAAAACACATAGGGTGCCTTCCTGAAGTGCCTGTTCCTGGTAAACAGGGGACACTGTACTGCAGGGCACTCCAGGATCTACTCTTCATAAAGTCACTTTCAAAAGCAGAAAATAAAGCTAACTTTCTTAACACAGAGAAAAAGACACAGAGAGGCAGACAAAATGACAGAGAAAATTATCACAAAGAGATCTAAGTGAAACAGAAATAAGTAACATACCTGATGGATAAATTAAAGCAATAATCATAAGGATAATCCCTGGACTTGAGAAAAGACTGGAGGACATTACTTTGACCCTTAACAGAGACATAAGGAAAAATATAGCAGAAATAAAGGGCACAATAAATTAAATGAAAACATGCTTGATGGAATGAATAGCAGGCTATAAGAAGCAGAGGAATGTATTAGTGACCTAGAGGACAGTAATGGAGAGCAATCAAGGTGAACAAAAGATACAGAAAAGAATTATGCAAAATGAGAATAGACTTAGGGAACTCAGTGATTCCACCAAATGTAATATCTTCATATTATAGGAGTCCCAGAAGAAGTAAGAGAAAAGGGGGCAGAAAATTTATTTGAAGAAATAATAGCTGAAAATGTCCTTAATATGGGGAAGTAAACAAATACCCAGATTCAGGAGGTGCAGAGAGCTCCCATCAAAATCAACAAAAGCAGATCCACACCAAGAAATACTGTGATTAAATTTGCAAAATTGGGGCACCTGGGTAGCTCATTTGGTTGAGCATCTGACTTCCGCTCAGGTCATGACGTCATGGCCTGTGGGTTCAAGCCCCACATAAGGCTCTGTGCTGACAGCTCAGAGCCTGGAGCCTGCTTCAGATTCTGTGTCTCCCTCTCCCTCTGCCCCTCCCCTGCTCACGGTGGCTGGGAAATGGGGAGTTAGCGTTTAATGGGTAGAATTTCAGTTTGGGATGGTGATGATGAACAATGTGAAAGTAACTTAATGCCACTGAATTGTACCTTTAAAATGGTTAAGATGGTAAATTTTATATAATATATTTTACCACAATAAAAAAAGAAAAATGTATTTTTAAAAGACTGCTGAACTAAAACCATCACTTGAAAAATAATTATCTTTAACAGACACCAAATTATTCCATTAAATTGCCACAAGAATTTCTAAAGGGTTACCTTCCATTTTGCATGTATCTGCCGTCCGGCCCCTGTCTGCGGGGGGGCCTGTGCCACATCTTGCTTCAGGGCAGAGCCTCCTCAGTGAGCCTGGGGAGGACAAAGGGAAACTGGCAATCAACCTTTTAGCGATTTTGCTAACAATTCTTCCAAAGGTGTGATAAGAAGTAAAAGCAAGTGTTTGTAAGAAGTTGGCAAAATGAAGTGACTTGTGGAGTTGACCCTAGCGGCAGGGAGCAATAATTCACTGTTTTTCAGATACCAACACCTTGGATTTTCATGTTCTTCAGATATAGGGCAATTGTGGGGAGCAGAGAGGACAGAGCCACGGTCACGGAAATTCTAAGCTGGGAGAGTAGGTGGGGTCCATCAGCCCCTCCCTTCCACATCCTTCAATTTCCCTTTTCCACCAAGCAAGCTGAGCTCGCCACTCTTCTTCAAGGTGCTGTCTGGGGAGAGCGTGGTGCGACGGCTCTCATGCCCATTTTACAGATTGTTATGGTGCTGCCCATAAGATTTAAGGCCTGCCAACTTAGAAGGATTTCCGGCACTCTAGGTCCAGAATAGCCTTCTCTCTTGGCGTTTAGTGGTGCCTAAAGCGAAACAATTCCCTCTGGGGTGTTTTCCAGACTCATTTTTACCCGGAACCTCCCCCTGGAAGAGAGCTTTCCTCGGGGCTCTGGTGGGACTGCCGCTCCTCCTGGCTCTCCTCTTGACGCTGGCGCTGTACTGCTTTCAGAAGCAACGGAGGTCCCAAGGTACAGGGCAGGCTGGGGGCTCCCGCCAGGCGCAGGCTTTGCTGGGAAGAAAGTGGTGGAGGAGGCCCGCGCAGAAGGCACCGCGGAGGAGCGGTTTTGCGGAAACGTGGGGCTGGGGTGGGTGCACCCTCCGGTGAACTCCCCTTCCTTCCTCCTTTCAGAAAAGTTGAAGGAGCAGGCTGAGAAGGACAAAGGTAAGCAGGGAGAGAGGCGTGCTCCATGCCCGCACCCCTAACTAGCAGAAGGTGGTGGGGAGAAGGGGTATTTGCTGGTTCAGGAAGGCTAGTACTTCAGACCCGGGGCGCTTGGAATCGAGACAGAAACGCCGGGACAGAGTTTGCTTTCCTACTTCCCCTGCCCTGGAGCCCGCTTTTCCCTCGCGTGTAGTCCATCCTGGTTCCTCAGAACGCACTGGGGCCCAGTCTGCGCACTTTAGGGAAGTGAAGCCTCAGTGTACATCAATTGAGATTTTTCTTTTCTTTCTTTTTTTTTTTTTTCATTTCTTCTCCAGGGAGACTCACAGCTGAGCTGGGTAAGTTCTGGGTACCACGTCCTCAGTGAGGCTACCGACCAGCGGGGTAAACCGATGCATGCAGGGTGGAAGGTGTTCAGTTGTTTTAGGCTCCCGGTGGAAAGTGATGGATGGCAACAATCTAATTCTAAATCCATCCTTCTGCGCCTCCCTCCTCTCCGCTTCCAAATAACTCATGTGCAGCCGCAAAGTAGGTCTGATATCAGACCCCCAGGCAAACCCTGCCAGCCCCTCTTCTGAAAATTATGGGATTTGGTTACATTTCCACCATTAAACGTTCACGCCCACGTTCATCTTCCTCGGATATCTTTCTCTTTTTAATGAAAACGCCACTGGGAAGGGGGACACGTTTAATTTGAATGGAAGTGTGAGTAATTTATCAGGTTCACCTTTCTCTCCAGGAGACTCAGTACCATGGGCTGTGTGCCTGAACAGAGGAAGGGAGAGTGAATCCAAAGGAAGGGGGAATGGAGGAGAAGGCCACCATGGGTGGGGGAGGGGGCAAGAGGGGAGGAAGACCTCAAGAACCGCCTTGCATGTTGTAATAAAACTCCAGATGAAATTATCAGTTTAAGAATCTTGTGTTGTAGTCCACCTAGTCCTGTGGAAGGGCAACTATATTAAGTAATTAACACCATGGTCTAACAGTATATAGTGTTGCCTTTCCTAGGAGGATATATACATATATATATAGTTTATTGTCAAGTTAGTTTCCATATAACAACCAGTGCTTTTCCCCACAAGTGCCCTCCTCCATAGCCACTATCCCCCTTCCCCTTTCCCCCTCCCCATTCAGCCCTCAGTTTGTTATCAGTATTCAAGAGACTCTCATGATTTGTCTCCCTCCCTCTCCCTAACTCTTTTTCCTCCTTCCCCTCCCCATGGTCCTCTGTTAAGTTTCTCCTGTTAGACCTATGAGTGAAAACATATAGTATCTGTCCTTCTCTGCCTGACACCCCCGAGGTCCATCCACGTTGCTACTAATGGCCAAATTTCATTCTTTCTCATTGCCATGTAGTATTCCATTGTATAGATAAACCACATCTTCTTGATCCATTCATCAGTTGATGGACATTTAGGCTTTAAAAAATTTTTAAATCCAGTTAGTTAACATACAGTGTTATATTAGTTTCAGGTGTACAATATAGTGATTCAACACTTTCATACATTACCCAGTGCTCATACAGATAAGTGACTCCTTAATCCCTATCACCTATTTAACTCATCCCCCCCACCTACCTCTCCTCTGGTAACCATCAGTTTGTTCTCTACAATTAAGAGTCTATTTCTTGATTTGCCTTTATCTCTTTCTCTCTCATATTTACCTTTTGCTTGTTTATTTTGTTTCTTAAATTCTACATATGAGTGAAATAATATGGTATTTCTCTTTCTCTGTCTTATTTTGCTTAGCATCATACTCTGAAGCTCCATCTATGTCTTGTAAATGTCTTGTAAATTATTTATGGCTAAATAATATTACATTACACACACACACACACACACACACACACACATACGTACCACTTCTTTATCCTTTCATCAGTTGATGGACATTTGGACTGCTTCCATATTTTGGCTATAGTAAATAATGCTGCAATAAACATAAGGGTGCATGTATTCTTTTGAATTAGTGCTCTTGTATTCTTTGGGTAACTACCTAGCAGTGCACTTGCTGGATCATAATTGGTCTATACTTTTAACTTTCTGATGAACTTACATACTGTTTTCCAGAGTGGCTGCACCAGTTTGCATTCTCATTAACAGTGCAAGAGGGTTCCCCTTTCTCCACATCCTTGCCAACACCTGTTGTTTCCTAAGTTGTTGATTTTAGCCGTTCTGATAGGTGTGAGGTGATAGCTTATTGTAGTTTTGATTTGTATTTTCCTGATGATGAGTGATGTTGAGCATCTTTTTATGTGTCTGTTGGCCATCTCTATGTCTTCTTTGGAAAAATGTCTATGTCTATTTGGCTTTGGGATGCTGGGTTTTATAAGTTCTTTATAGATTTTGGATACTAACCCTTTCTCAGATATATCATCTGCAAATATCTCCTCCCATTCCATAGATTGCCTTTTAGTTTTGTTGATTGTTTCCTTCACTGTGCAGATGCTTTTTATTTTGATGAAGTCCCAATAGTTTATTTTTGCTTTTGTTTCTCTTGCCTTGGGAGATGTACCTAGAAAGAAGTTGCTATGTCAAAGAGGTTACTACCTGTGTTCTCCTAGAAGTTTAACAGTTTCCTTTCTTACATTTAAGTGTTTCATCCATTTTGAATTTACTGTTGTATATGGTGTAAGAAAGCGGTCCATTTCATTCTTTTGCATGTTGCTATCCAGTTTTCCCAACACCATTTCTTGAAAACATTGTCTTTTTCCCATTGGATATTCTTTCCTGCTTTGTTGAAGATTAACTGACCATATAGCTGTAGGTTCATTTCTGGGTTTTCTATTCTGTTCTATTGATCTATGTGTGTCTATTTTTGTCCCAATACCATACTGTTTTGATTACTACAGGTTTGTAATATAGCATGAAGTCCAGAATTGTGATGCACCAAGTTTTGCTTTTCCTTTTCAAGATAGCTTTGGCTATTCTTTCATGGTTCCACACAAAATTTAGTATTGTTCATACTAGTTATGTGAAAAAATGCTGTTGATATTTTGACATGGACTGCATCAAATGTGTAGATTGCTTTGGGTAGTATAGACATGTTAGCAATATTTGTTCTTCCAATCCATGATCATGAAATGTCTTTCCATTTCTTTGTGTCATCTTAAATTTGTTTCATCAGTGTTTTGTAGCTTTCAGAGTACAGTTATTTTACCTCTTTGGTTAGGTTTATTTCCAAATATCTTATTGATTTTGGTACGATTGTAAATGGAATTGATTCCATACTTTCTTTCTGCTGTTTCATTATTGGTGTATAGAAATGCAACAGATTTCTATGTGTTGATTTGTTATCCTGTGACTTTACTGAATTCTTTTATCAGTTCTAGCAGTTTTTTAGTGGAGTCATTTGAGTTTTCTATATAGAGTACCATGTCATCTTCAAATAGTAAAAGTTTTACTACTTCCTTTTATTTCTTTGTGTTGTCTGATTACTGAGGCTACGACTTCCAGGATTATGTTAAATAACAGTGTTGAGAGTGGACATCCCTGTCTTGTTCATGACTGTAGAAGAAAAGTTCTCATTTTTTCCCCATTAAGAATGATATTAGCTGTGGATTTTTCATAGATGGACTTTATTATGTTGAAGTATGTTACCTCTAAACCTACTTTGTTGAGGGTTTTTGTCATTAACAGATGTTGTACTTTGTCAAATACTTTTTATGAATCTATTAAAAGGATTAAATGGTTCTTATATTTTTTTCTTATTGGTGTGATGTATCACATTGATTGTTTGTGAATGTGGCACCACCCTTGCAACCCAGGAATAAATCTCACTTGATCATGGTGCATAATATTTTAATGTGTTGTTGGATTTGGTTTGCTAGGATTTTGTTGAGGATTTTTGCATCTATGTTCATTAGAGATATTGGCCTGTTGTTCTCCCTTATGTGTCTGTCTGTCTGTCTATCTGTCTCTCTCTCTCTTTGGTGTCTTTATCTGGTATTGGCATCAGGCTAATGCTGCCCTGACGGGATGAATTTGGAAGTTTTCTTTTGTATTTTTTGAATAGTTTGAGAAGAATAGGTATTAACTCTTTTTTTTACTTTTTTAAAAATATAATTTATTATCAAGTTAGCTAACATACGGAATATACAGTGTGCTCTTGGCTTCAGGAGTAGATTCCCATGATTCATCATTTACATACAACACCCAGTGCTCATTCCAACAAGTGCCCTCCTCAATGCCTATCGCCCATTTTCCCCTCCACCCCTACCCTTTTCCATCAACCCTCAGGTTTTTCTCTATATTTAAGGGTCTCTAATGGTTTGGCTCCCTCTCAGTTTGTAACTATTTTTCTCCTTCCCTTCCCCCATGGTCTTCTGTTAAGTTTCTCAAATTACACATATGAGAGAGAACATATGATATCAGTCTTTCTCTTACTGACTTATTTCACTTAGCATAATACCCTCCAGTTCCATCCCCATTGTTGCAAAAGGCAAGATTTCATTATTTTTCATTGCCTAGTAGTATTCTATTGTGTGTATGTATATACCACATCTTCTTTATCCATTTATCAGTTGATGGACACTTGGGCTTTTTCCATAATTTGGCTATTGTTGATAGCACATGATCAAGTGGGATTCATTCCTGGGCTGCAGGGCTGGTTCAATATCTGCAAATCAATCAGTGTGATACATCACATTAATGGAAAAGAAGGATAAGAACCATACAATCCTGTCAATAGATGCAGAAAAAGCATTTGACAAAATATAGCATCCTTTGTTAATAAAAACCTTCAAGAAAGTTGTGATAGAAGGAACATACCTTAACATCGTAAAAGCCATATATGAAAGACCCACAGCTAATATCATCTCGGCGGGGGGGGACTGAGAACTTTCCCCCTGAGATCAGGAACATGACAGGGATGTTGTTGTTTAACATAGTGTTGAAAGCCTTAGCCTCAGTAATCAGACAACAGAATGAATTAAAAGCCATCCAAATTGGCAAAGAAGAAGTCAAACTTTCAATTGTTACATGATACTCTACATGGAAAATCTGAAAGACTCGACCCAAAAACTGCTAGAACTGATACATGAATTCAGGAAAGTCTAGGGATATAAAATCAATGTACATGGCAATGAGAAAGAATGAAATCTGGCCATTCGTAGCAAAGTGGATGGACCTCGAGGGTGTCATGCTCAGTGAAATAAGTCAGGCGGAGAAGGACAGATACCATATGTTTGCACTCATAGGTCTAACAGGAGAAACCCAACAGAGGACCATGGGGAGGGGAAGGAGGAAAAAGAGTTAGGGAGAGGGAGGGAGACAAAACACGA
>CM053572.1:3419265-3436790 GCA_028646485.1 Cryptoprocta ferox
AATAAAAAAGTAATCAATAAACATATTAGTTTTTCATCTTTTTTGGGCATTTCTATTTCTTCCCTGAAGAAATACCCTGTTCAAGGGTTTTGTCTATTTGTCTGTGAAAGTGTATGTCTCAGCTATAAGAAACTCTTTTTAAAAAATATATTTATTTATTTATTTGAGTTAGAGAGAAACAGAGAGGGAGAGAGAGAGTGAGTGAGCAGGGGAGGGGCAGAGAGAGGGAGACAGAGGATCTAAAGCAAGGTTCTGTGCTGACAGCAGAGAGTCCAATGTGGAGCTTGAAGTCACCAACCATGAGATCATGGCCTGAGCTGAAGTTGGATGCTTACCCGACTGAGCCACCCAGGTGCCCCCATAAGAGACTCTTAAATACAGAAAACAAACTGAGGTTTTCTGACAGGGTGTTGGGCAGGGGGATGGGCTAAATGGGTGATGGGCATTAAGGAGGGGACTTGTTGTGATGAGCCCTGGGTGTTATATGTAAGTGATGAATTACTAAATTCTATTCCTGAAATCATTATTACACTATATGTTAACTAGCTTGGATTTAAATTAAAAAAATGAATAAACTTTTAAAATAAAAAAAGTGTAGTCTCTGTTTAGTAGTTATTTTTATGTACTGGAAGATGTTAGGTAGTCTCTGTCTTTTGGTCAAATTAACAATATTTACCAATTTGCCATTTATCTGTTTGTTTTATATATGAATATATTTATAAGCATATATTCAAGTATCAATGCTTACAATTTGGTTTTTTTATTAAATTTGGAAAGATTTTTCCCCTATCAGTTGAAGGTGAACTTATGTCAGTTCTTCCAGTTTATTTTGGAAAATGGTAAGTAAAAATATCTGTTTATTTTCAAAATAGTACACACGTTATTTTAACATTAATTATGCTGGGAAATACGAGGAAAGAGAAAAGCATCCCTTGACAGCTCAAAACTGTCCTGGCAGCTGGTTCACAACTAGGCCTTGATATTCTTTTATTGAACCCAAACAGTTTCACAGAAAAGCAACATCAGACAAGGCCACTCTGATACTGAAGGAAAATCAAGACACTCTGTAATATTTCCTTAGCCCAGACAAAACCAAGGCCATTATTCATACCACAGAATACCAAGTACTCCTCTCCTGGCCAATGTAAGTGGTTGTTGCTCTTTACAAGTTATAGTTTTAGGCTTGCCCTCCTCCTGGATAGGATTCATTACATACCCAATCGCAGAATCAACTTGCTTCACAACAGGAGACAAAGTCCTGCTTCCTTCAGCACTCCCCAAAATCACTACTAACAATAACTCCAATCCCATAATAAGTTGACTCTAACACCCTCTTACCGAGAAACTCCATAGGCCCAGTTAGGTGAGTCTTTCCTCATTGCACCATCACTATACCAAACTTGTTCAGTTACTGATAATCTTTGGCAGGGGACTTCTGACAGTATTTTTCTAGCATACACTAAGAAGATCCTGCATATTACTGGTCTCATTTCTACTTTTTCAAGATCTTTTCAGTTATAATCTATTCTAACACTGACATCATACTTGATTCAACATCTATTCAACAAACATTCAGACCAGGCACTGGGCTGAGTTTCTGGAATAGGACTATAGGGCAACAAGAATTCTCCCCTTGTGACAACAAACTCCTTTGGAATTGAGAAACACAAAAAGGAAATAAAGGGCATGTAAAGCCAAATTTTAAAAATTCCACCCCCCAAAATATTCTTTTTCACCCACCCTCAGCTCCAGCCCCACCCACCAATACATACATGTACAAACAAAACCTATCACAGCCTGGGCTTGTGGGAATGCAAGGTCCATCTGATGCTCTGACTGTCCCAGGGCTCTGCTTACCTCGCCCTCAGATTCTCCTTCATCAATTTCAGCTTTTGGTGCTGATGTTATACCCTGACTTGAGAGAATGGGGTCAGACTTCTGCTTTCCAGTCCAGCATCCAAGGAAGTTAGAAGTCACCACTCTAGCCTAACAAAAGGTAAAAAGCTGAACAAACTGAAAATATCAGGTACTCTTCTTAGAGTATTCTTCTTACTCTGTCAGAGAAGTGAGGTCACAAGGCAAACCACTGCTCTTAAATCAGTCAGACAGATTTAGAGATCACAACTTACCAGAGCAAAAACTCACAAGCAGAAACTTCCTCAGGAAGTGCTACTGGGGTTGGAAAATCTGAATTGTAATGAAGAAATTGCTGGAGGCTCAGTGTAGATAAAGTCTGAGAGTTAAAAACTCGAGGGGGGCTCCAGTCAGAGGTGGATCCCCACATATCTGTGAGTTTTACCTCCAGGAGTACTACCATGCCCTCAGATTGAGGATCCAAGAAAAAACTCCCTCCTAATTCCAGCGGAGGAGGAAGAAACAGCCATTTTGAAATACACCTGGTCATTCTCTTCTTCAAAAGACCTGCCCACAGAAGAATCTTTCACCAGAGCTTAACCAACCTGGCAGAAGAGAAATACTCAACTATAGTCCCCTCTAGACATTTTGTCTCACCTAAGGTTGGGGAAACACTGAGAAGCATTTTTGCTCACTAAAAGATGGATACCTAATCATAGAATTATAGAATGCTTCTCCTCCTTTCACACCTTAAAGCCACATCGCTAAAGACCGACTGGCAGCTATTCCTTTTACCCAGTACGTCATGTCTGTCTGCCTGTCAACAAACAATTACAAGGCACACCAAAAGGTTAAAAAAAAAAAAAACATGTAAAGAGAGAGCAAGGATCAGAACCACATTCTGGTATGGCAGAGATGTTGGACTTATCAGACTGGGAATTAAAAACAGCTATGATTAAGTCTCATTTTCATGGCACCACAGAGGCAGTAGGGTGCTTCAGGATAAAGCTGAACATCTCTTTCTCAGCTACTGGCTGCCAGAAACTCATTGAAGTGGAAAATGAATGCAAAGTTCATACCTTTACTGAGAAGCAAATGGCCACAGAAGTTGCTGCCAATGCTCTGGGTGGAGAATGGAAGGGTTACCTGGTCCAAATCAGTGGTACCAATGATAAAAAATGTCTTCCCCATGAAGCAGGGTGTCTTGACCCATGGCTGTGTCTCCTGCTGCTGAGTAAAAGCCATTCCCGCTACAGACCAAGGAGGACTGGAGAAAGAAAGTGCAAATCTTTTAGCGATTGCATTGTGGATGCCAATCTGTGTTCTCAACTTGGTCACTGTAAAAATAAAAGCAAAGGAAGTAGAATATTCCTGGACTCACTGACACTACTGTGCCTTGTCACCTGGGGCTCAAGAGAGCTAGCAGAATCCACAAACTTTTCAATCTCTCTAAAGAAGATAATGTCTGCAAGTATGCTATTAGAAAGCCCCTAAACAAAGAAGGTAAGAAGCCTAGAACCAAATCACCCAAGATTCAGCATCTTGTTACTCCACGTGTCCTCAACACAAATATAGGTGCATTGCTTTGAAGTAACAGTGTACTAAGAAAGATAAGGAAGAGGATGCAGAATATGCTAAACTTTTGGTCAAGAGAATAAAGGAGGCCAAAGCAAAATGCCAGGAACAGATTCCCAAGGGACGGAGGCTGTCTTCTCTGAGCGTCTACCTTTAAGTCTGAGTCCAGTAAAAAAAAAAAAAAAAAAAAAAAAAAAATGAGACTTTTATAAGAGTAACAAATAAATAAGACCAGACATCCAAAAAAAAAAAAAAAACCTAACTATGATTAAGATTCTAAAGGCTCTAATGGGAAAAGTACACAACATGCAAGAGGTAGGTAATATACACCTAGATGGAAATTCTAAGAATCAAGAAGAATGCTAGAGTTCAAAAACACACTAACGGGGGCACCTGGGTGGCTCGGTTGGTTGGGCATCTGACTCTTGATTTTGGCTCAGGTCATGATCCCAAGTTGTGAGATTGAGCTCTGCATTGGGTTCTGTACTGAGCATGAAGCCTGCTTAAGTGTCTCTCTCTCTCTCTCTCTCTCTCTCTCTCTCTCTCTCTCTCTCTCTCTCTTTCTCTCTCTCTCTCTCTCTCCCTCTCCCTCTCCCCTTCCCCTGCTTGCATGCACTCTCTCTCTAAAATAATAATAATAATAATAATAAAACACTAACAGAAAGGAAGAATGCCTCTGATAGTCTCATTATAGACCGGACACAATGAAGATAGAGTCTCTGAACTTGAGGATATGAAAACTTCAGTTTGAAAACTGAAAAGCAAAGAGAAAAAATATGGAAAAAAAGGAACATAATATCCAAGAATTTTGAGACAACTGCAAAGGTGTAACAAATGTGTAATGTGAATACCAGCAGGAGAAGAAAAGAACAGAAGAAATCATTGAGGCAATAATGACAAGAGAATTTCCCCCAAATTAATGTCAGACACCAAAACAATCAGCGATCAGTGAGGCTCAGAGAATACTCAACGGAATAAATGCAAAAAACCTCAAACCAACCAAACAAAAAACACCCAGGTATATCACATTCAAACTGCAAACCTGCCAAAGATAAAAAGAGAATGGGGTCCAGAATGCTACTTGGAGAACAAGGAGAGAAGGAAAGAGGGGAACGAGGAAACTGTAGTTCACACCCCTCCTGTACATTATTTCTCCACAGCCGAGAGAGAGGCCACGTTAGACCAGGGATATCAGGGAGTTTCTCTGAGGTACTTGTCATCTGGAATTCACTTGATACATTAATCTCCCCCTAATCTCCCACAGATATATACACGAACTTCTCAGCCTGTAGGACTACCACTCTTTGGCAAAGCTGTAGCCTCAGTTCCAGTAGAGGACAGCAGAGGTTGAAGCCCCCAGACTTTCATGCACTAGGCTGAACTGTGGCCCCATGGAGGAGGGGGCAGTGTGCCTGCCCTGGGTCCTCGCCCGCCCAAGGCTGACCGTCTCAATCTGGGGATAGGGCGCCTTCTGCTGGAAAAATACCCACCTGCACTTGGCCATGGCATTGGAGAAGTTGTTTCTGAGCTTCAGAGAGGCAAGTAGCCTGCAAGAACCAGCAGCATCACCCTACTGCGCCATCTGTCCGGTGGGCACACTGGAGGTCTGGTCTTGGGTCTGGGGCACCCAATGGTGCTCACCTGCCTACCTCCTCCCCAGAGAAGGTGGGAAGAAACGTGGGGCGGGATGTGGGAGGGGTACTGTCCCAGTGCCCCAGGAGACTTGCATCTGTGAAAAACGGGGAGGTTGGAGAGGTGTAGGCTGCACACCTCGGGTCCTGAGGAGGGGGCTGCGGAACCACGGGGCTTCCAGCTCCTTGAAAATGGGAACAATGTCTGAGGTCTGGTGGAACCTGGAGGGGTAGGCAGTACTGCACGTGGTGCTGGGCAGAGGCGGTCCCAGTCTAGAGAGGACCCAGGGAAGATGAAGGAATGAATGTTGGGCAACACCTTCGTGGTCTATAATACATTCACCCATAATGCATTAAAATCATAGACAACTACTTGAAAATCTGTTTTCTTAAAATGGCATACAGATCATTTTTAAAGAAAAACATTTATTACTAAAGCATATGTGCATTTTAGTGGAAGGAGCTAACAACGAGGTCACAGTGCCAAATAAGTTAAAAGTATTTCTCATCTTTTCCCACCTAACACCTTGTGAGCTAACAATATTATTAGCTCCAGTAAGGCAGAAAATTCTGTGGGCTTGACCTTCAAAATATATCCAAAACCTATCAACTTCTGCTGCCTCCTTTATTTCCACCCTGGTCCAAATGCCATTCTTTCTCATCTGACTTACTTAAGAACATCACTATGGACCTTACACAACAGCCATAGTGGTTCTATAACCTTAGGAAGGATCATATCTCCCCTCTGCTGAAAGTCTGACTTCCTTACATTGGCCTACTAGGCCCTAGGCAATTTGGGCCCCATTCCCTCCAGCCAGATCTCTCTCGCTTTTTCCCTGGATCTCTGTGCTCAAGAATATTGTCTCCGCTGCCTGGAACAGTTTGTATCTGTGGCCAGACTCCCCCAGGGCTGGACCATGACCTCTCCCTCACCTCTCTCACTATGTTGGACACATAGTGCCCAACACCCCCATGGACTCTCAGGAAATGAATGTAGGTCTCTTGGGAGCAGTGTGGTTGAGTGAGGAGAGATTTTTTTAGTTCAGCGTGTTTAAAAAGATCTTTGTAGAAGGCATGGATCGAGAGATTATTTCCCAAATCCCTCCAGAGCCCCTGTGATGGAAACTATAAAAGGCAGCTCCTGTCAGAGTCTTCTCACACCTCACTCCTATTCCAACTTTAATCTCAATGATCAAGAATCAGTTTGATATCAAAATTCCTTCATTTCGTGGAGTGACATGTTTTTATCCTCTATATTTTGTGCAGTGTTATGCTGTCAGAAAAACTGGTAGATTATAAAATGTTCTGGCTGTTTTTCTTTGAGATTTTACGTTTTAATACTTGTATTTAAAGTGCAATTTCAAGAAGGCGCAAAACTCTTTATGTTGCTTAATAATGGAAGATACACAGGGATGCCTGGGTGGCTCAGTCACTTGAACATCCAACTCCTGATTTTAGCTCAGGTCATGATCCCAGGTTCATAGGATTGAGCCCCGCATTAGGCTCCATGCTAAGTGTGAAGTCTGCTTGGGATTCTTTCTCTCTCTCCCTCTACCCCTCTCCCCCCTCCCTCTGTCTCTCTAAAATAAAAAAATTATAAACAATAATGTAAGATACATGGAAATGGAGTTTAAGTAATCAGTGATTAGCGCCAGAAATATTGTACTTACTTTGCTGGTAGCTATGATGGTACAGATGAATAAAGTTAAGTCCAGAGAGAAATAACCTTGTCCAAGTTTGCACAGATCCTCTATGCCAGACTCTAGCATGGTGCACCACATTTCAATGTACAAATTAGTTCTGAATTGGTTCCCACTCCTTTTTCACTTTTAACATGCAACTCAGAATAAAGACTGTCCCTACCAACCCAAGGGACAGTAATTAATGCATCTGTTGGCCTTAATTCCACGGAAATTATGGTGCCCAATGGGGGGAAATGTTCATTATGCAGTTGGTCATGTACCATCTGTTATCCTGATATCTCCCATTCAAATATTTTCTTATTACTCAGCTCACAGTCTTGCCCTAACCAGCCAGAGAGACCCAGTGAGTACAGAAGAAGAAGAAGAAGAGCAACAACAGAGCCTACACTTGCAGAAGAAGAGGCAGACCAAGGCAGGAAGCCCCAGAAGGGAAGGCATGTCTACAATCTCCATCTCTCCAGCACCATCCTCAGGGCCCTTGTTACCTCCCTGTTCCTCAGGCTGTAAATGAGTGGGTTGAGCATTGGAGTGAGGATGGTGTAGAAGATGGAGGTGGCTCGGTCTCTCACTGGTGTCCTAGTGGAAGCCCGCTGCATGTAGCTAAACATGGCTCCTCCATAGTACATACCCACCACGGCCAGGTGGGAGAAACAAGTGGTTAGAGCCTTCTGTTTCCCTTCAGTGGAGGGCATCCTAATGACAGCTGCAAGGACCCGTGCATAGGAAGCCACAATGACCCCAAGGGGCAGCAGCAGCATGACCACACAGCAAGCATAAATGAGATCCTCAAAGAGCGAGGTGTCAACACAGGCTAGGCGCAGTAGGGCAGGGACCTCACAGAAGAAGTGATCCACCTCCAGAGAGTGACAGTAGGGGAAACTGAAGACCACACCCACGTCAATCACACTGTCAGCCACCCCACCCATCCAGGATGCCAAGGCCAGGAGAGAGCAAGCCTTCCAGTTCATAAGCACAGGGTACCGCAGTGGGTGGCAGACTGCCATATACCGGTCATAGGCCATCACTGCCAAGAGGAAGCACTCTGCTCCTCCTACCATGACCACTAGGAAGACCTGAATGGCACAACCACTCCAAGAGATGACCTTACGGCCCAAGAAAAGATTAACTGCCATCTTGGGCACCACTGTGCTCATAATGATCAGGTCCATGATGGAGAGTTGGCTGAGGAAAAAGTACATCGGAGTGTGCAGGTGCCTGTTGGCCTGGATTAGCAGGAGAAAGAGGATGTTGCCAACCAGGGCAGCAGCGGAGGCCAGAAGGACAAGGGGAAAAAAGAGGAAATCATATGTTGAGTAGCTGAACAATCCCAGAAGGATAAACTCTGATAGGGAGGTGTGGTTCCATAGCTCCATGGCTGAGACCCTGAGAACAAACAAAGGAGCAAACAAATAAAACTACTAACCCAGCATCTCCAAATAACCATATTTCTCCTGTTTCTTCTGAAAGGCAGAGCTTGACCTTCCGACATGGCCCCACCCTTTCCTCCTTCCTTCCATTTTTTTCTTCAGCTTCCCTCCCCTTACCTAGCAGATTTGATCCTTACTTCTCTCAAAACAGGAGGAGCAGGACCCCAGAGGAAGGGAGGCAGAGAATGCAAGAGATAAAGAGAAGAGGCTTAAATGACAGATGAATAGCTGTAAACTTAGGACATAGGTTTAAGAGGGGAAGTGAGGTATTGGGAGACAAGAAAGAGAAGGGAGGAGAGAAAGGGGTTGACAGGTATAAGGATAAATGCAAATTAAAAATTAGAGAATTGAGAGACACCTGGGTGGCTCAGTCGGTTAAGCTTCCAACTCGTGATTTTGGCTCAAGCTATGATCTCACTGTTTGTGGGATTGAGCCCCACATTGGGGTTTCTGCACTGACAGTGCAGAGCCTGCTTGGGATTCTCTCTCTCTGCCCCTCCCCCCATTAAAATAAATAAATAATTAAAAATGTATTTAAAAAATTAAAAGAAGTAACTATCTCCTCTTTTCTTAGAGCATTTACTTTAGGAAACTTCTCATTGTAACCTCCTTGTCTCTACCTTTAAACCTTTTAAAAACTAAGTAAGCTTCTTGCCAGCTTTCTGACCCAGGAATGTCTTTCTCAAGGACCTAGGATCCATCTCTTTGAAATGCAACCATCAAGGAAGGTAGTGCCTCTATCTTCTAGGCTCTGTGGGAGAGTAGGACCCTAACTTCAGCAGGCACCATGCTCTAAGTGGCAAAATTATCTCTTGTCATAAAATGTGAGAAGTTTGTTTTTCCTTTGGATAAAGCCAATTAGCTAACACAGACTACAACCCTCATTACCAGATGAATCTAAGATGAGCTGCATGTTACAAATAGTACTGTCAAATCCTCTTACTTGAAGACTAGTTCTTGTTTATTTCAAAAGCATATTTGTAACAGGTTGTTATTGCATGTCTATAAAAGGGTGAGATTTCTTCTGTTTTTTAGTCTCTCAGCAGATTACCTCTGTAATGGGCATCACATTCTGGATTAATGCTTGTTCAAAAATAAACCTGTTTTCTATGTTGGGAGAAGATTTTCATTTTGTTTGTTTGTTTATGTGATTTATTTATTGTGTTTTCCCAATACAGGTACTGCAACAGAGCTAAACGTTGATGTCAAATGCAGCATGAGAATCTCATGATGCCTCTCCTATCCACCACTCTGCTCCTTGGAAAGTAGAGAAGAGACTGGAACATGCCTATCTCTCAGTTGTACATCAGTCACTTCACATACTGCCCAACCTAGGTTGGGTGCTAAACTAATTAGAAACACTGAATATTCTAAGACACACTTACTGAATTTACAAAGGAAGAATCAGCCAGTGCTCACTCCAGAAATGGTGGAACCCCAAGGAATGTGTTTTTTTTTAATGCCTTGGTACTACCCCTGGGTCTCTGGGTCACTGAATTTAGAAAAGGTCTTTCATATGTGGTTTTTTTTAAAGCCCTCCAGGTGATTCTGATGGGGAAATATGTTCACATGCACTGGAATAGAGCCATCTGTGTGCATAAATCTTGTTTTATTTTGGCAGTGGTGAGAAAACTGTGTAGAGTCAGATCATGGCAGTAGATAGGAAAATCCTAAGACATAGCAAATTACAGAGACATGCCAGTAAAAGGAGCCAGAACACAGCTCAGGGATGTAAATTCCAAGATCAGCACAGGCAGGAATGGAAAACAGCCACAGTCACCAGAGTGGCATGGACACATGTGTGGCAAAGGTCAACACCTGCCTGCTGACTGTGGAGCTTAGTCCAGAGACTAGAGAATGGATAAACAAGGACACAATTTTGCCCAAGCAAACTAGAATTACCATCTATCTAGTCTCTGATGCCAACAACTTTTGTCGCTTGACATCAAGGATGTATCTCTGTGTCCAGTGTGAGTCTCTAGGCTGAAGCCTGAAGTCAGAAGAATTTCCACTTCTTGGTCATTTTTAGTCTCTCATCTGTCAGGTCTTCCCTTACCCCCTTTACCTCCCAACCCCATTCAGCCCACCATGATTCACCTTCTGCTCCACCTTGTGAATCTCAGCAGAGATGGGCCAGACCCAAGAAGCATGCAAAGATCTAATCCCCAGGGCAATGTGTGAGCAAATGGTGGCCTGGGAAAGGCTCTACATACACTCTCCTCCCAACTCCAAAGCCCCAAAATAAAAATTTATGGAACTAACCACCCAAGATGTTCTTCTGTTTCTCATAAAACTGAAAATGAGCTCATGTCCCAGGTTTATATCTGTAGTTGCAGAGCAGATGTCTCAGGACACCTAACCCAGCTCATAATGAGCTCAGGGAATAGACAGAAGCTCTGCACCAAGGAAGAAGCCAAAATTAATGAATTGACTTCAGGACAAAGTTCATTCCCCATAGCCCTAACTCTGAAAAATATCCCAGATTGCACCTAAACAAAGGAAGAAAGCACCTATGGCACATCCCCTGACATATTAACCCACACTTCTCTCAGAGGTCTTCACCTTTACCTCACCCATGGGGGCTGGGAGAGAACATGATCATCACTGAGGGTCAGAGTTAATACCTAAGCTATAATCTGGGAGTTTTGTCATGCATGACAGGAGCCTGGTCAGTTATTCTGCAAAATTTGTACTCAATTTATGTCCTGTTTTATTTGTTTTGTCATTCAACAAACATTTGCTGAGCATGCACTGTGGACATAATGAGAAAATGAGCCAAATGAGAAAAGAAAAGAAAAGAAAAAAGAAAGGGCTATTTATTCAGAGCTTTCTATAGCATGGCAGTCAGTCTCTGTCACTTGTATTTTGGCAGAGACTCAAAGACAGAGGGAGGTTTAGCTTTAGAGTGGGGAAAAAAAGAGAAGCTTCAGGTTTGCTCCAACTGGGGGCATGCATCTCTCTGTGCTTTTCTCTACTTTGGCTGTGAAAGAGGCCTCCCTCTTTTCAAAATTAATCTTTTTCTTCATTTTTAGTTTTTCTCATCTTTATACTTTTCTCTCCCAATTCTTTTAATATCTAGTAGGTTATTAAGCTCAATAGAAGAGAAGATGGTCCTTCACATGTTAACCATAACCATTTGTCTTAAGTTGGTATACCTGGGACTGGGAATCTAGGCAAGCATAGTATTTGGAAGGTGATCACAGAAAGTATGTAGAGAAAAGTGGAATGGAAAGGGCCAACACAGGGTCACAACTATGGGTGAGTGAGGCTCAGTCCTCTCATGACTTCATGACTGCAGTACATTCTTGCAAATTGTTCACAGAACCCAAGTCAAGGGGCAAGGAAGCTGGGTCATTTTTTCACCATCATACGAATGGGTTTTAGGCTGCTCTTAGGGGTATCAATTCCTCAGCACCTCTGGTCTACCCTGGAGGTGGCTAACCCCCCACTCCATTCAGAGAAGACACTCAGGCAGAGTGGCAGGGTGTTTGTAGTAAGATTTGCTGTTGTGCAATGGTACTGTGAATGCCTAGAGCCTATGGATGGGGCACAAAGAACATCTACAATTCTGAACCTAAATAAGCATTTTTTAAAAAGTTTTTAAATTTCCAGCTAGCTAACGTACAGGGTAATATTATTTTAAGGTGTACAATATAGTGATTAAAAACTTTCACACAACACCCAGTGTACATCACGTGTGCTCCTTACTCCCCATCATATATGTAACCCATTCCCCCATACACCTCCCATCTAATGATCTTCAGTTTGTTCTCTATAATTAAGAGTCTGCTTCTTGGTGCCTCTCTCTTTTTTTTCTATGATTGTTTTGTTTCTTAAATTCAACATATGAGTGAAATCATATGCTATCTGTCTTTCTCTGACTTACTTATTTTGCTTCACATGATATTCTCTAGCTCCATCCATGTCATTGTAAATGGCAAGATTTCAATCTTCTTTATAGCTGAGTACTTCTTTGTCCATTCATCAATTGATGGACACTTGGGCTGTTTCCATAATTTGGCTATTGTAGATAAAATTGCTATAAATTTTGAAGTGCATGTGTTCCTTTGAATTAGTGTTTTTGTATTCTGTAGATGAATACCTAGAAATGCAATTGCTGGATCATAGGGTGGTTCTATTTTAACTTTTTGAGGACTTCCATACTGTTTTCCAGAGTGGCTGCACCGGTTTGCATTCTGACCAACAGTGCAAGAGGCTTCTCCTTTCTCTACATCCTCACCAAAACCTGTTGTTTCTTGTGTTACTTATTTTATCTATCTGTATGTGTTCTTTGGAAAAATGTCTATTTACATATTATGCCCATTTTATAGGATTATTTGTTTTGGGGTGCTGAGTTTTATTAGTTCTTTATATATTTTGGATACTAACTCTTTATCAGATATGTCATTTGCAAATTTCTTCTCCCATTCTATAGGCTGCTTTTTAGTTTTCTTGATTCGTTTGCTGTACAGAAACTTTATTTTGATGTAGTCCCAGTAGTTTATTTTTGCTTATGTTTCCTTTACCTCAGGAGACATATCTAATAAGTTGCTATGACTGATGTCAAAGAGGTTACTACCTGTGTTCTCTTAGGATTTTAATAGTTTCCTATCTCACATTTAGGTCTTTCATCCATTTTAAATTTGTTTTTGTGTATGGTATAAGAAAGTGGTACACTTTCATTCTTTTGTATGTTGCATGTCCAGTTTCCTCAACACTGTTGAAGGGACATTTTTTTCCCTATTGGATAATCTTTCCTGCTTGGTTGAAGATTAATTGACCATCCAGTTGTGGGTTCCCTTCTGGATTTTATATTCTGTTCCATTGTCTATTTTTGATCTAGTACCATTTAGGTCTTTAACCCATTTTTTCATTTATTTTTGTGAATGGTGTAAGAAAGTGGTCCAGTTTCATTCTTCTGCATGTCATTGTCCAGTTTCCTAACACTACTCGCTAAAGAATTATCTTTTTTCCATTGTATATTCTTTCCTGCTTTATCAAAGATGTGTTGACCATATAGTTGTAGGTCCATTTCTGAGTTTTCTATTATGTTCCCTTGATCAATGGTATGTTTTTGTGCCAGTACCATACTGTCTTGATGACTATAGCTTTGTAATATAACTGGAAATATGGAATCATGATACATCCAGTTTTGTTTTTCTTTTTCAGGATTGCTTTTGACTATTTGGGATCTTTTAGGATTGTTTGATCTAGCTCTGTGAAAAATGCTCATGGTGTTTTGATATGGATTGTATTAAGTATGTAGAGTGCTTTGGGTAATATAGACATTTTAACAATGTCTGTTCTTCTACTCTATGATCATGGAATGTTTTTCCATTTCTTTGTGTCCTCTTCATTATCTTTCATAAGTCTTCTATAGTTTTCAGAGTACAAATCTTTTACCTCTTTAGTTAGGTTTATTCTTAAGTATCTTTTTATTTTTAGTACAATTGTAAATGGGATTGATTCCTTAATTTCTTTTTCTATTGTTTCATTATTGGTTTACAGAAATGCAACTGATTTCTGCATGTTGATTTTATATCCTGTGACTGCTGAATTCATGTATCGGTTCTAGCAGTTTCCTGGTGGAGTCTTTTGGGTTTTCTACATGGAGTGTCATGTCATCTGCAAATAGTGAAAGTTTGACTTCTTCCTTGTCAATTTGTATACCTGTTATTTCTTCTTGTTGTCTGATTACTGAGGTTAAGACTTCCAGTACATGCTAAATAGTACTGCACTGAGAATGAGCATCCTTGTATTGTTCCTGACTGTAAGGGAAAGGCTCTCAGTTTTTCCCCATGAGAATGATATTAGCTGTGGGTCTTTCATTATGGCCTTTATGATATTGACATATATTCCATCTATCCCTACTTTGTTGATAATTTTTATCAAGAATGATGCTGTATTTTGTCAAATGTTCTTTCTACATCTTTTGACAGGATCATATGGTTATCTTTTCTTTTATTAATGTGCTATATCATGTTGATTGAGTTGCAAATACTGAACCACCCCTGCAGCCCAAATATAAATCCCACTTGACCATGGTGAATAATTCTTTTAATGTACAGTTTTTTTAATGTACTAGACATTTGCTAGTTTTAATTAATTTTTTTAATGTACTAGATATTTGCTAGTATCTTTTTGAGAATTTCTGCAACCAGATTCATCAGGGGTATTGACTCCTAATTCTCCTTTTTAGTGGGGTCTTTGTATGGTTTAAGTCAGTTTACTCTTCAACTAGCTCCAGTCTGAAGTATATCTCTCCTATGGAAAATTATTAACTTTTTTCAAATTTTTATTTAAATTCTAGTTAGTTAACATATAGTGTAATATTGGTTTCATAAAACTGTGCCATCTTGATTTAGAAGTCAGATGTCTTCATCTTTTTGAAATTCATCACTCATCTCCATGAGCATTTCTACCCTTCCCCTTCTACCAGGGTCAAAAATTAGTACAAAGTACCTCTACTCTCTTTCTGCACAGCCCATGCTGCTAACCCTCATCCCATGACAGAGGTTGGCTGTGGCCTGAAGAGATTCAAGACCGTGAGAGAATCAAGGGGAAGATACTAAGCTTTGCCTAACTCTCTCTCCATGGTATAGAAGCCACAAAAGAAGGAACTCTTTTGCTGTAAAAGCTGATGAATACCAAAGCAAATTCACATTTAAATATAATTTTCCATGAGAAATAAAACCTTAATTGTCACCATCTTGCAAAAGCACCACTCAGGGTTTATCAAGAATGATAACATTTCTGCCTAAGATGCTTTCTGACTAGAGGTGTCTGGATGGCTCAATATTGGGCATTGGACTTTAATTCAGTGATTCGTGAGTTTGAGCCCCACGTTGGGCTCTCTGCTGTCAGTGCAGAGCCTGTTTGGGATTCTCTCTCTCTCTCTCTCTCCCTCTCTCTCTCTCTTGCCTCTGCTTTCTCTCTCTCAAAAATAAGTAAACATTAAAAAAAAAAAAAGAGGGACACCTGGGTGGCCCAGTCGGTTAAGCATCTGACATCAGCTCAGGTCATATTCTCACAGTTCATTAGTTCAAGCCCCACATCGGGCTTTGTGCTAACAGCTCAGAGCCCGAGACTGCTTCAGATTCTCTGTCTCCCTCTCTCTCTGCCCTCTCCTGCTTGCACTCTGTATTTCTCTCTCAAAAATAAACAAACATTTAAAAAATAAACTAAATAATTAAATAAATATAAATTAAAAATAAAAATACTTTCTGATTAACTAGAGTGTTATCATCTCAAATTCAACACTGGGTGAATAAAAGGAAATGAATTACATGCAAACATAAGCCAGCCTATTTAATAGTTGTTCAAGTAAAAAATTTTGATTTTCCGGCACTGGGAAAGGCGGACCCCGCCGCCTGCACGACCCGGTGGCAGCGCTTGTTCCAGGTGCCACCGGGAGAAGCGGCCCCCGCCACCTGTGCGACCCGGCTGGGAGGCCAGCCGCCAGCAGGAGCGCATCTCATCTCCGGTGGCAGTGTTGAACTGCATGGACTAGGAATTGGAAGCGAGGCGGAGCTTGGGAAAGAGTTTGGCTTGACCGAGGCACAGGGAGATTAGACTCAGAAAAGCGGCTTGCAATGTTTAGTTCAGCAGAGCTTGAAGTGCCGCCATTCTTCTCCCTGCAACCACAAAACGGGGCAGCGCCCCGAGACCTGACCTACCTACACCAAACCACACCCATTTGCACGGAGAGCTGCCTTTTTCCCCCTTTTTTTTTCCTTTTATCTTTTCTTCTCCTTTTTTTCTCGTGCCATCCAGATATATTTCCCTTATCTATTTCTTATCTCTCCTCTCAGCTGGTTATACGCTTTTAGACTGTCCATAGTCTTTTGCTGTCTCTGTCCCCCCCCCTTGTTTTTTTCTTTTTTTCTTTTTTCTTCTCTCTTTTCTTCTTTTCTTTCTTTCTTTTCTTTTCTTTTCTTTTCCTTTCCTTTCCTTTCCTTTCCTTTCCTTTCCTTTCCTTTTCTTTCTTTCCTCTTTTGATTTGGTTGTTTGTTTGATTTGTCTGTGCATTTGCATGCTTTTGTTCCCTGTGTGTTAATCTGTTTTCCTTTTCAGGGCTACCTCAAGAAACAAGCCAAAGTACACATGGTGGAGAGTCCCAAATATCACTGACAAGGGAAGCAAAATAATCAAAAGCACAACAAGAGAAACCGTGAGACACCATTAAAAGAACACTTCCTAAAATGAGAGGCCCTGGACAGTCAATGAGCCTCCTTTAATAGAGCAATACTAACAGGTGCACAGTGCATAATGAGCTTTTAAAACTGGCAAGAGACAGAAAGCTGGCAAAATAATGAAACAAAAGAACTCTCCTCTAAAGAAACTCCAGGAAGATGTCACAGCCACAGATTGCTCAAAACAGATTTAAGCAACATAACTGAATAAGAATTTGGAACAATTGTCATAAAATTAATCGGTGGATTGAAAAAAATCAAAGAAGCTATTGATACACAGACTAGGGACCTTCAAAATAGCTGTGATGAGTTTAAAAATGTTATAAACGAGGTGCATAATAAAATGGAGGTGGCCACTGCATGGATTGAAGAGGCAGAGAAAGAATAAGTGAATTAGAAGACACAGTTATAGCAAAAGAGGAAGCCGAGAAAAAGAGAGGGAAATTGATACAGGAGCATGAAAAGAGAATTTGAGACCTGAGTGATACAATCAAATGGGACAATATCTGTATCATAAGAATTCCTGAAGATGAAGAAAGAGAAAGAGGTCCTGAAGGGGTGCTTGATCAAATTATAGCTGAGAAATTCCCAAATATGGGGAAAGAAATAGACATTGAAATCCAAGAGGCGCAAAGAACCCCCTTAAGATGTAACTTGAATCGACCTTCGGCACCACACAGCATAGTGAA
Source organism: Cryptoprocta ferox (assembly GCA_028646485.1). Lineage (NCBI taxonomy): Eukaryota > Metazoa > Chordata > Mammalia > Carnivora > Eupleridae > Cryptoprocta > Cryptoprocta ferox. The sequence continues at coordinate 3,436,337 of CM053572.1, forward strand.
ACTGGCAAAATATAAAGATAAAGGGAGAATTCTGAAAGCAGCTAGGGATAAAAGGGCCCTAACATACAAAGGGAAACCTATCAGAGTGGTTACAGACCTATCTAATGAAACTTGGCAGCCCAGAAAGGAATGGCAGGAAATCTTCAATGTGATGAACAGGAGAAATATGCAGCCAAGAATCCTCTATCTAGCGAGCCTGTCATTCAAATAGAAGGAGAGATAAAGGTGTTCCCAAATAAACAAAAATTGAGAGAATTCATCACCACCAAACCAGCCCTACAAGAAATCCTAAGAGTGACTCTATGAGGGAAATGTTGCAAGGAATACAAGGTACCAGAGACACCACTATAAACATGAACTCCACAGAAAACACAATGAACCCAAACCTACATTTTTCAATAATAACACTGGATGTAAATGGACTGAATGCCCCAATCAAATGACGCAGCGTAGC
>CM053572.1:3437290-3452945 GCA_028646485.1 Cryptoprocta ferox
TGCTAATGGCCACATAGCGGTCATAGGCCATGAAGGCCAGTAGGAAGCACTCATCCCCCAGGAGGGTGAGGAAGAAGAGGATCTGGAGTCCACAGCCTGTGAAGGAGATGGTGCCATGGCCCAGGAGGAAGTCAGTGGCCATCCGTGGCACAATGGTGGAGATGAGCATGAGGTCCATGAATGACAGCCAGCTGAGGAAGAAGTACATGGGGCTGTGCAGGCGAGAGTCAACATTGATGAGGAGGATCATGAGCCCATTGCCAGAGAGGGCCACGAGGAACATGACCATGATGATGAAAAAGAGGAAGAAGTGCAGCGGCGAGTGGGTGAATAGGCCCAGGAGGATGAAGTGGGAGATGAGAGTCTGGTTTCCTACCCAGGCCATTGTTCCTGCAGAGGGACGTGCCAGATAAAAGGCTTGGGATCTGGAAGCAGGAGGTGTATGTTTAGTGTCACAATACTGAGACATCAAAACTTCGCCCAATGTGTCATCTTCTTTAAATGCTACTTGATTTAGAATAAACCCTTTAAGTTTCTCTTTAAGAAAAAGAATCTCTAATAAAGATGTGTGCTTTTGTAGATTGTGTTGTTTTAATTCCAGGACTTGTTTCACATAGCTGAGAAGCAAATTTTGAGCTCTTTATTGCTATTGGGCACTGTTTCTGCCTCTGCTAGGAATTGGACTGTTCTTCAGTCCTCATCATTGCTTCTCCTACAAAGGTCTAGGCCAGCCTCCCTCAAGGATTTCCTTTTTCAGGAAAAAGCACTAAAGCAGCAAAGACATGCACCAATGTGTAAACTGAGCATTTCTGCAAACATTTTGAACTTCAGTTTCTGTATCTTAAAATGGAAAACAATTCCATCTTATAGGGTGATAGTAAAGATTGAAGGTAATAACATAAGTAAGTAATGCCTGTAGTTAAGACGTGACAACATCTGACATTACTTGAGTACTTTATGTGCCAGGCATTATGATAAACACTTTGCTACATCCTCATATTTAATCCTCATAACTGCCATGGAAGAGTAATCATTATCCCCATTTCACAACTGAGGAAACAGAGAGAGGTTAGTAAACTTCTCTACATTTTTTTTTTGGAATCATAAGTCAGTGGTAACCAACTTGTCGACCTAAGAAGTCTGAGGAAGTGATTAAGTTGGGGTGAGATAAAAAGGGATTGTTTGAAAATCTGCTGAAGAAGCACAGATCCCTCTCAGTATGACTCACATTGGCCCTGCCCCTACCTCATCCTGGCAGAAAGTAGTAGGTTGATTTTCCAGGTGAGGTGAAGCTGAAAATTTCAAGTGCAGAGGAGACCTAGGAGAGGTAAGGGTGCTGTGAGTACAAGGAGGATATTAGAAGAAAGTGGGATGCCTGGCACAGTGTCTCACTTAATTTCCCATGACCCATATTTATTCCCTTCTGGCAGGAAAATAAACCTCTCACTCAATCCAAGAAACTGACTGGCCCAGGAAACATCTAAAGATACTGACATTGGAAGTTTAAAAAATAATAAGAAAATAAAAACCTAGTCATTTCATTCAAAGCGAGGCCACAATTGCTATACCCTACCTGCATGCTCAGAGCACCCAGTTAGTTTTTTACTAACTTATATTTTAAAATGAACAGACAACTGAAGGTTAGCAGACATCTAAAAAATTTTTTCCATCTTAAAAGAAGGGAAGGATATCCCAAAAAGCAAAATAGATGGGGAAAAAAGAGACTCCTGGGAGAAATAAAAAGTTTTTAAAATGCTTATACTCAATGTTGAATGAGAAAAGGAAATATATAAACATGAAACAAGAATGAGTTGCTATAGAAAAAGGAGCATTCCAAAGATGGAGCTTTTTAAAAAATAAAAATGCCTTTGACTAAGCAGTTCTACTTATAGGCATTGATCTTACTTGCACGTATGTGAAATGATACATTCATAAGGTGATTTGGTGTAGATTTGTTTATAGCAGAAAAATTGCAAATGATCTATATATCAGCAGAGGAAAGGTTGAATAAACAATGAAATAATATGCATATAAGAAACAGAATGGAGGCATCTGGGTGGCTCAGTCGGTTAAGCATTCGACTTTAGCTCAGGTCATGATCTCATGGTTCATGAGTTTGAGCCTCACGTCAGGATCGCTACTGTCAACTCAGAGCCTGCAGCCTACTTCGGATTCTGTGTCTCCCTCTCTCTCTTCCTCGCTCCCACTTGTGCTCTATCTCTCTCAAAAATAAATAAAGAATAACAAAAATTTTTAAAAAGAAACCGAATGAAGTTGCTTTTTATGTGTTGATATAGAATTTTCTCCAAATTACATTGTTCTATGAAAAAGGCATAGTATATCTTGGTGGAGGTCACTTGTGGGGAAGAGCACTGGGTGTTATATGGAAACCAACCTGACAATAAACTATAAAGTTAAAAAAAAAAGGCATAGTACAGAGCAACATATATAATATAACTGTATGTATACTATGTCATATAACATATTATATAATTATATGCCATAATTATATTTATATGATGATATAAACTATATTACATGTAATAATCATATAATTCTACTATGTTATGTCATATGATACATATGTAATATTACATTTTACATATATAATGTATAAAAAGAAATGTTTGTATATATACCTATATCTATATATCTATAAATAAAGTCTCTGGAATGAAACACAAGAAATGAGTAACACTATTTACCTCAGAGGAAAGAGTCCTAAGAATCAAATTGCAGAGATCTGGGGTAGAAAAGAGAGTTTTTGTGGTATATGATTTTTTGCCTCTTGAATTTTACTCTATGTGAGACAATAACAAACTTTAAATGGATGCATAAATATGTTGAAATAATGTCAGATAGCTTTTTTCATGGAGATTGACAAAATGAGAACCAACATGCACACATAACATGTTCTCAGTGCTTTAATAAATAAATAAATAGCTGAAATACTTTTGACTAGATATGTCCATCACATTAGGGTACAAACTAAAACTTTCTCATCAGTTCTCAAAATATAAAGAGTCTGGCATTGGTAAAGGAATAAGCAAATTGAGCAACAGAATAGAATAAGTCCCAAATCAGAACCATATGTATGAGAAAATTTACAATCTGATATAATAATAAAATTTAAAATCTGTGGGGGATAAAAGGGCTATTCTATAAATGATAAGGAAAATTTGCTCATGTGTTTTGAAACAAAATTAGATCTCTACTACATCCCACACACAAAAATAATTTCCTGGTAGATTAAAGAACTAACTGGAAAAACATAGAAAAAATATAAGAAAATGTATTTGTGATCTTGGAGTAGAAACGGTTTTATTAAATAAGGGTTAAAGAATGAACAAAATATATCATATATAATAATAAGCATTTATAATATACTGTGTTATAAAATACATACTATTAAAGGATTCATATTCTTTTCATATTAAAATACATAAAGAACACCCATAAATCAATAAGAAAAAGGATAGACTAAATGAGCAGTAATTATTAGAAAAAAATCAAATAAACATTTTAAGACATTTTATCTCACTAATAACTAGATAAAATCAAATTAAGGCAGAAATACAACTTTTTTCCCATCAAGTTGATATAAAGTTTGGTAATATTAACTGTCAGTAGGCCAGAATATGAGAAACAGCTACATAAAAATTGCTAAAGAACACAGAGTATGATAACAGTAGTTACCTTGGAGAAAGGGTTAGAATTGGGTGGGAATTAGGGTCAAAGAGTGACCTCGCCTGACCTGTAATATTTGAATTTTTGACAAGAATAACTTCATGTATTCCTTGAATTTAACTGAATGTTGTCATATGAGCAGGTAACCAATGTATCTGGAATATCTTTTCTCTTCAAGCTTCCTTTGCAGAATAACATTTTAAAAGCTTATACAAGTATAACTAGGAATTTTTCAAGTAAAAGTAATAAATTCATAGTTTAAATTTTTTTACAGAAAAATTAACTTTGATTGCATACTATTCTCAATATCACATCTGGGGTGTTGTAGGGGATCTCTGTTGTCAAAGCTACCTGGCCATATGCACAGCAGTCATAATACTTAGAGCAGATTGAGAGTCCCATCATGCATGACAATAAGCATCCCAGAGTGACAGCACAGAAGGCAGTGAGGCATGAGAGAGAGGGTCAGGGATTAGAAAGCAGAGCAACATTAACAGTAGACCAAGGGTTGGTGGAGGGAGGTGGGGGGGTCTAGATGGGTGATGGGTATTAAAAAGGGCACTTGTTGTGATGAGTACTGGGTCCTGTATGTAAGTGATGAATCACTGAATTCTACTACTGAAGCCAATATTACACGGTATGTTAACCAACTAAAATTAAAAAAAGAAAATAGTAGAACAAGGGAGGAAGGGAAAGATGAAAGGAGTGATGGGAAAATGTCAAGAAAAGGAGACAAGATAAAGAGATGTGATAAAACAAGAGAAAAATATAGAAGGAAGTGTTAGGATATCAGAAATATTATCTCTAAGAAGAGACAAAAAATAAGAAAATAAACAATGTAATAGAGGGCAGGGAACATAGACATGGTGAGAAAAAGAGAACACAGATGCTAAGAGGGAAGGATCAGGGGAAAGGCAACAATACAAATGGGATGAGGAACAGAAACAGAAGGAGCACGTGAGTGAAGTGGATAGTCAGGCATAGGGGCAGAGATCTATCAATGCCCAGTGAGCTGACTTCTGGGACTCTGGGGGCTGTGAAAGCTCAGCATCATGGACTCTTTCATCCTGCTGGGAATAACAGTGTAGTAGACCACATTGCCTGCAAACGCCTCTAACACTCTTTGGAAGTCCTGCCTCGTCAAAGTCTTCCCATAGCAGCCCCTGGCCTTTTAAACACCAGAAACGTCTGCTCCCAACTTTCACAGAGACAACAATCATGGCCTAACCCTTCCCAGTTTCCTCTCTCACCACGGGAACATGTTCAAGAGCCTTGCCTCTCCCATGACAAGGGTTCCATGTAATAACCTGCAAGGCCAAACTCAGAATATCCAAGCATCTCAGGCCTATTCCAACTTTCCTCTCCAAATTAATATGCCAAAGCTCACTCATGTCTCTAACAGTTAGACCCTACGTTTGTATTCACATCAACCCATCTGCTGGGAATGACTTCCTTCATTCAACAGATATTTTTTGAGCACAAATATCTTGAGTGTGGTTCCTGTGTGCTCTAGGTATGCACACCTGATTAAAAATTGTCATTTGTTTGATGGAATTGAAGGAGGCTTCCTGGATCCTGAAGGATAACTGGAATATGCAAAGCTGAGTAGAAACTGATTAGATATTCAAGAATAAGGACAAGGCAGACCCTGAGGCAGAGAGAAGAAAGCACAGTGTTGATGGGGGAGGCAAGCTGAGGACATTGGCTGAGCAGCAGACTCACAGAGGGAAGTGGAGAAAGACTGGTCCTGAACAACAGGTTGAGGAGTTGGGACTTTATACATCACTAAGTCATAGTTGAGAGCTAGGATTCAACCAATTAACAGCTTTGGGCAAATGCTCACTGAAACTTTTATCTCATTTGCACAATGAGGATAAGAATAATCACCTTCCAGAGATGTTATAAAGATTAAATGGGTTCATGAGTTCAAAAACACCAGACCTTTGCACAGTTCACCCAGAAAGACCTAAGCAAACGGTGACCATTGCTGCTATTGAGTAAAGAAGCAGGTCTAAGGCTGTTCACAGGATGGCAGAGAGATGGAGGGACCCAAGAAGGGGAGCAACTACTGAAAAGAAATTATGATGGTCCAAAAAGAGGATGCACACCAGCTATGTAATCTTGGGCAGGTTCCTTAAGCATTTTGAACCCCAGTTTCATCATGTATAATGGCTGTGAGGATAAAATAGCATAATGAATGTAAAAGTCCCTACTCTACTGTCTGGCGCATAGTAAGTATCCAATACAAAGAGACAGCTATTAAGAAGTCTACAATCTCTAGCAGTTATTATTCTTTGTACAAATGTGGTAGAAAGGTAAAGGAGGAGAGAAGTTTTCTAAAAACACATTGCATTGGAAATCAGAATTTTCAAGTTGGAAGGGAGCTTGGATGCTTATTACTCTGACACTTATCAGATGCATTTATTGATTTTCAATAAATTTTTTTCATCAATTGATCAGATAAAACTAATCTTTACAAATTAAAAAGGTACCAATCAATGTAATCTAAGACCTTGCTGCCAATTGAGATGAACATTTCTCCTGACAAACTACCAGGTGACTACACACACAAGTAGTTTTAGTTGGGCAACAGTGGGAGATATTAGAGCAATAAAGTCCTTCTATGTCCCCTAGATCAGACTTGCTAGAGCCCTAGACTATGCATAAGAGATTCTTGCAGAGTTGTGCCTAAGATTTCATCAAAAAGCCCATCAGTAGAAAGGGGAAAAGTCAAATTCAGGGCAGCTTTCTCAAAGAGAATGAAACTGTGGAGTGGGAATAGAAGGGAGAAAACACCAAAAACCAAACCATGCTTTTCAAAATAACAGCAGGCCCCTAACTGTTCTTCAAGAAGAAGGGGTATAGGAGAAAATATCCAAATGGAAAAATATATACAAGGTGTGGAGGAGCAACAAACAGAAACTTTTCCCCAAGGGTTAGAAATATGGGTCATCAAAAGGCAACTTCACCACCCTCATTCAAAATCTAACAGCCACATGTCACTAGGAAAGGTAGCTTTCCCAATACCCTAGGGGGCTCATTTCAGAAGGTCTAGCCATTGCACATCCTCTCTAGATTTGAAAAGATGAAACAGTCCCCACCTTTCCTAAAACCTCTGGTGAGACCCTGAGGAATTCACTTCCTTGTCTGGGTCTCAGTTTCTCAAGCATGTTTCTCAAACATGACAGGTTGGATGAAACAACTCTCAGGTCATTCCTAGATCTTGTCACGGAATAAAGAATTAGGATACAAAAAGCCATTCCAGAAACAAAATCTAACCACACAAGAGGTCTTTACCTCAATAGAAATAGTAAGAGAATGGCAAAAGTAGTTGTAGGGTGAACAAACATTTTAAACATTTGATAACAGAAAGGGGAAATACAAGACACCTAGAGGAAGAACTTTACCTGAAACCATGTAATCAATAACACCAGGAAGGGCCTGAGAGGGAGGAGGGCAGATCAGGAGTCTGGAGCCCTATGTCCTTGGAAAACAGACTTCACCAAGGGAGGCCTGCTCTAATCAGTTATGTCTGCAACAGGGTCTCTTTCAGTGCAGGGAAGCCAGTGAACCCCCATCTGCTTATAGAAAGAAATGGAACTGAAATGGAAAAAGGAAAGACTTTCTCTCTGAGGAAAAAAGTTACCAAAAAAAAAAAAAAAAGGCAGACTTGTGTCGTCAGAACTCTTCTAGAATCTCTCCGGTCCTATGAAACTGGGAGTTGACTGAGGTGCTTGGGACACTCCCATCCACAGGCAGGAAATGCCTGATACCTTCCATGAGGATTATGGAAAGGTTTTGAAGAAACGCATTGGGATTGGTTAAAATCGGAAGAAAATGGGTTCGGAAAGAAGGAACACACACACACACACACACACACACACACACACACACACACACACCACAAAATGTAGAAGAGTAAGCCACATGCTAAAACCTTGGTAGAATCATTAGTGGTTAACAAAAAGTCTTCCAGAAACAACACTTGTAGCACAGAGATCATATATCTCTTATCCAAAGGGAAGGCAAGGTGGCCTTCCTTGCCACCTTGCTGGGATTCAGAAAGCCTCTCACCTGTGGATGAAACCTCTCCCTGGACCAGGGCCAACACTTGAGTGAGAGGTTTATTCCCTTATTTTTCACTGCTACCCATTGTTCTCCCCCTCTGCTTTGACTAGGAACAGTTGCTTCTATTTTCAAAAATCCTTGGAGACCCCTCCTCTGCCACCTCTTTGTCCCTTGTCTCTGGCAATTAAACCTCCTAGGGAAGGGAGCCTCCTGCAAAGTTCTCTGCTCATCTCAGCTATGCCAACAAACAAACTCCCTCCCAGGAGAAGGAGGAGAGGAAAACTGGAGAGGGTTTCTATGGTTCAACCTGGGAAGAATTGACTCTCCCTCCATACCATAAGGGAATGGGAAACATTGGCTTTTGTCCTGTGTTGCATGTTGTGTGTTGTGTTTTGTTCTGTGTTGTGTCCCACTTGAAAATGTCCTCTAAATACTGCATGTAAGCAAAGGGCATCTTCCAGAGACTTCCAGACTGTCACCCCTCTACATCTTTCTGCCTCCTTCCAGGACTTCAGCCTAGTGAGGAAGCAACCGTCCAAGATCACATTGACACTTTGGACCTCAGAGCTCAATTCCACTGGAATTCAAAGAAGTCTTTAAGAAGTCAAGGATTCAACAAAGACTCTGATATAACCAAGAGTTCATCTGTCCCTGGCACTGACCATCTACTACTCTCCTGTCGGATCCTACCCACTTGATTTCTCTCCTATTATTCACACAGATAAAGGTAGCATAGCACGGACACTCGACCTTGAAGTCAGACAGAGCTGGGTGGGAATCTTATGCAGATTTGACCTTGAGTGAGGAAATAATTTGAGCCTGTTTCCTCATGTGTAAAATGAGAATGATGATGTTAACTACAAATATTCATTGGAACATTAAATTGAATAAAATATCCAAAGCGTTCTCCCTGTTACAGTTTGTAAGAATTGTAGTTACTAGTGTCACTGCCCTCCCATCTCTCTAAAGCCCAAAAGCAGATACAAAATACAAACTTTACAAAAATAGTTAATAAAACTCACTAGACAAATAACTGAATCTTATAGCAAGTAACAAAACAAATGCTGAGGATGGGGAAGAATCTGATTTACAGAGTTACCACATTATAACATTCTAAATGTCCAGTTTTCTGCATAAAATTACAAAGCATAAAAATAAAGAGTATAATCCATTCACAGAAGAAATGAGCTGTCCTTGAGATAGCACAGACATTAGATTTACTATACAAGGATTTAAAAACACTGAGTTAAATATTCTCAAATAGCTAAAGGAGAGGAGTCTGGATGCATGAGTAGGAAGACAGTGACAAAGTAGGAGGACACTAAGCTTGCTTTGTCCCACAAATACAACTAGATAACTATCAAATCATTCTAAATAGCACAGAAATCAACCTGAAGACTGACAGAACAACTCTAAAACTAAAGGGAAAGAAGAGGCCACATTGAAGAAGGTAGAAAGTGTGGAGACATGGTTTAGGGAAGAAATGAATCATGGGTGCTGCAGAGGGGAGGGAGCCATGATCACAGAGAAGGGCAAGAGAGGGGAGCACACAGAAGAATGCACGAAGAGAATATATCCCTAAAGATGATGGCTTAGAAAACAAGAGGCAGAGTTCTTAGGTGGCTCAGTTAGTTGAGTCTCCTACTCTTGATTTTGGCTCAGGTCCTGATCCAGGGTTGTGGGATTGAGTCCCACATTAGGCTCCCCATTGAGTATGGAATCTGCCTAAGATTCTCTCTCCCTCTGCCCTCTCTCCAGCTCATGTTCTTTCTCTCTCGCTCTCTCTTCAACGAAAAAGAAAGAAAGAAAGAAAGAAAGAAAGAAAGAAAGAAAGAAAATGAGAGGGGCTGAATTTCATGAATTATTGCAACCAACAGAGCTTGAAGACTGGAGGTTTAGGCTTGGCTGGGATGGGACTCTGAGGGTGTCACCATACTCCGAGAAAAGACAGGGAAATAACCTGGTTTTTTTTTTGTTTATTTACTTATCTTAAGAGAGTGAGAGAGAGCACACATGTGCAAGTGTGCATGCACAAGTTGGGGAGGAGTAGAGAAAGATAGAGAATCCCAAGCAGGTTCTATTCTGTTGACAGAGAGCCCGATATGGGACTTGAATGCATGAACTGAAAGATCATGACCTGAGGTGAAGACAGACGCTTAACTGACTGAGCCACCCAGATGTCTTGGAAACAGCAATCTTAAGAGAGCCTGGGGCACACAGGGAGAGATTATTTGCTCTTAGGGAGTCTGTCCCTAAGTGGCAGTGTTCACGAAGACCCCACTCTGGGAACCAAGGAGCTAGCTGGCACCATTTTCTTCCCCTGCCCATCACCAAAAACACAGAGCCACCTGTGGAAAAGAGCACAGTACCAACAATGGCTGCATAACTTGCTTACATGCAGGCCACACTCCTGCACTCTGGTAGGACTTCCCTTCCAGTCATGCTTGCCTCAGTCCCAGCACAGCCAGACCTTCCTCCAGAAGACCAGCACATGTTCTGCCCACACCACATCTCCCAACCAGAGAGTCCTGCTGGACTTCCATTCTAGTGGAAGTAGTATCAAGTATCATGTAACAAGCAGATCAGAGCACACCTAGCTGAAACGTGCCACATTCAGGCCAGAGACCAAACACTGCCTGTCAAGGAGAGCCTCTGTAGATGACTGGCATGAAGGATAGACTAACCAAACCACAACAGCAGACCGCATGCAACACACACTGGAGGCACTAAAGCCCCAGGCCCTGAGCATTACATGACCTCTTTTTCATAAAGCCATTACTTTCAGAAGCGGCAGACATACCTGGCTTTTCTAACACAGAGAAGAAGGGAGAAATTTAGACAAAATGCTAAGACAGAGCAATTTATCCCAAATGAGAGAACAAGATAAGGGAATGGCCAGAGATCTAAGCAAAATAGATATAAGTAACATACCTGATGGGGAATTGAAGCAACAATCATAAGTATACTCACTGGGCTGTAGAAAAGAATAGAAGACATCAGTAAGACCCTTACCACAGAGATAAAAGAGGTTAAAGAAATAAATCAGACATGAAGAGTGGAATAAACAAGGTTGGAAACAGGCTTAATGCAATGAGCAGCAGGCTGGAGGAAGCAGAGGAACAAATTAGTGACTGAGAAGACAACTTAATGGGAAATAATAAAGCTGAACAAAAGAAAGAATTATGCAATGTGAGAATAGACTTAAGGAATTCAGTGACTCCATAAAACACAATAACTTGCACATTACAGAAGTCCCAGAAAAGGAAGAGAGAGAAAAGGGGACAGAGAATTTATTTGAAGAAATAACAGCAGAAAACTACCCTAATCGGGGGATGGAAACAGAAATGCAGATCCAGGAGGAACAAAGAACTCCCATCAAAATCAACAAAAGGAGGACAACACAAAAATGTATAGTAATTACATTGCAAAATGTAGTCATAAAGAAAAAAATACTAAGAACGGCAAGACAAAAGTCCCTAACACACAAGGGAAAACCCCCAAGGCTAGCTGGAAATTTCTCAAAGAAACTTGGCAAGGCAGAATGGGGAGGCATAATATATTCAACATGCTGAATGAGAAAAATCTTCAGTGAAAAATACTCTATCCAGCAAGGTTATCATTCAGAATAGAAGGACAGATAGAGAGTTTTCCAGACAAACAAAAACTAAAGGAATTTGTGACCACTAAGCCAGTCCTGCAAGAAATATTAAAGGGGACTCTTTGAGTGTGAAAGAAAGACCAAAAGTGACAAAGGCAAGAAAATAACAGAAAATCTCCAGAAACAGTGACAAAGCAAGTAATAAAATGGCAGTAAATACATATCTATCAATAACTACTTTGAATGAACGGAACCCTCTTGCACTGTTGGTGGGAATGAAAACTGGTGCAGCCACGCTGGAGAACAGTTTGAAGGTTCCTCAAAAAACAAAAATAGAACTACCCCATAGCCCAGCAATTGCAGTACTAGGTATTTACCCGACGTATATGAAAATACAGTTTCAAAAGGGTACATGTATCCCAAGTTTGTAGCAGCATTATCAACAACAGCCAAGTTATTAAGAGAGCCTAAATGTCCATCAACTGATGACTAGATAAAGATGTAGGACATATATACAATGAAATATTATTCAGCCATCAAAAAGAATGAAATCTTGCCATTTGCAATGATGTGTACAGAGCTACAGTGTATTATGCTAAGAGAGAATAGTCAGAGAAAGCCAAATACCATATGATCTAACTCATATATGGAATTTAAGAAACAAAACAAATGAACATATGGGAAGGGGAAAAATAGGGGAAGGGAAACAAACCACAAGAGACTCTTAGTGATAGGGAACAAACTGAGGGGTGGTGAAGGGAGGTGGGTGGGGAATGGATAAGATAGGTAATAGGTATAAGGAGGACACTTATTGTGATGAGCACAGGGTGTTGTATGTAAGTGATGAATCACTGAGTTCCTTGAACCAATTTTCCACTGGATGTTAATTAACTAAAATGTAAATAAAAATTAAAAATTAAATAAAATATTATGATAAATATTAATAATAACTACTCTGAATGAAATGGACTAAACATTCTAGTCAAAAGACATAGGGTGTCAGAATGATTTAAAAAACAAAACCCATCTATATGCTACTTACAAGAGACTCATTTTAGACCTAAAGACACCTGCAGATTGAAAGTGAGGGGGTGGAGAAACATTTATCATGCAAATGGTATCAAAGAAAGCCAAAGTAGCAATACTTGTATTGGACAAAAGAGACTGTAAACAAAGACTGTAACAAGAGACAAAGAAGAGCACTATATAATCATAATGGGGATAATCCAAGAAGAAGATATAACAATTTTAAATATTTATGCCTCAAACACGAAAGCACCCAAATAAATATAACAATTAATAAATTATGATGATCACTGGGTGTTGTATATAAGTGATGAATCACTGAATTCTACTTCTGAAACCAATATCACAGTGTATGTGTTCTAACTAGAATTTAAATAAAATTTTTAAAAATTAAGGGGCGCCTGGGTGGCTCAGTCGGTTAAGCCAATCCGGCTTCGGCTCAGGTCATGATCTCATGGTTCATGGGTTCGAGCCCCACGTTGGGCTGACAGCTAGCTCAGAGCCTGGAGCCTGTTTCGGATTCTGTATCTGCCTCTCTCTCTGACCCTCCCCTGCTCAAGCTGTCTCTCTCTGTCTCTCAAAAATAAATAAAAAACAAAAGAAATTTTTAAAAAAATTTTAATTAATAATAAACATGAAGGAATTAATTGACAATAATACAATAATAGTAGGGGAGTTTAACACCCCACTTACATCAATGGACATATATCATCAAAACAGAAAATAAGTAAACAATGGCCTTTTTAAAAATTTTTTAATGTTTTATTTATTTTTGAGTGAGAGAGAAACAGCGTGAGCAGGGGAGGGTCAGAGAGAGAGGGAGACACAGAATCTGAAGACAGGCTCCAGGCTCTAAGCTAGCTGTCAACACAGAGCCTGACGCGGGGCTTGAACCCACGAACCACGAGATCATGACCTGAGCTGAAGCCAGATGCTCAGCCGACTAAGCCACCTAGGCGCCCCTGACAATGGCCTTTTAAAAATATATATTGTCAAGTTAGCTAATATACAGTGTATACAGTGTGCTCTTGTCTTCAGGAGTAGATTCCCATGATTCATCACATACGTATAACACCCAGTGCTTGTCCCAGCACGTGCCCTCCTCAATGCCTATCACCTATTTTCCCTTCCCCCGCTACCCCCCCCCAACCCGCAGTTTGTTCTCCGTATTTAAGAGTCTCGTATGGTTTGCCTCCCTCTCTGTTTGAAACTTTTTCCCCCTTCTCTTCCCCCATGGTCTTCTGTTAAGTTTCTCAAGATCCATATATGAGTGACGACGTACGATATCTGTCTTTCTCTGACCGACTAATTTCACTTAGCATAATACCCTCCAGTACTATCCACATTGCTGCAAATGGCACGATTTCATTATCTCATTGCTAAGTGGTATTCCATTGTATATATAAGCCACATCTTCTTTATCCATTCATCATCTTCTTTATCCATTCATCACTCGATGGACATTTGGGCTCTTTCCATAATTTGGTTATTGTTGAATTATTGCAACCAACAGAGCTTGAAGACTGGAGGTTTAGGCTTGGCTGGGATGGGGCTCTGAGGGTGTCACCATACTCCGAGAAAATGTTGATAGCACTGCTATAAACATTGTGGTAAATGTGTCCCTATGAATCAGCACTCCTGTATCCTTTGGATAAATTCCTAGTAGTGCTATTCCTGGGTCATAGAGTAGTTCTATTTTTAATTTTTTGAGGAACCTCCATACTGTTTTCTGGAGTGGTTGCACCAGTTTGCATTCCCACCAACAGTGCAAGAGGGTTTCCATCTCTTCACATCCTTGCCAATATCTGTTGTTTCCTGTGATGTTAATTTTAGCCACTCTGACTAGTGTGAGGTGGTATCTCAATATGGTTTTGATTTGTATTTCCCTGATGAGTGATAATGAGCGTCTTTTCATATGTCTGTTGGCCAACTGGATGTCTTCTTTGGAGAAGTATCTGTTCATATTTTCTGCCCATTTCTTCACTGGATTATTTGTTTTTTGGGTGTTGAGTTTGTTAAGTTCTTTATAGATTTTGGATACTAACTCTTTATCCGATATGTCATTTGCAAATATCTTCTCCTATTCTGTCAGTTGCCTTTTAGCTTTGTTGATTAGGAAGAAATGGCTTTGAATGACACTCTGGACCAGTTGGATGTAGCAGATATATTCAGAACATTACATCCTAAAACAGCAGAATACACATTCTTTGCAAGTACACATAATATAACATTCTCCAGAATAGATCACATATGAGGCCACAGAACAACCTCTACAAATACAAGAAGGTTAGAGTCATATGATGCACCTTTTCTGACTACAATGCTATAAAACTAGAAGTCAACCACAAGAAAAAATTTGCAAAGACCACAAATACATGAAGGTTAAAGAAGAATGAATGGGTCAACCAGGACAGCAAAGAAGAAGTTTTAAAAATGCACGGTAACAAATGAAAGTGAAAACACAATGATCCACAACCTTTGGGTTGAAGCAAAAGTAGTCCTTAAAGGGAAGTATATAGCAACACAGGTCTATCTCAAAAAGCAAGAAAAATCTTAAATAAACAACATAACTTTATACCTAAAGGAGCTAGAAGAGGATCAGTAAATAAAGCCTAAAGACAATAGAAAAAAGGAAATAATAAATATTAGAGCTAATATAAATTATATATTACTAAAAATAATAGAACAGATTAATTAAACCAGGAGCTGGTTCTTTGAAAAAATTAATAAAATTGATAAACCTCTAGCCAGACTTATCGAAAAAGAAAAAGGATCCAAATAAACAAAATCCAAATAAACTGAGAAAGAAGAGATTACAACCAACACCACAGAAATGCAATTATAAGAGAATATTATGAAAAATTATATGCCAACAATGGGCAATCTGGAAAGACTGCATAAATTCTTAGAAGCATATCAACTATGGAAACTGAAACAGGAAAAAATAGTAAATTTGAACAGACTGATAACCAGAAAGAAATTGAATTAGTAATAAAGAAAAATTGTCCCAACAAACAAAGTCCAGGGCCAGATGGCTTCATGGGTGAATTCTACCAAACATTTAAAGAAAAGTTGAATGTACCCCAATGTTTGTAGCGGCACTTTCAACAATAGCCAAATCATGGAAAGAGCCTAAATGTCCATCAACTGATGAATGGATTAGGAAGATGTGGTTCATCTATACAATGGAATACTACATGGCAATGAGAAAGAATGAAATCTGGCCATTCGTAGCAAAGTGGATGGACCTCGAGGGTGTCATGCTAAGCGAAATAA
>CM053572.1:3453045-3498159 GCA_028646485.1 Cryptoprocta ferox
TCAGAGGACCATGGGGAGGGGAAGGATGAAAAAGAGTTAGGGAGAGGGAGGGAGACAAAACATGAGAGACTCTTGAATACTGAAAACAAACTGAGGGGGGAAGGGGAAGGGGGAAAGGTAAAGGGGGATGATGGTCATGGTGGAGGTCACCTGTGGGGAAGAGCACTGGGTGTTATATGGAAACCAACCTGACAATAAACTATAAAGTTAAAAAAAAAAAAACAGAAATGAAAGGGAAACTTCCAAACTCATTCCCAGTATTTCCTTGATTCCAAAACCAGACTAAGATCGCACTATAAAAGAGAATTATAGGCCAATATACCTAATGAACATGGATCCAAAACTTATGAACAAAATATTAGCAGATCAAATCCAACAGTACATTAAAAAATGCATATTTTGGCTCCATGTGATACATCATATCAATAAGAGAGAAGATGAGTACCACATGATCCTGTCAATAGACAAATAACAAGCATTTGATACAGTACAACATCCATTCATGATAAAAAACACTCAACAAATCAGAATTAGAGGGAACGTACTTCAAATGAATAAAGGCCATCTATGAAAAACCCATAACTAATATCATCCTCAATGGAGAAAAACTGAGAGGTTTTCTGTATGGTCAAGAATAAGACAGGGATGCCTTCTCTCACCAGTATTATTTAACATAGTTCTGGATGTCCTAACCAAAGCAATCAGACAAAAAAAAGGAAAGAAAGAAAGAAAGAGAGAAAGAGAGAGAGAGAGAGAGAGAGAGAGAGAGAAAAGAAATATAAGAAATCCAAATTAGTAAGGAAGTAGTAAAACTTTTACTATTTGCAGATCACATGATACTCTATATAGAAAACTCAAAAGACTCCACAAAAAAAAAAAAAAACTTCTAAAACTGACACATGAATCCAGTAAAGTTGCAGGATACAAAATCAATATACAGAAATCTCTTGCATTTCTATACCCCAATAATGAAGAAAGAGAAAGAGAAATTAAGTAATGAATTTCATTTATAATTGCACCAAAAAACATAAGATATCTAAGAATAAGTCTAACCAAAGGTGTAAAACACCTGTACTCTGAATAGCATAAAACATTGATGAAAGGAACTGAAGATGACAAAAAGAAATTAAATACATTTCATGCTCATTGGAAAAACAAATATTATTAAAATGTCTATATTACTCAAACCAATCTACATATTTAATGCAATCCCCTCTCAAAACACCAACAGTGTTTTTCACAGAGCTAGCACAACAATCCTAAAATTTGTATGGAACCACAAAAGACCCCAAAGAGTCAAAGCAACCTTGAAAAAGAATAGCAAAGCTGGAGGCATCACAATTCTGACTCCAAGTTATATCACAAAGCTATAGCGATCAAAACAGTATGGTAATGGCTCAGAAATAGACGCATAGATCAATAGAACAGAATAGAAAACCCAGAAATGAACCTACAATTATATGAGCAATTAATCTTTGATAAACCAAGAAAAAATATCCAGTGGGAAAAAGATTCCTTTCAACAAATGATGTTGGGAAAACTGGTCAGCTTCATGCAAAAGAATGAAAGTTGACCACTTTCTTACACCATAACAAAAATTTTTAAAAATGGATTGAAAGACTAAATGTGAGACAGGCTGTGTTCACAGCCAGGAACCTCTTTGACATCAGCTGTAGCAAATTATTTCTAAATACATCTCCCGAGGTAAGGGAAACAAAAGCAAAAATAAAATAAACTATTGGGACTTAATTAAAATACAAAGTCTGCACAGTGAAGGAAACAATCAACAAAACTAAAAGTCAACCTAAAGAATGGGAGAAGATACTTGTAAATGACATCTGAGAACAGGTTAGTATCCAGGGTCACCTGGGTGGCTCAGTTGGTTAAGTGTCTGACTTTGGCTCAGGTCATGATTTCACAGGTCATGAGTTCAAACCCTGCACTGGGCTCTCTGCTGTCAACACACAGCTTGCTTCAGATCCTCTGTCCCCCTCTCTCCCTCCCCTTCCCCCCTCTTTCTCTTTCTCTCAAAAATAAAATAAACATTAAAAAAGGGTTAGTATCCAAACTTTGTGAAGAATTTATAAAACTCAGCACTCCAAGAAAAGGAATAATCCAATTAAAAATGGACAGAAGATATGAACAATCTTTTTTCAAAGAAGATGTACAGATGGCCAACAGACACTGCTCGACAGCACTCATCATAAGGAAAATACAAATCAAAACTACAATGAGACATCACCTCACACATGTCAGAACAGCTAAAATCAACAACACCAGAATCAAAAGATGTTTCTGAAGATGTGGAGAAAGGGAAACCCACTTGCCCTGTTGGTGGGAATGCAATCTGGTGCAGCCACTGTAAAAAACAGCATGAAGTTTCTTGAAACAGTTAAAATAGAACTACTCTGTGATCTAGCAATTGCACTACTATGTATTTACTCAAAGAATACAAAAATACGAATTCAAAGGGATACATGCACCCCACTGTTTAGAGCAGCATTATCTACATAGCCAAATTATGGAAACAGCTCAAATCTCCATTGACGGATGGATAAATAAGTAGATGTTGTATGTATATATGTGCATGTGTGTATGTATGTATATAATGTGTATATATATATAATGGAATATTGGAGATATGTATAATGGAATATATATTTTTATATAATGAAATATTACTCAGCCATCAGAAAGAATGAGATCTTGCCATTTGCAATGACGTACATGGAGTTAGAGTATCATGCTAAGTGAAATAAGTCCATTGTAGAAAGATAAGTACCATATGATTTTACTCATATGTGGGGTTTAAAAACAAAACAAGGGAGGGGCACCTGGGTGTCTCAGTTGGTTGAGCATCTGACTCTTGATTTTGGCTCAGGTCATGATCCCAGGGTCATGGGAACAAGACCCACGTCAGGCTCTGCACTGAATGTGGAACCTGATTAAGATTCCTTCTCTCTCCTTCTGCCCCTCTCCCCTGCTCATGCTCTCTCTCTCTCTTTCTCTCTCTCTCTCTCTCTCTCTCTCTCTCTCTCTCTCTCTCATAAAATAAAAGAACAAAACAAATGAGCAAAGTGGGAAAAAAGGGAGAGAGATACAAACCAAGAAACAGACTCTTAACTATAGAGAAAAAACTGAGGCTTACCAGAGGGGAGATGGATGGAGGATGGGTTAAATATGTGATGGGGATTAAGGAATGCACTTGTGATGAGCACCAACTTTGATATGTAGGTGTTGAATCATTATACTGTACACCTGAAACTAATATTACACTATATGTTAACTAACAGAAATTTAGATTAAAAATATTTAAAAATAAAAAAATATTTAAAAAGAAACTAGTTAAATTTTGTTATGCTGTTGCTGCTTATTATCAGAAATTCAAACACTGGTAAAATTCTCTGGAAGTTGAGTAGTCAAAAGAGTAGACTGTACCAATTGTTAAGCTATTGCCTCAGCTCCAAACACACACTCTACACACCAATCTGTGATGCTGATGCTGCCTTGTCACCAAAGTGTGAATTTTGATATGACAGTAGGGATTCTAGAAGAAGTCTGTAAGCCAGGATGAAGAAAGAAACTAACTTCTTCATGACTTCCAGTTTTCCTGTCATCTTGACAATGTTTCTTCATCCTTCATTCTTCATCTTGGTGATTGATTTCATTTTGAAAATTTTATTTTCACACTTACAGAACCAGTCTCATCTTGACCCTTAGAGGAACCTGCACTAGCTGAGCAGCACCTATTCTTTGGCATTTGGGGACAGATACTCCGGTGAACTGGGGTACCAGGACTAACCTTATGTGACCCACTCATCAGAAGTCTGGGACCCAGCTCTGCAAGTCCCTCTTCTTCCTTTGGGGTTGGAGGAACCTCCATAAGTTGGATCAGGGCAGCCTTCTCTGAGGTACAGGGGACACCTTCATAGGCCCCACTCCTCAGAGGTTTGGGTTCCAAGTCTCCAGGTTTTAAAATCCTTACCTTACCTTTTCCTTTACATCCACAGGCCTAGGAATGTGTAAAAATTTCCTTCTATAATCCTTAATGTTCTGTTTTGCCATTTCTTTTCTCAAATATCTAGTTCACAACTTTTTATATTATGTTTTCTCTGATAAAATAACTAATGTGGTTTTATTCCTGACTGGATGCTGACTGATATAGAAATTTTAAAATAATGGCTTAAATTCTGTCTTTATTTCTGTTCTAATGTTCATCTTTTTAAAGAAAAACAGTTTTACTGTGCCAAACTTGAAGTATAGAAATAATCACAGCTACCATGGCACACTTGGCATGTGAATACTGCTTTAAAAATATTTTCATACATATTATCTCATTTGATATCTTCTTCTTGCATTCATTCAATAAAATTTTATTGAGCTACTGCTATTTACAAGGCACAGAGTTAGGTACTGGAATTTCTAAACTGTAGGTATATATTTACATTTCCTAAAGGAAGCGTCATAAGTCCTCTAATGCAGCATGGGAGAAGGCTAAGAACCACCCATGAAGAATCACAGAGACTCAATTTCTGCCATCTAGGAAGTTTCCACTTAAAGAATCCATATTTGTCACGGTGAATCAACTATTAAATAGTATAGAATGTATGTAAAGGGAAGAGAACAGTATCTAGCAATTAAAACACTCAATAAAACACAGTTGTAACCAAGAAGAATTAAGAAATAGGTACATTTAATTCAAAACTTTATAAATGATTAATAATGACAATAATATCAGTGCATTGCTTCTTCATGGGGCTTTAGATTTACATGTACTGATCCCTGTGAGGTAGGGCAGGTTTCATCATTCTTTCCTAATGATGAGGAAACAGACACTCACGAGAGGTGAATGACTTACCGATGTTATGCAACCAGAAGGTGGCAAAACCAGGCACCAGATGCCCTGCGTTCAGTGCTGGCTGCCAATCCTACAATGGTTCAGACTCTTCCTCAGGGCCCCCATCACGTCCCGGTTCCTCAAACTATAAATGAGGGGGTTGAGCATAGGAGTAAGGACCGTGTAGAAAATAGAGACCACCTTGTCATGACTAGGTGCCCGGTACCGTCGAGGCCTCAGGTAGATGAACATGGCTGCCCCATAGAAGAGGGAGACAACTGTTAGGTGGGAGGAACAGGTGGCCAGGGCCTTTTTACGTGCCTGAGCAGAGCGCATGTGGAGCACAGCCCTCAGGATGTGAGCATAGGAGGCCACAATGATGGAAAAGGGAAGGAGCAGCATCAAGACACAGCACGCAAAGAGCAGAGTGTCAAAAAGTGTTGTGTCTGTACAGGCCAGTTTTAATAAAGCTGGCACCTCACAGAAGAAGTGATCTACATTCCTTGAACCACAGTAAGGTAAGCTCATGGCTGCTACCATCTGGATAATTCCATCTAGTATTCCAAAGGCCCAGGAACTCCCAGCAATCTGGAGACAGACCCTCTGACTCATGAGGACAGGATAGTGAAGTGGGTGGCTAATGGCCACATAACGATCATAGGCCATGAGTCCCAGCAAGAGCCCCTCAGATCCCACAAGAGAGACAAAAAAAACAATTTGTATGCCACAACCCACAAAGGAGATATACTTCCTGCCAGAGAGAAAGTTGACTGCCATCTTTGGTATGATATTACAGACCAACATAAAATCCATAAGGGAGAGCTGACTGAGGAAGAAGTACATGGGTGTGTGAAGCCGAGGATCTATGTAGATGAGGAAGATGAGGAGGAGATTCCCACAGATGGCCACTGTGAAGACTACCATAATCACAGAGAAGAGGACAACATCAGTCTGGCTCTGGGAAAAGATGCCCAAGAGGATGAAGCCATCTATAGATGATCGGTTCAACCATATCCACATGGCTCAGTTCACAATCACCTGAGAACATGAACAGAGACATTCTGAGTTTGAGTCACATATCTTTATTTATCTCTGATTTCTTCTTCAGTCAGTTGTATCTTTTAGAATTCATCAAAGCTCAACAACATGTCCTTTGAGATGTAAAAGGAGGGTGCTCTTTCACATTCCCATAACACAGATTATACAACCTTTGCTAGCTCCTAGAATTGGGTCATATATCTACATGTGGATATATCCATACCAAAAGTAATAGGAAAATCAAATTATTTTATGTGTCACAAGACTATTGGGCAATCTTCCTCTTTCAGGAAAAGATTGATTTTCTCCATATGACAGTATTCTTTTTAGCTGGGATTACACAGACTCAATAAACTCTCTCTAACAGGACTTGGACCATTTTATGTCCAAGAGATAATTTATATGTGTTAACAATAAGAGTAGTTAATGGGCACTTGAGATGTTCTTTGTTTTGTTCAGGCCTAATATCTTGGAATCATTTTACATTTCTCCATTTCTTTAACTCCCTAGATCTAAATCATCACAAAAGCTTCTTGACTTTACATTCAGAATACTCTGATCTATTTATTTCCTATCACCCCCAGCGCAACTGCCCTGGTCCAAGCCACTATCCTCTCTCAGATGGATTATTAATAGGCTCCTCCCCAGTTCCCTGGCTTCTGTCCTTGAATCCTTTGAGTCTATTCTCTTAGCACTTCACATGAGTTTGTTAAAATATGTCACGAGGGGCACCTGAGTGGCTCAGTCAGTTAAGCTTCCAACTTAGGCTCAGGTCATGATCTCACAGTTTGTGGGTTTGAGCCCTGCATCAGATTCTGTGCTGACAGCTCAAGCCTGGAGCCTTCAGATTCTGTGTCTCCCTCTCTCTCTTCCCCTTCCCTGGTCATGCTCTGTCTGTCTCCATCTCTCAAAAATAAATAAATGTTGAAAATTTTAAAAATAAACAAATAAAATTTGTCACACAATGTAAATCTCTTGCTGACAGTATGGCATCACTACCCAAATTACTCCAAATAAAATCAAAATCCTTGTAGTAGTAAGGCCTTATGTATATCTCACACACACCACTACCTATGACCTTATCTCCTACCATGCCCCCTTTGTTCACTGAGCTTCCTTGAAATTCCTCAAACAACTGGACACACTCCCAACTTTGGAATTTTGCGTTTTCTTCTCTTTGGAATTTTTTTCCCCACATTTCTATCTCTCACCTGCTTCGGTTCTTTACTCAAATGCTTACCTCTACAGAATGCCTTCTGTGAAAATAATAGTAAGACTAAAAACATCTTGGAGCCCCTGGGTGGCTCAGTCTGTGAGCGCCTGACTTTAGATCATGTCATGATCTTATGGTTTGTAAATTTGAGCCCCGCATTGGGCTCACAGCTCTCAGTGCAGAAGTGCAGATCCTCTGTCCTTCTCTTTCTCTGCCCCTCCCCTGTTCTCTCATTCTCTAAAAAATAAACAAAAAAAATAGGGACTAAAAACGTCTTGCATTCTCAAGCCCTTCCTTGCTCTCGTTTTTTTCCCACAGCACTTACACCATTTAACACACATTGCTTACATTTGTTTACTTTTGTGGTCTGTTTCATCCTACTGGAAGATAAGCACCATTTATTATACAAAATGACATTAGTAGATCCAATAGTGTCTTCCCAGGTCATAGTATAACCTCAATACATATGTGTTGACTGAATAAAACAATATATGATGAAGTGATATATAATTGCAACTTTCACTTTATGAAAGCAGAAAGACTCTTTTAACTGCAGGAGTCCTTGTTCTGACCTAAATGTGCTACCTCACTGCCATATTACTTCCTCTGAGGAACAGTGAGTGACTTAGTAAGAAATATCTTGGATAATTTTAAAAGACAATGATTTTGTTCAGGAGACTATTATGCTGGCAAGGATGTGAAGAAACGGGCACTCTCCTACACTGTTGGTGGGAATGTAAACTGGTGCAACCCCTCTGGAAAACAGTGTGGAGGTTCCTCAAAAAATTAACAATAGAACTCCCCTATGACCCAGCAATAGCACTGCTGGGGATTTACCCAAGGGATACAGAAGTGCTGATGTATAGGGGCACATGTACCCCAATGTTCGTAGCAGCACTTTCAACAATAGCCAAATCATGGAAAGAACCTAAATGTCCATCAACTGATGAAAGGATCAAGAAGATGTGGTTTATCTATACAATGGAATACTACATGGCCATGAGAAAGAATGAAATCTGGCCATTCGTAGCAACGTGGATGGAACTTGAGGGTGTCACGCTAAGTGAAATAAGTCAGGCAGAGAAGGACAGATACCATATGTTTTCACTCATAAGTTCAACAGAAGACACTTAGCAGAGGACCATCGAGGAGGGGAATGAGGAGAAAAAAATAATTGGGGAGAAGGAGGGAGGTAAACCATGAGAGTCTCTTGAATACTGAAAACAAGTTGAGGGCTGATGGGGGAGGGGGAGAGGGGAAGGGGTGATGGGCATGGACGAGGGCACTTGTCAGGATGAGCACTGGGTGTTACATGGAAACCAACTGGACAATAAAGTATAAAAGAAAAAATATATATTTTTTCTTTTATAGTTATAAAATATATATATTATATGTATATAAACTTTGCATAAACAAACAAACAAATAAATAAATAATGATTTTGTAAAATGATAGCTCCATCTAGCAGATGTTTGTGGGGGGTGTATTCATATCTAACTTGCCTCCTTACAAAGAAGAAATAAGGCAACCCTAGAGAACATGCTCTGTGTCTAAAGACTTGGGGGTACTTTTCTAAACTAGAATTGGCCTGCATAGATTCACCACTAGGTAGGCAGACTGTATGAGCTGTGTCCCTACAGAAGGGATTGTGTCCTGATTCATGTCCATGAAGATGCGCCCAGGAATCTTTGCCTCCACCAACACCCAGGTGTGATGTTTGGGGAGGGGTGTTCTACAGGGGTAAATCACTGTTCCTATAGCTTTCAAATACCATCTTGGATATATCAGCCACAGATTGTACCAAACAACTGAACAAACCAGGTATCCCAGATCACATCAGTTCTTCTTTCTGTTCTGAGGACAACCAGCCTTACGAACTGTGTGTAGAGGCATTCAGCCACATACATCTTCAAAGAGATGCACTGCACACCTCTTCTTCCTTCCAACTCATAATACAATACTGCATAGCTGATTAATGACATTTCTCCCCTTTCCTCGACAGCTCCCATGAACTCTGATTCTTATATTTACTTACACTCAACACCTCCACTTGGATGTTCAATGGGCTCTTCCTACCTAAACTGACCAGACAGAATCCATGTTTTGCATGGCAGAAATATCTGTTTTCCTCCCTTCCCAGCTCAATGAATGGCAGGTCTGTCAGTTGCCCAGGACACAACATGGTGTATCCTTAACTCCTCTTTTTGTATACACATCCCAACACAGGAACCTCTGCTGGCTTATCCTGAAAAATGTGTTCACTCCTGGCCACATCTCACTCTTTCAGGTCCCAGCTGGCTACATTGTGAATTGCCCTTAACTGGATTTGCCTCCCCCTTCTATCCTTGTTCCCACTTTAGTATACTTGTACATGGCATTAGAGTAAATTTATCTCCATAAAATAAGACAAAATGCTTCAAGATTAAAAGAAGACTCATCTGGCTAGCCCTCTATCACCACCCACATTTTCTTTAGCTTTCCCTGGAATTCCCTCTACTCTGGGGTCACTGGGCTCCCCACATCTCTCATCTACCAGGCAGAGCAGACACCAGTCTTAGAAGGAATTGGTACTTGCTCTAACTTCCTCACAAATGGCTCTTTCCAGATATGCTCAACATTGTTCCCTTACCTTCTCCTCACCTACTCAACCAGGCCTTACTCAACACCTATCTGGAGTTGAAATCCTTCTTCCCTCCCCATTTCTTCCCTGCCCTTGTGCTTCTCAGAGTACTCAACAGCAACAGTCATGCTACATTTAATTCAATGGATTTGTTTTCTGCTTCCCAATGAGAACCTATATTTCTGATGCCACTTTTGCTCATGGAGGGATCCCCAGCTCCTAGAACAGTGCTTCCATATATTATGTTCTCAGTAAATGTTGTTTAATGATTAACTGTAATATGCAAACAACTCAAGAAACTTTTCTAGCATCTCACATGTTTATTTCCTGCTGTCTAACTTCATGTATTTAATGGATGTTTAGTTAATGGCTTCATTTCCTCTCTCAAAATGATACCACAAAAGAAACCACTTTGTCTCTACAGTATAATTTTGGAGACAGGTTAAATCTATGTCTCATATCAGCCCTTCTGCCTCCCCTTCACCTGCACCTCTTTCCACTCATCCTATGCCTTTCTGCTTTAGATCACTCTTTAACCCAGAAATTCATCACTGAACCCCCTAATCCAGATAGAGGGATAGAGAAATAGATCAAAGGAAAAGGACTAGAGGAAAGATCAGAGAGAGATATATAACACTAGAAAGAATGCTTTCAACCCCCCTCCCCCAAAAAACTGAAGGAAGCAGATAATAGGAGGAAGAAGAAATGTTGATAAACAAATAGAAATGGAGAAATGACCTACAATCAGTAATAGAACTGGGAGGAAGAGATAAGGGGGTGATAGGGAAAAGACCCTCACTCACCTTTGAGTGGGATGCCTAGAAGAAAAAAGAATTCAGCCGATATCCTGTGGAGGAGTTTCTAACAACAAAATAATTTCATTCGTCCTTCCTTGAGTTTGTACTTACTGGGTCAGAGGGAAGAAGGAAGTGCTTTCCAACTCTGTCCTTCTTCCTCAGCCCCTCACCTACCTCTCAATCAGGTACCAATGCTCTTGTAACCCTCAGCCTTCCTGTGGCTCTCTAGCTCAGATATTAAGGCTCAGACAGATAACAGCCTCTTCTCAGCAAAAGGGGAAAGAAAGAAAAAAAGAAAGAAAGAAAGAAAGAAAGAAAGAAAGAAAGAAAGAAAGAAAGAGAGGGAGGGAGGAGGGAGGGAGGGAGGGAGGGAGGAAGGAAGGAAGGAAGGAAGGAAGGAAGGAAGGAAGGAAGGAAGGAGACTTGGTCAAGGAGATGGTGGCAAGCAGGTGAGAACAGAACCAGCACCTGTGCATCCCAGCTCACCCACAGATGCCCATCCACTTTCCACAAACTGTCTCCAGCCTAGGTTGCAGCTAGGCTGCCCACTGCCCAAGCCAGAACTTAACACTGAACCTGAGCAAGGAGGATGAAGCTGATGACTCCCACGGGAGACCAGAAACTCTAGCTCTGGAACAGTAGTTCCCAAGCTTACAATTAAAGAAGCCCAAACATGGAGCTTGAGGACAGGATCCAAGGACCAGTTCGGATAGTGTGAGGAAACCTTGTCAGGGGAGGGAAGCTGGCTCTTGGTGCTCTACCTTCAACCAAAGACACATCCCATACTTCCCCAGTGACTCTGAGAGCCCTCAAAAGGTTTCCATCTGTGGCTGTCCCACAAGTCTGTCCCTGTATGATGAAATTCACACCTGTTCTTTACAGATCCCATGAAGTCAGCCTGCATCTATTGAGGGTCCATGATACAAAAAAACACTAGGTGGGATATTGTACTTGAATCAAAGGTAGGCACTTAACGCAATCTGGCCTTATGGATATTATAACCCAGTGGGAGGGATAGAAGAGTACCCACATTCAGGAGGGTCAGATGGTGGCAGGGAGCTATTTGCCATCCCGAAACTGTCAGATGTTTCCCTAAGTGCAGTGCCCTTCAGTTTGCTGTGGATAGCCCTGTGGTCTACAGATATTATGCCTGTCTTCCCAGTGCAATCATGTTTAGCACACTCTTAAAACTCTGGAGTCTCCCAGTTTGGATGATAATTTTATAGCCCTCTGTTTTTGGCTTTATTACCATGGAAGCAAGTTAATTTTCAAAATGTCCAATTCATTGGAAACCAACTGGCCACATGACCAATTTATCTTTCATTGTTAGCTCTTTTTAAATGTTTATTTATTTATTTATTTATTTATTTGAGAGAGTGAAAGAGAGCAAGCTCAGGAGGGGCGGGGTGGGGAGAGAAATCTCAAGCAGGCTCCACAGTGTCAGTGCAGAGACTGATGAATGACTCAAACCCATAAACCATGACATCATGAGCTGAGCTGAAACCAAGAGTCAGACACTCAACAAACTGAGCCACTTTGGTGCTCCGAGCCTTTTTTTTTTTTTTCTAAAGTAGTCTCTATGCTCATTGTGGAGCCCAATGTGGGGCTTGAACTCAAGACCCTGAGATCAAAAGCTGAGCTGAGATTAAGAGGCAGACACTCAACCAACTGAGTCACTCAGGAGTCCTCAGTTTTATTTGACTTTTTAAAATTTTCACAATAACAAAAAAAAAGTGTTTTACTTGTCATACAAAGCTCTTGGTGGCTTCAGTTGAAGACTGGTGCACAGAGAGGAGACATTGGATCAGAGAGCTAGGAGAAGGGGGATTGGTGGGAGATGTTGTAAGACATAAGGAGGTGAAGTTAGAGGCAACTAAAAAAAATAGGCCTTCTGCCAGACATTCCAGGCACACCAACCTGGCTTTGAAAGAAACTCCTACAGCCATCTCACACTTTTCTCTTCCAGCTTCCTTTTCTACTTATTGTCTACGACTCACGAATATCTCTGGTTCCCATTGTTAACTGAAGAACTCCCACCTCCACATTCTTATTCAAGTTATTGTCCAATTGTAACTTACTTTGCCATCTTTGTATTTTTTATTGAAACTTAATTTATTCTATGAAGACTCATCTAATGTTCATTGTTACTATTCCCATCTTCCAAAATTTGATCCACATTCACTTCAGCCTCTATAAGCCGCTTTGCACTATTGTCTGTACAATTTGCAATTATTTCTGTTATGCCACGTGAAATCTTTTATATTTGTATTTATTTAACCTACATAGAGATTGTATGAAATTTGATGGCAAACAAACAAAACCAGCTTTATTTTAAGCTAGGACCCCTTCACATCTGGAATCTTCTTGCCCACCTCTTAATGGATATCACACTGATTGAAGAGTTTCAGGTGTAAGATCGTCTCATTTAGCTAATCAACACTGGCTTTCAGTAGGCTATGATCCAGTCTTATCCAAGTCACAACTTAAATCTCCCATCTAATTCAAAACCTACCTGATCAACTCTACCTTGCTCAGGTCTGACAGGGCTTGGGATCCACCAGAGGGAAGAGGGCAAGGGTCTTCCTTTTCACTATTTCTCCTGCTTCTCTCCTTTTGATACTTAGGTTTCCCTCTTCTTTTCTTTGTTTTCTGAGGTCAAAGAAGGATCACGGATATGAGTCAATGAGGGAAATCCGTTGAGGATTATAAGTATTTTCTGTATAGAGATGTCCAAAGTCTAGTGTGTGAAATCTCTATCTCTATCTCTATCTATGTCATCTATATCTATCTTCTATCAATCTACATATTATCATCTATTATCTATCATCTATCTATCTATCTATCTATCTATCTATTATCTATCATTTCTGAATGTTGCTAAATGTTGAATGCCCTCCCCACTCTCTGAGAACTCTGTAGTAACAGTTTCCAGACATGGGTGGACACTCTCCAGTTGACCCCTGTGACCCTCTCATTTCTTACCCTGGAATTTTACTTTCATCCTTTCACACCAACCACTCTCAAGAGAGTTTTCAAGAAGCCTTAAGATAGTGATTTTACAAAGCATCTATTTCACAGATATACAATCTAGTCATCTTGGCCTTGAACTTTTGCTGCATTTTGTTCTTTCATGCCAACATAAGCAGCTCCAGATTATCTCACAGCTTCAGAATTCTCCAAACACCAGTTTTACATTTGCATATCTCCACA
The DNA here is from genome assembly GCA_028646485.1 of Cryptoprocta ferox. Lineage (NCBI taxonomy): Eukaryota > Metazoa > Chordata > Mammalia > Carnivora > Eupleridae > Cryptoprocta > Cryptoprocta ferox. The sequence continues at coordinate 3,466,761 of CM053572.1, forward strand.
GTCTCCCTGGAAAACATATGCTGGTTTCTCCCTGGAGATCTCTGGCTTGACTCCATGGAATTAGTGCCATGAGTGCCTATAGTTAGTGAACCTCCAACCAGGACTTGAAGTGCCAATTCCAATGCTTCAAGGAGGGAAACTTTTAAATATCCTCTCATTTAGGGAGCAGTGGAGGGAAATGTCACTGTAGTCAAACAGAATTGTGTTTATTAATGTTTGTTGCAGTATGGAGAAAATAAGAGATGTTTAAAAGAGGAGATAAGAGGACCTTGTTGTAGGATTTTTACTGAACTTGTAAAAGGTAACTTCTGTCTTGTTAATGCAGGGTATCTGTTAACTTGAGACACCCTGAGTCCTAACACATCAATCTTCGATCAAAAATGGAGCCTCCAACTCTGTTTAACAACAAATGTGTTCCTGAGTGAAGAACATTGTATTAGTCTGCTCATATTCCCATGAAAAATCACCAGACTGTGTGACTTAAACAACAGAAATTAATTTTCTCATAGATCTGGAAGCTGCAAAGTCTCACATCAAGTTTCTAGCAGTGTTCATCTCCTGATGTGAGCTCTCTTCCTGGCTTGCAGACAGCCACTTTGTCCTCATGTGATATTTCCTCTGAGCACGTGTGAAAGAGCAAGCTTTCTGGTGTCTCCTCTTATAAGAACACCAATTCTATCAATAAGGGCCCCACACTTATAAACTCGGTTAACCTTAATTACTTTCTTACTACAAATACAGTCCCACTGGGGATTAGGGCATCAACACATGAATTTGGGGGAGACATCAGTGATACTTTGACTTTGGTATCAAACAAGATTTGTATGTAATTAAGAAAAATTGAATCAAAAAGAAAACTTTTCCCTGGGCTGGCTGGGAAGACTGCAGAGTGGGAGAACCCTAACCTCACTTAGTCCCACAGATACAACTAGATAACACCCACATCAGTGTAAATAACCCAGGATATGGCCAGAGACAAGCAGAAAAAATCTGACAACTAAAGGCTGGGAAGAGACCACATTAAAGAAGGTAGGAAGGGCAAAGATGTGGTCTGGGAGTGAAACACATACTGAACTTAAGTGGTGGGAGGGAGTGGTGATGTGGAGAAGTGCAGAAAATAGAGTTTCACACTGGGGAGCTTATGAACAGGGAGGATGACTCTCCGTAATATTTTCTTTCAAAAGTGATAGGGGCCAAATATTGTGAGTTCTTAAAACTAGCAGTACTTGGAGTCTGGAATTTTTTTTAAAAAATCAGTGGTTCAGCTCTAGGAGAGCCTGGAAGGCTTTAGGGATCAGAGTCCCTGACCTTAAAGAGATAGCATGACAAACGGCGCACACAGATATAGCATAGAAACTGCAGTTTCAATGCCCCCTCACCTCTCCAGCCCATCTCCCAACCCCACCCCTGGGGTAGACAGGAGAGAGTTGATTAGCTTATCTCAGAGCACACTCAGAGGGACAGGGATCAAGGAAAGACCCTTTTGGAACTAAGGAGCTGGCAGGCACCATTTCCCTCTCCTACACCCTACCATAAGTGGCCACTTGTTGGAACCAGAGAAGCTCTAACACTCATTAACTAATTTGCTTGCACCAAGCCTTGCATCCCTGCACTTCTATGGATCCTCCCTTTACAAGTCATGCTCCCCTGAGTCCCTGTTGTGCAGGCCCCTCCCCCAGAAGACCAGCACAAATGCTGCCAACACAACTTCTCCTAACCTGTGTGTTTTGCAGGACCACAGATCCAGCAGCAGCAAGGGCAAGTCTCATTTTGTAAGCAGACCATCAAACACCTTGCTGCCCACAATAGGCAAAGATAGCAAACAACTGCACCAAAGGAAAGAGGTCAAGATTCAATAGCAGAGCACATGCAGCACACATAGGAGACACTCCTTGAAGCACCAGGCCTGGGGAATAGGGGGCACTACACTGCAAGGCACTACAGAACTTCTTCTTCATAAGGCTACTGTCATCAAGAGCATGAGAAGTAGCTGGCTTTCCTAATACAGAGACAAAAACCAGAAAGTCAGAAAAACTGAGGAGACAGAGAAATACCTCCCAAATTAAAGAGGAGGACCAAACTACAGGAAGGGACCAAAGTGAAATGGATATAGGTAATATTTCCTTTAGATAATTTAAAGTTATGACCATACAGATACTTGCCGGACTGGAGAAAACAGTGGAGGACATAGGGGGACATAGGACAGAGGAGGAAGAAGATCCCAGGCTTGCATCATCCCATGAACAAAACCAGATAACTATCAGACCATCCCAAATACCCCAGAAATTGACCTGAAGACTGACAAACAAACTCCAAAACTAAAGGGAGAGAAGAGGCCACATCAAAGAAGGAGCAGGAGACATAGCTGGCTTTGCCCCAGAGAAGGAAGAGACTTGGACAAAATGCCAAGACAGAGGAATTTATCCTAAATGAAAGAACAAGGTAAAGCCATGGCTAGGGATCTAGGTGAAATATGTATAAGTAACATGCCTGATGGAGAATTTAAGGCAACAATCATAAGGATACTCACTAGGCTTGACAGAATAGAAGACATGAGTGAGACCCTTAACAGAGAGATAAAAAAGTTTAAAAAGAATCAATCAGGGATGAAAAGTGCAATAAATGATATTGGAACAGGATTGGTGCAGTGAACAGCAGGCTGAAAGAAGCAAAGGAATGAATTAGTGAACTAGAAGACAGACTAATGGAAAGCAATGAATCTGAATAAAAGAGACAAACAAGAATGATGCAAAACAAGAATAGACCTAAGGAAGTCAGTGACTCAACTATGTAATAACATTCATATTTTAGGAGTCCCAAGAGAAGAAATGAGAGAACAGGGGGCAGAAATTTTATTTGAAACAATTATAGATGAATATTTTCCTAATCTGGGGAAGGAAACAGAAATTCAGATCCAGGAGGCACAGAGAACTCCCATCAAAATCAACAAAGCAAATTAAAGTTGGTTTTGATCAGAATTTTAAATGCTTTATCTGTGGTGTTTGTGACCATTATGAACCCACTAGCCACCTTAGGGAAAAAATATGTTTGGCTTTATTTTGAAGTACATCGTTGCTCACTCCAAGTCTTAAGTCATCTTGGGTCAACCCAGGTTATCCATTTCCATAGGCTACTGAGAAAAGTCATGTAGTTGGTGTCCATACAAGTAGTATAGTTTCCAATGTAATCTTTATGCGTTGCCTACAGTCATTTTCCTCACCCTTGCTCAAACTCCTTAAAATCCTTGCCATTCCATAAACTTGCCAGCCCATCAATTGTGCTCCCCTTGATGTTAACCATACCACCACATTCTGTAAGTGGACTAAATGCTCCAATAAAAAGATATAGGGTATCAAAATGCATTAAAAAATAACACCCTTTTATATACTGCCTACAAGTGACTCATCTTAGACCTAAAGACATGGACAGATTTAAAGTGAGGGGATGGTGAACCATTTACCATGCTAATGGATATCAAAACAAGGCCAGAGTAGCCATACTTATATCACACAAACTAGATTTTAAACCAAAGACTGTAAAAAGAAATTATGAAGGGCACTATATCATAATAAAGGGGTCTATCCAACAAGATCTAAAAGTTGTAAATACTTATGCCCCCAACTTGTAACAACAAAATATTCAAAACAATTAAGAACAAACATAAAGGAACTCATTTGTAATAATACAATAATAGTAAGAGACTTTACCACCCCACTTACAGCAATTTACATATCATCTAAGCAGAAAATCAGCAAGGAAACAATGGTTTTGTATGACACGCTGGACCAGATGGACTTATTCCTAAACTACAGGGCGGGTTCATTCTACAGAACATTTCATTCTAAAGCAGCAGAATACACATTGTTTTTGAGTGCCTATGGGTCATTCTCCAGAATCAATCACATACTAGGTCACAAATCAGGGCTCAACAAATACAAAAAGCTTGAGATCATACCACGCATATTTTCTGATCACATCACTATGAAATTTGAAGTCAACCATGAGAAAAAATGTGGAAAGACCACAAAAACATGGAGGTCTAAGAATATCCTGCTAAATAATGAATGAGTCCATGAATTAAAGAAGAAATAAAAAAAATAAGTAGAAACATAAAAATGAAAACACAATGGTCAAAATCTTAGGGACACAGCAAAAGTGGTCATAAGAGGGAAATATATAGCAATACAGGTCCACCTCAAGAATCAAAAAATCCAGAATAATCAACCTGACCTTACACCTAAAGGAACTAGAAAAAGAAAAGTAAATGAAGCCTAAAGCCAGAAGAAGGGAAATATTAATGATTAGAGCATAAATAAATGATGTATTAACAGACAAACAAACAAACCAGTAGAACAGATCAATGAAACCGGGAGTTGGTTGTTTGAAAGAATTAATAAAATTGATAACCCCCTAATCAGAATTATCAGAAATACAGAATGGACTCAAATAAATAAAATCCTCATGAATGAAAGAGATGAGATAACCACCAACACCACAGAAATGCAATTTTAAGAGAATTTTATAAAAAATTATATGCCAACAACCTGGGGAATCTGAAGAAATGGACAAATTAGAAATATGCAAACATATAAAACTGAAACAGGAAAAAATATAAAATTTGAACACACCCATAAACAGCAAAGAAATGGAATCAGTTATCAAAAATCTCCTAACAACAAAAGTCCAGGAACAGATGGCTTCCCAGGGGAATTCTACTAGATAGTTAAAGAAGAATTAATACCTAGTCTTCTCAAGCTGTTCCAAAAAATACAAATGGGAGGAAAACTTTGAAACTCATTCTATGATGGCAGCGTTACTTTGATTCCAAAACCAGACAAAGACCCCACTAAAAAAGAGAACCACAGGCCAATAGCTATGATTAACATGGATGCAAAAATTCTCAACAAGATACTATCAAATCCAATCCAGCAGTACATTAAAAGAATTATTCACCACAATCAAATGGGATTTATTCCTAAGCTACATGGCGGGTTCAATATTCACAAATCAATATGATACACCATATTAATAAAAGAAAGAACCATATGATCCTCTCAATAGATGCAGAAAAAGCATTTGACAAAACACAGCATCTTTTCTTGATAAAACATTTAACAAAATAGGTATGGATGGAGCACACCTCAACATCATAAAGGCCATATACAAGAGATCCACAACTAATATACCATCTTCAATGGGGAAAAATTGAAAGCTTTTCCTCTACGGTCAGAAAAGACAGGGATGTCCCCTCTCACCATTACTTTTTTCATGGCACTGGAAGTCTTAGCTTCAGCAACCAGACCACAAAAAGAAATAAAAGATATTTTATTTTATTGGCAAGGAAGAAGTCATACTTTCACTATTTGCATGTGACATTGATACTCTATATAGAAAACCCAAAGAACTCACCAAAAAATTTGCTAGAACTAATACATGAATTCAGCAGTTTCAGGATATAAAATCAGCATGGAGAAATCTGTTGCATTTTAGACACCGATAATGAAGCAGCAGAAAAAGAAATCAAGGAATCAATCCCATCTACAATTCCACCAAAAACAATAAGAAATCTAGGAATAAACCTAACCAAAGAGGTAAAATGTCTATACTCTGAAAACTATAGAAAAATTATGAAAGAAATTAAACAGGAAAAAGAAATAGGAAAACATTCCATGCTCATGGATTGGAAGAACAAACATTGTTAAAATTTCTGTTCTACCCAAACCGACCTACACATTTAATGCAATCCCTATCAAAATACCACCAGCATTTTTCACCAAGCTAGAAGAAACAATCCTAAAATTTATATGGAACCAGAAAAGATCCTGAATAGCCAAAGAAATCCTGAAAAAGAAAACAAGGTTGGTGGCATCATGATTCTGGACTTCAAGCTATATCACAAAGCTGTAGTCATCAAGACAGTGTGGTACTGGCACAAAACAGACACATAGATCAATGGAACATAATAGAAAACCCAAAAATGGACACACAACTATACAGTTAACTAACCTTCAACAAAGCTGGAAATAATATCCAATGGAAAACTGACAGTCTCTTCAACAAATGGTGTTGGGAAAACTGGATGGTGACATGCACAAGAATGAAACTGGACCACTTTCTTACACCATACACAAAACTGAATTCAAAATGGATGAAAGACCTAAATGTGAGATAGTAAACCATCAGGAGAACATAGGCAACAACCTCTTTGACCTCAGCCAGACCAACTTCTTACTAGACATGTCACCAGAGGCAAGGGAAACAAAAACAAAAATGAAATATTGGGACTTCATCAAGATGAAAAGCTTCTGTACAGTGAAGAAAACAATAAACAAAACTAAAAGGCAACCTATGGAATGGGAGAAGATATTTTCAAATGACATATCTGATAAAGGATTAGTATCCAAAATCTATAAGGAATTTATAAAATTCAACACCCGAGGGGGCCCTCGTGGCTCAGTTGGTTAAGCATCCTACTTTGACTCAGGTACTGATCTCATGGCTTGTGAGTTTGAGCCCCATGTCAGGCTCTGTGCTGACAGCTTGGAACCTGGAGCCTTGTTCGGATTCTGTGTCTCCCTCTCTCTCTGCTCCTCCCCTGATCTCTCTCTCTCTCTCTCTTTCTCTGTCTCTCTCTCTCTCTCTCTCAAAAATAAATAAACATTAAAACTCAACACCCAAAAAACAAATAATCCAGTTAAGAAATGGGCAGAAGACACACATAGACATTTTTCCAAAGAAGACATCCAGATGTCTAGTAGACACATGAAAAGATGCTCAATATCACGTATCATCAGGGAAATACAAATCAAACCCAAAATGAGATACCACACCACACCTGTCAGAATGGCTAAAATTTTCAACACAGGAAAAAAGATATTTGCAAGGATATGGAGAAAGAAGAAACTTTACACTGTTGGTGGGAATGCAAACTGGTGCAGCCACTCTGAAAAATAGCATGGAAGCTCGTCAAAAAGTTAAAAAGTAGAACTACCCTAAAACCCAGCAATTTCACTACTAGGCATTTACCTGAAGGATACAAAAATACAGACTCAAAGGTTTTCATGCACCCCAGTGTTTATGGAAGCGTTATCAACAATAGCCAAAGTATGGAAAGAGAGCAAATGTTCATTAACTGATGAATGGATAAAGGAGATGTGAGATGTGTGTGTGTGTGTGTGTGTGTATACATATATACACACACACACACACCACATAGCTACAATGGAATATTATCCAGCCATCAAAAAGAATGAAATCTTGCCATTTGCAATGACATGAATGGAGCTAGAGTGTATTATGCTAAGCAAAATAAGTGAGTCAGAGAAAGACAATTACCATATGATTTTATTCATATGTGGAATTTAAGAAACAAAACAGAAGAACATATGGGAAGTGGAAAAGGGGAGAGAGAGAGAAATAAATGATAAAGACTCTTAACAATAGAGAACAAACTGAGGGTTGGTTGAGGGAGGTGAGTAGGAGATGGACTAAATGGGTGATGGGTATTAAGAAGGGCACTCGTTATGATGAGCACCGGGTGTTATATGTAAGTGATGAATCACTAAATTGTACTCCTGAAACTAATATTACATTATAAGTTAACTAACTAAAATTTAAATAAAAAATTGAAACATAAATAAATAAAAAGGCATGATTAATACAGTAAATACAAATCCAAACAGTATTAAGGAGGAAAATATGATCATCTCAAGACATGTAGCAATGTCATTTAATGAAATTCAACACCCATTCATGATCACCAATGCCAAGCTAGGAATAGTAGGAAATTTCTATTTACTTTTGAGTACATTTTAAATTAATGTACATTGAAACTAATAAATGTTTAAAATTTATCATATATCAGGAATAAGCATAATATAAGATATGCAAAGAGTTCATGCTACAGAACATGTTAAGAAAAATTAAAGAATCTGGATAGAGATACTGGCACAAGAACAGACACTCAGATCAATGGAACAGAATAAAGAACCTAGAAATGGACCCACAAGCATATGGCCAACTCATCTTTGACAAAGCAAGAAAGAATATTCAATGGAATACAGACAGTCTCTTCAGCAAGTGGTTCTGGGAAAACTGGACAGCAACATGCAGAAAAATGAACCTGGACAACTTTCTTACACCATACACAAAAATTAACTCAAAATGGATGAAAGACCCAAATGTAAGACAGGAAGCCATCAAAATCCTCAAGGAGAAAGCAGGCAAAAACCTCTTTGACCTCAGCAACAGCAACTTCTTACTTAACATGTTTCTGGAGGCAAGGGAAATAAAAGCAAAAATGAACTATTGGGACCTCATCAAAATAAAAACCTTCTGCACAGCGAAGGAAACAATCAGCAAAACTAAAAGGCAACCGACAGAATATATATATATATATATATATATATATATATATATATATATATATAATTGTTCAATTTTCTTTCTATCCTATTATCCAGCAATTGCACTACTAGGTATTTATCCAAGGGAGAGACTCATGCACCCCAATGTTTATAGCAGCACTATCAATACCAGCCAAAGTATGGAAAGAGCCCAAATGCCCATCGATGAATGAATGGATAAAGAAGATGTGGTATATATATACAATGGAGTATTACTTGACAATCAAAAAGAATGAAATCTTGCCATTTGCAGCTACATGGATGGAACCAGAGGGTATCATGCTAAGGGAAATTAGTCCATCAGAGAAAGACAAATATCATATGACTTCGCTCATATGAGGACTTTAAGATATAAAACAGGTTAACATAAGGGAAGGGAAGCAAAAATAATATAAAAACAGGGAGGGGGACAAAAACATAAGAGACTCTTAAATATGGAGAACAAACAGAGGGTTACTGGAGGGGTCGTGGGAGGGGGGATGGACTAAATGAGTAAGGGGCATTAAGGAATCTACTCTTGAAATCATTGTTGTACTATATGCTAACTAACTTGGATGTAAATTTTTGAAAAATTAATTTAAAAAGGACTAATCCAATTAAAAAGTCAGCAAAGGAGGGGCGTCTGGGTAGCTCAGTTGGTTGAGCGTCTGGCTTTGGCTCAGGTTATGATCTTGAGGTTTGTGGGTTCGAGCCCCGCGTCAGGCTCTGTGTTGACAGCTAGCTCAGAGCCTGGAGCCTGTCTTCAGATTCTGTGTTTCCCCCTCTCTCTGACCCTCCCCTGCTCACGCTGTCTTTCTCTCTCTCAAAAATAAATAAAACGTTTAACAAAAATTTTTTTAAGTGGGCAAAGGATTTGAATAGACATTCTCCAGAGAAGATATGTCCAATAAGCACATGAAAAAAAATACCCATATCATTGATCACTAGGAAATGCAAATCAAAACTACAATGAGTTTTTATCCTCACAATTCATCTTCACTTATCTTCAATGGTTATGATTTTAAAAATTGAACAACAGCAAGTATTGGTAAAGACAGAGAAATTTGAACCTTCATTCACTGCTGTTAGGAATGTATATTTGGTATGACAATTTTGTAACAGAATTTAGCAGTTCCTCAAAAAGTTAAACATACAAAAAAAAGTTAAACATAGAGTTACCATATGACCCAAAATTTCACTCCAAGATATATATCCAAAAGAAATGAAACAAATGCTCACATAAAAATGTTAACATCAAATGTTTACAGCAGCATTATTCAAAGTGATCAAAATGTGGAAATAATCCTAATGTCCATCAAGTGATGAATTAATAAGCTAAATGTGTCATATCCACTCAGTGGACTATAATTCAGAAATACAAAGTAATGAAGTACTGACACATGGCACAATGTGGATGAACCTTGAAACTTTATTCTAAATGGAAGAAGTCAGTAACAAAGGATCACATATTGTAGAGTTCCATTTACATGAAATAACCAGAATATGCAAATATACAAACACAGAAAATAGATTAGTAGTTGACTGTGGCTGGGAGGGGGTAGACATGGATATTCAGAGTGACTGCTACTATATTAGGAATTTATTTATTAGGGTGATGAAAATATTCTAAACTTAGATTTTGATGATGTTTGCACAAAGATGTTAATACAATAAAAAATCACTTAATTGTAAAAACAACAACAATAAAACAAAACAAAAGAATCTGAATGGAGAGATTTACCACATTCATAAATTTGAATCCTCCATGTTGTAAGGATGTCAGTTCACAAATAAGTTTGTGATATAACTGTGTGGTAAGTAAATTGAAAACATACTGGACAATGAAAAAATTGACTAGTTCTCTAAGACATAAAAGCAAAAATAGAGTGACTATAAAATTTATTGTTCAACCTGGGACACGTTGGAGAGGGAAAGGGGTTTCTGCAGATTACACAGGGAAGACAGGCATAATAACTAGATCACAGGACTGTCCATAGCAAACTGAGAGGGCACTGAGCTTACAGAAATGTCTGAGAGTGTTTGGATGACACCTGGCTCCCATGACACTCCTGGCTCATAAAGGAGAGTGTTCTTCTTTCCTTCCCACTGGGTTATAAAATATTTGGGGCCAAGATAGTGTTCATCCCCTACCTTTGATTCAAGCAGATCTTATCCAGTGCATTGCATATCATGGATTTTCTGCAGATATAGGCTGACTTCATGGGGAAAGTAAAGAACAGATGTGGATTCTGTGGTGCAGGGGGAGCCTACAAGGACAGTCACCAGATGAAGAGCTCATGAGGTACTGGAGGGTCACTAGGGAAGTGTGGAATGTGTCAGTGGTGAGAAAACCAAGAAACTTGTCCCCCATTCCCGTGTCCTTGCTGCCCCATGGCCCTCCCCTGACCAGGTTTCTTTTCCTCACACTGTCCCCAGTGACCCTCTTCCCACTTCTGTCCCTAAGGTCCCTGTTTGAGTTTCCTTAATTGTCAGCTGGGGAGCTCTTTTTCCAGGGATGGAGTTTGTGGGCTCTCCCAGGACTTCACAACTTCACCCTCCTCAATCAGGGGTAGTGTTAAGTATTCCATGGGCAGTGGGAATAGCCTGCAATCCAGGTTGAGAGCAGCCCATGGAAGGTGAATGGACATCACTGGGTGGACATGAACACATAGTCTTGGCACAGACCCCATCTGCCTACTACCATCTGCTGAATCCCCTTCCTCCTTCTACCCTTGGCTAAGAAGAAGCTGTGTCTGTCTAAGATCCACTATTAGAGCTAAAGGGTTCATAGTTTGGCTGAGAGGTGGAGGGTGGCACTGAGGAAGGAGATCAGAGCTCCAGTGAGGGGTTCCTCCCTGTCCCCTCTAACACAGTAAGTGCAAATTCAGGAGAAGGGTGATAATATGATTTTGAAACTAGAAACTCCTCCACAGGATATCTGTTGGATGGGTTTTCTTCCAGGAAACCCATTCAACTGTGAGTGAGCGTCCTTTTCCTATCACCTGCTTCTCTCTTCCTTATAGTTCTTATTACTGTTTGTAGGTCATTTCCTCATTTCTATTTGTATATCAGCATTTCTTCTTCCTCTTATTGTCTGCCTCCTTCAGGGTCTTGTTTCCTTCCTTTTGCAGCAGTGGGCAGGGATTGAGCATATTCTTTGTAGTGTTTCATTTCTTCTCACTCTTTCTTCTAGTCCTCTTCCTTTTATCTATTTTCCCTTTTCTTTTCTTACTGCCTCATTATTTTTTTTCCTCTCCTCTTTCCTTCTCTGGAGATTGCGGGGTTCAGTGATGAGTTCCTGGGCTGAAGAATGATCTAAAGTAGAAAGACAAAGCATGAGTTGGGAGAGGTGCAGGTGAAGGGAAAGAAGGAGAGAGCTGAAAGGAGACATGGAATCCCCTTGTCCCCAAAAGAACATTATACAGACAAGGTGGCTTCTTTCTAGAAAGACAATGAAGCTATTAATTAAACAGAGACAAATAAATTTAGAAAGGAGGAAAAGACCATGTGAGATGTTAGGATAGTGTATTGAGTTGTTTGCACATTACAATTAATAATTCAGCAATATTTACTGAGGACATAATATATGCCAGGCACTTTTCTCAGAGCTACTTATCCTGCCATAAGCAAAAGTGGCATCAGAAATATAGGTTCTCATTGGTAAAGCAGAGAACAAATCCCTATGAATTAAATGTGGCATGCCAGGTGGTGTTAAGTACTCTGAGAAATATAAGGCAAAGAAGGAACAGGTAAGAAAGGATTTGAACTCCAAATGGGTTTTGAGGAAGTCCTGGTTGAGAATGTGAGGAGGATGTGAGGGAACAACGTGGACCATATCTGGAAAGAGCTTTCCATGAAGAAGTAGGAGAAAGTGCCAAGGGCCCTGAGGCTGGTGTTTGTCTGTTGTGTGGGAGGAACCCAAGCAGGGGCTGGTGGGCCATGAACTGGAGGAGTCAAGGGAATTTCAGGGATAGCAGAAGAAAAGGAGGTCTTGGTGGTGATGGAAGCCTGGCCAAAAAAGTCTGGCTTTAGTCTGGAAGCATTTTAGCTCCAGAGCTAAGTGGCAAATAGACTAGTGTGGGAGCAAGGGTGGAATGGAGAGACAAGTTCACTTATGGGCCATTGTTATCATCCAGAGAATCAGTAATAGTGATGTGGTCAGATGGAAGCTGGCAGGAGTAAAAAGTGGTCAGGATTGAAAAGCCAGCAGAAATTTCTAATGGTTGGGATGTAAGAGAGAAGGAAAAGATTCAAGATGATCTATGTGTTATGTCCTGAGCAACTAGAGAGACCTGACATTAATTAAGTTGAGAAGTTTAGAACGGATGTTTTTCCAGTGGAGACCAAGAGCGCAGTTTGATCACTTCAGGTGGGAAAAGACCATTGGGCATTCAAGTGGAAATGCTAAGTATGTAGTGGGTATAAGAATCGGAGTTCATTTGAGCCATTCAGGATAGGGAGAGAAACGCCATTAGTGACCAACATAGTATGTTAGTACTAGTTATGTTTGCAGAAACCTTTCCTGGGAAGCTCCTGTCTTATTGAGGCTCATAGGAAAGCAGTGGTGGAGGAGTGTGATTATCCTCCCGCAATAGAGGGTCTAAATGCTGGGAAAAGGTCCACAGTGGTGACACAACTGTGTCTTGAACCCAGGACTCCAGATGTCCTTTATGGTTTTCCATTTTAATTGATTTTTATGCAAAAAAAATTTTTTTTCCTAGGGAGAGACACTGTGCTGTAAGTGTGCTATAAGCATTTATGATGACACATAGAAGTGTGAAAATTGTCAGAGGTGATGAGAGAGAGAGAGAATGCATGCAGCTGGGGCACTGGGTGGCTCAGATGGTTAAACATCTGGCTCTTGATTTCAGCTCAGGTATGACCTCACAGTTTGTGAGCTCAACCCCCACATGGAGCTCTGCACTGACATTGCAGAGCCTGCTTGGGATTTTCTTTCTCCCTCTCTCTTTCTCTTCCCCTTCCCTGCTTGTGCGCTCTCTCTCTCTCTCTCTCTCTCTCTCTCTCTCTCAAAATAAATAAACTTAAAAAAAAAAAAGAAAATGCATGCAGCTGAATGCCTCTACACACAGAGGGTAGGGCTGGACCTCCTCAGAACAGGAGGAACTTCAGCTGTAAAGTCTGAGGGACCTGATTTCTTCTGCTGGTTGGGGGATCCTACATCTGATGTACCAAGATAGTATTTAAAGGCTGCAGGAACAGCAATTTACTCCTATAGAACCCTCCCCCCACACCATGGACACACATACACTACAACAGGGAGTTTTTGGTGTTGAGGACACAAATCCTTGGGCATGAGTCAGGATATGCTCCCCCCTGTAGGGACAAGCTCACGTAGTCAACATCCCTGGCTATAGATCTGGGCAGGACCATCCTAGCATAGGAAATCACCCCATCTTCACACGGAGAGATTGTCTTGTGAGGTCTCTGCATTTTCTCTTTGCAGGGAGGTAAAGTAGAAATGAATACATCCTTCACAAATGTATCCTAGATATTACTATCATGCATTTGTGGAGAACATCTTTGTCATTTGTAAATACCTGAAAATATTTCTTTCTTTTTTCCTGAAGGTATTTCTTAGGTTATCACTCACTGTTCCTTGCAGGAAAGAATTCAGTCATGAATTTATAGTACACATCAAGAACAACAGCTTTTGCAATGAAAGGCCCAAGATTTCTGTTCTCAGAACTTGAAGGTTACAGTTGCATGTCACTTAATCGGGTTATTTTATTAAGTCAGCACACATATATATAGGAACATGGGAGCCTTTGCAGAGAAGTTCTCAGTGACACTTGGTGAAGATGTGAAGTGAGGGTGAGCCATGAAGATAGCTGGAGGAAGAATACTCCATGAAGAGGGAAGGATAAAGGTCCTAAGGTAGGAGTGTGTCTGGCTTGATCCAGGAAAGAATAAAGAGGTTCCTATAGCAGAAATATTCAAAGAGTAGAGGGTCAGAGCCCAGCTTGAAGCACTGGGTGTGAGAAGGGTATCCATGAGCGTGGGTCATATAGGGCTTGGGAGCTGTGCAAGGGCTGGCCTAGTTCTGGGTGTGTTGGGAGCCAATGACATATCTTGAGCCCAAGAGTGACATCATCTGACTTGAGATTCAGATGATGGTTTAACTCTCCAGATTCTGGATAGAGAAGCAGGGACACTAGTCGGGAGGCTGCTGTGAACCATAAATATAACCCAATGAGCACATTCTCAGGCCAAACAAAGTGATGTGGGAAGCCAGAGGGGAAAGATCACCTTGCATGAGGGTCACTTCAATGGCATAAGCAGGTTTGAGCCAAGTCCTGAAAGACAATAACATTTGATGATAAGAGGAGTTTGAAGAAAGATAAGCCAGGTCAATGGAACAGTGTGAGACAAAACCAAAAGGGGCAAACAGAAGTCATATTTAGCAGTCTGCAGGTGTCTGTTGAGGTGGAATGTAGGAATTATTTAGAAGTAGTTGGCGATGAAAAGCTAGAAAGAGAGAGAAGGGCTATACCTGGACTTCAATACGTTAGAGGTAGAGCACTGCTCACAGTCTTGAGAAGTGGCATGGCCCACAGAGAGGTGCTCTGGAAGGTGCCTACAACTTGTGATGCACCAGAAGGTGCTTAGGTCAGGACCATTGCATGAATTCTGGCAAAATGAAGATGTCTTGAATACAGTGGTGACACAAGGGAAGAAAATAGAGTCAGTTGTAAGAAGCAAGACTCTTCATTAAAGGCAAATGAACAGGACCAGGAGAAAGTTGGATTTGAGGCACATGGCATATTCTGCATGGATCATTTAGAGCTTAAATGATTGGGAGAGTAAAATATATTAAAGAAATATGATGATAATAATAGATATTACTTTCCCAACACATGCAAATGAAAATTAATGCTTAGTTGTTTTCTTATTTGATGTGTGAGAAAGAAATATGATCGTATAAGTTCTGCAGAGAATTGGAAGTTTGAGGCAGTGGCTGGGGCTTGGGAGAGGTGTCTGCAATATAATGATTTGGGTGTCATTTGGAGAAACAGGTAAGTCAATGGATTCTCATTCTCCTCCCCTTCAGCCTTATGGTCTTATGGTCAAGGAAAGACTCCCAAGTCTTTCCTTGAGTTTCACAAGGCCAGAAATATAAGTGTAATTTTCATCTGGCTTCAGGAATTCCACTTAAACTAATCATTTGATAAGGCAAGCACTTAACATAATCAGGTATTCATCTGTGATAAGAGTTATACCTTACAAGAAACCACAACGGCAAAAGGATTTACAAGTTTTAAGAATCTAGATTATTGATCAGAAGGCTGTGCAGTGATCCAAGAATTACATAAAGGAAATTGAAAGTTCTTAACTGAGAATTTCTCTAAGATGAGGTAGCTTGCTCTTCGAAGAATAGTTTTTGTCCAGAAACAGCCTTATATGGTAAGTATCCAGAATTTCTGTTCCAAAGACCTCTTCTCAAGTCTTGGTCATGTATTTACAAACCCTCTAACCTTGGGCACTCCAGCCAACTCTTGAGAGCTTTATTTTCCTCATCTGTAAAACAGGGTCTATTTAATAATCAATCTCACTGTAACTTCACTTCAGGATCTTACCATGAGGTCAAATAAAAAAATGGTTTGGAGTACTGCGGGATGCAAGAGTTGAATTTATTTTTACTGATTGTGGATTGCCTGTCACTAGAACCAGGAAGAGAGCCCTGTCACTTCTCAGCAAATGAGAGATGGACTGACAAACTCAACATGTTTGATTCATTGTTTCTAGGCAACTTGCAAATCACTGCCTTTCCCTTTTTTCACCATCTTTCTTATATGACAAGATCACCTTTAAAATAGTGAAAGTCCAGTTTATTTATATCAGTAATCAGGATTTAAGATGGAACATGAAAGGATGTGGTAGACAGCCTATAAGATGGTCCCATTGGTCCTCTTTCCTGATATTCATGCCCTTGTGCTTTCCTCCCAGTGAGTGTGGGCTAGATTCGGTGATTCACTTCTAAATAATAGAATTCAGTTGAACTCATGGGATGTCACTTCCCGTATTAGGTTGTAAGACTGGCTTCTATCTAGGGTGGTTTCCGTTCTCACTCTCACCAGGATCATTTGCCTTGATAGAAGTCAGCTGCCATGCTGTGAGGCAGCCCCATGAAGAGGGAGCAAGGCCTGCAAACAGCCACATTAGTGATCTTGGAAGTGGAACCTCATCAGTCCAGCCTTGAGAGGACTGCAGCTTGTTTGACAACTTCACAGTAACCCTCTAAGAGACCTTATCCCAGAAACACTCAGCTAAGCCTCACCCACATTCCTGACCCATAGAAACTGTAAGATGATAAATGATTGTCGTTTTATTTCAAATGCTAAATTTTGGAGCTATTTGTTACACAGCTAATAACTAATTACATTATAGCTAATGCAAATTTAAGGAAAAAGACTGCAGTGCTGTGCCACTTGCAGAACCATGAAAATGCCAGATAGGGCAGCACTGAATGGATAAGGGGAAAGGTGAAATTAGAAAGAGGCTGATGAGAGAGAGGAGAAGCCTAAAAATTGGAAATGTCTTTTAGGGAAAAGACAAGATTCAACTGGGTGAGAGATTGGGAACAACAATAAAAGAGTTGTGTCAGAATAGTATGATGTTTTCCATTTAATCATTGTAATTATAATCATTTATTATTTTATTTTCCTTGGGTTCAGATAGTGTGACTATTCTCAAGGGAGTTTTAATATGCATAGCTTTTATAACCTGGCTTTCGTTCATGTAAAATTGTGTCATGTTTCCTTATTATGTTCCTTAGTGAGATATTTAGGAAAAAAATTAGTGACCAAAGATCAAGAGAAATCTCTTTTAATTGACATGGTCCAATAACTTAATTGGAATTTTTATAAGGCCATGAGTAAAAGCCATGTCCAAGATATTAGAAATATTTTGTAAAGAAGGCTCTTTGATGTCTATTAGGTAAGTAGATATTACCTGTTTATCTACTTACCTAAGATAAAGATACTTTACTTAAGCCTAATCCTGGGATTATTTAAAAATATCTCAGCACAACTGAAGACCTCACTGTTCTTAACAGGTTTGGGCACCAAACTGTTGCTTTTTCACATTGGCCTTGTGACTTTCCTGTCACCCCTGTCACCCCTAAAATAATTGACAATAATGGCATCTAACTGTGACTCTTCCTTCTCATGTGAGGCACGAAAGATACTTCCTTTATTGATATTATAAATATACCAGATTGGCTAGCCTGATAACACTCTCAGAACATAAAGAAAGATATACAGGCTAAAGAGCAACTCATGCTTCATACACTTCGTTTTCCATTATGCATATAAATGGTCTCTTGGACTGAGATGTACAGCCCTGTTTGAGATAGTTTACCAAGTCTGTGTGATATCATAAAAGACTCAATATCATATGATAAAGTCAAGACTTTGCTTGCACAAACGATAAATTCTTCCTAGTAAGGATATACACAAATACAGATACTTGGTCCATTCTCTAAACTAGGATGACTCTTATTGCTGCTAGATGGGAATATGAAGGAGTGTCTCTTCTATGTCTCAAAGCTTATGTTGTTGAAATCTCATGAGTTACAAAGAAAACATGTGGCTGAAGATGTAGAATGCAGAGGTAATATAGAAATATCAGTCAATCCAATATTTTTTGTCCATACTCTTAGGTGACCAGAAACATCAACTAAGCCATGAAGATATGGTTGAATCAATCATCCACAGATGACTTCATCCTCTTGGGCATTTTTTCTCACGGTCCAACTGACCTTGTCCTCTTCTCTGTGGTTATGGTGGTCTTCACAGTGGCCCTCTGTGGGAATTTCCTCCTCCTTTTCCTCATCTATGTAGATCCTCGACTTCACACACCCATGTACTTCTTCCTCAGTCAGCTCTCCCTCATGGACCTCATGTTGGTCTGTACCAATGTGCCAAAGATGGTGGTCAACTTCCTGACTGGCAGGAAGTCCATCTCCTTTGTGGGTTGTGGCATACAAATTGGCCTCTTTGTGTGTCTTGTGGGATCTGAAGGGCTCTTGCTGGGACTCATGGCTTATGACCGCTATGTAGCCATTAGCCACCCACTTCACTATCCTGTCCTCATGAATCAGAGGGTCTGTCTCCAGATTGTTGGGAGTTCCTGGGCCTTTGGGATAATAGATGGTGTGATACAGATGATGGTAGTAATGACTTTCCCCTACTGTGGCTTGAGAGAAGTGAACCACTTCTTTTGTGAGATGCTATCCTTGTTGAAACTAGCCTGTATAGACACATCCATTTTTGAGAATGTGATATATGCTTGTTGTATCTTCATGCTGTTTCTTCCCTTCTCCATCATTGTGGCCTCCTATGCTCGCATTCTGAGGGCTGTGCTCCACCTGCGCTCTACTCAGGCTGGCAAAAAGGCTCTGGCCACCTGTTCCTCCCACCTAACAGCTGTCTCCCTCTTCTACGGGGCAGCCATGTTCATCTACCTGAGGCCTCGGCGCTACCGGGCACCTGGTCATGACAAGGTGGTCTCTATCTTCTACACAGTCCTCACTCCTATGCTCAACCCCCTCATTTATAGCTTGAGAAACCGGGACGTGATGGGGGCCCTGAGGAAGGGGCTGGACCATTGCAGGATTAGCAGCCAGCACTGAACACAACACAGGGCATTCTATGTCTGGCAATGCCATCTCCTGGTTCTGTAATTCAGGTAAATAATCTTTATGTGAGGCTCTGTTTCCTCATTAATAGTGATGATCAGGGGCACCTAGGTGGCTTAGTCGGTTAGGCAACCAACTGTTGATTATCAGCTCAGGTCATGATCTCACCAATTCATGAGATCAAGCCCCGCCTCCAGCTCTGTGGTTGGGATTCTCTCTGCATTCCCCCTCCAATTGCACTGTCAACCTCTCTCTCTCTCTCTCTCTCTCTCTCTCTCTCTCTCTCTCTCTCTCTATCCCTATCTCTCAAAATAAATAAACATTAAAATTTTTTTTAATAAAATTTAAAAAATAGTGATGATCATAACACCTGTAGGCTTGGGGATGTCTTTTTAAACCCTAAACCCTCTCTATGTCTAGTGAAAAATCAGCTTTTTTTTAACCCAATATTTTGTGAGCTAATTCATTTTTAAAATATATTACACTGGGATGTAGGGCTTTGTAAATTCGAACACTGTGCAGAGGTAAGTCATTGGGGTTATTACCACCTATTATTTAAAACTGGAATTACTTCTACTATCAGAGGCTGCCCTGAACTTAACTTCTTAACTCTTATTGCTAATTTCTACCATTGAATTCAGAGCCTACTATATTCCAGGCAACATACTATGTTCCATATGTGTATATATAGATATCATTTGTCTCTGATTTATATAAGGTCTCACACTAGTGTCTTAGATGAAAAACAAGCTTATAAAATTCTCTTTAGAGAGTGCTCACCCTTCATGTTCTGCAACTGGGAACCTTTTTTTAAAATATATAAGTTGTTTGTTTGGCTTTTTAAGTTTTTAATTCCAGTTAGTTCATATGCAGTGTTACATTAGTTTCAGGGGTACAATGTAGTAATTCAACACTTCCATACATCACCCTGTGCTCATCACAAGTGCACTCCTTAATCCCCATCACCTATGTCATCTAGCTCCCCCCTGCCCCGCCCCGGTAACTGTCAGCTTGTTCTCTATAGTGTTTCTTGATTTCTCTCTCTCTTTCTAAAAGTCTGTTTCTTGATTTGTCTCTTGCTTTTTTCCCTTTGTTTGTTTGTTTTGTTTCTTAAATTCCACATATGAGTGAAATCATATGATATTTGTCTTTCTCTGACTGACTTATTTCACTTAGCTTTATAGTCTCTAGCTCCATTCAGGTCATTGCAAATGGCCATATGTCTTTCTTTTTATGGCTGAATGTTTTTTATTTATAAATACCACATCTTTATCCATTCATCTATCAATGATGCTTGGGCTGCTTCCATATTTTGGTTATTGTAGATATGCTGATATAAACATTGGGGGGCATGTATTCCTTTGAATTAGTATTTTTGTATTCTTTGGGCAAGTACTTAGTGCATCAATTGCTCGTTCAAAAGGTAATTCTACTTTTAACTTACTTTTTAATATAATTTATTGTCAAATTAGCTAATATACAGAGTATACAGTGTGCTCCTGGCCTCAGGAGTAGATTCCCATGATTCACCACTTACATACAACACTCAGTGCTCATCCCAACAAGTGCTCTTCTCAACTTTTTTAGGAACCTCCATACTGTTTTCCAAAATGATTGCACCTATTTGTATTCCCACCAACAGTGTAAGAGTGTTCCGTTTTCTCCACATCCTCGCCAACACCTGTTGTTTCTTGTGTTGTTGATTTAAGCCATTCTGACAGATGTGAGATGATATCACATTTTAATTCTGATTTGCATTTTCCTGATGGTAAGTAATAATGAACATTATTTCATGTGTCTGTTTGCCATCTGTATGTCTTCTTTGGAGAAATGTCCATTTGTGTCTTCTGTCCATTTTTTAATTTGATTATTTGTGTGACCAGGAACTCTATACGGATTTCTTGAAGTCTTTATATTCTTTAAAGAATAAAGTGCAAAGTCTTTGGGATTCTTGAGGAAAGGGGTAAAGACTCATTTATTGCCTGGCACATAAGAAATATACAGGAAAATACTCTATATATAATCCTCCAGCAAAATTAGCCACTTTCTATCACTTCAGTTTCTGTAACAGGAAAATCCACTACACTGTTTTCCATGGGAAATTATATTTGGAATATAAGTGGCGGGATTTGATTTTTATTTGAAAACATATTTTCAAATATCTATATTTATGTTATATGAGTGAAGTCTATGAAGCACAGGGCCCGGCGCCGGAGTCCAGCTCCAGCAGGTCCAGGATTCCCTAAAGGATGGACAGTGTCAGCGAGAGAGGGATGAGAGAGCCATGATATTCTTTCTGATCACCAGGCAGGCAACTCTGCCCTGACTGAGACTCAGCTTTATTTATGGTTAAGTGTATGGGGAATAGCACAGAAGTGGCATTTGCCTTAGGCAATGATTTCTGATGATAAATTTCTTTGATATGTAAAAATTTCCCAGAACATAGATTTGTAGAAGACTCATGCACAACCTTTATCAACAGTGATTGATGTAGGTGATTTAGATGCTTATCATATGTGGAAAGAAGGTATCTCTAACATTCAAATACAAGACAATATTTTTAGCATAGCAAAGGCAAAAGTTAGTTCTTTGTGAGCAGGGGTCAATAGTCTGTTTGCTTAAGGGGATTCTCAGGAAACACAATGTTTGCTCCCATAATCACAAAAGAAGAAGTTCCTACAATAAGTTCCTTCACAAGGTGCAATCAACATTTTAGGGCCAGAATAAGGGGACAACTCACTCCTGATACCAATCAACAAGGTGCCTTGGGGGGGGGTTAGTGCTCAAGCAAAAACAATTGAGTGGGGGTAGATAGCGGTCATCATCTGACAGCAGGAGGCCTTGCAAACCTGCCTTAACCTCACAAGGAGTGTTCTCAACTTGTGAGTTCAGAATGGCTCCCAACAGCCCGATACATAGCAAAACTAGGTGTTAGTTCTTGCCTATTATTAATCTTAGCAAAAGCATGCTGGTAAAGATGGGTGTGTTGGGACTTGGTGGGATGGGCACTTTGAAGGGTAGTAGGAAACATGCAGGCAGAGAGGATGAGTCACGATTGTTGGAATCTCAAAAGCCAAACCAAGGAGCCTGGCCAGGGTAAGCTGGTGAGCAAGGGGTTGGAATGGAGAAACTGCCAAATGCTGCTGAAAGTTCCTAATGGGATGAGGTTCTCCTTTCCCCACCCAACACCCACCACTATTCCTGAGTTTCTTGGGACTGCAGTATGTCCACGTACCTCCTGAAGACCTGTGGTAGCTATCAGAAGTCCACAGGTTTGGAGACCTACTATACCTAGGGCAACCTGGCAGGACAATTCTTGGCTTCCCAATGGACCAGGCATATTCATTCCCAGTACCCCCTGCCCCCACCTCCAGGGCCATCCAGAAAAGTCTAGTCTATTTGGTTCTTTCTGTGTGTGGTCCTGAGCTAGTACCTAAGGGTTACACACAACCCTTCACATACTATAAAACAAAGTAAAATAAATATCACCCTTGCCATCAGCAGCTCACATTCACCATCCCACAAAGACAATAGCAGGAAGGAAATGGTGTGAGAGGCACCCACAAATACTTTAGCCTGTCAGAGTCCCCAGGCTCAGAAGGATGTAGAGGCTTTGGATAACCCCACAGGGGCACAGAGTGAAGAGGCCATTATAGAAGGAAGGGAAAGTGGTCAGAGGAAAAGTGAAACAAATGGCCAGTCGGCTGAGGTTCCAAATGTATGAGAAAAGCAGCCAGCCAGGACTGTAGTGTCAACCTTAAAAGTAAGCAGCCAGTTATTTTGCCAGAAAAAAAATGGATTTATTCAGGAATAGCAGAGGAATTGTGATTTAGGACAAGAAAACTATAGAAAAAGCCATAGTTAAGTCCCAAGATCAAAGGAGAGGACTCTTACTGTAGAGAGTAATGAGAAATTGGGAGGGACTGCTTTGAATGAAAATCCATTGGAAGAAAACAAGAGTTCAGGATGGTAATGGTTTCTCATTGGCTGAGTTGTAGTATTTTCCTATTGTCTGAGCTTGTTGCTGGATAAAGAGAAATTTTTCCTTCCTCCTCTGGAGTAGTAAAGTAGGTTTCTTCTTGTTGGGAATGCAAGGTACTTCTCTTCCTGTTGGAGTCTATGGACCAGGAGTGGTGACACGTGAGAACTCCCCATTCTGGCCTCCCCACTTCATTTTATTTATTTGTTTCTTTATTATTTTTAATGTTTATTTATTTTTTGAGAGAGAATGTGAGCAGGAGAGGGGCAGAGAGGATGGGTGTGGGGGGGTCAGAGGATCCCAACCCGACTCTGCACTGACAGCAGTGACGGTGATCCAGGGCTCGGAGTCATGAACCCTGAGATCATGACTTGAGACAAGGTCGGACACTTGCCCCACTGAGCCACCTAGACGCCCCTCCCCACTCCATTTTAAATGAAGTTTCTTTTATTCAGTTTCACAATGAGCTGGAACCAGACTCTGGCAAGTCAGGTCTGAAAAAAATGAGCACCAGCTGGGGCTTCATAGTAGGCAGTGACCCCTCAAACTCTCTCCTTGGTACATGTTGCCAAGAAATCCTCCAGAGTGGGGTGGGAACCAGGATGTTCAGCATCATTGGGGGTGGGCAGCTGTGTGGAAAAGCTGAAAGACACACATGGGAAAGGATAGAAATGGGAAAAGATTGAAGGCACATGCCATTTGCACATGTTACAAATCCAGGCCAGCTTACAAACACGCTAACATGTCAGCAATGTCAGGGGAGGGGTGCCTGGGTGGCTCAGTCAGTTGAGCGTACGACTTCAGGTCATAATGTCACAGTTTGTGGGTTCGAACCCAGGGGAGGGAAAGTGAGTGGGCCATGAGTATAACAGAGAAAAAATAACTGCATTTGAAGAGGTGAATAGATTTAAAAACTAGAGAAAGGACTTGCACAGATGAAGCAGGAACAGAAATGAACTGAGGAATCTAATCAGCCCTGGGCATGAAGTACCAAACAGGTGTTTTCAAATCAGGGCCTAGAGGCAGGTGATCAGGAAGGAAACAGGTCAGTTATGACCCAGATAAGGAACATTCCCACCCCCTCATCCTTGTGGAGGCTGTAGGATAGAGGTGGCCCGTGGTCAGCCAGTGTTCTCCTGGTCTCCTCACTTGTGAAAATTGGAAGCAGGGTATGCTGTAGGCATTTGACAAAATAACCTCCACACGTTATTCTCTCCATTTCACCGTGACACTTTACACCATTCATTTTGCTTCCTTGAATTCTTGCCTTTGAGGCCTGGCGGATGAGAAGGACTTTTCTGGCAAACTCACCCTGACTCTGTCATAATGGGAGTGACTGGGGGCCCAGTCTCCTCATGTTCTCTCTGTCTTTAAAGATGCCCCTATAGGTCCTTCTGAGACAATTGCCAGCTTTGTCCCAATCCGGGGCAGGGTAGTCAGTAGTTGGAAGAGCTCTGGGGACAAACAGCTCTTTTTCTGAACTCCTACTGTGTCCCAGGCCCAGGCCAAGAGCTCTAGAGATCGGTTAGATAGGAAGAACAATCCCAGGAAGGTTGTACTTGGGAAGCATTTAGGGATGGGTGCCCCAACACATGTCACATGGGTCACCTTCTCTAACTGTAATAAAAGCAGTCCAGAAAATATACTCTTCATCTTGGCCTAAACCCACATTGATGATGGGCAGGATATTCAGCAAAGATGTTGGAAACAGGACAAATCTAAATGCCATGAAAGTGAGGTATTTCAGAGTCAGAAGAGACCTTTTGAGATCACCCCATTCTACCTTCTCATTTTACAGATGTGAAAACAGGCTCAGATGGGTGGGACAGGCTCAGGTCACAGAGCAGTCCCTCCCTCCATGCTCAGGGCTCTGTCTGTGGTCTCTCAGAACCATGCATCCTTGGAACTGAATCCTCATGGATTACCAAATGGCCAGTGACCAAGCCAATCTGGTTTCACCCTACATGCTGGACTTATGATGGTTCCCTCCAAGTCCGGACTCTGCCTTTACGCTGAGCTACAGCACTGGTGAACGAAAGTCACTTTCTCAAGAGACCTCAGTACTCTCAGGTCCATTCCTAGAGTATCCCAGGGCCCAGCACCCGCCTTCAGGTCAGATGAAGTGAATACCTAGGGAGTTGGTCTAAAACCTTCTCCAGAAAGCTGCATGGAGTCCTCAGGTGGAAGATGTCACCCAACCCACTCCTTCAGTATCTTTTCTGTCCCTCTTTTGGCATCTGCTTCATTCTATCCTGTCTGCAACACAGTACTTACATTCAGCTAAATTTTGGAAACCAATGAACACACTAAGCTTCCTCTCATCCCTAGAACAACCCAGAGAGTGGATGACCAAGGTTATGCCCCCATTAAACAGCCTATCCAGGAGAGAAATAAGGGCTGTGGCATCTGCACCAAGTAGGGAATGCTGAGAGATCATTCCGGCCAGCAAAGGAAGGACCTAGCAGAAAAGGACAGTTCCTGCTCCTGCAGTGGGAACAGTAATGCTGCACTGCACCCTTGGAGCCCTGGCAGGTCTCTCTGGAGCTGTTGCCAAAGACATCTGGCTTCAGGCCAGCTGGAGGCTCTGGGTCCTCTCCCACCGCACCGGGAACAGGTGACCCACTCCGCTTACACCCACTCCTTCTAGCAGACCTGCAGGCTCAGTAAGTTTCTTGGCACAACCAAGGGACTTGTTATGGTTCCTGAGAGATGCTTGCCTCTGCGACAGCACAGTTGTTAGAAACTTTGGCATTAATGAGCCCTGGAGGGAGGCAGGATGCAGAAAGAGCTGGGGAAGCAGGGGAGGAAGGGAAGGAAGGGGGCTGAGGCCTGAGGAACAGGTGACCTCAACCCTCCTGGGCATCATATTCCACCTGGGAAACTCCTAAAAGAGTGCCAGGCTCTGGGCCACCTGCTTTACATATGCTCTCTCAGTTAAGACAAAAACAGAAGTTTAGGCTGCAAGAAATGGGCCAACTCCCAACACTTTTTTTTCTTACTATAACTATTGTTGTTGATAATCACACTAACCTCAGCCCAGCACCCCCAGCCTGTCTCTACCTTTTGTCTTCCCCTACCCTTCTGATCTGGTCAGACCTTAGATTTCCCCCTAACCCCCCTTCATCACTGAGCACTCTTCATTCTTTTGGATCTGTATATTGTATCTTCTATTGTTCCTCCTCCCAGCCTATAAATGCTGGTGAGCAGGATCCTTCTGTCTCCTTTACTCCCTGCTGTATCCCTTGGTCCTAAACAGAGCCTTCCCTGACACACCTGCTGATTCAGTAAGCATTTCTCAGTCCTGACTTATGCTTTACACATACTAATTCCTTTAACCCTCCTCACCACCCTATAAGGAAGGTGCCACTATCATCCTTTCTATAGATGAGGAGCCCAGGACCTCCAGATGAAGTCTTTCTTGCCCTGGACCACCCTGACAGTAAGAGATCACACATACTCAACACTACAACTGTTCTGCAACCCTGTGTTCATAAACAAAAGCTTTTTTTTTATTTAAAAAGACAGATACAGGAAATAAAATGTGAAACCCCCCCTCTACCCCCACCCTCTTGCTGTCACACCATGAGGTAGACATACTTATTGTCACTATAAATTCATTCATTTTAGGGGCAGCTGGGTGGCTTAGTCAGTTGAGCATCAGACTCTCAATTAGGCTCAGGTCATGATCCCAGGTTCGTGGGATCCAGCCCCGCATTGGGCTTTTCGCTAAGTGTGGACCCTGCTTAAGATTCTCTCTCTCTCTCCCCCTTTTTCTCATTCTCCCTTTCTCTCTCTCTCTCTCTCTCTCTCTCTCTCTCTCTCTCCCCCCTTTGCCCTTCTGCCCTGCGCATGCACACACTCATAAATAAATAAGTAAATAAATAAATTGGATCATTTTATGCATCCACACATCATTTCTATGACATACATTTTCCTTTCTTAAATTTATCCCATGGCAAGTTTTCCATTTTGGCAATTTTGGATTGGGTGACTTCCATCATCCCCATTCAACTTCTCCAGTCTTGCAATGGCCTCTCACTTCCTTCATTTAATTGGGATTTCGTTAAATTTACTTATACCTTTATAACCTATATAACCACTTTAGCTTCCTCACAAGCAGTACTATCAATAAGTTCAATTTTCAAGATGTAAGCTACATGTCTTCTAAACTACCTTAAAGCCCTACATAAACAGTAAGGATGTATCCATCACTGAAATCATTTTGCACCCTACAATTGTCACCTGTGCCATTCCCTGGCAAACAACTGCTTCCTTATTGTAGTTTGGGTTTTCTGTTTTGTTTTAGCATTTCATAACAGTTTTGTTGAGGTGTAATTTGCATGCAATAAAAATTTACTCATTGTCGGGTCCCCTGGCTGACTCAATTGGTGGAGCATGTGACTCCTGATCTCGGGGTTGTAGGTCTGAGCTTCGCATTGGGTGTAGAGATTACTTTATAATCTTAAAAAAATTCACTCATTGTTAAGTGTACAGTTTAATGATTTTTTAGTCAATGTTCAGAGTTCCGCAACCATTATTTGAATCCATTTTTCTAACAGTTCTTTTATCATAAACGTTTCCTGCATGTCCATTTGCAGTCAATCCAGGCTTTCTCCCTCAGTCTCAGACACTACTTACCTGTCTCTATGAATGTGCCTTTTCTGGAAATCTCACATAAATAAATGGTAGGAGTGGAATTGCTAGGTTGTAAGCTTAACTTTGCTATACCAAAATGTCAAACAGACATATAGAGTAGACATATAGTATAGTATAGACATATAGGGAGACGTATAGTATAGAGTTTATACTATACCAAACTATACTATAACCTCCAAAACTAAAAAATTATGTTCACCTAAAACCTTGTACACAGATTTTCATAGTAGTATTCATAATAGGCAAAAGTGAATGGATAAACAAAATATGACAGTATATCCATACAGTGATATATTACAAAGCCATGAAAAGAACTGAACTGATACATAGTACAATATGAATAACCCTCAAAAACATGCCAACTGAAACAAGCCAGACATAAAGGCACATATTTTATGATTCTATTTATATCAAATGTCCAGAGGAGGCAAATCCATAGAAACAGAGAGTCCATTAGTGGTTGCCAGGGACTTGGTGGGGGAAGACAGTGGGGAGTGTCTGCTAATGGGAAGGGTGACAGGGTATCTTTTTGGGATGATAAAAATGTTCTGGAATTTAATAGTGGTGATGTGCAATGTTATGAATATACTAAAAACAAACTATGCATGAAATATACTAAAAACAAATAAACTGCACATTTTTAAAAGGTGAATTTTATGACCCATGAAATTTTCTCTTAATAAAAAAAATGCAGCAAAGAAAACATACTATTGCATGTAAAAACATGAATAAATCCAAAAATATATATAAAATTAAGGGAAGTAATTCAAACACCAAAGAATACATACTAGATGATTCTATTTATGTAAAGCTCAAAAACTATTCTAGGTGTCAGAAATCAGGATTGTGAGAACATTTGAGGATAGCAGGGTATTGACTGAGAGGGAACACAAGGGGAACCTCTGGGCTGCTGGTAATGATCTACTTGTTGATGTGGGTAGTGGTTACATAAATTTTAAAATTATATTAAAATATCAAAAGAAGAAAATCAATTGACCATATAGACCTTTATCTCAATAATGTTTTGTAGTTTTCAGAGCACAAGGCTTACACTTCTTTGTTTATATTTATTCTTAAGTATTTTTTTCTTTTTGATGCTGTTGTGAATTGGATTGATTCTCCAATTTCATTCTTGAATTGCTTATTGCTAGTAGAAATAAATCCAATTGATTTTATATATGATCTTATATTCTGAAATCTTGCCTAACTCATTTATTATTCATTTATTATTTCTAATACAGGTTTTTCTGTGTGTTTTAAATAAGATTCCTTAGGATTTATGCATGCAAGAGCATACTGTCTGCTAATAAAGACTGTTTTATAAATCCCAGGCTGCATGTATTCCTTTGAATTAGTATTTGGTAAATATCTAGTAGTGCAATAGCAGCATTATCAACAATAACCAAATTATGGAAATAGCCCAAGTGTCCATTGACCTATTGACTGATGAATGGATAAAGAAGTGAGACAGATGATAGGTAGATAGATAGATAGATAGATAGATATAATGGAATATTACTCAGCCTTTAAGAAGAATGAAATCTTGACGTTTGCCATGACATGGAAGGAGCTAGAGAGTATAATGCCTAATGCCAAGAAAAATAAGTCAGAGAAAGACAAATGTCATATAACTTCACTCTTATGTGAAATTTAAGAAACAAAATAAATGAGCAAAGGGAAAATAAAAACAGAGAGAGAGAGGCAAACCAAGAAACAGACTCTTGGAACAGGAGGAGCAGATGGCGGAGTAGGGAGCTCTGTAATCTTCGCCCGCCTGCAACTATCAAACTGAGAAGGACTGAAGCCACAGTACTCTGATCTGTAAGAGTGGGAGGAAACACACAGCGTCCACATAGAAGACAGCCTCATAGGTGCCTGAGTGAGTGCAAGCTGGGGAAATAAAAATGGGCCAGGGCTGGAGGCTCTGAGGGGAGGGAGCCCCAGCCCAGTGCAGAGCCATGCAGAGCTGTGAAGAGATGAGGGGAAGAGAAAGAAAGACTGAAAACGCTCATAGAGTGGTCTCTAGAGGAGAGAAAAACCTCGGCCTGGAACAGAGAGGAATACTATCATCCCATATATAACCGCTGGGAGCAGGGAGAGAAATTCGTCTCCCTTAGCTGGCACTTTTCTCCTTGGGCTCTGCGGCGCGCCGATCCTAGGCGGAGCCAGGAGAAAGCTACTCCCCAGTCCCCCTACTCAATCCTGGCTAGAAAAGCCGCCCGCCTGCAAGAGTACATCTCATCTCGGGCGGTAGCATTAAAATGTGTGGACTAGGATTTGGAAACGAGGCGGGGCTTGGAGAAAACAACTTGGGCCGCCTGTGGCACACAGAGACCTGACTCAAAAGAGTGGCTTGCAATGCTTGGTTCAAGAAGGGCTTGGGGCGTCGCCATTCTTCTCCCCACAACCACCAAAGCGGGGCCTCGGAGATCAGCCCCCAAGAATTGACCTACCTACACCAAACCACGCCCATCCATGCTGGAGAGCTGCCTTTTTTTGTTTCCTTCTTCTCTCCTTTTCCCCACTGGAGTCGGGAAAGACCAACATTGATGCACTGCCTTGATTAGATCAAGTTTTGCCATCGAGATATATTTTCCCTTACCTCATTTTTATCTCTCCCCTCCAGTGGTTTCATGCTTTTAGACTGTCCTTTGTCTTTTGTTTCTGTCGCCCCCCTTTTTTGTCTTTTCTTTTCTTTTCCTTCCTTTTTTTTTTCTTTCCCCTTTTGATTTGCTTGTTTGTTTGATTTGTCTGTGGGTTTGCATGCTTTTGTTACCTGTGTGTTTGTCTGTCTGTTTCCTTTTCATGGCTACCTCAAGAAACAAGCCAAAGTACAGATGGTGGAGTCTCAAATATCACTGAGTAGAGAAATAAAATAACCAAAGGCACAACAAGAGAAACAAAGGAACACCATTAAAAGAACTCTTCCTGAATGGACAGGCCCTGGACAATCAATGAGCCTCCTTTAATAGAGCAATACTAACAGGTACACAGTGCATAACGAGCTTTTAAAACTGACAAGAGACAGAAAGCTAGCCAAAATGACAAATCAAAAGAACTCTCTTCTAAAGAAATTCCAGGAAGACGTCACAGCCACAGAACTGCTCAAAACAGATATAAGCAACATAACGGACAAGAATTTAGAACAATTGTCATAAAATTAATTGCTGGGCTTCAAAAAAGCATAGAAGTCACCAGAGAAGCCATTGATACAACTAGGGACCTTCAAAATAGCTATGATGAGTTAAAAAAAATGCTATAAATGAGGTGCATAATAAAATGGAGGTGGCCACAGCACAGATTGAAGAGCCAGAGAGGAGAATGGGTGAATTAGAAGACACTGTTATAGAAAAAGAAGAAGCCGAGAAAAAGAGAGAGAAATTGATCCAGGAGCACGAAAGGAGAATTTGAGACCTGAGTGATACAATCAAACTGAACAATTTCTGTATCATAGGAATTCCTGAAGAAGAAGAAAAAGAAAAAGGTGCTGAAGGGGTACGTGATCAAATTATAGCCGAGAACTCCCCCAATTTGGGGAAGGAAATAGACACTGAAATCTGAGAGGCACAAGAACTCCCCTAAGACGTAACTTAAATCGACCTTCGGCATGACCTATCATAGTGAAACTGCAAAATATAAAGATAAAGGGAGAATTCTGAAAGCAGCTAGGGATAAAAGGGCCCTAACATACAAAGGGAAACCTATCAGAGTGGTTACAGACCT
>CM053572.1:3498659-3565387 GCA_028646485.1 Cryptoprocta ferox
AACGATGCTCAGCATCACTCATCATCAGGGAAATACAAATCAAAACCACACTGAGATACCACCTTATGCCAGTCAGAGTGGCTAAAATGAACAACTCAAGAGACTACAGATGCTGGCGAGGATGTGGAGAAACGGGCACCTTTCTACACTGTTGGTGGGAATGTAAACTGGTACAGCCGCTCTGGAAAACAGTGTTGAAGTTCCTCAAAAAACTATCAGTAGAACTCCCCTATGACCCAGCAACAGCACTGCTGGGGATTTACCCAAGGGATACAGAAGTGCTGATACATAGGGGCACATGTACTCCAATGTTCATAGCGGCACTTTCAACAATAGCCAAATCATGGAAAGAGCCTAAATGTCCATCAACTGATGAATGGATCAAGAAGATGTGGTTTATTTATACAATGGAAGACTGCATGGCAATGAGAAAGAATGAAATCTGGCCTTTTTTAGCAACGTGGATGGAATTCGAGGGGGTCATGCTAGGTGAAATAAGTCAGGCAGAGAAGGACAGATATTATATGTTTTCACTCATAAGTGGAACAGGAGAAACTTAACAGAGGACCATGGGGGAGTGGAAGGGGAAAAAAATAGTTGGGGACTGGGAGGGAGGCAAATCATGAGAGACTCTTGAATGCTGAGAACAAGCTGAGGGCTGATGGGGGAGAGGGAGAAGGGAAGGGGGGTGATGGATATGGAGGAGGGCACTTGTTGGGATGTTGGGTGTTATATGGAAACCAATTTGACAATAAACTATAACAGAAAAAAATTAAAATAAATAAATAAATAAATAAAAGTACAGTGGTATAAGATTAAAATTCTACTTTTCTCTTTGTTAAAAAGAAAAAGTTTTCTTGTATCATTCGTCTGCTTTTGTTAAGAAAATGTAAACAAAGGTGTTTTCTCTTTTTTCGTCTGCCCTAAGAAACCAGTTTCTATGTTTTATCTTTATCAGGTCATTGATTTTATTGGTAATCCTATTCAGGCATATGCTTTAAAGCTTTCTAAGGTTTATAACAAATTCCCTGAGATTTAAATAGTAAACAAGTCTCTTTGAATAGCTAGGCTTGTTTATTTGGTATTTTAGTTTCAGGTATAATGTCATCACTTGATATTCTGATTTTTTAAGTGTTATGTGTCACACAACCAAATTCCCTTTCAGCCACTTCATAATGAACTGTCATATCAGATCATTAGCAATGTCCCTTTCTCAGTTTTTATCATTTATAGTTATTGTTCTGATGCTCTTACAAAAGTTTTGTCTTCAAGGAGATTCATGAAAAGGACTTTTTTATGACAAATACAGGTATTTTATATCTTTAAGATTGTAAAAGTGAAATGGGTAAAAAAATTTCCAGATCTAAACTAAAAAGGTACCTTCAAACTGAATAAGAATTAGTAACATGGTATTAAATGAACTAGAAGAGGAATATAGTTTTGTGACTCTTGTTTGAAAGGTTGCTGATTTCTAATGTTCTTCCAGATTAAGGAAATTTTCTCATAAGATATCTATGACTTACAAAAATGTGATAAGTATTCATTTGTAAATTGAAGCATTTAACTTTTCTCTACCTGAACTCCCTTAAATTCAAAAATCTCTGTAAGTATTTCTTCTTCCATGGCAATATTTATCATTTGCATAAGTTCAATAACAATCTGTCATGTAGCAGGACACCATTGGAAATATTGGTTGTTTCACCCAGGCTTTGACTGGAATGTCCTATTTGAGAGAGACATCCACAGATTCAGATATGACCAGACAGCTTTAAGGAACTAAGGTTAACTTTATGAAACATGGAGCCATAAAGCCTCTTGGAAGTGTTGGCCTGACACCTTCCTGACAGAGTTCCTAACAGCCTTACCAGGCTGAGCAAATAATGTCACTTCCTGGTGGGTGCAGGAACCTCAGGATTTGGGGGGGGGACCTTGAGAAGAGAAATTCACCCAAATCTGAAGGTATTGCAGTCATGTCTAATATCAGGTGTTTGGTTTGGCTTCTGGTCTAGAAAGACTACTAAAAGTTCAATTGAGATTCCTTATAAAAATTTCCAGCAAAACAAATTTTATTTTTTAAGTTTATTTATTATTATTATTTATTGAGAGAGAGAGAGAGAGAGAGAGAGAGAGAGAGAGAGAGAGAGCGAGCAGGGGAGGAGCAGACAGAGGGAGAGAAAGAGGATCCCAAGCAGGTTTCACACTAACAGTAGGAACCCAAGTTGGGGATTGAACCCACTAACTGAGATCATGACCTGAGCCAAAACTAAGAGTCAGATGCTTAACTGACTGAGCCACCCAGGTGCCCCTCTAACAAGGCAAATTTTAAAAGATCTATATGGCTAATCACCCTTCTTGCTGAGCTTATGTAAATAATTAGGCCAAGTTTATTAAAATGGCATTGTTTTCCAAACATCTTTATTTGACTATCTCTGGAAATAAGGATGATTTTAAAGAAAGAAAAATGTTTTTGGGGCGCATGGGTGGCTCTGTCAGTTAAGCTTCTGACTCTTGGTTTCAGCTCAGGTTATGATCTCACAGGTTGGGAGTTTGAGCCCTGGATTGGGCTCTGCGCTGACAGATGCAGAGCCTGCTTGGGACTCTCTCTCCCTCTCTTTCTGCCTCTCCCCCACTCATTGTCTGTCTCTCTCTATCTCTCAAACAAACATTTTAAAAAATAATAAAAAATATGTTTCAATAACACATCTTTGTGGATGCTAAGTTCTAGTTCTGATTGTCTTTAAATGTTTATGGAATCAGCTGGACAACTTTGAAGTAAATTGCCACAATAGCCCATGTATGATCAATCTTCATTCTGGTATTCTGTGGGGATAACAGGACCCCATGGTCATATGATTATTTAAACAGCTAGACAATGAAATGGATTTCCCAACAATTGTATAACTCAGCTAACACCTTGACCAAGTCCATGTGGCTAGAATAACAAAATTGCTCTTTAAAAGCCAGCGTATACCCCACTTCATAAGATTAACTATGGTTTGTGGAAATAATGGGTGGCCCCACTTTGACTGGATTGGGTGATTCAGTTGGGGATGCCCATATCCCCAGAGAAGTCTTCTATTTGCCAATGATTCTCATAATTAGGACATTGTTAAGGCTAGACATCAGAGAGCTTCTTGATGGTTTTATCCATTAGCCATATTTGTCCCAGAAGCCACCTCTATTGATATAAAATTGTAAATAGAGGCTTTAGCCAAGCATACAGCAGCCACCTTTAACTTAACATGCAATCACCCACAAATTCAAACAATGGCCCTTGATAAATCCTACTGAAGCTCAAGGAGGAACCTATGCTTTATTAAAACAGAGTGTTATGTATATACTCCAAATTACCAAAAAAATGTGACTGAGTTACTGTGAATACTCAATTGGTACTTTAAACAATCCCTCTCTTTCTTTTAATGATTGGTGGAACTCCTGGTTTTTGTCAACTATCAAAGGACCCTTAGTTGGGCTTCTTTTTCTTTTTGTTATTCTAATTATACAATGTGTTATATCCCTAGGGCACACTGTCTCCACCATTAATGACCTAGTACAATCCAAAACCTAACCCCTCTTTCTCAGGTAACGTACATCCAAAATTTACATCCAGGGATTGAGTATACCTTAAGACTCTTTCACAGGACAAAAAGCCTGTCTGCACCAGGCCTGATCAGGTTCTCTTGACCACTTCAACAATAGAAAAACTTCACAGCTTCTCCCTGTGGATCCATCTTTCCGAAATCAAGACCTCTCTGGCCCCAGATAAGGAGCCGTTTACTAAGTACAGCTGAGAGCACGTGGGAGATCTATGTCTGTTATTCAAAGGAAACCCTGGTGATACACACCCAGAGGCCTAGAGCCCCATGAGTCTGGCCCATGGCCAATCTCTACTCTCTACATTTGATCATTCTATGATATTATCTTGGAAAAATGCCCCTAAATACTTTCCTCCCAAAACTCTAACAATTTCTCCTTCTCAATTCTTCATTCTCCACCTTTTTCTTCAAGGTGAGCTCTCTGAATTTACTTGGTCAGAAATCAAAACTTACCTGGAGCTATTCCCCTCCCCAATCCCTTGATGTTCTGCTCTCACAATACAATCATCACCCCTTCGGGGGCTAAGTTTTGTCTTTCTCACATCATAACCTTCTTTTGGTTTTCTCCTTCCAGGACCATGCAACACAAGGATGGTTTTCCTGGAAAGGAACCTGTTCATTACTATCCTAATTCCTTCCCTTCCTAGGATGCCTGGCCTCAATAATCATACTCCTAATTATTGGTTCCCCCTCCCCTTCTTTAATTTCTTTGTTAAATCTGTCTTTTCTAGAATCCAACAGTTCCATATATGAATGATGGTTCAACAGAGATTCCAGTCCATATCATCAGAGGCCCCCCAAGTCCCATGGACCTGGCCACCAAGGAATTTCACACCGATTGCCTATCAGCTTGTTAATATAATACCATGCTCTAGTCTATACCTGCACAGAACCCTTAATGAACCAACAATTTTAGGTAGGGACATCTCTGTGCCCCTCCTTCAGCAGGCAGAAGCTACTGGGGATGAGACCTCCACCCAAATGCCATAGATTGCCATTGTTGACCTGTCAAGGGTAATGAAGAGGCTGCTTTTAGGCAAACATGCTTGAGCAATGCAGTATAGACAGGCCCATCAGTCAACCCGCCTCAAAATATCCACAGGCCTTAACTAACCAATGGGCTACTTACAGCTAGGCACACTTACCAAAAAAAAAAAAAAAAAAAAAAAAAAAAAAAAGAATTCCCTAAGTCACTACCTCCTCACCTTTCCTTTTTAAGAATGGCCCACACATGGGGCGCCTGGGTGGCTCAGTCAGTTAAGCCTCTGACTTTGGCTCAGGTCCACGTCAGGCTCTGTGCGGACAGCTCAGAGCCTGGAGCCTTATTCTGATTCTGTGTCTCCCTCCAACTTTCTGCCCTTCTCCCACACATGATCTCTCTCTCTCAAAAATAAATAAACATAACAAAAATTAAAAAAAAAAAAAAGAATGGTCCACACCCACTGTTTTGTTGCAGGCAGCCTCTCTGCTTTCCTGCCCACTGCTCCCTTGTGGTGTATTCAATAAACTATCTCCTTTGCTCTGCCTCAAGTGAATTATTTTCACCTTCCATGCACTGGCTTCCACCTGATCATCACCCCACATTTGGAGGCTCCTGTCTGATGGAGAGACACCCCACTTAGACACCACATTATTCACAATAGGTAAGATGTAGAAACAAGCTAAGTGTCCACTGATGGATGAATGAATAAAGAAAATATGATATATTTTTAATGGAATATTATTATTCAGCCTTAAAATATAAGGAAATCCTGCCATTTGCGACAGCATGGATGAAACTGGGAGGCATTATGCTAAGGGAAATAAGCCAGACACTTATTTAAGTACTTCATGATATCACTAATATGTGGAATCTAAAAAAGTCAAACTCAAAGAAACAGAAAATAGAGTTGAGATTACATGCGACTTACATTGGAGAAACAGGAGATGTTGATCAAACTTTCAGTTATGAGTAAGTTCTTGAGACCTAGTGTACAGCATAATGACCATAGTTAATATATTGTAGGGGTGCCTAGGTGGCTCAGTTGGTTAAGCGTCTGACTCTTGATTTCAGCTCAGGTCCTGATCTCACGGTTCAAGAGATAGAGACCTGAATCAAGTTCTGCATCAGGTTTCGCGCTGTCCTTGCAGAATCTGCTTGGGATTCTCTCTCTATCCCTCCACTGTGCTCTCTTTGTCTCTTTCTCAAATAAATAAACTTTTAAAAATATGTATACTAGTATACTTAAAACTTGCTGAGAGTAGATCTTACATGTTGTCACCACACACACAAAAAAATTATGTGAGGTGATAGAGATGTTAATTAGCTTGATTGTGGTGATTATTTCACAATGTGTACATCAAACATTGCACCGTACACCTTAAATATTTACAATTTCTATTTGTCAACCATATCTCAATAAAGCTGAGGGAAAATCTAGGTTATAGAACAGCACTCTCAGCAGGGTCTAAGGATACAGGAGCTTACACACACGGGAGAGCCAGACAATAAAAAAGAAAACCAAAGAGTGACCCAGATGATTTCAGCTACTGATAAAGGCCAGGTCAACATTTGAAAAAATCAATCAATGTAATTCACCGTATTAACTAAAAAAGGAAAACCACCTGATTATCTAGTAAATGCAGAAGAAGCATTTGACAAAATCTAATATCCTTTTTTTAAGGATATTTAATAACAGGCTTAACTTATTCTCCAGTAAAAACTTACATAATGTTTATGATTAAACAACAATATATAAAGATGACACAAAATATTTTCTGGATTCATAACTTTTTTATTGAGGTATAATTGACTTATAACATTATATTCAAGTGTACATAATGATTTTTTTAAGTTTGGGGGGTTTTTTTTGTTTTTTTTTTTTTAATGAGTGCGAGCAAGGGAAGGGCAGGGAGAAAGGGAGACACAGAATCTGAAACAGGCTCCAGGCTCTAGGCTGTCAGCACAGAGCCAGACTCCAGACTTGAACCCACAAACCATGAGATCATGACGTGAGCTGAAGTCAGATGCTTAACCGACTGAGCTACCCAGGCGCCCCCAAGTGTACAAAATAATGATTTGATATTTGTATATTTGATAATGTAGTAGATACTAACTACATCAGTACCTGTTTTCATTAACCAAAAGAAATCGAAAGAAGATTTCATTTTTAAGGAAAAAGCGGTGACCATACTAATCCAGGTCTTTCGTAAAAGCAAAGTAGTGTAACTCAAACTTTCGGAAAGTGGGCAATACTCTTCACTTTATGCCAGTTTGGTTTAAAAAGATCTCATAGGAATGTTCTACTTTCTTTTTTTTTTTTCAATGTTTATTTATTTATTTTGAGAGAGAGCGATCTGGGCAAGGGCAGAGGGAGAGAGAATCCCAAACTAACTCCATGCTGTCAACACAGAGCCCAAAGTGGGGCTCTATCTCACAAACCATGAGATGATGACCTGAGCTAAAATCAAGAGTCTGCCTCTTAACCATCTGAGCCACCCAGGTACCCCTGGAACATTCTACTTTTGAAAAGCAGAGAAACCTGTATTGCAAAAAGTCTAGTTAATATCTGTCACTATACATAGTTACATTTTTTGTTTCTTTTTTCTTGTGTCTAATATCCATTTTTGATAAAACTCAGCAAACTAGGAGTGAGATGACTCTCAACCCTAGAAAGGGCTGTCATACTCAATGTTGAAAGACTGAGAGCCCTCCCACAAAGAGGGAAAGGATTTCCACACACTTCTTTTGAGGATTTTTTTTAAATTTTTTAAATGTTTATTCAGGTTTTGAGAGACAGAGACAGACAAAGCATGAGCAGAGGAGGGGCAGAGAA
The DNA here is from genome assembly GCA_028646485.1 of Cryptoprocta ferox. NCBI lineage: Eukaryota > Metazoa > Chordata > Mammalia > Carnivora > Eupleridae > Cryptoprocta > Cryptoprocta ferox. The sequence goes on from CM053572.1 coordinate 3,506,071, forward strand.
AGAGGGAGACACAGCATCTGAAGCAGGCTCCGGGCTCTGAGCTGTCAGCACAGATCAGGCTAGAACCCACAAACTGTGAGATCTTGCCTTGGGCGGAAGTCAGGCGCTTAACGGACTGACACACCAGGCGCCCCCATTTAGGATTGTTTTAGACATTCTAGCCACTGCAACAAGGTGAGAAAAGTAACTAAAGGCATCCAGATTGGAAGGGAAGAAGTACAATTTTCATTTGTCATGATGATGTAATATCTGTGGGGAAAATCCAACAGAATCTCCCCACACACACAAAAATACTAGAACTAAATGTGTTTAGCGAAGTTACAAGATACATAATCGATAGCTAACATAAATTGTATTTCTATATACTAGACATGAATAATTGGAAATTGTTTTGTTTTTAAAAAATAAAATAAACTGCTAAATTCTGTTGTATTACTTTTAGACATGGCTGAGAAAAAAAGTTTGTGTGTAATTTCTGAAGAATTATAATGAGGAAAATGGTGCAGACACAATCTGCATTTTTCAAGCATTATAGAGTTAACAGCATGCCTCAACAGCTGAGTACTCACGGTTTGGTTTGGTTTTTTGGAGAAACTGGAAATAAATGAATCATCTCCCCATTAGCTCAGCCAGCCCATTCAGGGCAGGCCCTAGACTTGGGACAGCCTCCAACTAAGCAAGTTACCTATGAGAAAAAAGACTCACTCTTAAGACTGGCTGTGATGTTTCTCTCCTTTCTCTTCTCTCTTATAAATCCTACATGTGCCTTTATTTGAGAAAATCAGCCAGTTGATTCATCTATGTCATGCTGATGTGCAAGGGGATCTCAACAATCTCAACAAGTGAGTTTTGGAGCTGTTTTCTGACTCTTCACACAGCCCCTCCTAATAGGTTGCAGTAATTCCTTAAACTAGCCTTTGGGTAAAAGGTGAAAGGCTTCTTTTAAAGCCATCTGAAGTTTCTTAGAAGGAGCTGTGGACAAGTACCAAATAACATGTTTGGTTTTTTTTCAGTTTTTATTTAAATTCCAGTTGCTTTACAGTGTAATATTAGTTTCAGATATGCAATATAGTGATTCAGTGCTTCCATAAAACACCCACCAGGTGCTCATCACAGCAAGTGGACTCCTTAATCCCCATGACCTATTTAACCCATTCTCCCCACCCCCTACCCATCTCCTTTCTAGTAACCATCTGTTTGTTCTTTATAGGTAAGAGTCTGTTTCTTGGCTTGCCTTTCTCTCTTTTTCCCTTTGCTCATTTGTTTTTTTTTGTTAAATTCCACATGAGTGAAAATAAATAAACAAACAGAATTAAGAAAAATTCCTCATATGAGTGAAATCATATGGTATTTGTCTTTCTCTGACTGACTTACCAAAAAGACATGTGTAAATGAGCTTCTTTGGTTTAGTTCCTAAGGGCTATACCTGCCCCACATCCTTTGCCTATTGCTCTCTGTTTAAAATTTCATAAAAGTAGGGTGAAATGGTAGGAATTTATGGCATGAAAGTATAATGATTACACGTCTTGAGTATTTTTACAAAGCAAGTTACAAGACAGTGCAAAGTATTTTTGTTAAAATAGTGACTATTAAAATATGCATGAAAAGAATCTGAAAAGCTCTAAAGCAAAATATTAACAATTGGATGGCATGGTTGAAGGTGATTTTCATTTTCTTTATGCTTCTTTATGCTAATTATTCTTATGCCTGTCTAATTTTTCTATACTGTGCACATATTGATGGGATAATTGTCTAAAAATACAAATGGGAAGTCCTAAGGAACTAAAAAGAACTGGAGGAAGTTGACCACCCACATGACACAAGCAGCAGGGACAGCACCAAGGTGCCTCTGTTTCTGCCCACTTTGGTGCAATGTAACAGCAAGCGCATTTATTCTCATGTTGCCAAATGAAAACAGAAAGTTAGCATTGACATACAGGAAGGAAGGAAAGCCAGAACTCCCTCTCATCACTGCAGGGTCATGTTTTTAACAAGTTACTGAAACAAAAAGACTGAAGGAACTTGGAAAGGCACTTTTTCTGGGAGATGCTTCTATATCTGGTTCTTGTGTCTGTAACTGTGGTAGGCAGAATTCAAAGATGGGCCCCAAGTTTCCCATGCTGGTGTGCATACCCTGTATATTCCCCTTCCCTTGAGTGAATATGAAGGGATATCATGCCCATGATCATGATACATTTTATGGAAGAAGCAATTTTGCAGATGTAATTAGGTCACAGGTCAGTTGACTCTGAATGAATCCAAAGGCAAATCATGATGGGTGGGCCTGACTTAATCAGGTGAAACCTTCAGACAAAAGTGAAGTACCAGAGGAGGCTGCCTCTGGTACTTCACTCTTGGCCTCAAGGGAAAAGTAAACTGTCCTATTGTGAAAGGGCCAGTGAGCCAGCAAAGGGGGTCTGAGAGCAGCATCCAACCAACAGCCAGCAAAGCAATGGGGGTTTCAGTCCTACAACCACAAGGAACTAGAGTCTTTTTACAGCTAATAAGACTGGGAAAGAAGCCTGAGCCTCAGAGAATATGGCAGTAATGGGCAACACCATGATTTCACCTGGTGAAACTTGAGGAAAGGACCTTGTTAACTTGTCCCCAGACTCCTGACCCACCAAAACTGTATGATAATAAATTTGTGTTGTTTTAAGCCACTATATTTGTGGTAATTCGTTATGCGGCAATAAAAAACTAATACAATGGCCTTTTGAATTAATGAACTCATCTTTTTAAAAAATTGTTATTGTGCAAAAATATCTTTGTTGTACAAATATTTTTATATGTGCAAAGATCTTAAGTACACAACCAAGTGAATACATACACACATGTGCCCATCACCCAGATCAGGCAGTATGTTCCCAGAACCCGAAAATGTTTCCTCCTGTCACTCTGCAGTCAGTATCTGCACTTTTCTCCCCAGAGGTAACAGTATTTCTAACTTCTATCAGCAGTTTTGCTCGTGCTTGAATGTCTTATGTACGCAATCAACAGAAAATAGGATCTTTTATGCCTGACTTCTTTTGTTCAGTATTAATGTCAGTGAAATCTGTTGATGTTTGTAACAGTAAACTTGTTTAAGTCTGTTCGAGCTGCTGTAACAAAATACATAATTGAAATCTGTATCTACAGCAGGTAGACTTACTGGTGCAAGAAAAAATTAACCGAAAATATTGATACTGATCACCAAGTATTGATAGTTATTTCTGAGTTGTGGGTTTTTGGGTGAATTTTTTTTCCTATTTTTTCCTGGATATGCCGAGGTGGTTTTATTTTTTTAATGGATTTTTACAGTGGGGAAGGAAGGGAGGATTCCCTGTATAGAATTCCATCTAGCGTGGTTTTTCAAGATCTGACACCTCCAGCCAGAAACCTTGTTTAAAAGAATGGAAATTGGGGCATTCACTTCCGAATGTCCCCTATCTGTGAAGAGAGCTTTCCTACTATCCTTACTTTCTAATCTTATACTCTAATAAACTTTTGCGTGCTGTAATTAATTAATTAGTTAAGTAATTAGTTAATTAATTAAAAATAAAAGGAGGGAAATCTCAGGTAGCAGAGTTGCACGGTGGAGGCCTCTCAGATCTCGGCCACTTCTGAAAGTGCTAGTGTTACCGCCAACAAAAAATGTTATGAGTTTTTTTTTTTTTTATTACAAGGGTGTGCAAGGTTCTTCTCATTTATTAATTTCTGAAAATAATACACACGGTTTAATTTGAAAAAAATTAAAAGCAAGGTGAGATTATAGAAGGCTTCCCCTGCGTTCAGGCCCATTCCCCAAAGTGAAAGGTGGGAGAGACTTGTTGAGGGTCTTTCCCAAAACCAAGGCGTGAGGTCTGCGCTTCGCTTATCCTTCTCTGTCAGCGCTCATGGAGCCCAAATTCCACGCCTGTGACTCTGATTAAACTAATCCTGCCGGTCGGGATATGGTTCTGCTCTAACCTGTAAATTTTCCTCAATGCTTCCTTTTTCTGAAAAACCCTTGGAAAGTTATCAGCAGTGAAAGAAGACACCCAAGAAAGCCTCGTAGTAGGGTAGTGTAGCCGAGAGGTGTAAGACGCTAAAGTAAGGCTCCAGCCTCTGTGGAGGAGGGGGTTTAAATCCCACCGCTGCTGGTTTTCTCATGTACTGCATGCTATTTTGCTTTGGGTCACAAAGGAGGAATCCGAGACAGAACTGGGAGCGCTCGGTCCTCAGTGTCTAGGATTCCGTTTTAGCAGCGTGAGGCTAAGGAATGTTCGGTGCTCTGTGCGGTCTCGGTGTGCTCTGGTGTCCTAGACAGTGAGTGGGCTGGGATCAGGTATTTACAGGCGTACTTGGCTGAGGCGGAAAAACGGCTGTGTCAATACCTTTTCTCTCCATCCTGGAAGAGCGCGTATCTCTGTACAAGCAGAAGTGATGTGGAAGTCCCGAACTGGAGCTTGGTATGTCTCATAGAGTCTCCAAATGTATCCCAATGTCATACATTTAAAATATGATGGTGGATGTTCTAAATCAGGACCAAATTTGATTCTTAGAGTTCCCCAATTTTAAATAATGAGAAGGAAAAATTATGGTAAAGTTACACACCCTTGTTTCCGCCCGGTTTCGAACCGGGGACCTTTCGCGTGTTAGGCGAACGTGATAACCACTACACTACGGAAACCTAGGAGAACCACCTCCTCTGTAAGACTATTGGTTGTGAAGAAAGCCTCCGTAGTTAGATATAAAGGTCTACGACTGAGAAAAGACAGTATCAGGTCCCATATCCGCGGAAAACCACCGAGAGCGGCTCCGCACCCAATCTTTCACCTGCGACCCTCAGTTCTGGCGCGATTCACTCTTCTACCTGCTCTTCTTCCTAAACCTCAGGCCACTCGGAACTCTTGGGTACACAAACTGCCTGTTCAAGACCAAAACCGTCCATGTAAGATGAAACCTACCCAGAAAGTTAGTAAGAAACTTAGTGGAATTGAAAAAAGTGGGCTCGTCCGGGATTTGAACCCGGGACCTCTCGCACCCAAAGCGAGAATCATACCCCTAGACCAACGAGCCACCTAGCAACCGCCTTTTATCAGTCCATAATCTGCTTCTCCAAGGAGTAGTTGTATCACCGATAGGGACTTTTAGTTTTGGCATACTGAAACTACTCTGTGGATCTGAGTCTCCCACGCCCGACCTACCCCTGCTCCCGGTCTCGGCATCCGCCATTAATCTCATCCGTAGGTAAGTCGCCCAGCATTAACGGTCCGTGTCCCTTGGTCCTTCTGTAATCTGGAATCCGAAGAAGCGGCTAACTGGCAGCAGGCAGGAGCAGCAGGTAGGGGCGCCTTTCCGCTTTGGGGACCGGGAGCCCCTTGCCCAAAGGAGCCCAAGCAAGGCGCAAGTCTGGAGCCCCAGGGTCTGGGCGCCGAGGCCGGGAGGAACCCAGGGCTCCTGGAGAGAACCGTGCGCCGGGTTTAGAGGGGACGCGCGCGGGACGGACTGGGTCCTGAGCCGCGACAAGCGACATGAAGTCGAGGTAGTCCTTTCGGGTGGAGCGCCTGGTAAAAGGGCGAGAGCTTTTCTTTTTTTGTTTTATGAAAGTAGGAAAAGCAACACATACTCATTTGCAAAAGCTTCACAAAATGTAGGAAAGTGTACGGCAGAAACAAGATGACCAGAAACCCCGCTCCCGTGGGGTGACTGGCTGCGGTGGTGGGTGCGCAGCCCGGGAGGCTGGCACTAGAGCGCGCGAGCACGCGGATCCCGCAGGCTGTGCCCCGGTTCTCCGTCCTCGCAGCTCTGTCCCGAGACTGCACTGGAGCAGCCATCGGCTCCCGCCGAACCAGCGTGCTGGGCTGTGCGGGCGCTGTCCTCCCGCGTCTCAGGCTTGCTTTCCCTAAAAGGGCTTTAACTGCACTGGGTTATTCAGTAGTAAAACACACACACACACACACACCCCAGTGATTCTGATTCCCTGCTGTAAAATTGACGAAAAGCCACTCAGAGCTGGTCCAAAGGTTTATTTCTGTGCAGCCAACAGAGAAATTTCCTACACAATGGCAGTTATAAAAAAAGTGAGAGACCAATTGGTGGTTAACTTACTCCAAGGTAAAAAAAAGTGCTAATTTATCTACTGCCACTCCACGATCTTGCTCATCCCTCAGCATTGACCGCTCCATTCGCTGCTCCTCTCGGCCTTTTCCTTGGAAAACGCGATGGTAACCCGCCTCTTCGCCACACGGCGTTGGCGTTGTTCTCGTCTCCTTTCGCAGGCACAAAGCGTTAGATGGGCTCTCTTCTGTCCTAGGCCACCGTGTGTTCTCGGCCTCCGTTACTACCACCACCGTGTTGTAAGCATTTACTTCTTCTCTATGGAATTATATAAAGAAAAGTGCGAACAAACGTCCACAATTAGTAATACCTGCCCTGAAGACTGTAACTGTCACATTTACTTCCGGTCTTTTTTTTTTTAACCATTTAGTTTTTCTTTTAAACAAAAGAATAAAAACACACAACTGCTGACCTTCTGACTTTGATTTATTTATTTATGCTATTAAAGGAAGTCAAGTGTACAAAATGAAACTAATTCCCCAGTGAACAACGGGGCGCTGCCCGGTAGGCAGAGCCAGGCTCACTGGGGGTCTGGGGCACCATCCTGCCACCGGCCTTCGACCCGACTAGGCAGCCTTGGCTCAGGCAGAGGCGTGACCATGGCTCGCCCCGCTATCCCAACCGGCAGGAGTCCTCTCTCCAAGTCACAGGGGACCTTCAGAAAGGTCCCCATGTGGAAACGCGGCTGACTTCTGGCAGCACTCTAGCGCCATTCGGGTTTCGAAAACAACCCCGGCCCAGTGCAACAGAGTGGAGAAAACCACTTACGGGAACCTGGGTAGATGCCGGAGAAGAGGTGAGGGAGTAGGTGGGGAGCTCGGTGGATGGGGGCCACAGGCCTTTGCACCAGCCCGCTCCAATCCGAGGAGCCAAGAGTGCTTCAAGACCCGGACAGACACGCCCAGGATACGCCAGGAGCTCACCGGCACCTTCCGGCACCTGGGATTCATCGATCCCTATGTGCCTGCCCTACTGGACTATCGCCTCACTATGGAAGCTAGATTGTGGGGACCAACGGCGAGCTAAGGCTAAGGCTTAAACCTAGTCCCCTTCTAGACTAAAACAGATTCCCACGGCGCGTTGTTGAGAGGTGGGCACAGACAGGTGGTTCCCACGTAACGAAGAAGACAGAAAGAGACTAGGGCGAGTCCCTGGCCTGAGTGGGTGAGAGGAGGGGAACGGAAAGACCTGCCAAGAACTTGCAGAGAGCGCGCTAAGGATACGAGCGACTGACCGCTGCGGAGAAGGCTTGCAGAGCCAGCGGAGCCTGTGATCGCAAGGTCACGGACGCAGTGGGTCTGGCTCTTCAAAAGGTAAAGCCGCTTCTAGTCGGTGGGCATATAAGGGTCAAGGAACAGCCAGCTCCGCGTAAGGCCTGGCCTCCCAGAAAGGCGGAAATTCGTGTTGGCTCAAGCATCTTCCGCTTTTCCACCTTTCAGGAATGGGTGAGAAAAAGAGAAACAGGCCCCAGCGAGATTTGAACTCGCGACCCCTGGTTTACAAGACCAGTGCTCTAACCCCTGAGCTATGGAGCCAACAGCAATTCCTGTTCCTGCGCAAGAACGGTTGATGCTGTCACCGTCTGCCGCGCAGCCGCAATGAACCACAGGGAGGAGCTAAGCAGTAAGAGGCAGGCCGGAGTCTCTCCGCGGCCTAGAACCCAGTCCGGCCCTCGCTTCCTCCCCGGCGATGTCAAAAAGTGTCCCTGCTGCAGGCCAAGCCGCAAATCCTGGGAGACAGGTCAGATCATGTGTCGCTCTGGCTGTGAGAGATAGGGTGAGAGCACTACAGGACGTGGACGGGGGCGGGGTCTCCAGTGGGCGCAGCAGTCTCCCCCGGGCTTGGGACTCAGGGGCAAAGACCGGTTGGATAGAGGGCCAAGGTTTATTGTGTTTGAGAATGAGAGTCCGAGGTCAGGGCTGCGAGGGAGGAGTTAGGGTAAGGGTGTCTGTAGGCCTGTTCGGAGAGAATCCAGGTCCTGGCTCCTAAGGTGGGCTGTCAGTGGGCAATGAGAGAGAGGCTGAGGAGGGTGCTGGAGAAATCAGAAGGTCATGGCGTGAGGAGGTGCTGGTGGGAAAAGAACTGGATAAGGGGTGGGTGTCCCTAGCCCCTGCGGCACCTCTAGGCAAGTTAGGAAAAGGCAACCTTTGGGGCCCACCTTAACTCTGGAGGTGTTGGTTCTGTAAGAGTCCCTAAAGGCCCAGCGGTTAGAGGGCAGGATGAGAGTCCAGGTGAGAGACAGAAACCCTAGCCCTGCAACGGTCAGAAAGTGGCGGCTGTACAAGATATAGAAGCAGCCCAAATGTCCATCATTGATAAATGGATAAAGAAGAAGTGGTATATATATACAATGGAATGTTATTCAGCCATAGAAAGGAATGAAATTTTGCCATTTGCTAGGACATGGATAGAGCTAGAGAGTATAATGCTAAGTGAAATAAGTCAGAGAAAGACAAATACCATATTTCACTCATGTGTGGAATTTAAGAAACAAAACAAGTGAGCAAAGGGAAAAAAATAAGACAGATCAAGAAAAAGACTTAACTATAGAGAAAGAACTGATGGTTATCAGAGGGGAGAGGGGATGAGGATGGGTTAAATAGGTTACGGGGATTAAAGAGTACACCTGTCATGATGAGTACAGGGTGATGTATGGTCATGTTGAATTACTGTATTGTGCACCTAAAACTAATATAACACTATGTTAACCAACTCGAATTAAAATAAAAGCTTAAATTTAAAAAAAGAAAGTGGCTGCTGTAAGTGATGGACTTTGGTCGGGTGGCCCAACCTGCTTTATGGTCCCTGCAAGGCCAGGTGAATTAGGTCCACAGGCACCCTCCAGTCTGTATGCTGAGGAGCTATTTGAGGGTCTCTTGTCAGGGAACAGGCTCATGCAACTCACAAGCATCTGGGACTAATGGGTGGGGTCAGAAGGATCCAAGTTAAGCCAGGCATTGCTTTCAGAGACCCGAACACCTAACAGATCTTAGGATCCCAAAGGATGAGAGAGAAAATTATATACAATCATACATATCCTTACACCAGCATTGTGACATCCGAAGTCACTGCACTGCCTTGTTGACCAAAAGAGAACATCTCAATGTGTGATTGTTACTGTAACTGTTATATTTCTTCAGATATGTACTAGTCTACATAGTTATTTAACTCTGCAAACACACATACTTTGATAGACACACAATCACATTCATAAACACAAAAGCTGAAAATACACACACAGTCACTCGCATGTACAGTCCCCAGACCTGGCCCTACAGGCACCTCCACCAGACACCCACCTTCTGTGACCTGTAATATATGTTGCAATACTTCAGCACAGTTGTTATGTGACCTTAAAGGGACCTGTGATACTCAATCCAAAAGCCATACAAACCCAGATAATATCAGGGTTTGATGATAACATTAGGCAATTTAATTAGCAAGTGAGTGTTACCAAAAAAAAAAAAAAAAAAAGGTGCGGGGGCGGGGGTAGGGTACTTGTGGAAATGACTAGTATTCAAATACATGGATTGGCTGCAGTGTTCTAGAGCTTCTCCCTGTATGAACACAACATAGGATTCACCTTCTGGAGTGATACAATGATACTGTAGGCTGGACACTTATATGATCCTGACCCCAGCCCATAGGACATTGGATTCATATTGCCTGGTGCTATGTCCACTGGGTCTGCCTCTAGAACAGTGTCATGCCTCCCCTATAAGACCCTTGTATACAAAGTGTGCTTGAAGCATCTTGGGGACCGAGCACAGAAACCCTGTGATGCTTGCAGACCAGGCTATTCAATTGTCACTGTCCCTACATGCCAACATATCTGTCTAAACAGGATACAATTAGGTCTGAGACTGGCTTTCATCTAGCCAGTTAGGTAGTGGGGGAGGAAAACTATGACCCTTACCTAAATATGGAGTGGCTAATATTTAACAACAAATGAAAAATAGGGTATTACCAAATTGACCTAGGTCTGTTTGCAATACCTAAACCTATACACATGCTGATAAAAGTCCTCTCCAAAATCCACACACACACACCTGCTCCCTCAATCTGAGATATAAACATATGTGCACACATTTCTCACATACTTAAACACACCTGATCACTTAGTCTAGCAGAAAACTTTGCTACTACTTGTGCTCTTGCACTCAGACTGGAGGAGTCATGAATGAACTAAGCCACCCTAGAAATGAGCTCAGAGTTTGTATTTCCATCTCCTCATCCCCCTTCCCTGGGGAGCATTAAACAGGAAATTGCCCACAACCGCCTCCCAGAAGCCCGCCCAAACAGAAGCTGGGGAACAATTAGCCAAGGGAATTATACCCCACACCAGGGCAAAGGCTGAGCAGACGTTGGCACCAGGGTCCTCTGCTGTTGGCACACATTTGGCAAGTTCCAGAAAGGGTATGTCAGGGGCAGGTTTGTACTCTGTGCATTCTCATGCTGATGTTAGTTGCATCTGTAAAATTATAAGTGCTGTTTAATGTTTCAAAATTCCGTAGTCTTTGGTGTTCTTACTCAAGGGAGACTATATTTTGGCATTTGAAAGGGAGTTTAGGCATGTGTGAGAACACATGGCTGTCACTGTGGCAGAGGATGTACATATCATTCTGTATCATCATTAAGGGGTATTGGAAGGTAGCCATGACGAATGCCATTGTCCTGGGCTTTCCTCTCATGTACAGGTCAAGAATCTCCTTCCAGTTCTGTCCCAGGCTGTTCCCTGACCTGGGAGTACAGTACTCCTCCCTGAGTAAATGACCTGAGGTGAGCTGGATCCAGGTGTCTGAAGGCAGAGCTGGCAGCTGACAAGAAGGCAAAGCAGAAGTCGTCATGAACCTGGATGGCTGGGCCTGAACTTGCCTCCTTACACCTGAGGACAGTACTAGACTTGGTATTGCTTCAGAACCAGAGGCCCTGCTAAGTCCAGGTAGTAAGCCCCAGTGATGGGGACAGCTTTGTCCTGTCCTCACCCACCTCCAAGTCCTCCCAGCTCAGGCTAAATCCACATGTCGACAACAGACAGAGGACAGGCGCCAAGGGTCCAAGGCATCTCCTTCCCTGCTCAGCTGACCATGGAACCCTTTTCCACAATGGCCTGTTCTCTCTCTCCAATGTTGTGGTCTGCAGGATCCCAGGCCAGTCTGGAGGGCAGGCCCACAGTAACCAGGAGGCTCCGACAGAGAGCAGCATTGCTTCCCATGGGCAGCCAGGAGGGAGAGCCATTCACCCTCGACTGATTCACCCACTCTGGGAGGCGGGACAAAGACTCTCACGGCCAGATTCGCAAGTAGGTGCCGGTGGAGCAGACGGAGAAAAGGGGGAACACGCGTTCGTGGAAGTTGACGCGGAAGGTGTAGAGGTGGCGCATGTCCTCTACGGCGTAGAAGGACACGGCCCCCACCTCCAGATCCAGGGCCACCCGAACGCGGGACAGGTGGCCACAGCTGAGGGGCGTCCGTTCGGGGCTAGTCACCGCCCAGTACTTCCCGCTGTTGAGCTGCAGCGCCCAGACGCCCTCCTCAGGGGTGAAGGGCGTGAGGCCCTTGCGGCGCACGCTCTCTCGCGCCACGCCGAAGGCCCAGCCGTCCTTGGAGCCCACTTCCACCTCCCAGTGGTGCCGCCCGGAGGAGAAGCCGCAGGACGCCAGGACTCGAGTGTTGGTGTCAAAGCGGCGTGGGTGGCAGGGCAGGTCCTGCGCCCGCTGTCCAAGGCGCACGCTCTTAAGATCCAGAGAGAGGATGAGGCGGGGGTTGGCAGTGTCGGGGTCCAAGGTCAGCTCCACTGAAGGCAGAGACAGGGAGAGACGTCCCATGCAAGCCCCCTGCCCAGTTCCCGTCAGTTACTTGTCCTCCACCATCCCCCCAACACATGGACAAGTTGAAGCCAAACAAATGAAATATGTGAACCTAATTTTGATCACAATTCGAACAGATCGACAAATACAATTTAAAAGAAAATTTGGGAATTTCGAACACTAGCTATTGGAAAGAATCATTACTTTTTCTAATTGTGATTATGGTTTTATGGTTATATTTTTAAGTCTATCTTTAGAGATAACATACTGATATTTATGGAAATAACGTATTCATGATTTGCTTCCAAATAATCCAGTGGGAAGAAGCAGGTAGGGGTGTTTATGAAAAATATCAGCTGAAGGTGTATGATGAGAACATAATATTCATTATGCTCTTCTCTCTACTTTTGTATATATTTAAATTTTTCATAATAAAAATGTAAAATATACACACTTGTCATAAGTACTATGTTCTAGGACTGTTCTAGGCCCTGGGAATCCCTCAGTTCAGTATCCCTGCCCTCCTGTAGCTTCCTTTCTTGGGGGAAAGGGAGGAGAGACAATAACTGGTAAACAGGGACAATAAGAGGAGTCAGGAGAGAAGGCTGTAATTTCAATTAGAGTGGCCAGGGAAGGTGAAAAGGCCTCAGTATGCATTTGAGCAAATACATAAAGGAGGTGAGGAAGCCAGGTATGTAGCTGTCTAGAGGAAGCATATACGAGGCTGAGGCCCAGCCAATGCAATGCAAATGCCTTGAGGTGGGGGTAGGTGTGCTTAGTGCATTTCTGGTGCAGCAAAGAGCACTTGTGGCTGCACAGAGTAAGCCAGAGGGAGGTGTGCAGTGAGGTCAAAGCCTGTGAAGCCTAGAAGTCTATAAGGAGGACTTTATTGAGTAGGAGGGCTGTCCTAGGGTTTTGTGCAGAGGAGGGTCATGATCTAACCCGGTTTAGATTCTTCCAAAATAAATTCTGACATAGCTTGGTCAGTCATCATCATCAGGAATATGTGCCCCCCTCTGCCTTCCTGCAGGGTTGGATCCCACTCACCCCAGAGCTCTGGAGAAGTAAGAACCTCCTCCCTTCCTGTCTTCAATCTCCTCCTGCTTTGCCTGACCCCTGCATACAAGCCCTGTCCCCAGGAGAGATCTCTGTCTGTCTGGAAGGGGGAATGGAGAGAGAGGCTCTTCCAGGTGTCTGGCCCACAACTTATAGGCCTAAAGGTCCTACTGAGGCCCGAGGGAGCCAGAACTGGGAGGCAAGGATGAGGGGAGGGGAAAGGCAGGCAGGTAGAAGGAACCTGCCATGCACAAAGCCTAGAGAAACAGTCATGGGTGGGAGTGGATTCTCTACATGGCCAAATAATGGGAACTCACTATCACAAGAACCATCTTACCTTTCTCCTCTTTCTCTAGCTCTCCCCGAAGATCCTCTGAGGAGGAGAAACAAAGCAGGGTATTTGTAAATGACTCAAGAGATTGTCTATCTGGCAATGACAAGGAATACCACCTCCTCTGACATTTATGGCCCCGCTGGCTCACTCACTCCCCCAATACCCCGAAGGCTGAGAGTTGATGTTCAGACACTTCATCAAGGGTGAGGGGTCGGGAAGGGACAGTATCCTAGCTCTACCTCTTCCACTTCCCTCTCGTTTGCCTGAGCTAGTCTGGGCTTAGCTCTCCCTCCTTATCCCTCTTATCCCCAGTACCCCTCTACCCTGACTATCCCTGGGGGAATCTTTGTGCTCTGGGGGGCAAGGGCTGCTGAATGGATTTGCCACCACCATCTCCCGGCACCAATCTGGCCTTGACACACCCTGGCTCCTATTTTCTAACAAACCTTCTGGAAAGAAACATTCCTGGGCCCCAAAACTACCAGAAACACACCATGGCCACCAGCACTGCATGGCCCAGCCCCAGGCATAGGCCCCTACCTTTGAACTTCTTGAGCAGCCCCTTTAAGACAAAGGTCTTGAGGGAAACATTCCAGACTTTATTCTTCATCTCAGAAGAGACTGTGGTTGGCTTGGGGCCAGGCACATTACTGCATCTACAGGACAAAGACCCTGAGGAAGGCCCACAAACACTGTCCCACTCCCACCAGGCTGTGACAATTAGGATGGCAAGGTCCTCTTGGTGGGGAGAGGTAAGAAAAAAGAGGCTGATCTTGCAACAGAATATCCACAGCCAGGCTGGTGGACATTTGCTTTAGAAGGTACATAGGTAAGTCAGTGTGGGAGTTGAGAGTGAGAGGTCAGGGGTGAGGGGATGAAGAGAGAGAGCTCAGCGGAAAAGGAAAAGAAACAGCTTGGAAAGACCTAAGGAACTCTTAGGTCCACTTACCTGCTTAGTGTGTTTTTGAATTCCTGGAAAGAAAGATGAAAGAAAGCCAAATCAGCACCAGGTAACCTCCAGTTACTTTTGAGAAAATAAAAGTGACCCCTTGTCCTGCTTCCAGAGGATCATGCAACTTTTTTTTATTTTTATTTTTCTTAGTAGGCTCCACAAGCAGCTTGGAGCCCAAAGCGGTGCTTGAACTCACAACCCTGAGATCAAGACCTGATCTGAGATCAAGAGTCAGAGGCTTAGCCAACCAAGTCAGCCAGGCAGCCAGGGATCTAGGTACTCCCAGAGGAATAAGCAATAAGGTGTACCACTCCCTACCACCTTTATGGGCCCAGGTGGCAATGGCTTCCTGCTGTGGCTGGTTTCTGTGTGTCTTGTCAACTCCCTGCCCACAGCTTTGGAAATACTCCCTTCATTACAGAATCATTACTGGAGACTTGTGCTGGGATGCAGTGTCGCCTCCCCTCTCTACACCACCCCAGATAAGTCACAGCTCTTATGTAATGACTGGTTACTCATACCAGCATCTTTCAAAAGCCTATTCTTGACCCATTTGTGGATTGTGGCTATTTATTTTATTTTTTTATGTTTATTTATTTTGAGAGAGCGCATGAGTAAGTGGGGAAATGACAGAGAGGGAGGGAGAGAGAGAATCCCAAGCAGGCTCCTTGCTGTCAGTGCAGCATTCCACACTAGACTCAATCCCACCAAGCATGAGATCATGACCTGAGCTGAAATCAAGAGTCTGACACTTAACCAACTGAGCCACCCAGCCCCCCTTTTCAAAGTTTATTAATAATTTATGAGTAATATTAATAAGTATTATTGAGAGAGAGAGAATGAGTGGGGGAAGGACAGAGAGAGGGAGAGAGTGTGACTATTTCTTTTAAAAGGAAATAGAATAGAAAATGTCAAAGTGCATCCCATGTACTAAAGTATTATTTTCTGAAACTTTTGTCACAAAGTTTATATACTGGAATATGATGTAAGCCTTGCATATAGCTCTTTGGAACTCCTTTCTGTCTGCTATATTGGATGCTGCTCAATACATGAATCGTTGAGTAAAGCCAGTAAGATCTTTATTGTGACTCGAGATCAAGAAAGTTTTATCACATCATTTTAGACCTTTAACCCTAGAAGAATCAGGGCAGTTTTCTCCAGTCCCCTTCTGTTCAAGTATGTGATTCTACTAAACTCACAGGATCTAAGTCTGTTCTCACTTGCTGTTCATGATGCCTTACGATAAATGATCCATACCTCTGGCCAAGCCAGACTCACCTGGAGAAAGTCAAGGTCAGGCTTTCGAGATGTCTCCTGGATCTGGCTGCTGAGCTTGGAGAGCTGGGTGATTTCACCCTCGAGCTGAGCTATGTTCTCATTCTGCTTCTGTGTCACCTCCCGTGACAGCTCTTCCAGGCGGCCCAGGAGCCGGCCCTCCTGTTCCACCAGGAAGGCCCGCAGTGCCTGGAACTCTGCACCCACCTTCTCTCGCTCAGCTGCCATCTGCTTCTGTCTCAAGAGAGAAGTTGGAGAGGCAATGGGACATGGGCATCAAGATGTGGAGTTTGGACAGGAGACTCTGAGCCATCCCACAGGACAGAGTTCCATCCCCCTCACTGATCAGGGTTCAGAGGCTCACCTACACATATCCACCAAGCACATCCTCTAATTTAAATATCCCACCTCTGAGCACAGAGCAGCTTCAACACATGCTCTTGCATCCCCTGTCACAGATGTGCTCTCCCATCAATCTAAGGCAACTTATACTTGCCCCAGAACCACCCTGGGCTGCAGTTTCCTCATTGGAAAAGGAGTTTTATTAAAAAATAAATTAGTACCTCCCAGAGCCACTGCAAGAATTAAACTGAGGTCACTCCCTCCCACCCCTGAACACATTTATTTTGAGTTAAAAACCAGACAACAGGCCCAAAATGAAGTCACTCATGCTAAGTTCCCCATCAGGAAACAGAGACTTAATTACAGTTTCAGTTCTCCCAGAAATAGAACCTTAAACCAGCCAATCATGAGTCACCTGAACAGCATTTGTTGGGTAACTGCCTGATAAACAGGGAAAGTAACCTTCCAATAATCAATCTGCTTTTTGGCCCAGTATAACTTCCTTGTTCCTGCTCCCTACTGCCTATAAAATCTCTTGCCTTGCATAGCTTTTCAGAGCTCTTTTTTTGTCTGCTAGATGGAATGCTGCCCGATTCATGAATCATTGAATAAAGCCAATAAGAACTGCAAATTTTACTCAAATTTTGTCCTTTAACATTTGTCACTCCTCCAACTTTCACTCTTCACTTTACTTCTTTTTAAAGATTGCACACACAGTGCCAGGATGGTGGGGTCCTCTGTTGTCACCCAGGGAGGGCCCACCTGGAAAGTGCCCTACTCACCAGGAGCTCCTTGCTCTCCTTCTCTTCAGTGGAACGAGACACCTCATAGTCTTCCAGATCCTTCCTCAAGACCTTCAGCCTGGACTCCAGGAGTTCCTGCAGGAGGGTGAGAAGAGGACTCTGGAAACCCTCTATGTGTTCCTTCCCAGAGCCATCCAGGAATAAGAGAAGGCCCTCTTCATTGAAGAGGAAGAGGCAGGGTTGAAGGCCTATCTGGATATCGGGATGGCTTACAGCCCGCACAGACACACATAGGGGCACGGGGCAATTGAAGGGTGACTCCAAAGGCTTCAAGGTCTCACTTCCCCAAGACCCTCTGTGCACAATCCAGGCTGAAATGCAGGCCCTTTAGTAGCCCAAACTGCCCAGTTTTGTCCTCTGATTTCCTAATCACCATCAGAAAGACTTCTGGGAAGGAGTGCTGGAGCGGATTAAGGAGTAAAGAAAAACTGGGGGCTCTGTGCCTGAAGCCTCCGTGCACACCCAAGTAAGGAAGCAGGAAAGAGAGGTGCCCCAAACCCATATCTTTGACACAGCCGAAGACAGCTTTTGGTGCTCTGTTCCACCCAGGAGTCACCCACTGCCTTACCCCAACCTTTTGG
Source organism: Cryptoprocta ferox (assembly GCA_028646485.1). Classification (NCBI taxonomy): domain Eukaryota; kingdom Metazoa; phylum Chordata; class Mammalia; order Carnivora; family Eupleridae; genus Cryptoprocta; species Cryptoprocta ferox. The sequence goes on from CM053572.1 coordinate 3,523,304, forward strand.
GAAGGTCATCCCATTAGGCCCCAGGACGTGGGGACGTTGGACAGAGCCACGCCCAGAGAAAGGGCTGAGAGTTGGGGGCAAAGGAAATACGGGTGTGACCGAGACACCGCTAGAAGCCAGGGACAGACAAAAAGAAAATCGCGAAGTCTGGGGGCATCAATAAGGCAATCCAGTAGGGAGCCCAGAGGGAAGCTCGAAGTGGGTGGGAGGATGGTACTGGTATTGTGTGGGTGACACACCGAGTGCTGCAATCAGTCCCAGAACCAGTGGAACAGGAAGAAAGAAGCAGGGTCTGTCTCGCCTTGGCATCCTGCCTGCCTGCCAGCGGTCTGCACTGCCTGCGCGGGAATTCAGGACCCGAACTGGGGTCCTGGGAATCTGCATGGGTGGGGCCGGCCCTCACCTTAGCTTCCTGCACAGCCTCGTCTAGCGGCAACACTGCGTGCGCGCGGTGTTCGCGGGCGCGGTCGCACACCACGCAAATGGCGCGTCCGTCGTCCTGGCAGTAGAGCTTGAGCGGTTCTCCGTGCTGTACGCAGCCGGCCACCGCCGCCTCCCGGGGCCGGTGTTCTCCTGGCGCGGCCGCAGGCAGGCTGAAGCGCCGCAGCAGCGTGGCTACTGAGGCCAGCTGCCTGTTGGGCCGCAGCTGCCCGGGACGCACGGGTTCTCTGCACTGTGGGCAGGGCAGCGGACAAGGCAGCGCGCGCGGTACCGCGATTGTTCCTGTGCCGGGACGCTCCCAGCAGCGCGCGATACAGGCGCGGCAGAAGCTGTGACCGCACTCAACGGACACAGGCTCGCGGAAGAGCTCCAGGCAGATAGAGCATGTGGCCTCGCCCTGCAGCTCTGCCGCCAGGGCCAACGCCTCGGCCCCGGAGCCGGGCCCAGTCCGTGGCCCCACCGCCGCCATGCGCGCCCTTAGCGCACAAAGTCCGGTGGTGCTGGAAGAGCTGAGGGATCCGACAGTGTTCGGCTTAGAGTGGGGAGGCCCGATTCGGCCTCTGAGCACCCACTGGGAGAAGAAGGGCGGGGCTGACGCCGGGCTGGCGGAGACTTGAGCCGAGGGCTGGCTGGGCCGGAGCGAGAGGGGAATGAGAGAGCCGTGGGCGGGCCAGACCGCACTGCTCAATCGGATCCAAGCGCCGGCTAGCACCGTGTGCCTCGGCTCTGGGCCCCTCAATCACTGGCTTTGGTCTGTGGCCTCCTCGGTCCCCTGGCGCCCTCTGTCTGTCGCCCACTCTAGCTCAGCCCTCTACTCTAGGCCACCCCCAGCCTGGCCCAGTCAGCCGTGGGAAACGGGCCTGGACACGTGGGAGCACACACCCAGCCGGGCTCCACTCCTGGTTGCCGCCTAAGGCTGACCCAGCACGGCCGGGCCATGGGCCTAGCGCCCAGGCTACAGTGTCAAGTTCCCGGAGTGCAGGTTTGTCCTGGTCCTGTGCTGAGCTAAATTTAGTGTCTGGAACCTGGCTCTTGCTCCCACCCCCAAGCCTGGCATAGTATCCATTTCCCACTGGTGTTCTCCTTGTTTATTCTTTATTGAATTTTTGGCTTCGAATAGATAATGCATTTACAATGAGTTTTCCCACTTTAATCTCCCTCCCAAATAACCCAACTCTCTACTGTCCCTCCAGAACTGCCTGGAGTATTTGCTTCCACCCCGTTTTCTCATTCCCTCTGGAGGCCACTCAGGACAGGCTTTAGCCACCACCCTCCTCAGAAACTGCTCTTGTCAAGGTCACCAGTGACCTCAGCCATCCTATCCTAAAGGCATAGGCTACTTCTCAGGCCTCACCTCACCTGCCCTCTGATGTTTCCTCCTTGCTGACACTCTTTCCTGTCGCCTTCCAGGATACCATACTTCCTGGCTCACCACACCTGTGGCTTCCTACCTTTTTCTTGGTCTCTGTCATGGTTTCCTCCTCCTCTACCCACACTTGCTTAGCCCTTGGACCTCTGTGTATCCTCACTTGTGATCTCTTCCACTTTCTTGGTTTGAAATACCCTGTCCTTGTGGATGCCAGAATACACAGCCCTACCCAGGTTCCCTTGGGATGCCTGGCTCCCACATGCAACTCCAGGGAACATATTCTAAGGGATATCACTCCACACTCACTGTATCCACAGCTGTACTTCTAATTTGCTTCTCCACGTGTTCCTTCCACAGTCTTCCCCCACCCCACCCATTTAGTAGCAACTCCATCCCTTCAAGTGCTCAGGCCAAACTGGGGAGTCCTCTATGACTCCCCAAAGGAAAACATTGCACACACTCCACCCTCAGTCCTCAGTGTGTCCTCACTCTCTCATGTCCTCCACTGAACCATTTCCAATGACCTAATGATCACAACAATTTTGTCACACTGTTCTACCTTGTCTTCACCCAGCTGTGAGAACAGTCCTGTTCAAATGTTAGATCAATGTTAAGTTCTCCTCTGCTCAAACCCTCCATTGGCTCCCACTATTCAAAGTAAAAGTCCAAGTCTTTACAGTCCTCTAAAGGCCCTATCCATTCTTTGACCCCATACCCTGCACCCAGCCTCTCTATCCGCATCTCCTATCAACTCTCCCCTGTTGGTTGACTCCTCTCTTTCCACATGGACCTCTTGCTATTCCTGCAACATGCCAGCAAGATCCTATCTCAGGGACTTTGAACTGACTGTTACCATTACTTGGACTTCTGTTTTCCAATACTTGCATGGCTTACTTCCCACCGCCTTCAAGCTTTGTTTCAAATAACCTCTCAGGGAAGCCTGCCCCGACCACACTGTTTAAAATCGCACCTTACCTCACTCTAATCTTCAACGCTGGCTCTGTTTTCTAACACTCTACCTCCCTCGTCTGGAATTTGAGCTGTTAGAGGGGATGGCTGTGTCATTTTTGTTCGCGGCTGGACCCCCAGGTTTCTAGAGCAGTTCTTGGCCCATAGTAAACGATCGGTAAAGTTTTCTTGGAATGAACTGATTTAAACGTGGTTCAAAATTCAGATATACAGAGCAGTTCACAGCGAAAAGTGTGTCCACTCTCTACGCTCCAGTCTGTTCCCCATCCCAAGCGATCAACTTTGCAATTCTGAATTATTTTATACAATATATATGTATTTTACTACACTCCCTTTCTTTTTGTTTAACAAACGTAGCAGTCTGCACACAGTCTTCCTTACTTCACTTTTTCGGATCACAGTTCATTTTGGGCATTGTGCCGAATGACTTCCCCCTGCGTTCAGGTGTTTATTCCGGCCCTGTTCTTCCAGCGAACGTCCCCTCAGTGGAGCTCCGCTTGCCTGGAGTCAGTAGAGGACTCTGAAACACCGCTCCAACCGCTACCGGACCGGCTTTGCACCATCTGGGCTATCTCAATCGGTCGTTCGCGCAGCCGCCCTTCTGCTAGTACACAGCCAAGAGAGCATGTAGAAACGCTCGTTCAAAGGTGGGGATGTAGCTCAGTGGTAGAGCGCATGCTTTGCATGTATGAGGCCCCGGGTTCGATCCCCGGCATCTCCAGCGATGGCTCTCGCGTACGTTTTTTCACCAAGTTTTGAAACCAGGCGTGTTTGCAAAGTCTGGGAAATAAACTTCGTTATCTTGGAGTTTGTGCAGGTTGGATGGGGCGACGGGACCCACCTACTCGAATAATTCCTCTCAGGTCGTGATTAAAATATCACAGGTTAAGCGTGCCAGTGCCATAGGATGAGCGTGTTACGCGCGCTTCGCTGTTCTTTCCGGGAATGAAAAAAATCTTAGGTCGCTGGCAGAGCAGAGTAAGAAGAAAACAGACCTAGGTGGGAGGGGCAGTCAGGCAAGATCTGCAGAGTTTGAGTTCACTGGGCTGTCAAGCCGCCCGATCAGATTGCAACTAACCCGACCTTTGAATTTGGAACAAACTAGTCTGAATATTACCTTGAAGTAAGAATTATTGAGAGGTTGCTGGTAGGTGCCCGGCTAGCTCAGTCGGTAGAGCATGAGACTCTTAATCTCAGGGTCGTGGGTTCGAGCCCCACGTTGGGCGCAAACTTCACTTTTCGTACTTCAGTTAATGAAAATTGATTCACTACCTCCATCGCTCTGGGACAAAAAAAAAAAAACCTCGTTCTGGAAGTTTCCTGTGTGCAGTAGTCACTGGGCCCTTTTTTGTAGCTACACCTTTGTTCATGGATTGATTTATCCTTAACTGCTAACAAAGCGAATTTTGTATGTAAATTATTAGTTTTTTAAATTGTTAAAATATGCAAAATAAACTTTATCATTTTAATAATTTTTACATGTGCAGTTCTGGAGCTTTTCATACATTCACACTGTTGTGCAACCGTCCCCACCATCTATCTCCAGAACTTTTTCGTCTTTTCCAACCGCAACTCTACCTAGGAAACACTGTCTCCATTCTCTCCTTCCTCCAGCCCCTGGCAACCACCATTCCACCATCTCTATGACTACTCTAGGGACCTCATACATATATTTGTTCTTTTGTGACTGGCTTATTTCACTTAACCCAGTGCCTTCAAAGTTCATCCGTGTGTGTCAAAATTTCTTTCTTTTCATCATATGCTACATTTTTTTAACTGTTCTGTCTATAAACACTTGGTTCGTTTCCTTCCATTTTTTGGCTATTGTGAATAATGCAGCTATTAACATGGGTGTGCAGATATGTGTTTGAGTTCCTGCTTTCACTTTTGTTGGGGATATACCTACAAGTGGACTTGCTTATCAAACGGTTTCTTTTTTTCTTTTTAATTTTAACTCCAGTATTATAAGATATGGTATTTCTATGTTTAATATTTTTGAAGGATCCCCCATACCATTCTCCATAGAATTCCACAAAATAAGTTTTTAAATATCTTTTGAGTAGGTTACACAGTGGTTAAAAAATTGAACCATATATAAAAATATTCAGTGAAACCTGTCATCTTCTCTCCTTAGGTAACAACTTTTGTACCTGTGTATATATTCTTCCACAGTTACATATTTTTTGATGCAAATATTTTTCTATTTTCCTCTATTTTATACAAAAAGATAATTACAACTCATGTTTGGAGATCTTTCCATCTCAATACATAGGAAATTTTCTAAATCTTTTATTTCTTTTTTTTGCAGCTGCATCATATTCCCCTGTAGACAAATCACAGTTTATTTAACAAATCACCTACTGATGGACATTTATGTTATGTCTAATCTCTTATTATTATAATAAATTCTCCAGTTAATAAGTATGTTGTGTTATTTTGCACTTTTGCACTCATATCTGTGGGGCAAATTCCTAGAAGTGAGATTGCTGGGTCAAAGCTTAAATGTGATTGTAATTTTATAGAAGTAGACAAATCACTGGACTGTGGATTTTACAGGCTGATATTCTTTCCTACCAGCCATGAATCAGATCACCTGTTTCTCCACTGCTTTGGTGGCAATGGACTGCTTTATCAAATCTAACATGACTTCACTCCCCTTAAAATTGCCAGGGTCCTTCACTGGCTGTCCTAGATAAGATGATAGGCCCTACAGGGCACTGCCTGACAGCAACAGGGACCCTCCGTTTGCCTCTCACAGGAGCATACTCAGGCAAAAGATTCTGAAGATCACAGTATCAATCCGTTTATGGATTCTAATACAATTCTATAGGACATTTTTTTTCTTTTTCAAGCCTGGTTCTGTGAAGGATATTATGTTTCCTTCATTTGCAAAGCCATGACATCTTTGAAAAGGCAAATTCAGTTATTTCTTACTCTGCAGATTTTCTCCCTTGAACAGGAAGAATCCAACCAAACATAAGAAATTAAATTTGTATGTGACTTTCTGTTTGGTCTTGGTGTCACATGGGGCATATATAAATTGTTACATCATGGGGGCACCTGAGTGACTCAGTGGGTTAAGCTTCCAACTTCACCTTCGGGCATGAGCTCACAGTTTGCGGGTTCAGGCCCTGCCCCCGCTCATGCTTTTTCTCTCTCTCTCTCTCTCTCTCTCTCTATTTCTCTCTCTCTCTCTCTCTCTCTCTCTCAAAAATAAATTTTAAAAAAGTATTAGATCATGCATGTAACTTGTGGTCTACAATAATAATTATATATAATTTATATATAAAGTATTAATTCACCATCCACTTGAATATTTTTATCTAAAACCTCATTTGAAACAGAAAATTATCTCCAGGTTTAAAATATTTATGGCTATTTTCTAACTAGTCTAAAAATACTCCAGTATCAGCTCTTTCTTTAACAGTCAGTGATTTCCCTTTACTAGCTTGATAAAGTCATTCTCCTAGGGTCTGTGTAGCATCAGGAGAAATGGCTCAACCACCATCAGATGCTACCCTGTTATTTCATTGCTGTTTATATTATATCACATTTGTTAAGGGTACAAGGTCCCCTCAATAAAAGCCAGGTCTCAGTCACATGCTGGTGTCCTGGGGAATGTGCATTTGGGATAAGTAGAAAGACAAAATGTCAATCAGAGCAACCTAATTCTGGAAGACTGCATGCCAGAGGAAGAGTGGCCAAAAATATGACCCAGAATGACCTGCTCCTCCATTCTGTGACAGGACCAACTGGATTAAAATCAGCGGGTATTTTGGGAAACTCTCTCTGCTGTCATTTGAGATGTTTAATGTCTAAGGACTAGGGAGGCTTTTGAATATAGAAAAGAATACATACTTGTTCTGTGATTAATATTCAATGTATTACAGTTGTCAATGTTACAGCCTAGTTTTTCTCAAGGTTTTAAATTCAACTTATATTTTGCTTTTCTTATAAAGCTAGCACATTTTGGAACAAGAAAATCACTAGGTCCTTTCTCTAGTTACTTCACTAGTACCTTCATGAATTGTGGTTATCAAGAAAGGCATCATCCCGAACATCTCAGCCACTGGTGATATTTTCTCTTAGACATTTCAGGTAAGAGTTGTGGATGTAGCTATCTGAGCCCTCACTGAATGTGGAGGAGAGGGAGGCACTGATTAGATCACAGGTGCAGTGTAGAGCCAGTACCTGAACCTTGGTTGCTGCTGCAGTCTCCCTGCTTTAACCACCAACTCATAGCAGTTAGAAACCCCAGGTGCATTGTCTATTTGCAATCTTCTGAATGAACCTATGTGTTCATTCATCTGTCCTTAGAAACTCCACATTGAGGTCCTACTGTATTTCTAATTAGCCTGGGAGGCCTGTAAGACTACAGATCCAGTGTCCTCCATTCCTTTTTCTATCCACTTGTAAACAAAAACAGCAGCTGGTATAGATGGAATCATCAGAATGCAGAGCCAAGAAGGTATAGCTGTGGCTCCTTATCCTCCAAGTCCCTGGTCTTCCTTCCCTCATTGAATCCACCAAGCACACTCCTACTTCAGAGACTTTAACCCTCTGCCCCCTCTCCCAAAGGCCTCTTCTAGTAACAAGATCTTTGAAAGGTTGGCTCCTTTTTATCTTCCTGACTCAGCTTATTTTCACCTCTATTTATTTTTTATTTTTTTTAATTTAAATCCAAGTTTATTAACATATAGTGTAATAATGATTTCAGGAATAGGATTTAGTGATTTAGCACTTACATATGACACCTAGTGCTCATCCCAGCAAGTGTCCTCCTCAATGCCCCTCAAATGTTTAGCCCATCCCCCCACCCAGCACCCCACCAGCAATGCTCAGTAGCGCATCTCTGCTTACCACTCTATCAGATCTCTCTCATTAATTTTTTGACAGTCCTTATCACCCTCTGATATAGAGACAGTGGGGTGGGAAGTGATGGAGGTAGAAATAAAACTGGAATTGTGGAAGAGAGGAAATTGTTGAAGCTGGGTGATAGGTACTTGGGTTTCATAATACCAGTATCTCTACTTTCAATTTTCTAAAAAAAATTTTAAGAAATAAAGCAAAAGGGAATATAATTACTTATGAGTGAGAGGTTAAAATTTTAGGTAGATAACTTTGTAGAGCAATGATGTTGAGGCTTATTTGAAAAAATGTAAAGATCTAGCAAAATGACAATAGAACCCTCAGTGTTAACTCATACCCTTTAAACTATTTCCTTGGGGTACTTGGAAGCAGGGGAACCAGAAACTTGAGCTCCATGCACTGTCCTGGCACCTAGATTTGACTTTTTTCTTTCACTTTTTACTAAAAAAAATGGAAGCTCCCTAAACATTCTTCTGTATCCTAAGGCAGGAAAAAATACAGATGGGTCCAAAGCGTGAGTAGCTTCCAGGAAACAAGGATGCTTTCAAATGGTCAGGGCAATGCTGAACAGATAAAGGGGCCAATGAGAAGGGGCTCCCACTGACAAGAAGCTACAATTTAAGTATCAAAAAGAGAATAATAATTAGCATTAATTGAAACTAGGAAAGCTTTAAAAACCATGATGACAAGTTAGCATTAAGTGTAACCCAAAAGAAATATGACTCAAAGCAGACAGCTTCCTGCACAGCTTGTTGCCTGGCCCAGCTGGGGTTTTGGTGTTAATTGTGTTGCTTTGGATTTGTTTACTATCTCTACAAGGAACAGGAATGAAAACTCTTAGATTAGCTGAGGCACAAACCAAAATTCACCTGATGAAGAGTGACTGAGTGATGGTACTGGCCTCCCAGAGTCCTGAGGCCACCAAGACGATCAGTTTGGGGGAGGGGGGGTGCGGTGAGTGCAAGCAACACTCTAGCAGTGTAGAGCCTGGAGTGAGGAGCACGTACTGACTTGCCTCAAATCAGTCGGTAAAACATGACAAAAAGAAAGAGGGAGAGAGAGAGGAAGAAGAAAGGAAAGGAAAGGAAAGGAAAGGACAAGGAAAGGAAAGGAAAGGAAAGGAAAGGAAAGGAAAGGAAGGAAGAAATGGGATCAGCAGGGGAAGGAGAAGCTTTCTCTGAGGTGTGATCCATATTCCTTCACTCTTCACTCCTCTGGGTCTCTAAGTTCCATGGCTGGGTTCTAGCCTTCTTGGTTGGGTGAGTGCATCTGAGGGTTCTGGGAAGGTATACAAATAAGTATGAAAGAGCAATGATAAAAAATGGGCAAGATATTGATTTATTTCTTATGCTATTTTTGGTTATGCTTTGTCTGCATTTAAGATGTGTGAAACTTTAAAGACAATTTGATTTACAACTTTGATGTTTTTTTTTTCTTAAATACTTTCTTTACATTTATTTATTTTTTGAGAGATAGAGTGAGACAGAGCATGAGCAGGGAGGGTCAGAGAGAGAAGGAGGCACAGAATCAGAAGCAGGCTCCAGGCTCTGAGCCAGTTGTCAGCACAGGGCCCCACCAACTGTGAGATCACGACCTGAGCCGAAGTCGGACACTTAACCAACTGAGCCACTCGGGTGCCCCTACAACTTTGATGTTTTATTTGGCTTTCCAGTTTGACAAAAGTGCTGAGAAAGAAGCTGCTTGTCAAATGTTTAATGTGTCCCGTCAGATATGAAAGCGTGAACCGTATTTTCCAGGGCGTGAAAACAGGCTGGGCTGCAGAGGTCCACAAAGTGTGCGTCTCTACCGACATCTTTCAAGCCTGGAACACTGCCCTGGGGGCCCAGAGCATCGCTGGGCTGCTTCTGAAAAGCCTTTTCCCCCTTGACCTCTAGAGCCTGCTTCCCAATACACCTGAGGCGTCTCACAGGATCGAGGCTGACGAGCTGCAAGTGAGGAACAGTGAAGAGGGCGGCTGACCAAGACACCTCTGGAGAGAGGGATAGTCCTTTTGACTGCTCTCCGCCGCTGAGGATACACTGGACAGTGGGAGGAATGCAGGGTAGATACCAGGTGGGTTTGCATGAGGGGGCACGCGGGGAGCGAGAGTAAGGCGCCTCTTGGAGGAGCGGAGGTGGCCCCACTCAGGACAGGTGCATGCGGAGGCCCCAAGCTGGAAATGAAGCCAGTCGGTGTAGAATTGTTCGTGGTAACGTCCATAGTGTGGATGGTGCAGCCATTGTCTTTGGTTCCACCTGGCCAATCACCAACGGTCCGCTGGCAGAACCAATGCGTCTTCCTCGGCTGTGCTTGCTTGAATTTCTCTACGTGCCCTGTTTCTTTTCCTGTTCTCCATCCTTTAGGTCCGACCTCTATTTCCTCTACCTCACGATTCCTCACCTTACGTGATGTGTCTGTGGCTCAGAGATGTCACCTGTAAACTGGGAACAACAATATTAAGTTCCCCCGCAGGATTCTTAGGTTCCTCTGAGGCAGACACCTACTCTTAGGTGTCTTAGGTACCTAAAACAGGAACGGACATTAGCAACACAACACATTGTAGGTGGTGTGGTCGTTACCACCGCAACGATCTTCCCTGTGAACACTTTTCCCTGGCCTGACTTCCGCCATGCATTTCCAGCTTATTCCTTTTTGCACTTTTCAATATTTCATTTGCGGTTGCGTGCCATTCCTTCCCTTTTTTTGTCTTTTAACCGGCCAGGCTTGTAAGTTCTCTGAAGGAAGGTCTAAGGACATAGAACACTTTCTTTGTACCGCAGATCTAGAGACCCGAACTGTGTTGGTTGAAGTGAACTGGTCATGAATTGGAAAAGACAAGGGTACATGAAAAACTATGATAAAGTACCTATACATATATGTACATATATTCCAAGAACAAATGACCGAAATAGAGAAATTCACTCAAATTGTTGAGCTAAAAAAAAAAAACAAACACCACTCACCTCGTGTGTTCCCGCCCGGTTTCGAACCGGGGACCTTTCGCGTGTTAGGCGAACGTGATAACCACTACACTACGGAAACCCACGGTAATGATGCTTTTCCATGCTCCTTCTAAGACATATAGTTGTGCGAACTGTCCCGGTCTCCGCGCAGAACCTGCGAGGCAGAGTCCTTGGAACCCTTTTTTCCTGGTTTACCAAAGCCTCTCACCTCCACCGTGGCCCTGCGTAATAGTACTAACTACGGAGCGCGCGATCCCTTAGTAGGTCTTGAAACCAGTCGCATTCTGCAATTAAAAAACCCAAAACAGCAGTGAATGAAAGCAGCGGGCCTCTCAAGAAGGAAGGTAAATGTGGCTTAGGATGTTTGATACTAGATAACTCACTCCATTTTGTCTCTTTCTTCTAGGAAGACAGCGGGAGGGTTTAAATTCTCACTCAGTTTGTGCTGGATTGAGACTAAAGATTTAAAAGATTAAGGAAATATTTAATGCATTCAAAGAATACGAGACTGGAATATATTTCGTTAAAATGTAAATATAAATAAGCCAAAAATAAAACTGATTTTACATTATGCTTTCAAAATAATTAAGTTATGTAAAATTATCTATTAAAAATAAAGGGGAAATTGAAATTATAAACATCAAATTTTAACTCAATGTTATTTAAATAAAGCTGGATATTTAATTAAATTTTGAAATGTAATGAAATCTTTTAAGTCTTTTATAAAAACAAAACTTATCAATTCTAGCATTGAACATCCAGAATTGGGATTAGGCTTAATGCAGGTATATGTAAATCTATATATATGCAAATGTAAGAGCAGTATAGATTATTTAATATTGCAGAATGTTTTTTTGGTAGCCTAAGCTGATTCCAGAAGACCTTCGGAGCCAGGAATTGGAATGGAGTCTGAGTCCTGCTGAGTCCCGATCCTTGAGTTGTCTGCAACTCATAAGCTGCTCTTCACCAGAGCACAAGGTGGAGGCCCTCTTGTCCAAGTCTAATTCTCGGATCAAGGTCACGAGAGGCCTGCTGGTGGCCCAATCCATAGATGTTTTACCGCCTTCCCTTACTAGAACATGTATGAAACTTGACTCTACCGATCTGTCCCTCCTTTTTTGCATATCTTAACTCCCTTGGTCTTGGTGAAAGCTTCGCTGCTAGCTTTACTCCTATTCCAACTCTTCTCCATCTACAGAAGGCCATCTCCCTGTAGAGTCACGTTGCCATTGACAGTTTGACCCAGCCTCTACCCCTGCGTCTGTGGCTCCAGCAATGCCCACTCTCCCCAAGTTTCAAATCCGCATGTCTTGGACATGACCTTTTAGACATCTCCCAACCTGTTCAAGACTGAACTCATTACTTATCTCTCACCCCCGACCCCACCCCTCAATGTTAGAAGGTTGAAAGTCAGTACAAGCATCCTCTAAACTGAGAAGGCACATTAAGATGGAAAAAAGGAAGCAAGCTACTCCATTACTTCTTTCACAGAGTTTTTATTCAGAGCAACTTACTGAGAGGGAGATTGGGTGAGCACAGACCACCCAGGCTATACCAGGCCATTCTCCACCCACATTCTCCACAGCTATACTCCACCCAGTCCAGACCTTAATCCCTAGATTTTATGTTGTGAGGGGCATGGCAGTGAGGTCATAGGGTAGTTATCTAAAGTGATGTGTGCCACTTCAGGGAAGATCAGAACAAGCTTTCCCAAATTCCAGTCAGGGAATACATTAACCTCCAGGGCAAGTGGAACACATAGTGGGAAGGAAGTCATTGCAAGGTTTGAAGAGAGTGGAGGGCCAAAGGTGGGGTCAGTGTTGTCAGTACTCTTATACTCAGTCTCTGATCTCTGTTACTAAACCATCTAAAGCGGAAACGTGGGAGCTCCCTCTCCTGTTCAAGTATAAACCATGCACCTCCTTTACCCTTCTTCCTTCTGGCTGCTTCCTTGCCACTGCCAGGCCAGCCACTTCCTTTCTAGACCATGGCTGTGTCGGTCCGGTTCCTCTCTCTAATGCAGTCTCACTCCTGTCACATGTCCTGGTCATCATTCCTAAAGGAATCCTTCTGGAATGTAAACCAGAATGAATTCTTCTGCCTCCATGCCTCCATAGCCAAGGAGGAAAAAGACCAAAGATCCTACTAGGATTCCTTTTGTTTGCTGAATGTCTGAACTGATGAACACTTGACTCCTTTGTACTAAGAGCAGCCTGGATCACCTACCAGAGGGGATTCCAAACCGGGCCTGGCTGGAGGGGCAGCGATGGAAGGGGTGGAGAGGAGAGAGAAGGAATTATAGCAAAAAGTTTGGAAGTGTGTGGGAGATGGACCAAGAAGCCTGTCCACTTGGGTTTCCCTTTAATAAAAAGCCAGGTCTTTTAGGAATGTTTTCCATTTCCAGTGAAGATGGCTTAAAAAAAAACCCCAAAACCCTGAAACCACAATTTGCAAACGAATCCACACTGTACAAGAGAAAATGTCAAAGTTGAAACTCTTGGGGACACAAGTTTATTTAGACCCATTAATTCCAAGATAAGACCACAGTAGGAGTAACTCTCCAGGAAGGCATGAGTGAGCTAGGACTGTACCAGCAAATCTACCTATTTTACAAACTTTGACCAATTCCTGTCCAGACTGCCCTTATAGGGTGTCATGTGAAACTGTTCCTAATTCCCACACACTTCTGAGACTGAAGGCCATTCAATCCTCAAGTTTAGTAAACCAGCTTTACATGATCAACAGACTTCACTTGTGGTCTGGCGTGTATGTGAGGGAGACCTCTATGTCCAGAAAACAGAAAATAGGCTGAATTTGTGGGACAAAAAAAAACCCAGTTAACATAAAGGAATGAATTTCAATTAAAGTTAAGGAAGAACTTCATAACAAGTAAACTGAGGATGTTCATGTTAGACTGTTTCAAAATAAAGGATATTTTTACATTCCCCTCTGTGTGGGGCAACATTTAAAAGATGGACCCTTAAAAAGAGAATATGCTGAAGATGAGGGTCTCAGATTAGGAAGAGAACCTCTTTCTTTCTTTCTTTCTTTCTTTTTTTTTTTTAAAGCAGCAGTTGTAGTTAATCTTTTTTTTTTTTTTTTTTTTTTTAAATCTCTTTCCTGACGAAAACAGACATAAAAACCGGCGGTGGTAAGAACTCCAGGATGCCATCCTTTAAGTCACTTAGGTGATTGCCATTCTGGTGGCCCTCAAGTACCCGCCCAACCTCTCCCCTCCCCAGTTTCCCGAAGCCACGCTATAAACTTCCCTCCCTGCGCAGCTCGTCCTAGACACCAGACGCCTTAAAGGGTTGACTATGGGCGGGCGAATATCAGCAAGCAAAATGGTGGCCTGAGGCATAGGTCCCCGGGGCATTTGTCCACTAGCACCCAGCCTTCACTCATTCCCTTTTGGCCAGCGAGGGCCCTACAGCTAAGGCATTCTTTTGTTGGGCTACTACTGGTAGCCACCAATCTGTTTTCTTCCTGCTTGGCCAAGGATGCAGACACCCACTCGGTGTGGGAACTGGAGAGAACCTTGTTGCTTGGTCGTTTGCTTGTGCACCAAAGGTTCTTCCTTGTCCTTCAAAAGGACTTGCGCCCAACGTGGGGCTCGAACCCACGACCCTGAGATTAAGAGTCTCATGCTCTACCGACTGAGCTAGCCGGGCATATGATGTCTCCTTTAGACTCTACCTTGGAAGGCTGAAATCCACTTGCAGAGATGATAGCACACTTTAAAAAGCAACTGCACAAGTATTATGGAGCACCTACTGTATCCCTGATTGTCCTAGTGCCTGGGATCCTCGAACCTGGGAGAAGTGGCTCCGCGGTCTTCCCAGAGAAGAGCAAGAGAGCTGAGGTGCTAGACCTGAATTTACATTGGAGCATTTGTGGAGGACCTGCTATGAGCTCTGTCCTGCTGGGGTCCGGCTTCACTGAGAATCTCACAGAAAAAGAAGTAGGCATAACGGAAACATTTTCTCCTCGGGAGGCAGGACAAGCGTGGACGAAGAGGTGACCCTCTAAAGAAAACAGGGCCTAAGAGAGGGGCTGTTACCACCCGGCTTCGAACCAGGCACCTTCCGCATTGAAGGCGAACGTGATAACCACTACGCTACGAAAACCAACCTCTCTGGTATTTGACTAACACCATCTAGAAGCTACACTGGGGCGATGACGGGGTCGAGTAAGGCCGTACTTGCAAGTGACAGGCGTTCCCTGCGCTGCCGGCGGAGCTGTGTTCAGGTCTCATAGCCACACTTCTCTCGACATGGCCTCTACAGTTGTTCACCCACGAGGATTCAGGGTTTTGGCGTGTGCAGGCCACCCCTCCGAGGAAGCAGGTGTTCACTCGGAGTTTCCCCACTAGGTGGGAAGCGCCTCGAGAACAGGGTGAGTTCTGTGTGCGCAGCCCTGGCATACCGCAGCGTCCCGCACTCACTGGGAATTCGGTACATCAATTACGTTCCTGTAACTACCCCCGCAGTTTTTCTTTTCTTTAAAAAAAAAAAAAGCCTCAAGTATTATTTCAATCGCCCAAATAATCTATTTGGCAGAGATGCTCTACTACCAAAGCGGCATCTTTAGTAACATAGTTCTGCAGCCTGGATGGGATTCTCAAAAAACAAAACAAAACAAAACAAAAAAACCAAATTAACGCCACAAACCCAATTTCCAATTTGAGCCCATGCTCTTAGACTGAGACTCCATGAAGACAGACCTCGAGGTAGTCTGGACGCAAAGCATGCATGGTGCCCACTCTGAAAGTGCTGAATGATTAACTGTTAAGCAACATAGCTTTGAAATTGTGTTAACTCTAATTTCACAAAACCCTCCGATGCAACTATTATCCTTATTTTATATGAGTAAACACAGGACTACAAAGATACCAAATACATTTTTAACATCCCCCCCTTTTTCTACACTTTTCAGCACCTTGCTTTTCTCACTTCAGAGTAAATTGTGAAGGATTCCCTTCTTACAGCTAAAGAGTGTTCCACTGTGTGAATGTTTATGTAATGATTTCACTATTCCTTTATTGATGGGCAGTTGGAAAAGTTCGTCTAAACGATACGAGATTGACCAGACGGCAGTTTCTAAAATGCGTGCGGAAATACCAACTAGAACGGGAGAGGTTGGGGAAGATCTCCGGTCCCCTTCCGGATCCCTCTCTGAGGAATTCTGAGTTCCCAAACAACAAAGTCTTCAGCCTAGAAGGGCCGGAAGTACTTGAGGGCGCTCACCGGGACCAGACCCTCCGCTTCCGGCATCGGCTGTGGGGAGTCCCTGGCGCTGTCCTCCTTGTCTGGTTAGTAGGATGGCGCCGGGCCGACGCGGTCATATCACCGAGAGCGGACGGCCGTTAAGAGCCTCCACCTTCCCCCAAAGTTTATCTCCAGTGGCGGGGGATGGGGGAGGCCGGTCCTTCCGGGTTGTGCGCGTTCCCTGCTCCTTCGTGTTACAGAGACGTGGGCCTCCATCGTTCTAGCCCTCCCGTCCTGTTCCCGTGTGCCTGCTAGAGCGTCTCCTCGCCGTTTCCTGTCGCCCAGGGGCCCGGGAGGAAAGAAGGGGGCGTAGCGCTACCGCGGAGGGAACTCGCGAGCTTGGGTGACTCGCAGACACCGGAAGTGTTGAAGGGGAGGCCGGAAGTGAGGGGGCGGGGCCAGGAAGTGAGGAGGGGCGGGGGTTTATGAGGAGGCCAAGGGAGCGTTGGGACAGATTTGCACTCAGGGCCACCTGAGGGACTTGGCTGTAGCGCTCAGCTGTGTCCCCTCCCCTCGCAGAGATACGGTTGTCGTCTAGGAGTAGGGAACTCTGTGGAGGGGTGGGTTGTAGGGAGGACCTTTCTGTGTCTGCGATTGAGGCAAGGTGTGGAGAGGCGGGGTGGGGGTGGGGCCGGGTCGTCAGGGCGTCTGAGAGGGAAGACCCCCCCGCCCCCGCCCCCCCCACCGCCCATCTACACTGGCTGACTGGACACTAAGATGGCTGCCGTTGCCATGGCACCCAACCCTGTGCAGACCCTTCAGGAGGAGGCGGTGTGCGCCATCTGCCTCGATTACTTCACGGACCCCGTGTCCATCGGCTGCGGGCACAACTTCTGCCGAGTGTGTGTAACCCAGTTGTGGGGAGGGGAGGATGAGGAGGACAGGGACGAGTTAGACCGGGAGGAGGAAGAGGAGGACGGAGAGGAGGAGGAGGTGGAGGCTGTGGGGGCCGGTGGGGGGTGGGACACCCCCATGAGGGATGAAGACTATGAGGGCGACATGGAGGAGGAGGTCGAGGAGGAAGAGGAGGGTGTGTTCTGGACCAGTGGCATGGGCGGGTCCAACTGGGACAACATGGACTATGTGTGGGAGGAGGAGGACGAGGAGGAAGATTTGGACTACTACCTGGGGGACATGGAGGAGGACCTGAGAGGGGAGGATGAGGAGGACGAGGAGGAAGTGCTGGAGGAGGACGAGGAAGAGGAGCTAGACCCCGTCACCCCACTGACCCCGCCTCCAGCCCCTCGGAGGTGCTTCACCTGCCCCCAGTGCCGAAAGAGCTTTCCCAGGCGGAGCTTCCGCCCCAACCTGCAGCTGGCCAACATGGTCCAGGTGATTCGACAGATGCACCCAACTCCTGGTCGAGGGAGCCGTGGGAACGAGCAGGGCATTTGTCCCAAACACCAGGAAGCCCTGAAGCTCTTCTGCGAGGTGGATGAAGAGGCCATCTGTGTGGTGTGCCGAGAATCCAGGAGCCACAAACAGCACAGTGTGGTGCCATTGGAGGAGGTGGTGCAGGAGTACAAGGTGAGAGAAGTAAAAGATGGGAGTTTAGTGGGGGTGGAGAGGAGCTGGGAAAAGGAAATATGTCCCCTCCCACTACCCAGGACTTCATGCACTGGCGAGCAGATTCTCTTTTTCTAAGCATTTATTGGCATCAGGGTGGGTTGGAGTGCGAAGGATCCTGTACACAGACAAAGCAGACCTGTGAAGAAGACAAGGGAAGACCTGCTTCCTCAAAATCACTGGGCAAAGCCGGGGATGCTGTATCACTCGGCTGCATCTCTTGGGGAAAGCCACTGCTGTTTCACACTTCCATTGTCCCCGAGTGTAGGAGTACAGGTGTCAGGCCCCTCAGGCTTTACCAGTCTCATTTTCCTCTGGGTGAGTCTTCAGTCTCTCCTTGACTCAGACCCCTAAAGATGGGAAGGACTTGGGGCCTCAACAGGAAAGGGCCCCAAGGAGCAGGAGTGTAGGAATGACTACTGGTGTCAGATCCAGATGCTCTGCACTTGCCTTTTAATGAGTTTCCCACTTACCCCACAGTATGGCTTGGTTCTGTCCTTGAGGACTTTTATTAGGTCTTCATTAGTCTGATGTACTGACTCGAAGTTCTTACCTTTTCTGAGAATGCAGATAAAAGGGAGAAGCTTTTAAGTCAGAAGACCAGGCTCTGCACTTACTCACCCAGGCATCTCTAACTTTAATTTCTCCACAATTAAAAGTTAATATTTACTGAACAGGTAACTTATTATGTACACCAGGCACTGTACTAAGCACTTTTCATGGACTATCTCATTTAAAACTTCAAACAGTCCTGTAAGTTTGATATGGTTTCTGTCCCTGTTTTACAGATTAGGAAATAGATTTAAATAATATACACAGGGCCACATAGCTGCTAGTAGGTGATGGACTTGGTTATGACCTGCCTCTCTGCCCCTGGATGCTGTTAACAGTGTCACCACCATTTAGATGTCTGTTGTAGACTTTCCTGACATGTGACTTCTTAGAGTCTGATTTTAGTTTGGTTAATACTTTGCACCTTACTTCGGGCCCTTACTCTTTTGGGATATAGGTAAAGGAGATTGGTCTGTGAGACAGTCAACACAAATAGCACTACTTAGTGAAGGCTGGGATGGGTTTGAAACAGTGGGACCAGGAGGAAGAGAGGGTAGCTCCTATGTGGTCTGTGCATTACCCCATTTTTAGAGTAACGAGTCCAGAGCTTCTCAGCTATGAGTAGTACATCTAAGACAAACTTACATCCTCTCATGACAAGTAACTATCCAACTAGGGGAGTTTTCAAAAGTACAGTGGGCCCTACTACTCAGAGATTCTGAGTCAGAGACAGGGAGAGTATCTTTAAGAAAGCCCAGCCTAGCATTGGAATCACTGCATTGATAACATTACCTGTTGTTTAGGCACTGTGTTATTAGTTGAGGTTGTGATTTCCTTTTGTCCTTTTTTTTTTTATCTACTCTTGGCTCCTAGTTAACTCTACCCATCAGTGGGTAGTTTGTTAATTAAATGTTGGGATGGACTATTCATGGGTATTCCACCCCTTCTTCACCCTCCTCCTATAGGACTCTTCTGAAGGGCTTTTGAAACTGGATTTTAATTTGTGAATTTGTGTTAGCCACATCTGTTGTATGCCAGTCCAGCAGGGCTCTGCAATTTGAGGAAGCCACATAGATGCAAATAATCTGCCATTATTAACTGATCAGCAAATGTAAATACATAAATTATTATTTAGAACTAATTTGAGTGATTCTATTTTTAACTTACAGGTTATTTAGATAGTTTATTTCAAATATGTACACTAGCTCTAGTTTGGAACAGTGTTTTGTAGAAATATTTGTTTATTGAATAGGTAATTATATGGATGATGTATAAATAAAGCTCCTAAAAAGGTGAAAGTCCTTGAAAATTTCTCTTAAAAAGTACTCTATTTGGATTTGTGCTCATGAGTTTGTTAGTAATTTATGAAAAATATTAAATGGGAAATTTAAGCATTATAAATTCTGAATAGGATTGGAGAAAAATAGAAGATAATATCAAAAGACAAAATTTTTTTGTAGTTCATGCTACTTTCATGTTAGGGAGTGATTGTAATATTATTAATGTAATTTTTTCTAGAATCACTCCTCCTGTGCAACCACCACTGCCTTTTGTACTCTCTCTGGGTCAGTAACCTCTTTAGTTCAAGGGTCATTACCAGGTTGTCACTGGCAGTTTAGACATAGGTAGAGAATACTAGATAACATTTATTGATCTTTACTATGTGCCAGACACTGTGTGAAGTGTACTGTCCATAACATGTATTCTCTTATTCCCAATTCCCATGTAAGATAAGGAAATTGGAAGTGTTGCTTGCTTCAGGTCACCTGGCTACATTCAGGTTTAGATTGGAGTTTAGGCTTGAACTCTTCTGCTCTGTATCACCCCTGAAGGAAAAAGGCAGAAGTAGTAGGAGACATAAAAAAAAAAAAAAGAAAGAAAGAAATCAGATTGGGCCTATTTCTGGTCTCTAACAGTCCTTTAAAGAAAAAGATTCTGGGGGCACCTGGGCAGTTCAGTTGGTTAAGCCTCCAGAGTCTTGATTTCATCTCAGGTCAAGATCTCACTGTTCATGAGATAGAGCCCCATGTCTGGGGGCAGGGAACCTGCTTGGGATTCTCTTTCTCCCTCTCTCTCTGCCCCTCCCCTGCTCACGCTCTCTCACAAAATAAATAAATAAACATTAAAAAAAAAAGCGGAAAAGATACTGTTACAACGGATTGGAACATAGAGTTCAAGTGCATATTTGCTGTGAAGGTTAAAATTTTAGGAAGAGAGGATTTTTGTTTTCCATTTATATTTATTTAATAATAATTAATTTTTTTAATGTTTATTTATTTTTGAGAGAGAGAGACAGAGTGTGAGGTGGGAAGTGGGGGGGGGGGGAGAGAGAGAGAGAGACAGAGAGAGACAGAGACAGAGACACAGAATCCGAAGCAGGCTCCAGGCTCCAAGCTGTCAGCACAGCATTCAACCAAGGAGCAGTGAGATATGACCTGAGGTGAAGTTGGACATTCAACCAACTGAGCCACCCAGGTGCCCCAGTAATAATTTTCTTTTTAAAGTTTATTTATTTTGAGAGAGAGCATGTGCAGGGGTGGGGCAGAGAGAGGGAGAGAGAGAATCCCAAGCAGGCCCTGTGCTCTACTGGGGGCTTGAACCACAAACTGAAATCATGATCTGAACCAAAACCAAGAGTCTGATGCTTAACTGACTGAGCCACCCAGGTGCCCCTTCTTTCCCATTTCGTAAGTAATTGAGTGAGAGAGAAAGCACATGGACAGAGAGGCATAGAAACTAAAATATGTTAAGTGGGGCCCCTGCCCCCATAAGGAGCCATTGTGTCCTGGCAGAGACATATTTAAAAATCATTACAGTGTCTAGGACGTATTGTAAATGTTCCTTGGGATGACAGAGGAAGTTGGGGGGCAGGGAGGACCATGCTCAGGTAGCTGGTGTTTTAAAGGAAGAATGCCTTGGGCCAGGTGGAGAAAGGAAATCCCAGAAAGAGGGAATAGCATGGATGAAGATAATGGAATTACATCCAGGGAAAGACAGGTAGTTTTATGTGGCTAAAATTAAGAGTTTATGTCAGAAGGGGTAAGTATAGTAGAGGAGGCTAGAAATGTAGAGGCAATGAGAGAGCCTCATATTTTGTAGGTGGTGGAGAACCATTGAAAGATCTTTAGCACAGGCACAAAATCATCAGAGAAGTATTTAGAAACAAAAGTTATGAGGAAGATTGCTTATGAGGGCTGGAACATTCATATGGAAGGGCTTTGTGTGGTGAAAGGCTCAAGCCAGGTTCACCCCAACTCCAGGTATGGGGCTCTGTAGTCATCAGGATCCTACTTAGAGATAATGCACTCAGGGCTTCTGTACCTGAGTGCAGGCAGAGGGTTGGAGGCCTTCGTCATCATCTGAAGAGAAGAAAGGGGAGGAAGAGTATGATGCTCATCTGATACCTGTGATGGGGATCAGGCTTTGAGCCCCAAACCAATGCAGGGAGGATGGGGGAAGTGGGCACTGAAAGCAGGTACCTCTCCTATCCCAGGCTTCTGACCTTCCTTTTCTCACTCCCTCAGGCCAAACTGCAGGGGCATGTGGAACCACTGAGGAAGCATTTAGAGGCTGTGCAGAAGATGAAGGCCAAGGAGGAGAGGCGGGTGACAGAACTGAAGGTGGGTGAATGTCCTTGATCTGGGCAGGGAAGATGGGCTGTCTACTCTCACCGGTGGTGACAAGATTACTTAAAGAGGGGCCTGGGAGAGAGGTAGACACATTCCCAGGGTCCTGAAGAGCGAGGGGCCTTAGAGGATCAGGGGACACGTTTGTTCCTAAGTTCCAAAATGGAATAGAAACAGTTCTAGTGCAGAGAGGTTGGATCCTTGGCCCAAGGCTGCAGAATAGGCTTACCACCCGAGACACCTCACTTCAAGGCCTATGCCCACCAGGCTGGATAGCACAGAGGGCAGAAGTGGGCAAGGCAAAATCCACATAACAGCCATCAGAGAAGCTCCAGGTCCCAGAACAGGTGGTAGGTGGTAGGCAGAGCAGCCCTGAGCCTGGAAGGAGGTTGGGGGGCATGGTATTTAATGGAGGGTAGGAATTTGTGAATGTTACAGAGACCTGGTCTTCTCTAGTCCAGTGTTTCTCTGTTGTTTTTCTGGATTGATCACCCCTCCCCAAGAAGTATTTTTAGATATTTTTTCCCTAATACCACTCGCCCCACCCCCAACTCTATATCTGTTTTTGTAAGGTCAGCAGAAACTGGCATGGCCTGGCACTGAGCTTTGGAGACCAAGCCAGGACATCCTTCTTGTCCGACCTCTTCCCTCATCTTTCCCACACCTACCACCCTGGCCAGTGGGTGGGTCTTGCCACTTCCCAGGGCTTGTGCTTATGTTTTTGCCACCTACATATTAGGGACTCTGCTGCTGGCAGTTGCCACACACTGAGTAGAATCTGAGTCTGGGAGTCAGAGAGTTCTCTTAGCCAGATGCTCAGATTGAGACTTCTGGGGTCCTGGGATGCAGAGAGAAGATGTCAGGATCTGAGTGTCACTGAGACAGAGAGTGAAGCTGATTTTCCTTCACCCACTCGGCCAGTCAGAACTTCCTTCCCCACTGTGGCCTGTCCCTCTTTGTTCCAAGAATGTCTCTAGCTGATGACACCTGGGTGGAAAGCATGCCCACTATCTGGGATTGCCTAGACCAGGCAAATGGGTTGAGAGTAGGCAGAAGTTTTCTCTGATTATGTATAGAAGTACCTACACAATGGTATCCATGATTTAGCCTCTTGGCTTTTAAAGTGTAAAGTAACATTTGGCTGTTTGCAGAGAAAGTTTGCTAGACTCCTGATCTAGAAGGATTAGGTGACTTTTCCAAGGTCATTAGTGGTATAGTCAAGACCCTAACTTTGTATCTTAATTCCTGAATTTTTAATTTATTCATTGCAAAAAAACTCTTACCAAGTACTGGTGCTGTTCTGGGGTCTGAGGCCCTGTGGCAAACAGCTTATGCAGTGGTGGAAAAGGATGTTAAAAGATACTTAAATGTAAACAGCATTTCAAATTGATATTAATGCCATGAAGACATATAATGATATTTACGGGGGTGGTCCTGATTTAGATCTGGCGGGGAGGGAAGGCTTCTCTCAGGGAATTTTTAAAAAAAAATTTTTTAAACGTTAACTTATTATTGAGAGACAGAGAGAGAGCATGGGCATGGGAGGGGCAGAGAGAGGGGGAGACACAATCTGAAGCAGGCTCCAGGCTTTGAGCTGTCTCCACAGAGCCCGACACCGGGCTTGAACTCATAAACCATAAGATCCCGACCTGAGCCGAAGTCGAATGCTTAACCAACTGAGCCACCCAGGTGCCCCTCTCAGGGAATATTTTTAAATTTAGACCTGAAGAATGAATCAAGTTAGGTAGCCAGGGTGGAGATAAGTTGCAAGCAGAAGTTAGTGAGTTTGAGACCACTGTGCTTGGGAGTGTGGGAGTGGTGCCTGGTAAGGCTGGGAGGTGGGGGAAGGGACAGGGGCCTCTTTCCATTTGGGATGCAGAGCTCCATTACCTTGGACTGAGGGGCAGCAGTTGCAAAATTGGAAGTTTATGTTTCTGTGTGTTGAGGTGGTATCCACCATCCCCTTTGCATCATCCCAGAGCCAGATGAAGTCAGAGCTGGCAGCTGTGGCCTCGGAGTTCGGGCGGCTGACACGGTTTCTGGCTGAAGAGCAGGCAGGGTTGGAGCGGCGCCTCCGAGAGATGCACGAAGCCCAGCTAGGGCGTGCAGGAGCAGCGGCCAGCCGCCTGGCGGAGCAGGCTGCCCAGCTGAGCCGCCTGCTGGCAGAGGCCCAGGAGCGGAGCCAGCAGGGGGGCCTGCGGCTGCTCCAGGTGAGCAGTGCCCCCTCCCCTGTCTCCCCCCGCCTTCCCCCCAGCACCCTGTATTTGCTCTGTCAGGCAGAGCTTACCAAACATCTGTCCAGAGCTGCCTCTCTTCTCATTGGGAGGACCCATGATAATTTAACCTAAGACCAAAGGGTTTTTTGAGGTGGTATGTGTGTGATTATACCCAGTGAAAAGAAAGAAATTCAATTGTATAAAAAGGGTTTTAAAGTAGAGTCAAGGAAAGAATTTTTGACAGACATCCTGAGAAAGATGCCCAAGTCATGTTGTGAAAATTCTTTTACTGGGGTTGAAAATTCTATTGGTCTCACAGCAGAATGAAATAAGTGTGTTAGGGCATAGGGATGATTGAGATGGATACACACTTATTGAGGGTCTTGAGGGTGCTTTTTCTTACTCCCTGTTCAAGTTCAGTCCTTTCTCTGGCTGGAATCAGATTGGGAGAAAGGAGCTGTCTTTGTGCAGCTGACTCTCTCTTTGTCTCTTTTTCCCTCTCCCTCTTTTTGTTTCTGTTATTCCCAGGACATCAAGGAGACTTTCAATAGGTGTGTTGCCACCCTTTATCCTTTGTGACCCAGTGGCATCTGGTTCCCCATCCCTACCTCTCTTGGATATCCCGCTCCTTTCCTTCCTTCCCCAGGACCCGAGTTTCTGCCTCCTGGACCCTCCTCTCCTTCCCCTCAGCTTCTGCTCTTCCCTCTGGGAATATCATGGTCCCACCCCCTGCCCGGTCCCCTTCCTCCAGGTGTGAAGAGGTACAGCTGCAACCCCCAGAGGTCTGGTCCCCTGACCCGTGTCAACCCCATAGCCATGACTTCTTGACAGATGCCATCGTGAGGAAAATGAGCCGGATGTTCTGTCAGGCTGCCCGAGGTAGGGAGGTCACCTGTACGACCTTCCTTTTCCTTTCCCTTCACAGACCTGAGATTGGGTTCTGAGGGGGAAGCTGGGCCTGGGGGAAGTTTAGGGCTGAGGTGGAGCAGGATACAGGTAGGCCACTTGGGGCTTCAAGCCAAGAGTAGTTTTTGTCCTAGCCCAGGTAGGTGTTGATGGTAGGAGTGGAGGTGGATATCAAGAAGAGCCAGGGCCAGAGGGAAGACCTGTCCAGTGTCCTGAAAACAGGAGTGGGGAAAGAGTTGGAGCCCATAGGGTCTAAAGTCTGCCCTCTAGGATGGTGTGGGGTGAGGACCACTGGAAGGCAGGGAGGGAGGGAGGGAGGCAAAGGGGAGGGCAGCAGGAAAGGCTGAATCTTGGAGTTAGCTACTGATGGGGAACAGTTGTTCCAGCCCTGGCATATTTGTCCTCCCCCCCTCCCCAAGTGGACCTGACGCTGGACCCTGACACGGCTCACCCGGCCCTGATGCTCTCCCCTGACCGCCGGGGGGTCCGCCTTGCAGAGCGGCGGCAGGAGGTTGCTGACCATTCCAAGCGCTTCTCAGCCGACTGCTGCGTATTGGGGGCCCAAGGCTTCCGCTCTGGCCGGCACTACTGGGAGGTAGAGGTGGGAGGGCGGCGGGGTTGGGCGGTGGGCGCTGCCCGTGAATCGACCCATCATAAGGAGAAGGTGGGCTCTGGGGGATCCTCTGTGGGCAGTGGGGATGCCAGCTCCTCGCGCCATCACCATCGCCGCCGCCGGCTCCACCTACCCCAACAGCCCCTGCTCCAGCGGGAAGTGTGGTGTGTGGGCACCAACGGCAAACGCTACCAGGCCCAGAGCTCAACGGAGCAGACACTGCTGAGCCCAAGTGAGAAACCACGGCGCTTTGGTGTGTACCTGGACTATGAGGCTGGGCGCCTGGGCTTCTACAATGCGGAGACTCTAGCCCACGTGCATACCTTCTCAGCTGCTTTCCTGGGCGAGCGTGTCTTCCCTTTCTTTCGGGTGCTCTCCAAGGGTACCCGTATCAAGCTCTGCCCTTGATTAGCCTGCCACCCGCAGGGGCCCCTCTGGATAGCACTTGAGGGGCGGGTGGTGGTGGAGGGTGTCCCGTAAGTTTGGGGGCTCAAAGGCTCCTTCCACTGTTTGTTGCTCCCCGCTTCCCTTTGACCCCAGGCCCGCTTCTCCCTCTAGGAACCTAAAGAACCCTCCTGGCCTGCAGCTCGGCCTTCTCTCACCTGCAATGTCTGTCCAACAGGTCTGCATGGGTCCCTGATGAGAACAGCTGCCTGTTTTTTTCCCCTCTGTCCACCCAGGGTCGGAGTTTTGAGTAGGGGTTGAGGGGAGATTTAACTCCATTACTTAACTTCCCTTTCCCTGCCCCTACTTTTCACCTTTCTTGTCAGTTCCCAGGCTGGGATATTTGGGCAAGACTCCTGTCTGCCCCCATTCCAATTCCATTTTCTGATGCAAATTTTAGCTAAGGGATTTGGAAGCTTTTTGGGGAGGCAGGTTTGGCAAAAGGGTAGAGCTGGGTAATAAATGTCTACTCTCTGGGGTAAGTAAGGAGGGATTCTAGACTCCTTCCGTCCCCAACTTCTACCTCCATAGACTGGCCAGAATTTAGCTGGAGATCTGGAATGGTCGACATGAATGAAACTACATACCATTGTATTACCCAATAAATTATTTTCTCCCCCACCCTTCTTCCAACATTCACACTAGGAGTAAAGCTCACCCCACCCAGCCCCTCCAGGTCTTTTCACTGCCAGGCTCCTTTCCCCTTTGTCCAATGAAGTTCCTTGTGTCAGTATCCAGCCTCATGTCTTTAGTTTTCTCCATCTGGTGAGCCCTGACCGGGAGCCTGGGGACAGGGGGTTTGGATCCCCAGGAGCGCCTTGGGTATAATCTATTTTTCTAGTAACCCCTTGCCTTCTGTCACTAGTCAGCTTTTGTCCTTTGCTTTGATGGCAGAGGTCAACTTCTGTTCCTGGGGGAAAGGGAAGATGGGTTGTGTTGTGGAAATAAAAAAGTTTATTTGCTTCTTTTGTGGAGTCCTTTCCTTTTAGATGGGCAAAAATAGGATGTAGAGCCAGGGTTTCTTCCACAGTAGGCCAGTGCCTCCAACAAATGTGATGCCACAGAACTGAGGACGGATTGTACCTTCCCCATAACTTGCTTTTTGCACCACTCATGTTATTTCCACAGATTAGGATAATTCATCCTCTCACCCCATTTGAATAGCCTACATAGTTTTGGCACCTTCTTCAGCATGTACTTTGAGATTGTTTGCCACTTCTTGTCTATCACTGCTTTGAGGCTTTAGGATTCTGGCTTTCCCAACAATCTTTACATTTCTGAAGTCTTTCCATGTGATTGTGTCTAGCTGAAATCCCATAAAATGGAAGCTAAAAGCCAGAGAGGCCTATCACCATTAGGAGTTGATGGAAAAGGAAACTGATTCTGTACAGCTACTCCAACATGCGACTTATTTTTGTTACTTAGCCACTACCTGAGCAAAAGCCAGCCATGATTGTATTTATGAATACCTTCAGACTACATTAATTTTTAATCTCCTAACAATGGAGGAAGTAAAAAGGACTTGTTCTTAAGCAATAATAACTCTTTTGGGAAGAGTTCCCTTATAGATGAAGGGCTCAAAAAAATCTCCATTTTAACAAAAAGACCCAACTTGACAGACTATACTAACCTGAGTTTCAGAATATTTTATGTTACCTCGAGGAACAACAAAATGCCTATTCAATTATTTCTTCTGTTACAATTTGGAACTGAGATTTTACTATTCCCAAGGAGCATTTTCTCCAGGCTTAAGGGAAGCCCAAAGGATCTATACCTGAGGTACAGGACATTGTGATGCAGTATAGCATTAGAAAGTAGCTTTTTTACTTATCAGAGAAAGACACTAAAAGTCAGCAAATCAATGTTTTATTTCCAAAGCTCTGCCATGTATTTCTAGCGGGTGCCGATGGTCACCTGCCACACTCGCACCAAGTTGTCCGTGTAGCCAGCAAACAGAGTCTGCAAGGGGGAAATGACAGTGATAACGTCATGTCAGAGCCATGGATGGAACTCTGCATACCTAGTTATAGAGATGGCCGTTCTTTTAAGACCCCCAATCTTCTAACCACCAGGCTGTAGACTATTCCTAGACAAAACAACGGCTGGTAGTAAGGACTTACACTCTTGTAATATGATTAAGTTATTCAAAGTGGTAATCACTGCCTATTAGATCAATTTTCCTTACAATGCGGGAACAAGTATTCTGTTCACTGGCAGAGGTAATTTGGTCCTCTCAAATCAACCTGGCTAATTTGGTCATTTCATTTTATGTCAAAGACACTCCAAGGGCATGATGGGGGAGAGAAGGTAGAAGCTGAATCACTTAACCAGAGACCCACTTACCTGGCCATCAGCAGACCATGCCAGAGAAGTACACTGGGGTGGCTCTGCCTTGCTGCTGGTACTGATAACTTCCTGCTTCAGTTCATCTACAATGATTTTGCCTTCCAAGTCCTGGGAAAGGGATAAAACCAAGGTAAGGAGGGATTCTGCTAGAGGCATCTAGGGAATGGAGGCCAAGAATGTTGCTAAACAGCCTAAAATGCACAGGACTGCCTCCCCCCACCAGAATTATCTAGACCAACAAACAGGTCAATTATGCTGAGACTGAGTAAATTGCCATAATTTGCAATGCCCTTTAGTAGGTAAGCATCCTGTACCACTGCAAATCCTAATTCTGGGAAGTTGCAACTTGTTCTTCCTGGTTGTCCACGGATAGCCTGATGGAACAGCAGTTCTTCAGGAAGCTCGAATCCCAGCAGTGACACATCAGGAAATCACAACATTGCCATGGCTCACATAGTACAGCCAGGCACTTGGCCTCAACTGTAGCCCACACTCACCCAGATCTTGATGCTGGGGCCTGTGGCAGCACAGAGCCAGTATCGGTTAGGACTGAAGCACAGGGCATTGATGATGTCCCCACCATCTAGTGTATAAAGGTGCTTGCCTTCGTTGAGGTCCCACAGCATGGCCTGGCCATCCTGAGAAGATAGGGAAGGGGAGTCAGGGCAATATGAAACTTATTCCAGGTATTAATCTCAACGGTCTCAAGATTCTGTCTTAATTTTTATCCTCCTTCCCACAATTTCCCAAAAGCTAATTATTCAAATACCAGTTATTGATCTCTGTATGCCATTCCTTTAATGCATGATACCTCATCAACCCAAGGCCCTGAAAACTTCTAAAATCACTACAAGTAATATCAACACCTTTAAGAAACGAGCTTTACTGAAAATCTTTTAAACAGTATGCCTTATCTGTGTCATTTTTAGAAAACATTCTTCACGAATATTTACTCTTGGATCGCTCCCTCATTATCTTAAGTATTCTTTCTAAAACACTGTCCCCCATTGAGTAGGATACTATCAGCTGAATACCTTTCCTCCAGAAGCACAGAGGGATCCATCTGGAGAGACTGTCACAGTGTTCAGGTAGCCCGTGTGGCCGATGTGATTGGTCTTAAGCTTGCAGTTTGCCAGGTTCCATACCTAGATTTGGGAGGGTGGGGGGTTAATAGGTGAAAAACCTGTCTCTGAATCCACTAGGGTCAGGAGGGCTCAGGACAAACAAAGGC
This sequence comes from Cryptoprocta ferox, assembly GCA_028646485.1. NCBI lineage: Eukaryota > Metazoa > Chordata > Mammalia > Carnivora > Eupleridae > Cryptoprocta > Cryptoprocta ferox. The sequence goes on from CM053572.1 coordinate 3,552,682, forward strand.
ATGGCACCTTCTTTAAACGCATTTTTGGATATGGTGGCCATTTTTCATTCTAGCAGTATCAAAAAAACGTTAAAGAATTTGTCTTGGTCACCTAAGGACAATCAAGATTAAAAAAGGTAACAAATGCCTTGCTTTACAAAGGATACTGGTTTCAATTAGCAACTTCACACCAAGTATCAAAAACTAACACTTAGAAAACAGCAAAAGGAAACATCAACTGAGGGACAAAACTTTCAAAGTTAGAGCCTATGACCACCTAGGAGGCAATGGGAACACATTCTGGCTGGTAAAGGCCCTACACCGTGACTCCAAGCTCACCTTGACCAGCTTGTCCCAGCCACAGGAGACAATGATGGGATTGCTGCTATTGGGTGAAAAGCGGACACAAGACACCCACTCCGAATGGCTCTCATCCTAGAGGACAGAAAAGAAATAAGGAGAAACTATCCAGTCCCATGAAACTAGACCCCTCACCCCTTTCCTTAAATGGGAGGTATACTGATGGCTCTGCACTCACATCCCCGGAACCCAAATCTTTAACATCAACATAACCCCTTTAGAGCCCAAGCCAGGCTTGAAATCACCACATAATGCCAAAGTTAAGAAGGGTAGGAGAGAATTTCATGTACTTTCTGCATGTGCCTTCATGTTACCTGGACAGTATATTTGCATACACCCAGAGTATTCCACAGCTTGATGGTTTTATCTCGGGAGCCAGAGACAATTTGGCGGTTGTCAGAGGAGAAAGCCACACTCAGCACATCCTTGGTATGTCCTACAAATCTGCGTGTGGTGGTACCCCTGAGAAGGAGGACTTGGTCAGTCTCTAGACTCTGCAAACATTCTTCCACATCAGACTGTTTCCCTGGTCTTACTGGAGCTGCCATTACTCACATGACCCTGGATATGGGTCTGATCACAACAGGCCCATAGTTGAGCATATGCCAGAGAATCCTTTCAGAATTGCAGGACATGTCCTCACTCCCACGTGGGGATTGGCTGACAATGTCATCTGTCATCACTAGGATCCTCCATCCAAAGACTGAGCTCCCAAGATAAAACGTGTTCAAATCCTTGCCTACTCTCAACCACAGTATGTGGCAAAACTGCTCAACCAGCCGACTCCGAAGCAGTTCTGAGAAACTAATTCAAAGCAGCAAGGATGGAAGCCAAACAACCCAACTACCTAATATAGATACTCCCTGCCTTACAGTATCCACAATGAACCTCCCTGTCTCTTAGAAACTACCTCCCAACAGCATCTACCTCATTTCTGCCAGATTTTCCCCAGAGTTAAATGAGCAGCTACTTGCGTTGTGAGATCCCAAAGACGAAGGGTTCCATCCCAGGAACCTGAGAGGGCAAACTGGCCATCTGAGGAGATGACCACATCACTAACAAAGTGGGAATGACCCCGAAGAGCACGCTGTGGGATTCCATAGTTGGTTTCATCCCTTGTCAGCTTCCACATGATGATGGTCTTATCTAAGGGGAGATAACACAGAAAACCCAGTGAGGAATCCCACAGCCTACTTATTGACCTACTGGATAATCCATGATCATTCAAGGTCATTGGTGGATTTACAAGAAATTAAGGATGGGAACTGCAGGCCAAGAGAGCTGTTATTAGTCAAAGCCAAGTGATTCACTATTCCAAAAAAAGTCAAGTAGAACTAAGCAACGCCACTAGAATTAAACTCAGGTGTGCAGTACTTTAGCAGATTATGGATACCCTTTTCTGACATTTAGATCAATTCAATGTCTGAGTCTTATTCGAGGTCTAACGCATAATAAACACTACTGCTTGAGGTCCGAAGCCTGAATGTGGGGTTCCTACAATTACCACTGAGGGGTGCCAGAAGTGCTGGATTTAGTTGCTTTACACGCTTTCACTGAAACGTGTTGGACTAGACACGCTTTCCGATTAAGCGTCAGACGTGATCCTAACCTAAGACTATTTTTAATACCGTGTGGGCAAACAATAGCGTGTTCATTCAAACAAGAGAATGACAAGAAAAAAAATGAGGGCAGAAAAGAAACGGGCCTGCAAGGAGACTGGAGTCACGACGTCCCCTTCCTTGGGAGTCTATCCACGAAAAACCACGCACAGGGCCGGGCGGCAGCTCAGAAACAGCCTCTGGGTCTCAGCATGTGCACTCAGATGGCATGTTGGGGTCATCACCGCCCCGCCCGACCCGTAGGCTCCTGCGCACACTCAGCCACACCTGCGAGGAGGCGAGGAAGAAAGAAAACCCCAATCCTGCAATCCTGGCAGCCAGAAGCTGATCTACGTCTCGGTCTCTGCAAAGTGGAAAAAACCTCACGGGCTTATCCAGGCCGAGGCTTAGGCCCGGATCCGCAAGCCCCCAACTCACACGCGGACGGAGTTTTCCGGGCCGCCAACTCGCGCAACAGTGGCAACCCCAGGTGACACGCGCAACCCGCTTATCCCTCAATCCCTTGCCCCGCACCTCAGCCCGTACCTCGCGAGGCGGACAGTATCATGTCCGGGAACTGGGGAGTGGTGGCGATCTGAGTCACCCAGCCATTGTGGCCCTTTAGGGTGCCACGAAGTGTCATCTGCTCAGTCATGGCGACGGCGAGTGCGGGTGTTGCCGCGGCGACGAGGATGGAACTGGATAGCTCAGAGACTAGCACCACAGCCGCTCCCGCCGCTGGCCTGCAGAGGAAAAGAGAGAGAAGGCTCCCACCGGAACCGGAAATACAGGCCCGCTCGAGCAAAATGACGGCCCCCATAATTCATTTCTGTTTAAGATGGCGGCGCCAGGTAGGGCATAGGGCCAAGTGAAATGACAAAATTTCACGGTCCCCTTCTGCCGCGCAATATAGTTTGGCAGTGCCATAGATAAACATTCTGAAACAAACTCGGTCAAGTGTTCTAAAAGATCCATCAAACGTTCATTGGGGCGTGATGTCTAAAAAGCGGAAGAAGAGAAGTGCATGGCGCATTTCCGTCAGGAGAGCCCAGCACCTTTGGTGTTCCCACGTGGCACAGTCCGAGCCCCGCCCTTTCCGCGGGGTGGCTCGGGGGGAAAACGCTGAGAGAGCCTAATTTCTGGGTGAGAACTGCGAGTAACGGTAAGCGATATGAAAAATATGGTATTAAATTTTTTTAAACGCACTGTGCTCAGGGAAAACGCTGAGAGAGCCTAACAGATTTCTATCTCAGAGGGCAGCTCTTCCCTCAAGAGGTTTTTGCTCTGAGGGAATTGGCTGAGGCACTCCCTGTCCGGAAGGGTTTAGTCCAGGAGTAAGACGAAAATGGGTTACGGAGCGGAAAACCTGGGAGGAACGAAAAATCGGTCTGTTGGGCTGCTTATCGGCCACCGAGCTCTCGCCTAGGCAGGAGTACGGAGAGCGGTCACAGAAACTGATAGGCTGAGACAGGAAGGGCCTCCGGGTTCTGATTTCTGGGGACTCGCGACCAAAGCGGGCACTGGGCCTAACCACCTCACAGAAAGGCCGGCTGGTCTCGGGGTCCAGGCGTGCCCCCAAGGAGGTGCCCTCAGACTGAGAAGCAGTGGGACCTGGTTGCCTGGCTGTCTACCGCCCTCTCATTTAACCTCGTGGTGAGTATGTAGTGCCTCCGGCTATGGCACATCCTTGACATTAATATATGATGCTGGCTGGGAGCGCCTCTCTCCAGTATTTTTAATTTTAATTTTTTTTTAAGTTTATTTAAGAGAGAGCGAGCGAGCACATGATTGGGGGTCGGGGCAGAGAGAGAAGAATATCCCAGGCAGGCTCCATACTCTTGCAGAACGCTGGACCCTAGGCTCGAACTCACTGACCCTGAGATCATGACCTGAATCAAAATCCAGAGTCAGATGCTTAACTGACTGATCCATCAAGGTTCCCCTTAAATATTTTTTAAATGGGGGGGGGGCACACAAACCAAGGATGATAGCAGTGGCTATCATCTATTAAAAACAAGGGGGGATTATACATAAGTATTTACTTTATAATGTGTATTAATTTTAGTTTCACATCTGTAAAATGAGGTTGGAAATAATAGTATCAACCTAAAATGGTGTTGAGATTAAATGAGTTAGGTAAAGCACCCAGGGGCGCCTTGGTGACTCAGTCAGTTAAGGGCCCAACTCTGGATTTTTGACTCTGGTCATAATCTCACTGTTAGTGAGTTAGAGCCTCTTGTCCAGCTTTGCACAGACAGCATGGAGGAAGCTTGGGATTCTCTCTGTTCTTCTCTCTCTACCCCTCCCCTACTTGCGCTCTATCTCTATCAAAAAATAAACTCAAAAAAAAAAAAAAGGGTAAAGCCACGTAGAATGATGCCTGACAGAGTAAATGCAGGCAAACTTAGCATTTCTTTGGTACCAGTTCCTGTTTTAGGTCTTGGGGGAATACACTTGTGAGCCAAGACAGTGGGGACCTGGTTTTTTGGGTTTACATTTGATGGGGTGAGTGGAACGGAGATTGAGAGATTGGAGCAAAGAGAGGAAGAAGAAGTAGGATACAGCCCTGTGGCTATATGGAAGGTTAATGTTCCAATAAGGGAATATATGTTGGAGAGAGTCCAAAAGTCTTGAACTGGATTGTTGCAGGTGCTGAAAACCAAACAGTGAGATGGAGGTAAGGGGCAGTTGACAAGAGGGCCAGCAGGCGTGGGGAAGGACCATGGCTTCTCAGGGCACTGTCCTGACTATGCTTCAAGGGTCCCAGTCATGTACGTCACCTGCCTCCATAGCACTCCCATTTAGCTGTCCTTTTGCTTTTCCAACACTACAGTCCAACTTGACCCTGACCCACGCATTTTGTTTCTCCTGTGGTCATGGGAGACTCTTACCTTCACCCACACCAATATCTAGCTTGCTGTTGATAACTGGGGTCATGCCAAGTGCCCTGGGCGCTTGGCACAAATAGGTGAGAGATTCCACGCATCGTCTAGTGGAGATGCTAAGCGCAAGCCCCCCTGACTCTTGACCTATATATGCAGAGGATTTCCTCTCAGTTTCAAGAACACGAGTTCTTCATCTCCTACCTCCACTATCTAAAGAGATCATTGCTCAGTCACATTATATTTACCCGCCTGGAGAAATACCATTTTGCTCTCTGTTTTCTTGCATTTTGCCAGGGAGCAGCTGTGGAATCATCATCCCTGAGGTATGGCCAAGGGTGCAGGTTTAAAACAAGCTTCCCACGGGGCGCCTGGGTGGCTCAGTCGGTTAAGCATCTGACTTTGGCTCAGGTCATGATCTCACGGTTCGCGGGTTCGAGCCCCGCGTTGGGCACTGTGCTGACAGCTCAGAGCCTGGAGCCTGCTTCGGATTCTGTGTCTTCCTCTCTCTCTGCCCCTCCCCTACTCATGCTCTGTTTCTCTCTGTCTCAATAATAAATAAACATTTAAAAAATTTAAAGAAAAATAAAACAAGCTTCCCAGGTCTCTCACACAAGCTCAAGGAGATACTTTTAGGCATCTCTTGGTTCCTTTCCTAAAGAGGGCATTTCCCAGGCTAGCCCCACCCTATACCAGTCCCACTTTGCCTGGCCCCTTCCCCCTCCCCACAGGCTACCAAACATGAAATTTCTGGAAGTGCCCTTGGCCTCCTCTAATTCCGTGGGCCTCTCCCTACACCAGCCCCTTACTCTGTAAGAGTGTTGTGTCAGCGCCCCCTCCTCTGGGGCCAAGGGGGGGAATTCGGGTTTTCTCCTGGAGCCCGTCAGTACTGGTCTGGCAATGCCAGTGGAGGAGAGGGAGAAATGGAATGTAGTGGATTTCCCTGGATGACCAGATTACACCTTTCAGGCTTTCCACCTCGGAGTTTTCCTCCAATCACTGGCCTCCTGGCAAGCCACAAAGCCATTGAGGAGCATTCCTGAACCGAGGGAAGCATGGCCTCGACTCTGGGTATAGCGAGGGTCAGGGACGGGGGTGCAGCGGCAGTCTTTCCTTCTCAGCCCCAGCTGGACTTGAGCCCCATACATACCTGCTTCTCTCTGGGTCCCTGCGGTTCCCTGCTAGGCATATGGGCCCACCTGGACTTCTCACGCCTCAAGCCCTGCCCCTTCCAGTGGGATGATTCCCCTTGGCTACAGGATGCATGCTTCCCTTCCCTCAATGGGTCTATTGCCTGTACAGGCGGTCCTGGGCCGGGCCCCTGGGCCTTTTCATTCCAGATGTCTTTGATCTGGCCTCTAGGAGGTGGAAGCCTGCTGAAAGGCCCCACCTGGCTTTTGGGAAAGTTTCTCTGCAGAGGCTTCTTTCTGCTCCTCAGGCTGCCCCTCCTGGAGGGTTCCCCACCCACTTCTAGTCCCAGCCCCAGGGCTGCCCCTCCTCTCCCACATCCCCACTGGCACCACCTCCATTCCCACACAAGGTAAGCATCCCAAGGGAGAAATTGGAGATGTTTTTCTAAGGAAGGCTGTCTTTTCTGCTGGGAATTCCTAAGACCCACCCAGCTGGGAGAAGCCCCTCTGGTTTCCCTGCTAGAGGCCCATAACTTCTCTTTTAGGAACAGAGACCTCTATTCCCTCTTCCTAGCATTCAGGAGGTGAGATAGGTCTTCCTTTGAATGTGGTGGTGATGACTATTGTGGGTGATAGGTGAGGGGCTGAGGGAAAAGAATGTGGCCAAGACCAGAGGGCCCACTGCCAGCTGAAGCAGGTGACTTCCCTTTATTCTACTGTTCCTTGGCAGTTTCAGTGTGGTTGGCTCTGGCCTATACTCCTTTTGTGGGTACACTGGCTCTCCTCTGTTCCTCCCAACTATCAGTTCTTTCCCAGAGAGAACACATTGTTCTGCCTGAAAGGCCCACTATATTCCACCTCCACTTTTTTCTTTTTTCTTTTTTTTTTAATGTTTATTCATTTTTGAGAGAGAGAGTGTGCGTGTGAACAGGGAAGGGGCAAAGAGAGAGGGAGACATAGAATCGGAACCAGGCTCCAGGCTCCAGGCTCCAAGCTGTCAGCACAGAGCCCGATGCGGGGCGTGAACTCACCAACCGCGAGATCATGACCTGAGCCGAAGTTGGATGCTTAACCGACTGCGTCACCCAGGTGTCCTTTGCCCCCAATTTTCTTAATCTAAGCTTCCTTCAGGTCTCAACTCAGGTTGCCACCTCAGAGAAACCCTCTGTGACCCTCAAGTCTATGTTGCTTCTGGATTCATGCCCTCATAGTGATAGTGTGCTGGGCCTTCATAGCCCTTAGCCCAGTTTGCCCTTATTTGAATCCCTCAGGGCTTTTCTCAGTGCTCTGAGGTCAGGGACTGGTCTGTTTGGCTCATATGCTGCATTTGCTGGTAGAGAGTTTGGTCGTAGGAGATTCCAATCTTGGTAACCAACCTCATAGGCTAAGTAGTTAAGGGCAAGTACTTTAAGGGTGTTCCAGGCAGAGGGATCACCATGGGGAGGGGGTGTTAGAGTGGTTTGCATGCAGAAGTTTTGGAGGGATGATTTCAAATAGGAAGGTAGGAGAGAGTGAAACCCAAGGTGGCCAGGGAGGCCCTATCAGGAAGGAGTTGACTACTAAGGAATCTGGATTTGTCCTGAAGCCTAGGACTTTCCTCTTTAGGATTATCTCATCCCTCTCCTGCCTAGACTTCTTTTTGTTGTAAAGTGTTTGTTCTCAGAGTGGAGGGTAGGTTGAAGGAAGACTAGAAACCAGAGTTCAGAAGTTGGACAATAGAGTCTGTAGGACAGTCATGAGAGTCCTATGAAAGGAGAAATTGAGTAATGTCCTTATGAAGAGGGATTCAAGATCTCCTCTAATCCGTCTCTCTCCTCCCTACCTTCTTCACTCCAGTATCTAGAATTGGGCTCTGATTATAGAAACTAATTCATGATTGAGGCCTAAAGAATTAAGCTCAAAAAGACTGGAAGGAAACCTGGAAGTTCTGTTCTTAATGTAGGTTCTATTCCATTCTTCCTGGTGAGAGGTGGGGATATGTTATTAAGTCAAAGCCAGCAACAGATCTTACAAGAAATCACATAAAATTTCCTATGTCTCTTGATAAATATTCATTGACCATTTTAGGCAGAAATCTGAGGTCTAATAGTGAACGCTGCTAACGCATACTGTTGGGTTTTCCCTGGGAGATAGACTGTGGGGTTCCTCAGGCCCTAGGTGCTTCAGCAGATGTGCAGTGAGAGGCTGTGGAAGTGGGTGTGGTCCAGTCAGGTGACTTTAGTCCAGGTAGAATTATAAGACATGCTAGGAGAAGGCAAGCCTCTGGCTTGTTAAAGGATTTAAAACAGCATTAGGTGGTAGGGAGAAACAAAAGGTGACCCAAGGTGCCTTTTTTCAGCTTTTTCTTGGAAGAATTTCATACGAACTAGGGTCAGGAGAGTATGTCAAAATGGAACCTTGAGACTGGCTAGCTTACCACATGGTAAGAGGGCTGAAGAGGAAACAGTCCTTTCTGCTCACACTTGGATTAAATAGCCGGAGCTTGCTGAGAAATTCCATCCTTTGCTGGAGAGGGGAGAGAGAGGATTCTATCTGATTAGGAAATGGCAGACAAAAAGGGGGCAGGACCTAGAGATCTTCCAGGTGACCTGGGTCCTTCATCTTTGTGGGGCCCTGCTTCGTACCAGGTGGAATTGTCAATGAGAAGTCTCTGACCAACTCTGCATCTGAGTCCTTTAGGATCGGGTAAAAGACTAGAAAGGCCTAAGCATGATCTTCAGTAGCTATGAAAGAATAAGCCTACCTATTCTTTAAGGCTCTTTCTAGCACAAATCTCTGAGGTATCCATTTTCCTCCTTCTTTGGAAGGGATAGAGATGGGGAGAAGAATAGTAACTTAGAGGCCATTTCCTTCTTTGCTGGTTCCCTATCACGTCTCCTTCACTTCTTACATTGTAAGATGAGCTGTTTCCCTATGCCCAGGGTTCTCATACTGTACCTCCGAGGACTCTGGTTTGTGGGCAAAGACTGTATAATTAAAAGTTAAATTTGTCACCACTTTTAGCTCTCCTCCTTTTCAGCCCTGTTATTCCTAAAACCTCTCACTTCCCCTTTTCTTATTTAGCACTGCCAGCACAAACTGCTTTCACTTCTAGGACTTCATGATCTCCTTACCACTGTCTGTCAGGATTTAGGTATGAGAGGAAGAAGGGAAGAAACCACTTACCTACTTTAATGCTGGGTTTTGCCCCATATCCCATTTTTAAAAAATCAGGCACCGAATAAAACCTTATTTATACTTCTTTTCCCCCCTATTTTGAGGCCCTAGCTCTGGCTCTTTTTGGGATGAGGGTAATGCAGTTTCTTTTTTAGCTGACTTCCCATTAGAGTTCTCCCTTACCACATTTCCTGCATGTGATCCACGTGAATCACAAGTGGAACTGTTCAAGGCTGTTTTAGTCAGATTTTAAAAAAAAATGTAAGAAGGGCTTTACTTGTTTGTTTTAATGTTATTTATTTTTTAGAGAGAGACAGAGTGTGAGCAGGGGAGGGGCAGAGAGGGAGACACAGAATCCCAAGCAGGCTCCAGGCTCTGAGCTGTGAGCACAGAGGCTGATGTGGGGCTCAAACTCATGAGCTGCAAGATCATGACCTGAGCCGAAGCCAGAAGCTTAATTGACTGAGCCACCCAGGCACCCCTAACAAGGCCTTCTTTTATATATTTTCTTCTGTGCCTAAAAATACTGCCTTTGAGCTTGCCTCTCCTGATGGGGAAAAGAAAGTTGTCTCATTTATTTTTCATCTTCCCTTTGGACTTGCCTCTATTGCTGAGTCCTAGAAAGGACCAGAATTCAACCTGCCTTCTTTCTATGGAACTGTACAAAAAAATGTACAACAAAAAGTTATACAACAACTGTACAATTCAATATGATTTGATAGCCATTAGCCATGTATGGCTATTTCAAATTAATTAAAATTGAATATCATTAAAAATTCAGTTCCTGAGTTGCACCAGACACATTTCAAGAGCTCAAGTCATATGTAGCTACTATAGCAAACAGCGTAGATTTAGAATATTTCCATTGTTGGAAAGTCCTTTTAGACCTGGTATAACAGGCTAATGTCTTGTGTTCCCTTTTGTAATCCTCTTTTATCAGTCAATAAATATTTGTAATAACTTCAGTGTTCTAGGATTAACTTTCGGGGGGGGGGGTCAGGAGTTGGCATGGGAAATAGCATAGAATTTGTAGGTCCTATAAAGAAAGATTTCAAAAAATAAAAATAAAAAAAAAAAAAAGAAAGATTTCAGGAGGCATGGCATAGGGGCCAGAGGTTGGTGGCTAGTAGAGGAGGCTTAGGTTTTAAGGAAGTGCTTTAGGGGTTGATGTTATACTTATGAAACCAGGGCCACCCCACTCTAACAGGAGCAGGCAGGCTCTGGTTTTATAAGTTCTGCATAATACTTAAAAATCAAAACAAAAAATGACTCTCCTGTGGCCCTGCTGAAACTGATAGTTGCTGAAGTGATTGTTTTTTATTACTCATCATTTCTAGATCTTGATTTCATACACTGCTTTATTTGTCATAGTCCTTGTTCTCCCAAGTGGCAGTGACATAGGCAGCTCTGGTTTAAAAAAAGGTTTGCTGACTTTGCCACCTGCCTGCCAAGAGCTGGGCGAAGTAGGGGTCATATCAATTAATCTACTGATGCAACAACTGCATTTAATAAGGTTCTCACTAGGTGGGGCTATTCTTCCATTGAACACTTTTTTTAAAAGATAATTTTTATTTATTTATTTTATTTTAGAGAGTGCAAGCGAGCAAGGGAAGGGCATGGGGGTGGGGGGAGACAGAGGTTCTGAAGCAGCCCAATATGGGGCTCGAACTCACAAACCAGGAGATCATGACCTTAGCCAAAGTTGGACGCTTAACTGATTGAGCCACCCAGGTGCCCCTTTGGACACATTTAAACACCTATGTCAATCACTGGCTATAGGGCATAAGTAAAGCTGGTAATGGCACATCTGTGGATTAGATCACTATCCCCGAGTCTAGACCAATGATTCTTAACCATGGATGATTTTGCTCCCGTCACCCCTCTCCATAAGACATTTGGAAATGTTGGGAAACATCTGTGGTTGCCACAGCTGGTGGAAGGGTGCTACTTATATATGGTGGGTAGAGTCCAGGGATGCTCCTAGGCATCCTATAATGCACAGGACAGCCCCACCCTGCAAAGAATTATCTTACAAGAAATGTCAATAGTGCTGAGGTTGAGAAACGCTGGTCTAGACTACAGTGTGGATCGGTTCGTCTTGCCTACTCATGAGGTCCAGGCTCAGCAGGAATCTATTAAATTGGAAAGGAAAAAATTTAGGAGTCAGTGAACTGTGGCCTCCACAAAACTGAAGAACAGGTATAACTAGAGTGTGTTTAACTGCACTAGAAGGCAAAGAGCTAAGGTCATAGTGCAATTGAAGGTGAGGATTTCAGATGTGTAGCAAGTCTATGTAAAGATGAGGTCCCAGGTACAACCACAGGAGTAGCGAGGATCAAGTTTAAACAGTCTGACTTGTGATACAGCAGTCAATAGCTGAACCTAGTAGGGAAAACATTCAATAAACAGATGCCTATCTAGTAAATAGGGATATACCAGTTTTTCCTCAATGTTTTTTGGAACCCATAGCTCTACTTTTTTTTTTTAAATGAGAACTTAGATTTATTTTTTTCTTTTTATAGTTTATTATCAAGTTGGTTTCCATGTAGCACCCAGCGCTCATCCCCACCAGTACCCTCCTCCATGCCCATCACCCCCCTTCTCCTCTCCCCCTCCCCCATCAGCCCTCAGTTTGTTCTCAGTATTCAAGAGTCTCTCATGGTTTACCTCCCTCCCTCTCCCCAACTATTTTTCCCCCTTCCCCTCCCCCATGGTCCTCTACTAAGTTTCTCCTGTTCCACTTATGAGTGAAAACATATGGTATCTGTCCTTCTCTGCCTGACTTATTTCACTTAGCATGACACCCTTGAGATCCATCCACATTGCTATGAATGGCCATATTTCATTCTTTCTCATTGCCATGTAGTATTCCATTGTATAGATAAACCACATCTTCTTGATTCTTTCATCAGTTGATGGACATTTAGGCTCTTTCCATGATTTGGCTGTTGTTGAACGTGCTGCTATGAACATTGGGCTACATGTGCCCCTATGCATCAGCATTTTGGTATCCCTTGGGTAAATCCCCAGCAGTGCTATTGCTGGGTCATAGGGGAGTTCTATTGTTAATTTTTTGAGGAACCTCCACACTGTTTTCCAGAGGGGCTGTACCAGTTTACATTCCCACCAACTGTTTCTCCACATCCTTGCCAGCATCTGGTCTCCTGATTTGTTCATTTTAGCCACTCGGACCAGTGTGAGGTAGTATCTCAGTGTGGTTTTGATTTGTATTTCCCTGATGATGAGTGACGCTGAGCCTCATTTCATGTGCCTGTTGGCCGTCTGGATGTCCTCTTTGGAGAAGTGTCTATTCACGTCTTCTGCCCATTTCTTCACTGGATTGTTTGTTTTTCGGGTGTGGAGTTTGGTGAGTTCCTTGTAGATTCTGGATACTAGCCCTTTATCTGATATGTCATTTGCAACTATCTTTTCCCATTCTGTCGGTTGCCTATTAGTTTTCTTGATTGTCTCCTTTGCTGTGCAGAAGGTTTTTATCTTGATGAGGTCCCAATAGTTCATTTTTGCTCTTGATTCCCTTGCCTTTGGGGATGTGTTGAGTAGGAAATTGCTGCGGTTGAGGTCAAGGAGGTTGTTTCCTGCT
>CM053572.1:3565487-3602926 GCA_028646485.1 Cryptoprocta ferox
AGAGTGGTCTAGTTTCATTCTTCTGCATGTTGCTGTCCAGTTCTCCCAGCACCACCTGTTAAAGAGGCTATCTTTTTTCCATTGGATACTCTTTCCTGCTTGGTCAAAGATTAATTGGCCATACATTTGTGGGTCTAATTATGGGTTCTCTATTCTATTCCATTGGTCTATGTGTCTGTTTTTGTGCCAATAGCATACTGTCTTGATGACGACAGCTTTGTAGTAGAGGCTAAAGTCTGGGATTGTGATGCCGCCCGTGTTGGTTTTCTTCTTCAATATTACTTTGGCTATTCGGGGTCTTTTGTGGTTCTATACAAATTTTAGGATAGTTTGTTCTAGCTTTGAGAAGAATCCTGGTGTAATTTTGATTGGGATTTCATTGAATGTGTAGATTGCTTTGGGTAATAAGGACATTTTAACAACATTTATTCTTCCGATCCATGAGCATGGAATGTTTTTCCATTTCTTTGTATCTTCTTCAATTTCCTTCATAAGTTTTCTATAGTTTTCATCGTACAGATCTTTTACATCTTTGGTTAGTTTTATTCCTAGGTATTTTATGGTTTTTGGTGCAATTGTGAATGGGATCAGTTTCTTGATTTCTCTTTCTGTTGCTTCATTATTGGTATATAAAAATGCAACCGATTTCTATGTTGATTTTCTACCCAGCAACTTTGCTGAATTCATGGATCAGTTCTAGTAGGCTTCTGGTGGAGTCGGTCGGGTTTTCCATGTAGAGTATCATGTCATCTGCGAAAAGTGGAAGTTTGACTTCATCTTTGTCAATTTTGATGCCTTTTATTTCTTTTTGTTGTCTGATTGCTGATGCTAGGACTTCCGGCTCTACTTTTCATATACTTAAAAATCTCACATTTTCCCTCCAGTGTTATTTAAAATTTCACTAAGTATCATGACTAAAAATCAAAGCAATGGTAATTTTGGAAGGCAAAAATTTATTCAGATGATGTGATAACTATGTCACTGTTAAGCCTTATCTTTCTTGGGTGGTATAGAAGATGTAACAAAACATAAGCTGCTTTAACAATACTCTTGTACTGTTTTCTCCCCACAGCTAGATATAACCACCCCCCCCCACAAAAAAGCTTTTAAGATATAAAGAGAAAATGGAATAAAGTCTTCACATATGTTTAGACATTTTATATCCCAATTTTTCTAGAGTATTTATCTGGAAGTGTCTAGTCAAAACAATCAGACTCTAAGTTCCACATACTCCTCTTGAAGTTCTTCCAGTGACGACCAAACATCAGTTGAAAACATTCTTTATAAAAGCTACCAGAGGTTTTTAAGAACAAAGTCAAGAACAATCACCCAAAATAGTCCTGGATATTTCATGTTTTTGTCTTGAAATAACATTCAGAAATCTAGTCCTTGAAAGATTGGCCAAGCATAGTTGAAATTTTTAGCATGAGTTTGCTATATGTAGCTGGATTTTTGGTAAGTTTTGCTTAAAGTATTTCATAATGAGCAATGATGTTGGTGTTTGCCTACTGACATTTAAGGGTCAATGTATTTTAAGCTTTAATCCATTACATTCTGTCAAAAGTTTTAACGTTTGAAAATTTAAAGTACAGATTCTCTTTAGATGGTGTTCCGAAATCAGAGGGTTATTTTGTCATTGGTATTTCAAAATCAGTTCTGTTCATAAATTCAGCTGAGCACAATTGTTTAACAACCAAGGAACCTTAGTATGTAACAGGAAACACTCTCAATGGCATACTGAACAGATCTTCAAAAATCAAGGCAAACTGAGGTCAAATCTACTGTTTTCCACAGGGTTATGGTGACAGCAAGGTGAAGATTTCTTGTAGATTATGGGCCAATCAATGGAAGTCGATGCTTAGTGGGGATTGCTACAGTACATCTTAAACACAGTTTTCTTCAGTTCTTGCCAAAAACCCAGATTTAGAACATTCCATTACTGTAGTACTACCAATGTATACTCATAATTTTTCTCGAACCCAGTTCATTTGATACTTTTCAAGTGTTTTCAAAAATACTTGTCTTTAGTGGTCAAGTGTTATGTTTATGAAACCACCACAACCACACTTTTTAAAGCTTTATTTTAAACATAAGCAAAGACACATTTTTATCAGTTGATTTATCTCAACAGCAAAGAAGGATGAGCTGAAGTTTTTAAAACCTGAAGTTGGATATGTTCAGTCATCATTTCCGAGTTAAGACTGTAGAAGTAGATGAAGAAAGTCTGGAATTCCTCAATTTCCTCTTAAAGTTGTGGCAGCACTTGGAATGCAAGGCTTCACAAGTTTCTCCATTTTTTTCTCCTTTGCAATTAAAAGGGCTATTTAATATTATGCTTTTATAGCTTTTGAAGATTGTTGTTAATATTTCAATACTGTCCAATCTTAAAGCTTCAGAGAATTGTGCTTTGTAGAATACTCCACTGTTTTTAATGGCATAAATTTAACAGTGTTTGGCATGGTGTCACTGCCCAACATTTTCAGGTCACTGGTAACTGAACTGAAGAAGATGACCCTATCTTCTGCATCATAATGTGTATATATACTTGATAAAAGCCTCAAAAAAATTTTTGGATGCCATCTTTAGCTACCTCAAAGGAGAAAACAGAAAAAGGAGTACTGATGATGGAAGCATCTGGTCCCTCTTGCAGAACGATGAATGATTTTATTGGTGGCAGCTGGGTGGCAGGGCAATACAGGCATCCAGGTGTGTCTGAACCCCAGCAAGTGAAATCTTTGTTCATTTCCTTTTTATACACCCATCTGCCGCCTAAAACCTGACACATTTAATGGTGCCCTTGGTCAATCTAAATGCTTCTACTTAGATAATCCTCTTATTCTAGCTTGAAGAGTCAAAGATGAACTCTTAACTCATGGGATGGACAAAATGGAAGATGTAGATAAGTAAGCTTTTCAGAGCTAAAAAGCCTCTTTTTATACAAAATTAAACTTTAAAAGTACATTGACCTCGAAACAATTTAACTTGTCTTAGATATGCAATAAAAATAGCAGTATAAATATTTAGCATCATACCCACAATGAACATCTGTGGCTACCCTACCTGTTTATATGCCTCATTAATTATAGGCCTTACTCTGAATGTTTCTTGTTCTATCTTTGTATTCTCACCAGCCAAGGAGTTCTTTTATAAACTATAACACTCCCCGTATGTGCAATGCTAATATAATTTGTGGAGGGAGAGAGAGAATGCCTTTCTCTCCTATTCCTGAAAATCACTGACCTATTCCCTTGACTATGAGTAACAACTCCCTACTCAGTCCCTAAAACTAAAAAAAGCCTGATCACCTCCAAAGTAGATTTAAAAAATGTGTTCAAGGGGCACCGGGGCACCTCCAAAGTAGATTTAAAGAATGGGTTCAAGGGGAAGGGGGTGTGGCCAGTTGCACTTACTCAGTTGGGTAAGTGACCGACTTTGGCTCAGGTCATGATCTCACAGTTTGTGGGTTCAACCCCAGCATCAGACTCTGTGCTGACAGGTCAGAGCCTGGAGCCTGCTTCTGATTCTGTCTCCCTCTCTCTGCCCCTCCCCCACTCCTGCTTTGTCTCTCTCTCTCTCAAGATTAAACTATTTAAAAATAAATAAATAAATAAATAATATGTTCAAGTGGTAGCCGGCAAAAATTCACTGTAACGAGAACTGTGTGATGGATAATGCGTAATATAAAATAAACCATTATACAAAAATAGTTCCTTATAATGTTACCTATTTTAAGAGTTTTATTCAGTAAAATTCTTAACTATGCTACTGGTATATGTTGGCCAACGAAAACTACATCACCAATTACTCGAAGTTTATACATACATAAAATAAAAGTTTTAACCTCTTCTGTGTAATTCCTATGTTTGGCAATACCATCTACCTAAATTCTGGTATATGTTTGAAAATAAAAGTTTTATTTTCTTTTAAATATTCTATATTTTGGAAGGAATTATCCCTGATTTGTTTAACTTGGTTTTACTGTTATATTTACTTGGTGTGCTTTATAAATAACTCAAGTTTCAAGTGAGTGTTATCTGGCTCCCCCAGTTGAAAAGACCATCTCTTTTTCCTAATTGGCTTTCAGTGAAAATTTGGGTTTCAAAATCCTTACAGAAAATTCTAGCAGAGGAATGAAAGGTTACCTTCTTTCCTCAGCTTCAGGGTACTAAAAACCAGAAGTATAGGACATAGTTTCTTCTGGAGGCAAACTTTATTACCCTAGGGGAAAGCATGGTGCTACCCTAGGGGAAAGCATGGTGCTAGGGTTGTCCTTAAAGACAGGTTCGTATGATGACATTAGCAGTGATCTGTAGTCAAGATTGTAGGGTCTTACTGTGCACTTACCAGTAACTAAATTGAAGGGTGATGATAATAGCTAATGTATGACACCTTAGGACAATGTGTTTTGACTGCAACCCAGAGTAAGCAATACATTTTACTGTGAGACCAAGTGTACATAGGTGTACACATAATTTAAAACTTTCATAAGACAATGTTTACCTTACTATGTTCCATGAACTCTGATATTTTCTGTTTAATTTAAAAATAATGCTGGGCATGACACATTTATTTTTAGACCCACTAATTGGTCAAAATCCACAATGGGAAAACCACTGCTATAGGAGAACATGAGGAAATAGATTTTATAAACTGTAAAGCACACGGAGATGTGAGCAGCTGCTAATGAATATCCAGGGTAAGACTTTTTGGGCCTGAGACATCCTCTCCTTCCTTGAGTACTGGGAGAAGTCCCGTTCACCTAGGCTTTTGGTAAAGAAGACATTAAGCAGTCATTGAGACAACTCTCTCTTTCTCAGGTCAGGAGAGCAATGTATTAACTAAATCAGAACTCAAAGCAAAGACAAATTAGAGGAAAATCAAATAAAAAAGCAAACATCTGTTTAGTGCTTTATGGTTTATAAAAAAAACTTTCACATACATGGTCTCTGGGGAAAAGTAAAGGTAAGAGGTAAAGACCTGTCCAAGGTTAGACAGTAAGTGGCAGAGCCAGGGCATCTCATGCTAAGTCCCTCACTCCTTTCACTATGATAAAATACCAGGAAGGGAGAGTTACCAAGACAGGAGGCTTATTTTGATCCATCAAAAAGATGTTTATGTCCTCTGCCTCTCTCTACAGGGAAAATACACCCTACTGGAGGTGAGGAAGCAACCTCAGACCTTGGGAAGGGGGTGTGGCCAGTTGCACTTAGTCCACGACTCCCACCTGGCATTTCAGCCTACCAAAACCAGTCACTTTTTTGTGTGTGTTTCCCCCCACTCATCTGTTTTGACCTGTTTGTGCTCTGAGGTCTCAAATGTCTATTATGTACAAGTACTTATCACTTTCCATTCCTATGTGTTAAGGGTCCTGGAGTCTTGGTCAGGTACAGACTAAGGACTCAAAAGAGGGAAATTTGGTACTAGGGATATGTCACCCATACTCAGATTGAAAGGGAGTAACAAGAGTGGTCAGCTTTGGTGCCTTTGCTCAGCTTACTTTGGGGAAGCCATTCAACCTCAGCCATTGTGTCTCTTGTCCACATATGCCCATCTCTCTCTACTACTGTGCCCTTACCTCTCACAAAAAAAGAGATTCAACTAGCAAGTATCCGCCTCCCAGCTCCCCTTGTTTTTCTCTCCACTCCCCTCAATCCCCCACCCTCTTTCCCCCCTTGTGTCTCTCACCCTGTACTACTGCACCACCTCCTCCATTGGCACCACGTTGTGCCGTTTGTGGCTCCTGGATTCTCGGCACACCATACAGATAGCCTCTTTGTCCACTTCACAGAAGAGTTTCAGGGCTTCCTGGTATTTGGAGCAGATGCCCTGATTATTACCCCGGCTTCCTCGATAAGGAGTGGGGCTCATCTGGCGAATTATCTGGACCATGTTGGCTAGCTGCAAGTTGGGACGAAAGCTGCGACGAGAAAAGCTCTTTCGGCACTGGGTACAGGTGAGGCACTGGGTACAGGTGAACCGACGTGGAGAGGCCGGAGGTGGGGGAGGAAGAGGAACAGGCAAGTGAGTATCAGGATACAGATCTTACTCGTCCTCATGGTATTCTTCCAATATCTCCTCTTCTGGGTAGACGTCAATTCTCAGGTCATGTCTTAAGCCTCCCAAGTAATTGTTCCGATCTTCTGCCTCTTCTTCCTCCTGGTCCCACACATAGTCCATGTCCCAATTCCTGACGCCACCATCACTAACCCAGAGTTCATCATCTTCTTGGTCCTGGAACACCTCGTCAGCACTGCCCTGGTACAAAACCTCTCGAATAGAGTTGTCCCATCCACCGATGGCCCCCTCCGCATCGTCGTCCTCGTTTTCTTCCCATCCATCTTATTCCCCGCCCGTCTTCCTCATCTTCCTTGCCCCACAGTTGGGTCACACCATCGGCAGAAGTTGTGCCCACAGCCTATGGAAACGGGATCCTTGAAGTAATCCAGGCAGATGGCACACACTGCTTCCTTCTGAAGGGTCTGCATGGGGTTAGGAGTAGTGGCATAGCCAGCCATTTTAATGCGCAGCCTAGGGGTGTGGATGCGTAAACTCCCAGCTAAGGAGCGGGGAACGAGCCTGCAGGCCTGCCTCCAAGCTACCCTTGTGACCCAAGGCTGTTCTATACGCTGCTCTTCCTCCTCTAGCCTGCAAAGTAGCCTTACTCCCCTCCCTCAGGTTCTTCCCAGCTCAAGGCGCGAAAGCCCTCGGTCCGGAATCAGCCGCCCTCCAAGGGGAGCGGGGACGGAACCAGGCTGTAGCTTCCATTTACTTTCGAGGCTCAGCTTGCAAATTCAGGTCCCGACACTTTTCTTGCCTCCCTCCAGGTTTGCCCGACCCAACCAGCGTCCTCCTCCGGAGTCGGCACTCCCCATCCAGCTGGAGGCGACAGGAAATGACGTAGGTGCTCTAACCCACACTCGGAAAGGGTAGACTGAGCCAACGGAGGACCACATTCTCTATGATGCCCCAGGGGACGCGACAGCTGGGAGCCGTGACGGCCGTCCAGCCGGCCCAGATAGGAAAGACTGGGGAGAATGGGCAGAGGTGGAAAGAATCAATTTAAGCCATTGCGCCGCTCCACACCAGCCAGTCACAGAGTATCTGGCGGTCCCTCAGCCGAGCCACTTCCCTGGAAACGGACCCAAAAAGTGGAGCGCGGCGGCCAAGCTCGCTCTAGTGCACTTCCGACCCTTCTAGCCAGAAGCCTTTGTGGTAGTGAGAACGCCCTCTCTGCGGAGGCTACGCTCGGGGGCGTGGCCTGCAGGAAAGCAGTGGGTGGAGTTCGCGCTGGCGTGGAGGGGCTGTGAGATCAAAGGATCTCGCGTGGGACTCGTAAACCTCCAAATTTTCTCCTCAAACTATTTAACCCCTTTTTTACTACCTGCAGAGCCTCGGCTTCCTGGCCTCATCTCTCCCGTTACTCTTAACTTCTATGTCCATCTCCACTGTCCTGCGACTTTTCAGCTACCTCAGACTCAGCATGCCCTATGCTGACTTATTCTATAGCTTTTTTTGCCTTCATCAGTAATGCTTCCATTCACCATCCACTCACTTATCCATGCATGCATGCATGACGAATACATCCACCCATCCACTTGCCCATTCACTTTAATTCATCCATCTATCACATACATGCATAACCCATCCATTTATCTATCCACTTTATTACAGGAACAAAAACATGAGTAAGGCATGATCAATCCCGTAAAGGTGTTCAGAGTTATAGGCGTGTGGTTATCCTTAACCCAAGGTTTTTACAAAGTTTGTCTTTCTTTACTTGACCCTTACTAAGAATTGCATTGCACATGTTAATCCAATACAGACTTGCACATATGTAACAAATAAAATTTCTGAAAATTGTTCTTTCCCTTATGGCAGTCAAGGCACCCTGATATGTTCTATTTTATTTTGCTTCAGTAAAATGCTGTTCAAGATCCATTGGTATGATTACATCCCTCACGAATTGGTCACTGGTTTGAGGAACACCACCTGCCCTAATGGAATCTTCAAGGCACCCTGGAATTCCTACTCTCCCTTTCTGGGCCTGAACTTGAACTGTAAATTCTACAGAGCAAGGATGGTAAATGTGCTGTTAACATTGTACATGCAGCTCCTCGATCATAGTGCTGAACATACAGCAAGTACTTCTTGCATATCTGCTGAACAAATAACAAACAAACCCAACAAATTGCAACCATCAGGTCCTGCTGATTTTTATCTCTTCAAATCTAGGCCGCTTTCTCTATCTCTTCCTTTCATCCTAGATCTGACCCTATCAGCTTCCAGCTGGACACAATGTTTCCTAAAGGGTCATTTGTCCTCATTTCAGTCCATCCTGCAGCCACCAGAACCATCCACCTGAAATGGAAATCTGACACACTCATGCCAGGCTGTGCCTCTATGTCTTTGGTCATGTTCTTCCACCTGGAAGGCTTTTGTTTCACTGCTTCACCCAGATATAACTCCCTAATTATCCTTCAGGTCTCTGCCCAGACATAATCTCCTGAAGGAGACTCTTCCCTGAGACTGGCCCCAGACTATGTTAACACCCCATGTCTGTCACTTAATTCTGTGTGTGACCTTGGACAAGTTTCTTAACTGTGCTGCCATATCCCCATCTGCAAAATAAAGATGATAGTAGCACACATATTAGAGTTGTTGTGAAGTTGGAATAATTGACATCTGTAAAGTAATTGGAACAGTGCCTACTGGGTCCATCTTTGTGTCCCCATTACTTACCATTATATGCCTTTCCTATAATAGATGAGCCATAGAAGAAAGTCCTCCTCTGAATAGGGTCAGGACATTAGGACCCTGTGGTTGAAAAGTAGCCCACTGCCTGTCATTTAGTGGTTTGGAGAGCCTTATGTTTGGAGAGGGAGGGAGTTGAACCCAGGCCTGATCTGCCTACAGTGGGACATCTATTGGTAGTGTTTATTTGTTAGGAAACTAACAAGTAAATTCCCAGTATACAATCTGGGAGCCTTCCTAGAGGTCATGACCCAGCTGAGGAGCCATGAAGGCAAATCTGAGCAAGAAGAACTGAAACTGCGTTTCAGGGCTAAAATACCTATCTCTGAATTCAGGTTCTACCCTACACATGTAATGGTAGGGGAACCGGCTTGGGAGCAGAACAAAGGAAGAGGGGGCTGCTAGAGAGTTGCATGCTCTTCGGACCCACCCAGCCAGGCGCCCCCCGCACCAGCATTTTTAGGTTGGAGAAACCCACACAAGAGTTCAACTGCAGATAACTGAATTCCAGCTCATGGTGACAAGGCAAGCCCTTGTCACACAGACACTGGGGACCATTCGTTAGAGGTCCTAGAGAGGCAGTCTAGCATTGGTTAGGTGCACAGGGGTTGACAAATATGGCCCTCAGTTTCTTTTTGTAAGCCCCAAGAAGTAAGAATGGATTGTAAATTTTATTTCATTTTTTAAACTTATTTATTTTGAGAGAGAGCGCAAGCATGCATGCATGAGTTGGGAGGGGCACAGTAGAGAGAGAGATGGAGAGAGAGAATCCCAAGCAGGCTCCACACTGTCAGCGCAGAGCCTGAAGCGGGGCTCCATCCCACGAACCATGAGATCATGACCTGAGCCAAAATCAAGAATCAGGGGCTCAACTGACTGAGTCACCCAGGGCACCCCAAGAATGGTTTTTAAATTTTAAAGGAGTTAAAAAAAATAAAGATGAATATGTGGGTGGAGACTATATTTGGCCAGAAAATTCTAAAACATTTACTCTCTGATACTTTACAGAAAATGTTTGCTGACACTCGGGCTAGGAGGCATGGAATAGAGGACCTCCAGAGTGCCTTTTGATGTGATTCTGGTTTGTTTCTCCCCTCTGGGTTCAGGAGCCAGGATCTTTTCCTACCACTCCCTACCCGAGTCAGATTCCAGAGGTCTTGACTGGACAGGGTGAGTGTGACCAGTAGGTCTGCCTTGTGTCTGGTTGTGGATTTGTGGGTGGTTTCACTGTTACAGAATCCAGAAATACTGGTAGTTCTTTCACTCCTCTCCACTTGAAATGTAACATTCATACAGAAATGCACATATCATAAATTTATAGCTCCAAAAATATTTCAAAGTTATACACTGAGAACAAGAAATGGGCATCCCAAGAAATCCCATGTCCACTTCCACTCATTCCCCATAACAGGAAAGCACTATCCTGACTTCTGTAGCCATGGATTAGTTTTGTCTTTTTGTGAACTTCACCGAAAAGGAACATACAGTGTGTGCTGTTATGCTTGGCTTCTTTCATTTTACTTAATGTTCAGGAGATTCATCCATGCCATTGTATGTAGTAATAGATTCTTTGTTCCATTTGATATAAATATTCCATTGTGTAAGTAGAACAAATTTGTTTACCTGTTCTTCTGTTGAGGGGCATCTGATTTGTTTCCAGGCTGGGGCTATTATAAACAGTACTTTGAACACTTGAATCTGTCATTTAGTGAACATATGTATGTATTTTCTTCTTCTGGACCTAAGATTTAGGAGTGGAGTTACTGGGTCAGAGGGATACGTAGGTTTTGTTTTGAGTACATCTTACTGAACTGTGTTATTTAAACCTTGGAATTAAGAGCCCCCTGCACTTTGGTCATTTCACTGGGGTGGGGTGGGCTGGACCAGAGTGGGACACTGAGGCTGAGTGAGAGGCTGTAACTAGTGTTAACGCCAGGCCTCTTCTTGTTGGCACCTCCCCAGAGAAGACCAGGTCAGCTAGCATGAGGTGCCAGTCCTCAGGCAACACACAGGGATCTCAGGAGCAGTGTGTTCTCATGATCAGGGATTTTAGGGGACACCTCAAGCTCAACCTGTCCCCAACTCATTTCTTTCAAAGGGCATTCTCTTCACCTCACCACCTCCTGCCCAGCTAGCCTTTAGAGTTGAAGATGATGAGTGCCAGGCACCCCATTTCCTGATGAGGACAGTGCTGGATGGAGGACAGGTGATCCAGGATAGTTCCCCCATGTCTTCTCTGGTGCCCCAGTGGGGAAGAGCAGGGAGCCTTTGCGGATAAGAATCCACCCTCCCAACTCCCCAATCCCCATCTGATTCATGGTCAGGCCTAACTTGGAGCCTGCAATATTCTCCCCACTCCCAACCCTTCTCAGACGCTCCCCAGCTCCCTCCCCCTGGCTGTTTCTTCCCAGGTGGTTGCCAAGGACAGATTCTGCCTTCTGAGCTTAGTACTCTGTGAGCGGAAAATGGATTTTGGCACAGCCTTCCTCCTCCTTAACTCAGGCCCAGCTTCTCCTCCATTTCCACTGCAATGCTTTGGCTCTCTAGGTTTCTCCCTATCTGGACTTGTTCTAGCATGTGGCTCTGTCAATGTGGCCAGGAAACAGTCCTGGAGAAACCTGACTGAGGCTCAGCCCTTTGGTATAGGGTGCTGGCAGGCTGACTCCCTTATCCCCAGCTGTTTGCCTTGAGGTGAAGCTGTGTGATTCCATTCTGGAACTTACTATTCAGTTACATGGCAGTATAGGGGCGAGGCTAAAAAGACAAATGAAACAGACTATGCCTTCAATCCTCTTCTGTTTACATTGGTCTGTGAGCTTCTTCAGGAAGTTAGAGAAGAAAAAAAAATGACTAGCATAGGTCTGGGCCTTCCTGCTGGCCTTTGTTGCTGGCCAGGTCCTGACTGCCTGGACATACCCGAGAGATGTGCTATGGGCGTCGTGGGACCCTAGAGCAGGGATGGCTAGGAGGGCTTCCGGGAGCATGGCTTGAGCACAAGTCTCAGAGCGTTCCTGGAGGCTGTGGGGAGGGCAGATGTGGCATTCTAGGATTGGAACAGTGCAGTTACTTGCAGGGCTGAGGCTGTAGTGGATGGCTTACAAGAAGCCTTGTATTTGTGGGCATAGAATCTAATATTATTCATTGAATACCCACAATTTATTATTTATTAATCAATGCATTCATTCGTTTGACACATCATCACAATGCATGACTCCAGTGAGGCCACACTGAATTCTGCCCTAAATATGGTGGCCTGGAAATAGTCGTGGTTTGGGACCAGACTCCAGAGGGTTAGCAGGTAAGATTTGTGTCAGTGGAGGGGTATCCCAGGGTGGCCTGAGGACTAAAAGTCTGACATAGCATTCCTCCCACGGGGAAGATGTCTTGGCCTCTGTGAGTGAGGGGATGGCCTGTGGGTGGAGACCCCATGGTTCTGACCCAAGGCCAGGCCAGTCTGAACTGAGAGAGAGAAGCAATTCCCAAGAGAGCTGTCCTACATCCAGCTAGTGGAAGTAATGCCCTGCTGGGTGAGAAGGTTGCTTTTCCTGTGGATCTGTGGATTTTTGCAAAGCTGTCTCCCTGTTCTTGCCAGATTTGGAGGCCCTTTTACTGCTTCCAAGGGTGCTCAGAACCCTTCTCATTTGCCCTCCTGCCTCTGTCTATGCCTAAGACTGTGGTAGCAATCAGGAGGCACCAAGGGGAACACTTGGGGCTCAGATGAACTCCCTCTGTGTTTGCATTCTTTCCTCTCATGAGCTTCTCTCCTGGCAGGGGTGGTTGAGGAAAGAACCAGGGAGGCAGGCAGGCATCTGGGCTGGTCCAGCTGGGTCCAGAGAACCTATCTTTGGTTGAGATCACTGACCAGCCATTGCTAAGCAGAGAAACAAAAATGGGAGAAGGAGCAAGGCCTGGGTTAAGGGAGACCACCTACTTTCTGGGCCTGTTCATCCCTCTGTGGAATGAGATTCGGGACTCCCAGGTCCACCTCCTACCTGGCCGTGAGGTGCTGGTTGAATCATGTTCCTTTACCTCAGTTTTTGCAGGTGCACCAGACTTAAACTAATATGTGCCTGGGATGTGGGTGGAAGAGAAAGAGATGTGCACTGGAGAGAGCTACATCCTGGACAGGAAGGACTCTAACGTGAGAGGCAGGGGGAGGCAGCATAATTGTGGGGGAGAGAGTGTCAAATTATCAGGGGCTTGTAGAAGTGCTATATGGGGTTCCTTTAGGTCTAAAATATTATGGTTCCACGGGCAAAACACTGAACTAGTCTGTAAGGGAAATATGATTGAAACAAAAGGGATGCTCAGTTGCAAAGATCTCATAATCCAGTTACAGAGCAGATACTTCCTTAAGGTCAGGATGGTGGTACCCTTGGCTACAGGAAAACCAGATTCTGTCAGGGGTGTGAACTAGAAGTTATTGGGTTAGTAGGACTCAGGAAAGGAGAGAACAGCACCCCCCAGGTCAGGGGGCAATGTAGTGGCCACCCCTCTCCTTGAGACCCTTTTGTCTACCAGGCCCCCCCAGAGCCCCAGGTTCCCATGCAGATGTCAGGTCCCCAGCTACCGGGAAGGTCAGGTAGGTGGAGATTGAGGAAAGCCATCAGGAAAAGAAAGTGAGGTGAAAAAAAAGGAATGGATATCTAGGGCAGATACAGACAGCATAGCCCAAGCCCTCAGGCAATTTCTAAAGCAAGTAGCCAATGAGGCCACTCTGATGAGTGAAATGACCCTACCCTTTGGGTGGCAGGTGGCTGGGGCTCTGCTGCTAGCCTGTAGGCACCATTCTGAAACTGTATCAGCCCATGGCCTCTCTGCTGTCTCCTCATCGGAGATGGTCCTACAATTCTGCAGCCCCAGAGGTACTCAGAGTTCTACACATAGAGATGTGCAGAACTGAACAGGAAATTCTAGCCCATTCTGTCCAGGGCTCATACTTATAGAAGCCAGTGTCAGTGGAATGAGTACCTCATCTAAGTCTCCCTGAGACGGGGATTTACAAACCCCCTGCATCAAAGAAGCCATACAAGCTGCTGGTCTAAGGCCTATGCTTTCCTAGGCGGGACCAATGCTGGAGGATGGGGTGGGTAAGGTCAGCTGTGGATGAAGGAACCTGAAATCTTTGG
The DNA here is from genome assembly GCA_028646485.1 of Cryptoprocta ferox. Taxonomy (NCBI): domain Eukaryota; kingdom Metazoa; phylum Chordata; class Mammalia; order Carnivora; family Eupleridae; genus Cryptoprocta; species Cryptoprocta ferox. The sequence continues at coordinate 3,579,368 of CM053572.1, forward strand.
GGTAGGGGGACAGAAATGTGACACAGGTATACCAATTCAAAGTGAGACTGACTGACCAGAGCCTCCTCCCATCTACCTCTACACTGGGCCCTCATCCTCCTCAGGGATGAAGTTTTGAACTTTGCTCAGGAAATCCTAATCACATCTTCAGAGGTCAGCACAGGCGCTTGTGCCTTCCATTGGTGTGGGCCAGACCCACCTTGTGCCCCAACGTTTTCACTGTACAGTCAGACAAGTGTAAAAATAAAATATTTATTACCACAAAACCTTATTAATATAGGTCCACAAGCCCTTACCTGAAACCATTGGGACCAGAATTTAGAATTCTTTGGGCTTTAGAAAATGACAAAATGTAGATGCTGAATATTACATAACATCTCCAGAGGTTGGGACGATACTCCATAATCAAATAGATCAATATTTCTGTGGAAAATTGCAAAAAGACACACTGGACTACAAATAGGCTCACTTCATTTCAGTTTGGGTTTTGATGCCAAAATAAGGAAGGAACTTCTAGTTTTGGGTTTTGGATTTCAGAATTGCAGATAAAGGGTTGCAGACCTGTTCTTATGTACCCATTTACAGAATGGCACAGAGGTCATTGAGGTTTTCGGTGCAGTAGTGAAGTGCCCAGACTGTAGCCACAGACTTCCTGGCCTCATGTCCTGGCTCTGGCATGAACCAGCCATAGGACCTTGGGCTTCAACGTCTTCTCCTGTAGCACAGGATTATTACTTCTCCCGCACAGGTGGGCTATGAGGCTTACACAGCTTAGTACATGTAAAAGTGCTCAGAACCCTGCTTTGTATGTGATTAGCACAGCATGGATCATGATGGCATCACTAAGACAGGCAGAAAGACATTTAAGACACATTTTTAGTACAATCAGATAGTACAAGCTCACTGCTGAGATCCTTCAGGCCACCAGGACAGGCTGAATCTTTCTAGTATCACACGTCTTTCACATCCTTTGGCTTGGGGCTGCAGACATGAAGGTTTCAGAAGTCCCCACAAGAGGCTCAGTCATGCCTTGGGGTCCTACAGAGAGGCAGAGGGTGCCCTGTGAAGGGCCCAGGCTTGTATCCTTTATGCCAGTGGAGTGGTCCCTCTACTGTGGCTCTGGAGTTCCTCTCTCCTTGCACGTTGGCTGGCCGTGAGATTGGAACTGCTCTCTGAATATACAAAAATGTGTGCTCCCCAAGAGATTCTTATTTACAAAGGAAACATGGGGTGTCTGCCTCACTGAAATATGGAGAAGGTGAGGCCAGACCTTTCCCAGACACACCCTTAACAAGAATTCTTAACAAGCATTTCCACAGGACAAAGTGAAACTTCTCTTCCCCTTATTGTAAAAGTAACATGTGCTTATTACAAAAATTCAAACCATTGAAGAGGACAGGATGGAAAATACTGACCGTATTGTTTCCCATCCTTCAGCTGCCCTGGGCTAACAAGAGGTCCCTGGACACCTGTCCCTCTGAACTTCTCATACACACAAAGACACCCCCTGCCACACACACACCCTCACACACCCTCACTCCCTACACACCCTCACACACCCATCCTCACCCTGCTGGAACCACATACCCTCACACCTCCCAACACTTCAATCTTCTTTATAAAAGAAAATTTACATACACACAAGAACACACTGGTAAAAGGAGGTAGGCATTTGGCCACTTCTTCCAGCTGCCAGCAGATGGATGCAGGATGCTGCCCCCATAACTCCTTAACTGTTCTTCTGGTTCTTCCTTAACTTCCCATAGCTGTGGTTTCATGTTGGGGAATTGGAGGTGAGAATACCATCACTGAACTCACAGAGTACCTGAGAGGCTCAAGTGGGATTTACACTTAACATGAAATTATTGTGCAAATTGTCAAGTGTGAACTGATCTGAGGAATTATACTGTCCTCCTTCCCACCCTCCAAACTGGAGACAATTACTTTTAAAAGGACTTCAGGAAGATGGCAAATCTATCTTAGTGGCCCAGACTTCTTGTGATGAGGCTGATGGAGCTGAGGAGGGGTCAGTTTTGGGGTGGGGTGGTCCCTTCACAGTTGGATCACCATTGCCAGCCAGCTAGCACACTGGAGGCCCCCAAACACTATAAAACACCTCCTTGATCTGTGACAGTGAACTTGTGTCAGCAGAGCAGCTGAGCAGCCTCCACGATCATTGGGCTTTGGGAATTATGAGGCTCCTCTCCATCTGCAGGGAGAAAGTAGGGAGGTGACCCAGACTGCTCCCTAGATCTCCTTGAAACTCAGCAGTGGCTCCCTGGAGTGCTCCCTGCCCCTTCCATCTGGCTCCCAGATGGTGGGAGGGAGCAGAGAGCGAGGGATGAGGCCATACTGGAGATGGAAAGCGCCCACCCACCACCCTGCCTCCATTTTTGGTTTTCAGGCATCTTAGCCATGCTTGGGAGCACCTGGGGCTTCTTCTCCCCAACCCACCCATCTCACAATCACCTGGGGCTTGTTTGCAAGATTCCTTATTCCTGGCTATGGGAAAAAGAACACAAAAGGAGAGACTAGGTGGGTGGTAGGCAGAGATGGAGTCCCAGGTGCCCACCTTCCACTCCCTCTCCCCCTCTCAAGCCTTTCAAAGGTCAGGCCTAGTGGTCTTCCCTGGCTGTGTGATCCACAGTGTCTTTAGAGCAATATATGGCTATTGGGCTTTTCCACAAACAGGGACAGGGGTTCAATAGTAGTTGCTGCTCCCCAGGAGGGAACAGTTCTTGTAGAAGGGATGGGAGCAGAGCATTCCTCCCTACATGGTTGGGCTGGCTATGAGGACCCTCCACCACTTTTTTTTTTCCCTGCCTACCTTGAGAGTATTGCTTGATGAAGATCAAAATTCCAGTCACCAGCAAGAAAGTGATGGTGAAGATGGTGAAGATGGAGAGAACCACGACACTGGTTATCCACTGATGAGAGGGTGCTTCTAAGGAAAGCAAAGAAAAGGGGGCACCAGCCCCAGGCCATGGGACTGTCTCTGGGTTCCCTGGGACTCTCCCCTGCTCCTCCTCACCCCCTCTGCCAAGCCCATCTCCTCACCCCAGGCCACAGTGAGCGTATGGTTCAAGCCGGAGTGCTGCACATGGCAAATGTACCCATTCTCCATCCTGGCTGGCACCCGCACGGCTGTCCACGTCTGGTAGGTACCGTCTCCACTGGGGCGTGTCTCCACATACTCAGTCTCTTGAACCAGCTCCTCCTCCCCCAGCCACCAGCTCAATGAGATGTCCCGTGGGTAGAAGCCCCAGGCCCAGCACCTCAGTGTGATGCCACCATCATTGGCTGTGTGTCTTGTTACCTGCACTGTGGGTGGCTCTGCAGAGAGAGGTCGAGGGAGGAAGGCTGGTGAGAAGCTGCTGTCTGCTTATTCCTCATGCCTGACCCTGGGTTCCTCTAGCATCTTCCATGGTGGAGGGCAGGGAAGAGATGGAGACAAGGTCTCTCTCCAGGGGGAGGCACTCAACCAATGTTGGAGGAAGGGATGACCCATTGCCAACCATTCCAAAGGGCATGATCTTGGGAATTTCCATAGCGGGGTATGTGACTTCCTGACTCTAACCTCAAAGGAGGTCCTGGGGGTGGAATTGTCAGGTCCTGTGTTGACAACCCCTTTCTACACACAGAAACCCTTTGTTTTTCTCAGACTTTACATACTTCACCCGTGACTTCTTGCACATGGTAAGTGCCTAACGAGGTTGTTAAGTGAAGGCAAAAATAATGGTCCTTCCCTCACTTTGGAATGAGGTGGTCATGAGTGTAGCTCTGGAGTCAGACGGCCTGGAATTGAAGCCCAGCCTGATTCCTGTCCACAATCCCCCAGTCTAACAGGCCAGATGGGGATTCTTTGTTCTTTCCTCTCAGGGTTGTTCCAAATGACATAATCCAGGGGTGATGGTTCATTTTATGTGTCAACTTCATGGGCAACACTGTGCCTAGGCATTTGGTCAAGTATTTTTCTGGGTGAGATTCACATCTGAATCAGTAGACTCAGAAAAGCAGATTGTTGTCCCCAATGTGAATGGGCTCCATCCAATCACATGAAGATCTGAACAGGACAAAAAGTCTGAGTGAGAGGGAATTACCACTGCCTGGCTACCTTCAGCTGAGACATCAGTCTTTTCCTGCCTATGGACTCAAACTGAAACAATGGCTCCCTTTGGTCTCTAGGCCTGCCAACTGCAGATCTTGGAACTCCTAAGCCTCCACAATCACATGGGCGGATTCCTGAAATATGTCTCTTTCTCTTTCTCTCTCTCTCTCAACACATCCTGTTGGTTCTGTTTCTGTGGAGATTCCCGACTAATCCATCAGGTGATATGTTTGTAGAACATCCCCTTGGTGCTGGATGAGAGCTCAACACTCATTTAAGACACCAACATGGTGCTTCTTGGAGGCAGGGACTATTGTTACCATCCCTGTAATACTGATGAGGAAACTGAGGCACAGAAAGGGCAAGTAACTTGCCCAAGGTCACACAGCTAGCAAGTCCTGGATCCAGGATGTGGATCTGCAGGCTAGGCTCCTGAGCCCTGACCCCTCACACTCTGCTCTCATAATCACATCTTCTCTTGATGTTATTTGCCCTGCCTTCCCTTCAAAGAATGTCCTCCCCATTGCCTTAGCTGATTCACATTCCACCAGTCCATCACCAAACATCCATGGTGTGTTGGGTGCTCTGACCAGCCCTACCCACTAGCGGCCGGTGAGGCATGTACCCACCTTCCCTAGGGCCCATTCTAGTCCTTGTATCTCCAGCCCTGCTGGCTGGAGTCAGGAGTTTAGGGTACACCTAGAGTCTGAGGAGGATGTTTAGCATGAGGGGTGTGGGGTCGAAGAGCCTCAGCTTCAGTAGTCCAGGGACTGGCCTAGTGATGGGTGCTATCCCCTGGGGCCTGAGGTGCACTTCCCAAGGAGAACCACAGGATGTTAAACCCACAAAGGGCTTTATGAGCCACCTAGTTTAACCTACTTATTTTATACATGAATAAAACGAGGCCCAGAGTCAGGGCCTTACTCACCAAGACCATATAGTGCAGCATGAACTCCCCATTCTACCTCACCTGGAATGAGGGCCCAAGGTCCAGGCTTCTGTGCTGCCCTACACGAGGAAGCCATTGGCTAGTCAGCCTTCTTTATGGGTCCCAATGGGCTTGTCTGAGCCAGGAGAACATAGCCTGTTTCCTCACCCCCCAAGACCCTTGATAACGGGAGTGTGGGCCCCTCTGTGTTGCCACAGGCTGCACCTTACCTTTCCGGGTGAGGCTCTGGCCGCCCAGCTCCAGGTACCTGTGCAGGGAAGTGAGGCAGAGGCCCTCCAGGTAGGCCTTGTCGTACTCGGCATAGCAGCGCTCTGTCTCCCACCAGCGCTTGGTCTGCACAGCTACAGGCTTGGCTGACACCCAACTCAGAGTCTCCAGGTCCAGTGACAGGTGGTTCTGCCCATCAAAACCAAACTGCCAGAAGCTGCTGGTATGGCCGTCCTCCCGGATCTCACAGCCAAACATTCGCTGAGTGCTGTGCATGCCTGTGCACATGGGCAAGAAGGCTGTGGTTTCCATGGGCTATGGGTCATATCCTTGAGAACTGGGGAGAAGCCCACCACCCATGGGTGCCTCCAAAAGGGGGGGGCAGGGTGGTGCTATTTGCAAAAAATGCTCCCTGGGTAATTTTCATAAGCAGGCCAGGGCTGAGAAACCTGTTGGGCTTCTCATGTGAGAACACTTGAGTACATAACTACAGGAATCATTATTAGAAGGAGAACTCTGGGGGCGCCTGGGTGGCTCAGTCGGTTAAGCATCCGACTTCGGCTCAGGTCATGATCTTGCGGTTCGTGAGTTTGAGCCTCGCAGCTCAGGGCCTGGAGCCTACTTCAGATTCTGTGTCTCCCTCTCTCCCTGCCCCTCCCCACTCACACTCTGTCTCTGTCTCTCAAAAATAAATAAACATTAAAAAAAATTAAAAGTAAAAGGAAAACTCTGCTACTTATGGATGTAAGATGTCCTCAAGATACACTCGTTGTAAGATGAAATCACACCCCAATTTCAGAGATGTAAAAGAGATGTTAAAATGTGAGCCTGGCTGCTACCACAGCACCTGGGGGCTGGTCGTGCTTATTATCCTGGGGCTCCTGGGCTAATGTGTAGCTTTGTCCCTGTCTCGGGCTTTTACATCTACTCCTTCTGAGGCCTCTGGGACCTGAGGCTTCACTTGTTTGGGTTTCCAGGCACAGGATGGGAAAGGCTATGAACAAGTGCCCCACAAGCACTACATTCAGCATTAGCAGCAGCCAGCAGGGGGCATAAGCTACCTTTGCTGCGATAAGGAAGAGGAAGCCTGTGAGGAATGCTATTCTTTGCTGACACTGGGTAGCGCAGGTGTCCTTAACTAGCTTCTCTTTCCCACCCTCAGCTGTCTGCCTAGTTCAAGTTCATTTGGCATCCCTCCCTGCATGCCAGAGTTGGTGTCTGAGAGCCTAGGGGTGGGTGTGACTTAAGTGTTTGGTAAGGATGAGGGGATGAGGGAGGGAAAAGCCTCTGCCTCTGCCAGTCTGCTGAGGTGTGGAACCCTGGGTAGCTGAAGGGGAGGCATTGTGGGGCCCTAGCTTCTGTGGATGCTTGCTGTGCTGGCCCAGTGTGCTGGCCACTGGAGCCACAACTGATTCTGAAGGACCCTATGGCCCCTGCGTGGCTGTGGCAGGAAAGCTATGCATCAGGAGGGTGCCTAGAGGGTCAGCATGCAGAGTGTGAAGGAAGGAGGATGTGGGGTGGCAAGGGCCTCTGACGCACCGCTGCTATGGTTGTGGTAGCCCATCACAGTCCATGTCTCCACCTGCTGCACCTTTGCCCAGGCTCTCTGCTTCTGCGTCTCTGTTTCCCAGTACTGGGCATCCACAGCTGCCATCCATGGGGCCTGGGGCTTGGCCCTGTCCACATGACTGTCATAATGGATGAAGGGCTGGTCGTCCATGTAGCCTACAGCCAGAAACTGAGGAAGGCCTGGGCCTGGCTCTGACAGGGCCAGGTAGTGGTAGTGGAGAGAGTGTGTCCCTGTGAAGATACAAAACAATCAGGCTCCTATGCCCTGCCAGGATCCGCACCACAGGATGGGATGACTGATGGGGTTGGCAGTGAAACTTATCTAGGGTATTTGCTAATCAGTAAGAGCAAGAACTGGAAATTTCAGTTAAAAAAATAAAGGTATCCAAATAGTTTAAATAAAGAATCAGTCAATCAATCAGGCAAGCAAGCAAGCAAGCAAGCATTGAGGCCAAAGTTTATATGCTCAGGCTTGTGGACTTTATTTCTAGGAAGTTTCTCAGCTCCTCACTCAGGGCTTACTTACTCATACTTTACACTCATCTCTGTGTGATTACTGGTTTCCTGTCACAATAAAAAAGGCATGATTTAAAAAATTGATTGTTTTTAAGCTTAATTTACGTGAACTTATTCATTCCCCTCAGCCTGGTAAAGCTGAGCCATCACTCCTGGCTTGAACCATTTCTGCCAAGTTGGTGGCATCCTGACTGCACTCCCCACTTACTCCTATTCCCACAGCAGACAGTGCTAGTCATCTCTTTTCTTTACATCCAAATGCTGCCCCGAGGTTTGTTCTCCACCATCTTCAGAAGCACCAACTCATCCATTCAACTTGATGCTGCACTCCCAACAGTATTTTTCTCTAGAGCATTATTACCACTTCCTGGCACTTTACCTGTTTATCTTGTTCATAGTCTGTCTCTCCCCTGTAACGTCTGTTCCCCAAGGGCAGAGATTCCTATAAGGATCATTCTCCTGGGGCGCCTGGGCAGCTCAGTCAGTTAAGCGTCTGACTCTTGATTTCGGCTCAGGTCATGATCTCATGGTTCGTGGGACTGAGCCCTGTGTTGGGTTCTGCACTGATCACATGGAGCCTACTTGGATTCTCTCTCCCTCCCTCTCTGCCCCTTGGTCATGCTCTCTCAAAATAAATAAACTTAAAAAAAATTTTTTTAGATGATCATTCTCTTTTCCCAGTCTGCAACAGCTGCTGGCACACAACAGGTGTTTAAAATTTGAATATTCAGATATGAAAGGAGTCAAATGCATCCCCATCCTCACTGCTTCTTCTGCTACTTTACAGCCACATCAAACTCTGCCCTTTGTACCTACAGTTCCTGCTACTCCCTCTGTTCTCTCAGCCAATGTCTCCTCAACCATCAGGTTTGAAGATCAGGTGTCCCTTCCTCCAGGAACCCCTTCTGATTCCACCCAGACATCCCTCACAGGTCTCTGGGCTCCCTATGAAACTGTGGGCTCCATGAGGGTGGGCAATACATCTGACTGTGCTACTAGTGTTTCCACGGGCTTGGAAGAACACCATGCTTGGCATACAGTGGACACTTCCAGCATTTATTGAGTTGGACAAAAAACAAGAACATGAAGGGCAATAATGATGATCAGAGCTGTCATTTTTGGAGAGTGACCACTGTGTGCCCTACACCAGTCTAACTGCACCAGTCAGTTGGTCTTAGGATAAACCTAAGAAGTTGGTGTGACTGGCCCTGTTTCACAGATGAGGGAACTGAGGCCCAGGAGAGGGCAAGTACAGCACCCAAAGTCATGTACTAGAAAGAGAGGAGCCTGGATTCTCTCCCCAGACCCTGCTTTTTCTTTTTCTTTCTTTCTTTCTTTCTTTCTTTCTTTCTTTCTTTCTTTCTTTCTTTCTTTCTTTCTTTCTTCCTTCCTTCCTTCCTTCCTTCCTTCCTTCCTTCCTTCCTTCCTTCCTTTCTTTCTTTCTTTCTTTCTTTCTTTCTTTCTTTCTTTCTTTCTTTCTTTCTTTTAATGTTTATTTGCTTTTGAGAGAGAGAGAGACAGAGACAGAGACAGAGGGTGAGCAGGGCAGGGGCAAAGAGAAAGGGAGACAGAATCCGAAGCAGGCTCCAGGCTCTGAACTGTCAGCACAGAGCCCGATGCAGGGCTTGAACTCACGAACTGTGACATCATGACCTGAGCCAAAGTTGGATGCTTAACCAAATGAGCCACCTAGGTGCCCTAAGCCTGCTTTTTCTAAGCTTAGGAAGAAGATAGAGGAGCCCTCTTCTCTCACTGGTGAAACCTCCTATGGGAGGTGAGAGGGATCAATGCTGAAAATGTTTGAGTGAAGAGCTGATACCAGGTCTGCACTGCTGTGGGCCTCCTGGGAAGGGACAGAGTCTCAGGGTGCTGTTTCCTTGCAAACCACTGAGTTAAGATTAGTGGGATGCTCCTGGGTTGGGAGCTGTGAACAGGCATGCAGGCCTTGAAAAGAACAGAGGCTGTGGCTTCTCTATGTTAAGGTGACCCACCTGCTCCTTGGCTCTGATCTGCAGCAGCTCTGCTTGTCTTGAGAGTGATGGAGGGCAAAGAGCCTGTGCCCTTGGGTAGCTGCTGGGCCTCCTAGGTGGTGGGGGAAGCCATGCATGTTGTAGTTTCTATCCTGCCTTCTCCACAGCTAAGGGAGCACAGTATGGTAGGCTGAATCATGGCCCCCCCAAGATATCCCTAGAACCTATGAATGTTACCTTGTATACCAACAGGGATTTTGTAGATGTGATTAAATTAAGGATCTTGAGATGGGGAGATTATCCTGGATTGTCTAGGCAGGCCATAAATGTGTTATGAAAGAGAGACAGAGGGAGATTCCATGACTATCAGAGAAGATAGTCTAGACTAGATGTGAAGATGGAACAGAGAAAGAGGCAGGAAGGTGCCATGAGCCAAGGAATGCAGCTCTAGAAGCTGGAAAAGGCAAAGAAATGGATTCTTCCTGAGAGCCTTTGTAGGGAGCTTTCCCATGGCACCTTAGTTTCGGCCCAGTGAAGCCCATTTTGGACTTCTGACCTTCAGAAATCCAAGAGAATAAATATATGTTGTCTTAAGCTACCAAGTTGTAGTCCCCCCCCCCTTTTTTTAATGTTTACTATTTTTGAGAGAGAGAGAGAGCAAGAACGTGCACATGCACATGCAGGGGAGGGGCAGAGAGAGAGAAAGAGACAGACTCTTAAGCAGAGAATCTGAAGGAGGCTCCGGGCTCTGAGCTGTCAGCTCACAGCCCATGGGGCTCGAACCCACGAACTGTGAAATCACAACCTGAGCCAATATCAGATGCTTAACTGACTGAGTCATCCAGGCACCCCGTGGTCCCCTTGTTATAGCAACTATAGAAAACAAATACACGTAACATGAGACTGAAGTCTGTGTGTCTTGTGAGTTTGGTGGGCAGTTCAAACCCTTGAGTCCTGGAGGTTCTGCTGCCCTGAATCAGAGAGAAGGATGCACAGTCTGGGAAGAGGGATGCCCTCTGAAAGCTATACCAGTCTTCAAGCTACCACTAAGAGTGAAGCCCAAGGGATGCAGAGTGAGGGTGCAGGGACCCTGGTATTCCTATCACCAAAACAAAGAGGCTGCAAAGGTGCTGACATGCTCTTCCCTAGGTATGGGAAGGTGGGAAAGAACAAGTGACCCAAGTTCAGGCCTGCAGGAAAGAGAGCAACACACATCTGGTTGTTCCGTTGGGGCAAGTACACAATTTGCTTCCTGGGTAATGTTGCTATTTATTAATGTTAGCTGCTTTAGTGGCCGGTTACTTTTATTTAAAAATGAGGGGAAGTCTATCAATGTATTATTTTTTAAAATTACAAAACAGTTCTAAAGCACTTAGGTGCTGGGCCCTGTCCTGAACACTTTATAAAATTTTGGCTCTATTAACTCTCTTAACAATTTAGCAGGAAGACACTATTGTGCCACTATTGTGCCTGTCTATGACACATGGGGAAACTGAGCCCCAAAGAGGCAAAGTCACCTGCCAAGCTCACACCAGTAGCAAAAAGCAGGGCCAGACTGCATATCCAGATTCTCAAGGTGTCCCCTAGCCTGCACCTGCCCTTTAGTGAACACATTGTAAAGACTGACAGTGTGTGGCTGGCTGGGGGCATATGAGCAGCACCCTCCCCATGGCATCTCTCCATTCTCTGCCCTCCACAGACACCACCCCAGACATGGTTTAAGCACCCTCAACTCTACTCACCCTGGCCCATATGGTCTGCTGGGACCCTCCCTGTTGCCCCACTCAGCAAGTACTTTCTGAGCACCTGCTGTTTGGCCCTCTCTGAGGCCCTGGAGGATGTCGGGAAAGTAGAATAGCTCAAGTGCCTACTCTTAGGAAGCTTACATGAATGTAGGATAAGCAAAATAAATAAATAAAATGTATGACAGACTGGACAGCGATAGGTTCTGAGGGGGAAAAAATAACACAGAGATACACAAAATGTTAGGGGTGGAGTTTAAAATTTTAGATAGAATAGACAGGGAAGCACCCCTCCCCCCAAAGGAAACTCTTTAATAAAGACCTGAAAGAGCCAGCCATGTAAAGATCTAGGAGAGAGCATTCCAGGTCTGCAGAAGGGAAAGCCAGTACTTTCTTGAGGTATTCTCAGGTTTTTGTAATAACGCAGGGGAAGAATAAAATGGTGGTGTGACTCAGTAGCTATAGGTAGTAGCAGTAGTGGTGAAAGAAGAGGTTGGATCACAAATCCTTCCCAGGCTTGTCCAGATGGTGTCTGGAATGGCCTGGATATAGCCTCTGGACTAACCCTGCTTGCCATGGGGGCTCTGGTTTCTGGCATCTGCCTCTGCCTTGGACTTTTTCACCCATGGCCTACACTTTGGCATCTGGTCCCCATTCGGGAGTCAGGGAACTATTTAAGGACAAGTTCATGATTGTAGACCCCTTGTTCAGCTGACTTCCAGGTACCACCTCTCGAGTACCCAGTGAGGGGTCCACCATTCCTTCTTCCCTGAAAATCCCACTGTTGTCTACTCTGCCTACTGGACAGTCGTGGGAGCCCAGCCTGCTCTCTGTGGGAGCTCCCCTGCTCCCATGCTCATACCCGTCTTTTTGCTCCAGGAGGATGGTTTGAGCTGGGACTAGATTCCTACTTGCTAACTGGATCCAAGAGGGATCCTCATACTTTGGGCTCCAGCCCACAGTAAGGCAAAAGAAGCTGAGCAATCATCGGGCTACCTCTGTAGCTTTGGAAGTAACACCCCTGACAGGCTGGGGTCAGTGCCAGGCACTGTGAGGTCACAGCAAGAGGAAGTAGGGGCCACATGGAAGGTGTCCAGAGGACTCTGCTCATGCTGTGACATGGCCTAAGTGGCCACATGCCCATTGCTGCCTCAGGCCCTGTGTCATCAGCCACCCCTTCCCTCACTGCTGATTCCTGGTCACTAGGCCACATCACAACCCCCCACCCCCACAAAAGGATGCCCTCTTATGCACAGCCTCCCTTTTTCTCTGACTGTGGTGGGGGATGAGGTGCCCTATCCCTTTCCTGCCTCAACCTCTGGAGACTTTTTTGTATCTGCCCCACCTCCCTACGATCCATGTGGATTGCAACTCTCTAGCTGTGTGACCTTATTTCACAGCTTCAGGCTTTGGTTTCTTCATCTGTGACCTGCTCCATCTGTGACTGGAGCATTTGGTGAGGTAATAAACATAAAGAAGAAGTATAGGCATGGAGGAAGGGTTCTGCGGACATCATTTTCTTCGCCTTAGTTCTTTCCTATCTGGTAGGGAGAGGTGGGCATGGGAAAAAGAGAGCTGGAGTATGGGGGGACAAGGGTGGGGAAAGATACCTAAGTGAAGCTCCCTCTGGGACACCCTCTAGAGGGTCTGGCCTCTGTGTCCCCCACCTGAGCAAAGACAGTCTACCAGGTTCCTAGACTCTGGACATGCCCTCCTATAGGCTTGGGGGGAGGGGCTCCTGGTCTCTGCCATCTTGCCTCCTTTTTCAGCAGGTGGAGCCTTACCTCCAGGCCATGGCTTGTTTTCTAACTTCAGGTTGGCCATTTCTGCCATCACCACCTTTGCTAAGGAAGCTGGGCCATCAGCTACCACAGGCAGCCCCCAGGGACTCTCTGCATGGGGGAGAAAAAGGAGATATGAATCTTAAGGCATAAGCATCCTACACACCCTTGTCTCTGCTTGGAGAGATAGTATGAGATGACAAAGAGAGACACGTTGGAAGGGAAGAGGGACATGGGAGCCTTGCCTCAGGGATGACCGGAAATTTCCTTAGTATGCAGATGTAAAACCAACAGTGCTGAGTTCTGGGTCTTGGTGCCAGAGCTTTATAAGTATTAATTCATGGCATTTTTACTGCATTTCTGTGAGGTAGGCTGTTCCTACTTAAGAGGGAAGCAGGGCTGGGTTGCCCATGCCTCTGCCAGAAGTTTTCCACCCAGCTACCCCTGCACCTCCTGGCAGCTTTGACAATTCTGCTATGGACATGCATTTAGTTGGTTTGCAGGGAAGAGGAGAGGACGCTAGCAGGCATTGAAACCTCCCAGGTGATGCTCGTGTGCTGCCAGGGGGAGATCCCATGCCCTCTTGGCTCTGCCTGGCCCTGCCCAAATCTGTCCACTTGCTCACCTGGGGCAGTTCTGACTTCTCCCCTTCCGATATTACTCATTTGGCAAACATCTGTTGACCACCTACTCCGAGCCGGCACTGAGCTAGGTGGGGGTATATATGGGGACAGAGAGAAACCAAGACAGACAGAGGCCCAAGGAAGCTCAGGTCTGAAAAGAAGGTGACAACTGAACAATTAAATAAGTAGGTCCAATAAGGTGAGCAGGGCTGATGTGTGTTGTGCAGGAAGTACCAGGCACCAGGAACACCCTGGGGTGGGAACGTGCTGGGGTCAGGGGCCTTATAGGCTGAAACCTGGAGGAGATCTCACCAGCTGTGAGTTACCAGGCAGTGGGGTTGTTGAGGAGGGAAGAACATTCTAGGCTAGTGAATCTAGTGTGGTTCCAGGACCAGCTGCATCAGTATAACCTAGGAACTTTCTAGAAATGCAAATTCACAGGACCCAACCTAGCCCTACTGAATCAGAACCTCTGGGGGTGGGGTCCAGCTTTCCATAGTTCAACAAGCACTCTGGGTGATTCTAAGGTTTGAGTCACTTCAAACTTCCCCTCTGCAGCACTCATGATATCTGCCCCCATGAAAGCCACTTCCTCATTCCCTAGCTTCTAAAGGGAAAGCCTGGCATCCAGGAGTGTTGTGAGCAGGCCAGCCGAAAATGCCTCCCCTATATCCCCTCTCCCACCTCCCTCTTACAGTTGGGTAAACCCCGGGATTATCCCTCCACACCTTTCCTCCTCTTTGGCTTGGGGTGGGTCCCATCTCAGCCCCGGCCATTCCCTACCATATGGCTACAGGGCCTATATGCCCACACTTATGACCCTCCCTGCCACGAAGAACTAGAATCATCCATATGCCCCTATATCATACCCGAGGATTCGGGGGTGCTATAAGTAGGATCTCCAGAGGCTGTATGTAACCTGAAAACCAAGACTGGTTATACAATCTTGGCCCAGAGACACAGTGGCCCATGCCCTTGGGGTCACTGTTTCAACGACCGAACTCTCCTCCAATCTTCTTCCCAGACATCCAAGATGATTCTCCTTCAAGTGTTTTCCATGGGGAGCTGAGGGCTGAATCCTTCTGTAGATGCATCCTGTTGAGTTTGGGAGCCTCAACTTGGAGGGAAAAAATAACCTCTTTATTTTCACTAACCTCTGGCTGAAATTCAGCCTTTCTCTCATGATGAATGTAGGCATCAAAGCTCAGCAGGATTAGCAGGACCTGTGCTTTGTTCTTGGACAGAAGCCACAGGTGTTTTTGAATCACAATACAGTTGTTGCAGACACCTGGAAATATGCTTTACTCTCACTACTTCCAAATTCTGGGAATTTTTGCTATTCAGTGCATTATTTAATGTGTTAACTTAGAAGCATACATACTACATCTCACACGTTTATATTTCTAATTTAAAGATTTTAATAGCTTTTAAGAAACAATCAGATTCCTTGGTAATCCTATATATTTCATTTTATGTATTAAAAACATTCTGAGACCAGGTCTAAGGCATAAAAAAGGTTAAGAATTCCGACTTTTGGGTCGCCTGGGTGGCTCAGTCGGTTAAACTTTGTATTTAAACGCTCAGGTCATGATCTCAAGGTTCCCGGGTTCGAGCCGTGCATCAGGCTCTGTGTCGACTGCTCATAGCCTGGAGCCCACCTCAGATTCTGTGTCTCCCTCTCTCTCTGCCCCTTTCCCGCTCATGCTCTGGCTCTCTCTCCTTCAAAAATAAATAACGATTTTAAATAACGATTTAAAAAAAATAAAAAAAGAAAAAGAATTCCGACTTTTGATCCTGCCATCTAGCGTCCTCTCTGAGCCGTATATTAAATCTGTAGACAGTGAATTGAGAAGTGTCCTGTGATTTGAAACGGCTTCTCGTATGTGAAGCACTTAGAATAGAGCTCAGCGTAAGGGTGCCCAGCTATTGTTACGTCTATGGTGGTGGACACTTCCGGGTCTGTGCTAATAAATGTCTGGGCATACTTGCGGCCTCGGTGGGCAGTGCCTTATGGGAGCCGGGGGAAGTCCAGGATGAGGTCAGGCCCAGCTACTAATGCCGGAAGAATTAAAATTGGGAAAGAATGGAAATTCCGGACCAGGCCAGAGAAATCCTCCTCACCCAACACCCACGCTAGGGGACGCTCGGGTAACCCAACAGAGCCTCCCCAAGGCTCCAGGGAGACCTACCGCGAAGGGCGGGCGCCTGCCGGAGCTAGCTAGCAGAGGGCAGGCATGTCTGCCGCTCTCACATTCCTGATCCCACAAGAGAGCTTCCCCAGGGCCTGCTAGCAGGACCTAGCCCCAGAAACCGAGTGGCGTCCAACAGAGGTGCCCACGGGAACCCCCAAGAAGGTGTGGCACCGGCTGCGTCCCAGGCCGGGGTCACCGCCAGCACCCCGCGTCCCGCCGGTTTCCCGCATACTCTAATCCAGACCCCGATGTTACAATGGGAGACAGCAAACAGGGCCTCCCCAGGGCCTAGCGTCGCCTACAATCCTGGGGTCTGCTCTCCAACTCACTATCCTTGTTCCCCGAACCCGGAAGTGGCCTCTCTCTCCCTGTCTCCCCCAGCCCCACCCGCGCCCTGGTGGGCTACGACGGGGGTTCTGCCCCAGGCCCCCCGCCTCTCCGCCCGGTCACCTGCGGTGAGCTCCCGCACTAGCCACAACAGTTGCAGGAGCAGCAGCATTGTCCTCCGCGGCGTCCAGACGTGCGCGCTCCCGACGATCCTCGAGCCGGGGTCGGCGAGCCTAGCGCGCTTCCCTAGGGTCCATTTCCCCGGAGGAGGTTCTCAGCTGTGGGGTCGGTGGCCTGGCGCCAACCGGGGGGGGAGCGAGAGCTCAGCTTTGGGAAGGCAGCACACCAGCGACATCCCCGCCCAGCTCCGGCTCCGCTCAGCGGCGCCCGGCCCCTTCAGGCTCGGGCTCCGGCTCCCAAAGCCATTGTCACCGCCCCGTCCCCCACAGCTCCTCGATGGCCCCTTTTGTGTGTGTGTGTGTGTGTGTGTGTGTGTGTGTGTGTATGAAAACCAATCGTGTTGTAAATTGTCAAATACAGCTTACATGCTTCTTCACTCCGTCATGAAAACAAGACCCTTCGGCGGAGCTAATGTTACTGGAAATTTAGGCAGGTGTTTGCATAACTGTCATGTGATTCGAAAACACCAGTGGTTTCCGTTGAGGACACAAGCACAAGTCTTGCTAACACTGCTGAGCTTTGCTACTTCCACCCATCATAGAAGAATGGCTAAATTTCTGCTAGAGGTTTAGTGAGAATGCAGGTTACTTTTCTTGTCCAAGTTCACAGACCCTCTGAATTCTGACCAAAGATCCTCATGGTTTTCGATGTTTGAAAATTTCATGTGGAGGACTTTGGTGGTCCTGACTGGGGTGGGTCCGGGAAGTTCCTCGCATGTCAGAGGGCGGGGCCGGAGATGCCAGAAGCCTAGTCCCACCGGGTCTCTGAGCCGCTATGCGATGCCCGTGATGTCTTGCCGGCCCTTCACTAAGGAAGAAGCCAAATTGTAATGATCCGAATCAATAACCCCCTGAGACAGGACCACCATTATCTCTATTTTAAAATGGGGAATGAGGCAGATTGAGGTTAAGTAACCTGCCCAACGTCAGGCAGCTGCTAAAAAGCTGCACTGGGATTTGAACCCAGGCAGTCTGGTTCTAGCTGCCATGCTCTTAACCATTCCATTTGTGAACTGGTAAGGGATACATAGCACCCTGAGTATGATGATAGAGGTTCCCGGGGGACACTAGGAGGGAGTAGCCTCATGGGGGTTTTACAAAGCATGTCCTGGTGGCTGTCTTTCTGTCACTGGAGGATGGGAGACCAGCTTTGTGAGAAAGGAAGAGAAAGACCCCATAGGCCAGCGTCCCTCAGCATCTCCATGGATAGGGCTTTCTGAGAGGTCTGGGGAAACACACTGGTTCAGTGTTTCCTCCAGGGAACAGTGTCTCTGGAGCTGGTCCTGGGCCCCTCCTTCTTGCCCAGTTACAGTCTTGGCTCAGAGACACAGTGGCACACTCCCCTGGGGTCTCTGTTCCAGGGACATTGGCCAAACTCCCCCTCATCTCTGGCTCCACTCTTTCCACTAACCTCTTTCCCAGACATTCAGGGTGATTCTCCTTCAAGTTTTTCCCAGGAGGAGCTGAGGGATGAATCCTCCTGTAGGTGTATCTCAGACCCTCAGATTCCAGATCCCTCCCTGTGGCATAGGTCACCTTTCAGGGCTGAGTGCCCAGGCACTGGAGCAGAATCATAGGCCCACTCCTAGCAGGGTGGAGAGGCTCATCATCAAAGTTAAGTTGTTAAAATCAGTTACCTTATAGCTCAAACTAAGCTAAAACCAAGTCCGTTAACAAGTTAATCAACAATTATGAAGTTAGCAATAAAAGCAGGGAAAACACTACTTAGTTTTACAGAGTACACTGGGCCAGGATTTCTGCTGGTTGGTACATTTATAGGCTTCTGCAGCATATGCCAGCCTCTGCTGAGAGAACCCTTAAGACCCAGATTCTCTGAGACCTCTTTTGCTTGTCAAAACCTCTTGTTGCAGGAAGAAAGGATCACTCAAAAGCTGAGATGGAAAGCTGAATCTGTTTTATGCTTAAGCACTGGAGAGCTTGTAAGACAATCTCTCTGAGCAAAGCAGAAATGACCTGGCATAGGTTTTTGAGAAGCACAGTGCTCAGGGATTGGGGGATTTTCAGAGTTGAGAGTGTTTATATTCAATTTGAGAGTGGTGGCTGACATGTGTCAGTTGCTGATGAGTTCACTTTCAGAAGTGTGGTCACTGGGGCAAATTGTCACTGATGGCTGATCACATAGCTTGAAAACAGGGTCTGATGGTTCCATGTTACCATGCCTACATGGTAACAGGCCTTGTGAGAGTTATTAATTCTCATCTTTCACAACCTTTGGCGAAGGTGTCATCTACCAATAATAGGCTCCTTGGCCAACATCTTCCCAGTTCTGGCCTGAGACCTTCAAGAGGAGGAAGAAGCATGGAAGATGGCAAAATAGGATACATTTTTCCTAGGTAGATTCAGCTGGCTCCAGGGAGTGCAGTGTCCTCCTGCAGGGGACTGCTGTGTACCTTTGCCCAAGAGCAGGAGGAAACCACAAAATGCTTTGAGCCACAGCCCTTGCCCTCTCTCATGCCTCCCTCACCTCCCAGGTCTGCTTAGCCCACCTTTAGAGAAGGATGAAGCAAGAGAAGAAATACTAAAGTTTGTCCAGGTCCACAGCCAGGAGGGATGCTGGAGGATGGGTGGAGCAGAAGGAGAGAAAGGAGTGGAAACAGATGAGGTCTCCTGGCTGGTGAGGATACAAAGCTGAAGTGAACATGTCCTGGCAATCTTGTGCTGGGGGTGCAGCACCCGCAGCATCAGGATGATGTGTCCATTCCAGAATAGCAAGGGGCATGGCTGGGACCCTGTAACCCTGGTGGGACACATAGCCTTTCAAAACTCACAGACCTCTTGGAAGGGCCAGCTCTGCATTGAAGGGCAAATATGAGTCAGCACTCCTGCTCCCATGCCCGGCCTTACTGGAGGGGGGGCCATTCCCTCCCCACCTCTACTACGTGCTGTCTCTCAACACTTGTGATTGGAGACAGTCACTTCTCTCTGACCCTCCAAGGATTGGTCTGGTTGGAACCACATTGTCCAATGAAAAGCAAAAGCCAAACTGATCATGCATCATCAGCTACCAGGCAGATTAGTCCTAATAACCGTTAATGAAATATAAACACATCACCAGTTTTCAGGTTGGATTTGTCCTAACAGTTTAGAAAAAAAGGAGTGTAATTCAAGTTTGTTAATTTACTCATTTATAGCAATACTCAGTTGGTTAGCTAACTAGTTAGTCTACCAAGTTAGTGAGTAGTAAATGAGCTTTTACTTTTTCTGAGCCATTATACACTTTTGGTCTGGTACAGCAATCTGACAGTTCAAAATTCATATAACTCCTCTTCCCCAATGTTCACTTGTTCTGGAATATTTGTTTTTATCCCTTCTGTGAGAAAAAAAAATATCTAAAGATGCTGGAAAGGGAATGAGAATAGAGAAGTGGAGTTTTAGGGGCACCATTGAAGCTTAATGTGGACCATTGGTTTTTGGGAGGAGGCCAAGACAGGGCTAGATTGTCCGAAAGGGGTGCTTTCAGAGTGAAAGGTGTATGTATGTGTTTTGTGTGTGTGGGTGTGTATATGTGTTTTGTGTGTGTGTGCACGTGTAGGAAATTTGAATATGGGTTAGTCCCACGCTGGTGCTAAATGTATTTTGGTGGGGAAAATCAGTCTCAGGCCAATGAGGATCACCTGATTTCAAGGGTGTTTAAAGGTCAGGGGACTTCTGCCATTCCTGCTACACTGTGTGCCCATAGTAACCTGAAAGGGGAACTCGGGGTGCAGCAACCACAGCATCAGGGAGATGTGTCCAGACATGCAGGGAAGCACAGCTCTGATGACTGCCAGCTGGAGGACAGCAGTACAGCATCAGCAACAGCCTGGACATGAGGGTATTCTGGCTGGCAGTTCTGGAGGGTGGAGGGTCAGGGAGCCTGGCCTCCCCAGGTTCTTGCCTGCTCTGTGCTGCAATCCCACTTCCCTTCCTCTTTTTTCTCCTCTTTCTCTTCCTCCACTCCACCCTGGGCTCAACAGAGAGGTTCCTACAGGCCTGCGTGTGTCAGTAGGCAGGTATATCTCAGCTCCTCCTTGGGTACGTCCTCCACTGTCATTCACTTCTAATAGGTAAGTCTGGTGTCTGGTGTCTCCTCCCAGGTCCTGTCTCCATGTACTCTGTATCTTGGGTCAGCTCTTTCCTGTCTAGTAGTCATTCAAGCATGATATCTTGAGGGAAGGAGCCAAGAGCTCAGACTTTAAAATGATTTCTTCTGCATCTTGGTGAGTGTGTGCATGTATGTATGGTCACCTGTGCTGATGGAGAACTGGAAGTGGAGCAGAAGAAATGAGATTGAGGTGAGGCAGAGACTGGAGGGGCTGTACCCTAGAGCTTTAACTCCACTCCCATAAACTGGAAAATGGGGGGCTGAATTAGGAGAAACCACTTCCAGGGCCAAAGTATTTTCTGAGTTCCTGACCTCTATTAAAGCTGTGGCTCACATGCCAGGTTAAAGGAGGAGTGGGGAGTCAGAGCTCAAATAACCAACATCATTCATTATAGCTTCAGTATAGATGGAAACAAACTCGAAGTACATCTGTGGAGGCTGGCTGTATATGTGATGATACATTATGGAGTAGGTAGAGTATTATTTGTCATGAAACGAGAATGCTCCATATGTATGGACGTGGAAAGATCTCCATGTATTGTGAGAATGAGTGTCTGTTATGTCACTTCTTCTGGGCAAAAATAAGAATTTCTATTTATTTTCTTGTATATGCATAAGGGAATTATAGAAAATATTTGGACAAGAAATTAAACCCAACGTATAAAGAAGAGTCCATATTCACAGATCAGAAGCTTCAATATTGTAGCTGTCAGTTCTCCTCAATTATTCCTTTAAAAAATTATCCTCCAATTTTATTTTTTCACTCTTTTAAATTTGAGTATAATTGACAGACAATGCTTCTTAGTTTCAGGGTACAACATAGTGACTCGACAAGTGTTTATATTATGCTATATTCCCCACAAGTCTCCACGCATTACTATTACAATATCACTAAATGTATTCCTCATACTGTACCTTTTATTCCTGCGACTTATTCATTTTATAACTAGAAGTCTGTATCTCCCTCTTTCCTTCACCCATTTTGTTCAACCTCCTACTCCCTTGTGTTCTGGTAACCATCAGTTTGTTTATGTGTTTATAGGTTTGATTCTGCTTTTTATTTTGTTTATTCATGTTTATTTTTTAATGTATTTTATTATATTTTTTATTTTTTTGGAGAGAGGGTGAGTGCACGATTTGGGAAGAAGGACAGAGGGAGAGGGAGAGGGACAGGGAGAGAATCTTAAGCTCAGCCCGGTGCCCAATGCCAGGCTCGATCCCACAACCCTGGGATCGGGACCTGAGCCAAAATCAAGAGTTGGATGCTCAATCAACTGAGCCACCCAGCTGCTTGGTCCTTATTCATTTGTTTAATTCCACTTATGAGTGAAATCCTATAGTATATATCTTTCTCAGTCTAACTTATTTCATTTAGCATAATACTCTTTAGTCTATCCATGTTGTCTCAGATAGTTAATTCTCCTATATTATTTTATGGATTCAATTCAATACCAATCAACAACAGCAGGATTTATGTATGTATGTATGTATGTATGTATGTATGTATTGTTTTTATTTTATTTATTTTTTTATTTCAAGTCTTAATTTAAATTCCAGTTAGTTAACATATAGTGTAGTATTAGTTTTAGGCACAGAATTTAGTGATTCATCACTTACATACAACACCCAGTGCTCATCACAAGTGCCCTCCTTAACACGCATCACCCTTTTAGGAGCATTTAGTCCATTCACACTGTTATGCAACCTCTATCTAGTTCTAAATAATTTTACTGGAAATGTTCCAAAACATTTCCATCACCTGTAAAGGAAACCCTGTATCCATTAAACATTTGCTCCTACTTTCTGCCTCCCCCTGACACTGGTGACCACTTGTATTTGTTTCCTATTACTACCGTAACAGGACCACAAGCTAGATGTCTTAAGACACCAGGAATTTATAGTCTCACAGTCCTGAAGACCAGAAGTCTGAAGTCAAAGTGTTGGCAGAGCCATGATCCTTTCAAAACTATAGGAGAGAATCCTTCCTTACCTTTTCCAGCTTTCTTGGTTTGTGGAAGCCTCACTCCAATCTCTGCTTTACCTCTGTCTTCACATGGCAACCTTCCCTCTGTGTCTCTTCTTCTTATAATGAGGATACCAGTTACTGAGTTAGGGACCACCTTAATTCAATACATAGGCAAAGACTCAATCTCCAAATAAAGTTACATTCACAGGCACTGGGACTTAGGACTTCAGCATGTTTTTTTGGGAACACTATTCAACCCATTCCACCACCAAATGCATTCTGTCTCTGGATTTACCTATTCTAGGTATGAGATTTCTGCATCCTACATGCTAATTATAAAGTTACCACTCATCCTGGGATGAAAAGCCACTGTACTTTGAACTCCTAGTTTTCTCCAGTGGACTTTTCTTTTATAACAGCTCCTTCCACCTTCCCCTTTTTCTCTGTAAAAGAGCAGCCCTCTCCTTTGTTCTCCAGACTTGCCTATGGTTTTGCCATAACTTGCTTCTCCTAAATTGTAATTCTTTGCTATTCCCCAGTAACCCATTTTTGCTGATAAAATAACGGACAGTTTTATCTTTAAGGATAACAGCTCTTTAGTAAGTCAAGTTCCATTCCTGTCCTGTTCCCTCATTCTACTCTCTTCCCACACAAGGGCATTTGTCTGCTTTGACATGACATCATTAAATTCATTTTGATTTGACATCATTAAATTCATTTGTATCTTTAATAAATCTGTGTTGTAGTTTATATTTATATTTTATTTATTTATTTATTTATTTTACTTAGTTTATTTTTTTTTTAACTTTATAGTTTATTGTCAGGTTGGTTTCCATATAACACCCAGTGCTCTTCCCCACAAGTGACCTCCACCATAACCATCACCCCCCCTTTACTTTCCCCCTTCCCCTTCGGCCCGCAGTTTGTTTTCAGTATTCAAGAGTCTCTCCTGTTGTGTCTCCCTCCTTCTCCCTAACTCTTTTTCCTCCTTCCCCTCCCCATGGTCCTCTGTTGGGTTTCTCCTGTTAGACCTATGAGTGCAAACATATGGTATCTGTCCTTCTCCGCCTGACTTATTTCGCTTAGCATGACACCCTCCAGGTCCATCCACTTTGCTACGAATGGCCAGATTTCATTCTTTCTCATTGCCATGTAGTATTCCATTGTATAGATGAACCACATCTTCCTAATCCATTCTTCAGTTGATGGACATTTAGGCTCTTTCCATGATTTGGCTATTGTTGAAAGTGCCACTACGAACATTGGGGTACATGTGCCCCTATGCATCAGCACTTCTGTATCCCTTGGATAAATCCCCAGCAGTG
>CM053572.1:3603426-3653674 GCA_028646485.1 Cryptoprocta ferox
TTTCTGTCTCTTGTCAGTTTTAAAAGCTCGTTATGCCCTGTGGACCTGTTAGTATTGCTCTATTAAAGGAGGCTCATTGACTGTCCAGGGCCTGTCGTTTCAGAAACTGTTCTTTTAATGGTGTCCCTCAGTTTCTCTTGTTGTGCCTTTGATTATTTTATTTCCCTGGTCAGTGATATCTGGGACTCTCCATCACGTGTACTTTGGCTTGTTTCTTGAGGTATCCCTGAAATGGAAACAGACTAGCATACAGGGAACAAAAGCATGCACACGCACAGACAAATCAAACAAACAAGCAAGCCAAAAGGGGAAAGGAAGTAAAGAAAAAGAAAGGAAAGGAAAGAAAAGAAAGAAGAGAAGAGAAGAAAAGAGAGAATAAAAAGAAACAAAAACAAAAACAAAAAGATAAACAAGGTGGGGACGGCGACAGCAAAAAACTGTGGAGAGTCTAAAAGCATATAACCAGCCAAGAGGAGAGATAAGAATATGCTATGGGAAATATATCTGGATGGCAGCAGAAAAGAAGGAGAAGCAAAGAAAATAGGAAAAAAAAAAAAAGACAACTCCCCTGTGCGGATGGGCGTGGTTTGGCGTCAGGTCAGGTCTCAGCGGCTGCTCTCTCCCAGGCCCCACCTTGGTGGTTGTGGGGAGAAGTATGGCGCCGCTTCAAAGCTTCACTAGAACCAAGTGTTGCAAGCTGCCCTTCTGAGTCCAATCTCCCTGTGCCGCGGGCGAGCCAAACTGTATTCTCCAAGCCCCGCCTCACTTCCAAATCCTAGTCCATGCACTTCAACACTGTCACCGGTGATAAGATGCGTTAATCTGCCTATGTCCATTTTTCCATGAGGACAAGGAACTCTCGTAGGAACAGAGAGTTACAAAATCGAGTTATAATTGCAAGGGGGGTGTCTCAAAATGGAGCTGGGAGGTCATTGGAAACATAGAGCTTATGCACATCGACATCCTCATGGAAACTGAACTCTCACACCTGGGTCTTAACCACATACCTGTATTCTGGAACATTTCTATGTATTAGATAGTCAGCTTAAACTTTGTCAATATCAATCACAATTCTTTCAAAAACAATTTATATAACCTTGCAGTTTTGGCCTTTATAACCCCTAATTTCTTCACCAAATTGGAACATGCATTAAATTCCTCTTGAATCTGTGTCTCCTGAAATTGCAACTCCTAAGACCCCAATAAATGCATTGTTGGTTCTTACAGCCTCAATCTGAAATTTGTTAACAACAGACATCTACATGGTATTCCACTGTGGTTCTCCTTGCATCAACTCCCCTCACACATGGTCTCCTCACCTTTCTCATCTTTGATAGGCATAGAGAAGTGCCCCACTTTTGTTTTAATTTCCATTTTTCCTCATGACACTTGATTTTGAGCAATCTTTCATATACTTATTGGCCTTTTAAGTTTCTCCTTGTGTGAATTGCCTCTTCATAGTCTTTATTTTTCCATAGTGGTTCCTGTTCATTTCAAATTGTATAATATATTGTGGCCATTGACAGTTGTTTTAAACATCTTTTTCTCATCTGTCCCCTTCTGTGTGTATATGGTGACTGTCATTGAAGAGGAAACTTCAGTTTTGATGTCCTCAAAGCCAAGTTTTCTTCTTAGATTTTTGTTTTAGGGATTCAAAAAAATCATCTATTTTATTATTTTTTAAGTAAAAATTTACTTTGAAACAACTATAGATTCATTTCTTGTGCTTTTAATTTTAGCCGTTCTGACAGGTGTGAGGTGATATTATAGGTTTGATTTACATTTCCCTGATGATGAGTGATGTTGAGTCTCTTTTCATGTATCTGTTGGCCATCTATAATGCCTTCTTTGGAAAAATGTCTATTCAAGTCCTGTACTCAGTTTTTATTTTTTGAATTTTTAAATTATTTTTTCTTTTTTAAATTTTTGTTTATATTCTAGGTAGTTAATGTATATTGTAATTTTGGTTTTAAGAGTAGAGTTTAGTGATTCATCACTTACATAATAACACCCAGTGGTCATCAGATTGCCCTCCTTAATACTCATCACCTATTTAGACCATCCCCCACCCACCGCCCTTCATCAACCCTCAGTTTGTTCTTTATCGTTAAAAGTCTCATGGTTTGCTTCCCTCTCTATTTTCCCTTCCTATATGGTTCATCTGTTTTGTATCTTAAATTCAACATATGAGTGAAATCATACAGTATTTGTCTTTCTCTGACTGACTTATTTTGCTCAGCATAATACACTCTAGTTCCATCCATGTTGTTGCAAATGTCAATATTTCATTATTTTCGATGGCTGAGTAATATTCCATTGTATATATACTACATCTTCTCTATCCATTCATTGGTTGATGGACATTTGGACTCTTTTCAGTAATCACTTGGCTATTGTTGATAATCCTGCTATAAACATTGGGCTGCATGTAACCCAATGAATCTGTATATTTGTACACCTTGGGAAAATACATAGTAGTTCTTATGCAGTTCTTTTCATCTCCATAATTAATTTATTTTATAACTAGAAGTTTGTACCTCTTACCCCCTTCACCTATTTCACCTATGGCCACCTCCCCTTTGGCAATCACCAGTTTGCTCTCTATATTTGCACCCAGCTGCGTGGTATGCTCACTCTGCACTGTTCTAAGAGAGATAGGTTGCATGGTGCTCAGTTTCTGTGTTTGGGTCCCTCTTTTACAGTAGTTTTCTTGTACCCTAGGTGAGACCATGTTTTTATAATTAATACATTTTATTATAGTTTTAATTAATAAAATTATAATGTTATTGTTAACAAATAATAGGATATATGTTTGACTGACCACTGTGTCAGAAGGAAAGAAAGTAGATCTATGCACATGAACATAGAGAGATGCCCTAAACAATACTGAGTTAGTAAGTCAGGAACTGATCCAGTTAGGGGTTTTCATGGAATCATAGACATGATTGATGAACTCATTGGTCATTGATGATTGAACTTAGTCTCTAGTCCCCCTCACCTCCCTGGAGTTTGGGGGTGGGGAGAGGAAGGAAGGAGGAGGCTGAAAATTCCAACCTCTAACCTTAGGTTGGTCTTTCTGGTCATCACCTCCCATCTTGAAGGCACTCCACCTGCGTCATCTCATTAGCATATGAAAGATACTCCTATTGCTCAGGAAATTCCGAGAGTTTCAGGAATTCCTTCTAGGAATCCCCTCACCCCAGCCTTCCTGTACTTTCTATGCAAGTGCCAGCTGTGACTGGCATCTAACCAGTTCATGACCACCTCATTTGAAATTTCTATGTGATGGTTTGCCTTGAAATGGAGCAGCAATTGTTGCCATGCCTCAGACAAAAATAAGAAAGGATGAATCCCATTCTGATGTCTATTACACTTATCTTTTCACCATAAAAAGAAAAAGATACTTGAACAATGAGAAGCCATTTCATTTCAAAGGTGGAAGAAAAATCAGATGAATAGCCAGTTTGTTCAACTAAAGTAGGAAGTGGGTAAGACTGAACCTGCCTTGCTTTGTGTACACCTTCTCCCTACAACTAGATCTAAAATTTGAGGTGTCCACAGGCTCAGTCCTACTTCACATGCTTCTGTTAAAAAGAAAAATCATAGGTCCCTAATGGAGTCATTTAGGTTAAGGCCCCCATTCCTGGCTAGTGGTTCCCTGAGAGACCTTTCACCCTTTGGAGGGCAATCTTGACTAAACAGTGCATTCCTTGCTAATAAACCCTTTACTTTTTTAAGCCTTCTCTCTGCCTTTAAAAACATTCTTTTCTTGAACTCAGCAGAGCTTTCTATTCGCTAGATGGGATGCAACCCAATTCATGAATTCTTTAATAAAGCCAATTAGATCTTCAGATTTACTTGGTTGACTTATTTTTTAAATATATCTATTCCCTTGGTTATCTTATCTTGTTTTATGTCCCCAATACCAATTATAAACTGTCAACTCTTAGATTTTTCTCCCAGGCCTCTCCCCTGACTCCAGAACTAAATATTCCATTGTTTATGCAACATCTTCCCCTTGTTATGTATGTCTAGGATGATCTGGACTAACTGAACATGCCCAAACCTAACCTGAGCACCTGCCCCTTTTTACCTTCCACTTAATGGCAGTGTCACCCGCCATTTGCACATGAGCCCATCCATACAATCTTTGTTCTTTCCTGTTCCACATCCACAATCCTGCAGCTGGATCTTCCAAGTCTATTGAGAATCCAGTGACTTTTATTCTTGCCATTATTGCCCTGGTCCAAACTACCATCATCTCTACCTGGAATGATAGATAGCCGCCTAGATATGATCCATGAAAGAGTTCAGGACACACTGCACCTAATTAGATAACTTTGGTTATCCAAAGGATATAAAAATACTGATTTGAAGGGGCACATGCACCCCAATGTTTATAGCATTGCTATCAACATTAGCCAAATTATGGAAAGAGCCCAAGTGTTCATCAACTGATGAATGGATAAAGAAGTTGTAGGATATATATACAATGGAATACTACTCAGTGATCAAAAAGAATGAAATCTTGCCATTTGCAACATTGTGAATGGAAGTAAAGTGTATCATGCTAAGCAAAATCAGTTAGTTAGAGAAAAACAGAATATTGTATGATGTCACTCATATGTGGGGAATTTAAGAAACATAACAGATAAGCATGGGGAAGGTAAGGAAAAATAAGACAAAAACAGAGAGGGAGGCAGAGCACCTGTGTGGCTCAGTTGTTGTGTCCAACTCTTGCTTTCAGCTCAGGTCATGATCTCATGGTTTGTGAGTTCAAGCCCCACGTCAGGCTCTGTGCTGACAGTGTGGAGCCTGGTTGGGATTCTCTCTCTCTCTCCCTTTCTCTTAGCCCCTTCCCTATTCTCTGTCTCAAAAATGAATAAATAAATTTTAAAAAAAACAGAGAGGGAGGTAAGTCATAGGAGACTCTTAAATACAAAGAACAAACTGAGGGTTGCTGGAGGGGAGGTGGGTGGCGAGATGGGCTAAATGGGTGATGAGCAATAAGGAGGGCACTTGTTGGGATGAGCACTAGGTACTGTATGTAAGTGATGAATCACTGGCTTCTACTCCTGAAACCAATGCTACGCTGTATGTTAACTAACTTGAATTTAAATAAATAAATTTTAAAAATGACTGTTTTGGTGGTATATTAATTATTTTGAGCTGAAGTCACTTGAAAAACAGCAATTGCAGGAAGAAGCTTTCTCCGAATGCCCTTATTTGTATGAAGACAAATTTTCCAAAAGGAACTCAATTGTCATCAACATCCTGCCTGGGCTTTCATTAACCATGGAAGAGTGATTCGTTCGCAGGAGGGGAGAAGTCCGTATCACATGCAGACAAACTTTGTCACAAGCTATCATACCTCCCATCTCTTCTTCAAACACCCCATTCATCTTTACTAAACCCATTTACTCTCCACTACGGACTACATTTCCCCTCCCCTTCCACTATTGAGATGGTAAATGAACTCTCAAACCTCTCAAATGTTTGAGTACTCGATTTTTTTCCCAGTGGTACCCCTATGGTATGGTATAGTAAATATTAATAGATTTGTATACCTCTGTCCTGTTAATCTTCGAGTTATTAGTTTACTTCACTGACCCTGCTATGGAACCTAGGAGGGTGGATGGAAAGTGTTTCTTCCCCTACCCCACATCTGCCCTGGCCTTTCTTCAGTCAGTCTCACCAGAAATAGCAACTGGTGACCTTTTTTTTTTTTTTAACAGAACTCCTTTCTGTCCACAACCTGCCACTGGCTTTGGCCTCACTGGCGGAAAAACATACTCCTTGAAGACCTTTCCTGTGTCCTGTATGCATTTCCTCTAACCTCTGCTTCCTCATCTCACTGTGTTTTGTCTCTCTGTCACCTCCCTGTTTCCAATAGGCCAGACTTGTTCTCACCTCTGTTTCTCTGACTTTATGGCTCCAGATAGTCCCCAGGCTATCTGCTCCCTTTCAGGGGTGCTTTCCAGACCATCCTAATTAATCTGCAGCCCTCTCCTGCTGGCCCTCCCCACCACCGGCATACTTGACACCACCTGAAAGATTGTATATTTTCCATTTTTATATACTCACTTGTCTATCCTTTTTAAAAATTTTTAACATTTATTTATTATTGACAGACAGAGAGAGACAGAGCATGAGTATGGGAGGGGCAGAGAGAGGGGGAGACACAGAATCCGAAGCAGGCTCCAGGCTCTAAGCTATCAGCACAGAGCCCCATGTGGGGCTTGAACTCACACAGCGCAAGATCATGACCTGAGCCAAAGTTGGACGCTTAACAGACTGAGCCACCCAGGTGCCCCTTGTCTATCCTTTTTGATCCCACTGTCTCCCCCACTCATGAGGGCAGGCATTTTTGTCTTGTGTTCCTTAATTTTTCTATTGTGCCTAGAAAAGTACATAACGATATGCTCAGTAAATACTTGTGAAATGAATACGTGAAGAGGGAGGTGCTTGAATGGAAGTGAACAGGGGATGCCTACAAGTTCCCACCTTTTAAGACTCTCCATGTACAGAAAGTATGAATCAAGGTTCTGATGAGCATAAGATGAGCCTTCTCCTTTGAGGATAGGGTGGATTTTCTTACAGTTGTCACAAGTGGAGAGATTCACGTACTTCTACTTACATACTTAAAGGGAGCTCCTTTACTCTCCACATACTGACTCATTGCAGACACTTTTGATGTTCTCTCTCCACCATCCCCTGGGATCCCTTTTGCCATGTTCCTGAAGCGTATGCCCACCCAAGATGTTCAGGTGCTTCAGTGGGCTCCTCTCTTGGCAACATTCCCTGGAGGATGACCAATTGCATGTTGAGCTAGTGAGCCACCAACCAGGAGGAAAGGAGCATCACAGAACTCCAAGGGACAAGTCAGCAAAGGAAAAACCTCAGAAAGGAAGAGACGAGATGATGAAGGATGTGGACATCCAAACGCCATGCCCTGAACAAATTTCTGCCACACTAATTCCTGCCCTACTGTTCAGACCTGTACTGAACTTGTGTGTATGCTTCTGCTAAACATTATTTTCTTTAGTAAGAATCAGCTAACCAGGGCAAGGCTTTTGGTAGAATTCGCAGGACCTTGTCATCTAGCCTTTAAGAGTGTGTTCACTGATGTGAACAGAGGGAGAAATGGGAGGAAGTGTTGGAAATTTATAAAAATAAAACTTCACATGTGCATGTGGACAAACATTTCTCATTTCATCTTCTTAGTAGCTCTATAAGGACATTATACAACCATATCCATATTCAGATGAAGGATCTGTGTTTGGGACATTGAAATATATTGGAAGTCTTGCTAGGTGACATCCCAGGTATCACTAGGGGCCTGTTCCCTTGGCCTTGAGCAGGTTCTCTGCCCTCCCACGCTCTCTGAGTCACCCAGGAGGTGGCATGGTTCACTGTACAGTGAACACACAGATTTTCCACCAGCCAGCACTGGCCGTCAGCCCTACAAGCACAAAGTCAACATCCCATCACTGCAGGTGCAGTTTACTCACTTACCAGCTCTGGAGAGAAAAGAGATTTCTGGTGTCAGAGATCATGAATGTTTCCACTAACACAACAGAGAAATGCTGAATCTAGTGAAATGTTCCTGGGAGCCCCTGACACAGGAACACTCCACAGACCTGTCCTCCATGGGAAATGCAGGCACTGAGTGCCCATGAGTTCATTGTAGTGAGCAAGGAACTGGAGAGCCTGGGTAAAGTGTGAAATACAGCAGAAGGACAACACCTTCTGACTTGAGCCCATCCCTTGGGAAGACTTAGCTGATAGTTAAGGGCCCACATTTACACAATATGAAAGTGAAACTATCATTTCTCTACAGAACAAGCAGTTCCAGGAAATCAAACATGAAGGTCTCGTGACTTCAGCTGGCTCAGGGAGTAGGGAGAGGGCAGAGAGACACCTGAGGCTATGGGACACAGGTCTCCAATGACCCCTGTGAAGTTATCTAGCCAAGACTCCCATGGGAGCACTGGGAACAGGGAGGAAGGTTGTGAGTGAGTTTCCCAAAGCTTCCAGTGAATGAGAGATGCTTTTCTCATCAGAAAGGGGAGAGACTGTAACATTTCTCTGTGTTTCTGTTTCTTTCATTTTTAGGAACTCTGTTACTCGCTGCCACATTGTCACCCTTGGGCATGGACGACCCTTCCAGGTCATGGGGTCCCCTCTCATGAACAACTTAAGGAGGGGCTCTAAACAAATTTGGCAAAATATCAAGGAGGAGGACACAGAGAGGGAGGAAGGAGCTTGGACTCTAAGATTTATAAAGAAGATCAAGAGGAAAATACCAAAATTTCTTTAGAAGAAGGAGAACATAGGAGTATTTGCTGTATCAGATAAGATTTATTCCAATGCTATAGTATCTAAGATATTTGGATGCTGGCACAAGGATAGACCAACTGACCCACAGAAAGGAACACCGAGCCATTATAAGATTCAGGGACGTGTGGAATTTTGTTGCATGGGAGAAATGTAGGGAATGTCGATGGGTATAGAAGGCACTACCTAGTAAGTGTAGCTGACAAACTGGTTCTCTGTATATACAGAGGTTACTGAATCTCTACTTACATCACTTACAATAATCAACTCCAGATGAGTTTTTAAAAACATTTTATTATTTTTTTAAATGTTTATTTATTTTTGAGAGAAAGAGAGAGAGAGCACGAGCTAGGGAGGGGCAGAGAGAGAGAGGGGGACAGAGGATCTGCAACAGGCTCTGTGCTGACAGCAGAGACCATGAGATCATGACCTGAGCCTAAGTTGGATGCTTAACTGACTGAGCCACCCAGATGCCCCTCCAAATGAATTTGAGACCTAGATCTTAAATGGAAAATGTAGAAGAACATATAGCTGTTCTTAGGAAAAGATTTCTTAAATGAAATGATACCTATATAAAGATACCAAGATGACAGCTGCATAACACAGACTGACAAATGCAATACCTTTGACTACATTAGAATGAAAAGCTCCCTTTCATGAAAACAAATACAAAAAGAAAGTTTAAAAATTTCTATAAATCTGGAGAAGATATTTGCACAAATGTAGTCAATGGAAAGAAGGTATTAAAAATTCAGAATTCATTAAAGAAAAGTGAAACAATACATGAAATGGGAAAAATGGGCAAAAGACATGGACAGACCTTTCTTAGAAAAAGAAACACATTAGGGAAAAAAACAGAGAGAAATTACCATAGATGAACTAGTAATGAGGCTAATGCACTCTGAGATGACATTGTACATTAATTCAATTGGAAAATTTACAGAGTTGAACAAAATAGGGTATTGGTAAGAATGTAGATTGAGAGATCTCTGAAACATGGCAACTGGGAATGTAAATCAATACAATCACTTTGAAGAAACAGTATGACTGAATCTTGTAAAACTGCACATTCATGTGCCTCAGAGCTCAGGTTTCCACTCCTAACACTGTTCTGAAGAGTCACTCTGCAAAACTGTACAGGAGACATGTGGATATGTGCTCCTAGGAGAAGTCTTCATAATTGTGGAAAAAAAAAAAAAAGAGACAATAGGCCTTGATAGGGAATGGGTAAATAAGTTGAGCTACATAGTGTTGAGAGGAATGAACCATAGTTATATAGAGAAGAATTAATCTTTTAGCATAGTGTTAAGATTAAAGAACAAGTCACATACCCCTTAAATAAAGCTTCAGGAAAACTAAACCATATATTGTTTAGGCATGCATATGTAAGTGGTAACACCATAAATAAAAGAAAGGAATCATAAATATGTCCTCATGACATTGCTACCCAGGGGCTGTGGATAGAACTAGAGTGAATAGGAACAGAGAGATTGGTATAAATTGTTAGAGATGTTCTATTTCTTGGGATGTTTGTTCAATGTTCATTATATTACCTGAGAAGGTAAAAGATTTTAAAAAGAGAAATATCTCAGGGATTTTTCAGATTCTTGCTGCATATATTCTTTTGTGTGTAGCTGGTCATGATTCTCTTCCTCCTGAGATATTTTGGGGACGTTAGAGAAATATTCTCTGTCTGACATAGAACGCAATCACTGTTATGATGGGAGAAAGACTGAGAAATCATTCAGGGTGGAAGCAGGGAATGAGACACTGAAATTCCAGGTAGAAATGACTGCAAGAAAAGATGCAAGCTCACACATGAACTTGACAAGTAGCTCTGGATGCAGATGAACACACACAGACAGCCAATTACAGCCCTCAGTAGTAAGGTAAGAAATGCCTCTGAGACTCAGGCACCCTGGCAGTGATGGGGCTCTTTGTAGTGGGCGACAGAAAACTCCCACTTGGGGACTCCCCAGGGCTAAGCTGCTTCCCAGCAGTTTGTGAGAATTACTGGGGCTGGTGCCCTGTTGGGTTGCCTCTGGTCTGCAGTGTCTGCAGCACCCAGCAGACTGGGGCTTGATGCCCCCATATACACACCTCAAGGTCAACAGTCAGACTTACTCCTCCTGAGTCAACGTTAAGGCATCAGGAAATATGATTTATGGGGATATTGTTACATTCCCTGTGTTCACAAGAAAGGGACATCAATGGTTTCTTATGCCCAGAGCAGAAGCTCTGCCTATGAAGAGAGAGAAGTGGCTGGATCCTGAGATTAACATGTATTTGAGTGTGCATGTATACAACTAAAATTGGCACACATACAGTGCCTCATGCCTGAATCACTTGTTTGTTTGCTTGTTTTAAGCTCTTTAGGTTTAGGGTGGAATTTAAGTGTCAGTGATATCAAGAGGCATTAACATCATAATGGGCAGTTTGCAAGAGACTGAGGAGAGGGAGGTAAGAGTAATAAACTGGATTAGAATCTGGGAGGGGGAAGAGGAATGGTATTTAGGAAGATTATGACGAATAAGTCGAACTTCAAATCTACCTGCTGCCCAGATCCAAACTGACCACATATTAAGAGACCAACACACACAGACTCACACCCATGAGCACAAACATTGTGTGTTTCCTGTAAATGACCAAGAACAAGGACAACAAATAAATGCTTAGCAGATTGTCCCACTGGTCACTTGCTCAGAGCTTTGGTGCTGAGACCAAGCTTACAGCTCCTTCTTCTCTGGTCAGTAGTGGCCGTAGTGCTCAGTGGGCTGGGGCCTGATGCCCTGAGTGCACACCTCACAGTCCACAGTCAGACTTTCTGGTCCTGAGTCCCCTGTGATCACATGACCCTTCCTCAAGACAAGATGTGGGATAAGCACTCTAGGGCCCTTACCAAGTGGAATTACTCTCTGGCCACCAGCACAGATACTGCCTCTGTAGGTGAATTGGAGGTCTGCAGGCCTCTACTAGGTCCTTTTGTAGCTCCAATTCTAATGCACTCTTTCTTTGAATAATAAACATTTGTTAAATCATTAAATAACTTTTCTGAGTTTAGATGTAGAAATTTTGTTTTCAGTTGAAAATTGTAATGAATATCTGGATTAGTCTCTCCCTGCACACTCCCTGCCCCCTGCCTTGCTGTCACTACCAATGCATTAAAGTTAATTCCTCTACACTAAAGTCTTTATTTTCTCTCCTCTCACTGGATCCACTGAAATACATCTGGTGAAGAGGGGCATGTCACAATTTTGGGGGAGAGGGAGAATGTGACTATAACTGTTTTGTGAATCCTATTGAATATTGGGCTAGGACACCCTAGCAGACCTTTCTGCTTCAAAGACGTTTATCCTCTTAGCACTCTTCACCAGGTGTGGAGAATAGTCAATATATTAAAAGATCATGTAGGTTTATATTAGTCAGGATCCTGGCAAGAAAGAGAGAGTGCATTGGAACCTCAATCTGGGTTAATAGAGGAGAATGTAATGTGGAGAGTGTTTTCAAAAGTATGGGTAGGGTGCAGGGAGACCACTAAGAGAAAATGTTGTCCTCAGAGCAAGCAACAAAAGGGAAGGGATTCCCATAAGACCTGAGAGAGCAGGTAGAGGGGCAGGTTTGGTCCCTGGAGATGGCAGCTGTATACAGTGGGCTGCCTGACAGCAGTGGCCACAATAGAGGGAGGTCACCTAGCAGACCAGAGAGGATCAAACCCTACCACCATTCCTTTCCCCTGCAATCAACTGCCACTTCTGCCCATTGGCCAAATTCTGACCACTTCCAGAGGGCAAGAGTCTTCACAGACACAGTCCATGCAGGTTAGGCAGTTAGGATGCCTAACAGGGTGGAGAAGGACAGAGAGTGGATCTGAAGAGGAAAGAGATTGTCAGCCCTGGAGCATTTTGAGAAAACTACAAGGTAAGTATATGTCAATGTCTTTAGTACAGAAAATGACAAAGGACAGAACCTAGTTAAAATTCTGGACAGTTATTACATAAGTACAAAGCAATTGCTCATCACCCAGCTTGTTCTTTTCATATACTTCTACAAACACATACCTGAATTAAGTATGGGTATTCTATTGCTCAAAGCTAAACTACTTATTACTGTCCATATATTCTCAGCTCCCAAACCTGCTCTTTTTCCACCAGACCTATTGCAGTTAATTCATTTATCAAAGGGCCAAGACAAAGACATAGATTTCTCCTTCTCTCTCATTCTTACCACACCTAACAGTATCCAAGCCCTATCAGTTTAACATTTTTCATATGTCACACATATATTCTTCCCCTGCTCACCATTTCTCACCTGGACAGTTGCAGTTTTTTGCCTCTTCATATCCTTGCAACGCATCCCCCATTCCACCCAATGACTGGTTTAGATAACCCTCATTCAGGTAGGGTGAACAAACATTCTGGGAGGGCTGGTATAACCCAAGTTTTCTCTTCACAGTGTTGTCTTTTGGATGATAAATTTTGCAGTCACCTTATAAGCTTTACTCCCCTGCATAGTTCCCTCTAGACGGCACGGTCTCTTTAGCTCAACGGATTATTCAAGAATCAGCTAGTGGACCTCTCCCTTGATTTCCTACCACTACTGAGCTTGCACTCTTTGTTCCAGCAACAGGTCTACTTGGAGTTCCCCAGATGTACCTAGTTGCTTTATTCTTTTGTCTTTGTTCATGATCTCCTTTTGACCTGGAAGACTTTCCCCTCTTGCATCTGCCTAGCTCATTCCAACTCAATCTTGAAGCCTAAATGAAGCCTTAGACTTCATTTCCTTCATGAAAGCCTTTCATGATAACCCAGACTTGGCCATGGAGTTATGGCTTGTACACTAGCATCAGAACAACCCTTTGCATGACATGATATTCTGTGAATCTAACCAAGTGGGCAATTCTGAGCATTTGAGCATCTGACTAATATTTTGAGAGCATAGACATGGATGACTCCTTGAGAAAACAATGCCCCACTGGAGTCCAACTCTACAACCTCCTTCCAAGTCCATCTTGAAAGGGAGAATAATATTTCCCACGCAGGTTTGGAAATTTGGGAATGTGCCAGGACATGAAAGGCAGATAGTGTGCAACACAGAAGAAAGCCTAGGATGATCTTGTTGGTCAAGGTTCCAGATTGCCTTGGGCTGACAACCCAATTGTCAATGTGCCTTCCAGGGAAGTACAATAGAAGCTGAGATAGGGACTTTCATTCTGAAATGAGGGATGATGGGCTGTATCTTGTGTGGTCTGTGAACAGAATCTGACACAACAATGTGCATCTTGGCAGATACAGGCACAAACAGGTAACAATACCTGGGGATCACCCTAGCCAGCATTATGGCATTACACAGTCTGACAAGTTAGATCCAATCCTAAAGGTTAGAAAGGGGGAAATCTAAGATTACTCAGAATTCCTTTAGGGAATGTGGACTCAGACTAGAAATTAAAGTCAGCAATGAAAAAAATAACTAAACCTACTTCACACATTTGAGAAGGTGGCCTCGGATTTGTAACTTTTTTTTCATACCTATATCCCAGAGCCATGGCTACGCCATCAAATCCAAACCACTCAACGCAAGTTTCTTGAACTGGACTCCCCACATCCTAACAGAACATGTCCTTCTTTCTGAAAGCAGTTTGTGTTCAGGATAGGAGAGGAGGGTGAGGGGACTCTTTACCAGCATCTCTTCAGAACAAAGAAGGGAAATGGAATTTCAGGGGAAAGAGGCAGGGAGACCTGCACAATTGAATTCAGGGATGTGCAACAGTGGGAGTGAATATGCTTTTTAGTTTGGGTGGGAGTGATCATGTATTATATACATTATGTAACATATATATAATATTATATATAATAATATGAAATATTATGTAATAAATTGTAGGGGGAAAAGGTTTGAACAAGATCAGGTTTCCTCCAGACAGAAAAAACAGGGTTACTTTGTATGGAATTAATGATGCCTAATCCTAAAAACACTCTAATCTAATCACAGTTCAATATAAAGATTGAAAGTATAAAATGAAATATTTATTTTAAGAGAACATTGAGATGGAATATACTTTACTGACACAACCTCTTTGAGAATTCAAAGTGCAGTCTTAAGTTATATCCAAATGAAATAAGAAAAATTGAGTTAAGTAGTTCACATTCAGTTTACATTTAGTGACCATAAGGCATAATGGAAAGTGTCACTCAGTCAAATGGGCCCAAGTTCTTCTTGCAGCAAAATAGTATGCATGTCCTATTGGTTGTAGACTAAGTATTGTTCTGATTAAATATGGGCCAAAGATACATGTCCCCTGATGTTTATAGCAGCAGCATCTGCAGTAGCCAAATTATGGAAACAGCCCAAATGTCCATCAACTGGTGATTGGATAAGGAAGATGTAACACACACACACACACACACACACACACACACACACACACACTGGAATATTACTCAGCCATCAAAAAGAGCGAAATCTTGACATTTGCAAAGACATGGATGAAGCTAAGGAGTATTATGCTAGCTAGGTGAAATAAGTCAGCCAGAGAAAGACAAATACTATATTATCTCACTCATATGTGGAGTTTAAGAGACAAAATAAGTGAGCAAACAGGAAAAAAAAAGAAAGAGAGGGAAGCAAATCAAGAAACAAATCTTAACTATAGGGAAGAAAATGATTTCCAGAGGGGAGGTGTGTAGGTGATCTGGGAAATAGGTGATGGGAGTTAAGTAGTGCACTTGTTGTGATGAGCACTGAGTGTTGTAGGAAATTGTTGAATCACTATATTGTACACTTCAAACTAATGTCTCAGTGTGAGTTAACTGGAATTTGAATACAAACTTAAAAAGAAAAACCCTAACTGAAAGTCTTTATATATAGTCAGATTATTTAAAGTTTACACTGAGAAATGTAATTTTGAGAGTCAGGACTTTAATCCTATGCTACTTGGAAGAAAAAGTAACATGGTAAGACATGCAACTTAACTCTTAATTTATTTTCTAATAAAATGTCATTTTCAAAAAATAAGTTAAAAAATATGAGCCAAGGACCATCTGGATGGCTTCTTTATTATTATTAACATTATTATTTTTTTACTCCAGTATAGCTAACATACAATGCTATATTAGATTCACATGTGCAATATTCAACAATTCCATACATCACCCAATGCTCATCACAAGTGCACTTCTTAATCCCCATTACCTATTTCACCCATTCCCTCCCTTCCTCCCCTCTGGTAACCATCAGTTTGTTCTTTATAGTTATCAGTTTCTTCCTTGGTTTCTCTCTCTCTCTCTCTCTCTCTCTCTCTCTCTCTCTCTTTCCCTCTTTCCCTCTCTCCCTCTCCCTCTCTCTTTTCCCTTCATTCATTTGTTTCTTAAATTCCAGATATGAGTGAAATCATATGATATTTGTCTTTCTCTGGCTGACTGATTTTCTTTGGCTTAATACTCTCTAGCACCATCCATGTCATTGCAAATGGCAAGATTTTATTCTTTTTATGACTGGATAATATTCCAGTGTGTGTGTGTGTGTGTGTGTGTGTGTGTGTGTGTGTAATTTCTTCTTTATCCATTCATTAGTTAATGCACACTTGTGGTGCTGCTTCCATAATTTGGCTATGGTAGAAAATGCTGCAATAAACCTAGGGGTGCATGTATACTATTGAATTACTGTTTTGTATTTTTTTGGGTAAATACCCAGTAGTGTGATTACTGGATCATAAGGTAGTTCTATTTTTAACTTTTTGAGAAACTCCATAATGGTTTCCAGAGTAGTGTACCAGTTTGCATTCCCCTAATAGTTCAAGTGGGTTCCTTTTTCTCCACAAACTCGCTAACATTTGTTGTTTTTTGTGTTTTTGATTTTAGCTATTCTGACAGGTGTGAGGTGATGTCTCATTGTAGTTTTGATTTGCATTTCTCTGATGATGAGTGATGTCAAGCATCTTTTCCTGTGTCTGTTGGCAATCTGTATGTCTATTGGGAAAATGTCTATTCATGTCTTCTCATCTTTTAATTGGATTATTCGTTTCTTGCGTGTTGAGTTTTATAAGTTGTGTATGGATACACAAGAGACTCAAAGTAGCCAAAGCAACCTTAAAAAAGGATAGCAAAGCTGAAGCTGTCACAATTCTGGGCTTCAGGTTATATTACAAAATTTTAGTGATCAAAACAGTGTGGTACTGGTACATAAATAGACACATAGATCAATGGAACAGAATAGAAAATTCAG
The DNA here is from genome assembly GCA_028646485.1 of Cryptoprocta ferox. Taxonomy (NCBI): domain Eukaryota; kingdom Metazoa; phylum Chordata; class Mammalia; order Carnivora; family Eupleridae; genus Cryptoprocta; species Cryptoprocta ferox. Next base: position 3,619,984 of record CM053572.1, read on the forward strand.
AAATAAACACACAACTATACGGTCAATTAATCTTCAACAAAGCAGAAAAGAATATCCAGTGAGGAAAAGACAGTCTCTTCAACAAATGGTGTTGGGAAAATTGGACAGCAACATGCAATAAAATGAAACTGGACCACTCTCTTACACCATACACAAAAAGAAATTCAAAATGGATTAAGAATCTGTTTAGTAAGAGCTAAGATGGTGGAGTAGTAGGAGGACCTCTGGCTTGCCTTGTCCCTCAAACACAGCTAGATACATACCAAATCATTCTGAATACCCAAGATTCAATCTGAGGACTGACAGAACAAACTGCAATTAGAGGGGGAAAAGGGGCACATTGTGGAAGGTAGCTGGTGCAGAGACGTGGTTTGGGGGAGAAAAGGATTGGATTGGATGCTGTGGAGGGGAGGGAGCTCTGGTTGCATGAAAGGTGAGAGGGAGAGAGAGAGAGAGAGGAGCACACAGTTGATAACAGAATGAAAACACTTACCCAAAGCCATTTACTGGGAAAATGGGGGAAGCTGATTTTTGTGAGTTTTGCAACCAGCAGGGAAGCTGATTTTTGTGAGTTTTGCAACCGGCAGGGCTCAAAGACTGGAGTTTTAGAAGTCCATGGTGTAGCTGCTATAGAGTCCTGAGGGTCTGCAGTGCTGCTATAGAAAAGACAAGCAGATAGCTTGGGGGCAGACGGTGTGGTTTGAGGATTGCTTAAATTGCACTTGAAGAGACTCTTCAAAGTCTATTTATGTGCCAGTACCATACTGTTTTGCTCTTCTTGGAGTGCATCTGAAAGAGGTTGCATTGCCTCTCTAGGGACAAAGGAACTGGTGGGCACCATTTCCTTCCTCTCTCCCTCAGCATAGGCTTGTAGACATCTGCTGAGGGCAACTAATCCAGACACTGGCTGTTTAGTGTGCTTTGCTCCAAATTCCACTTTCCTGTTCTCTGGTGCAACTGCCCTTCTGGGTTAAATCTGCATCAATTTCAGCACAGTGAGACCTTCTGCCAGAAGACCAGTGAAGGTCCCTGACACACCACGTTCCTAAAGTTTAGAGTTTTAAAATTCAGCTGGCCTGGCTGGCATAGAGCCCAAAGTGTAATATGCTGCTCTGGACAGGCAAGCAACCTAGACACAGTGTGAAAGCAGTTATTTGAAAAATGCCTAAAATGCATGAAGGAAAATTATTCACTCATTTGAGAGGGCTCCCCTGACAGAAGCAAGCATGAGTTCCCCTCTTCAGGGACAAAGGAGTTGGCTGGCACCATTTTCCTTCTCCACCCCTCAGCATAACCAACATCAATAAGCAGCACACTGCCGATATTGGCTGCCTAACTTGCTTCCACTAAGTTCTGCCTCCCCCCACAGCCCACACTCTGCTGGTACTCCTTTTCCTGGGCAAGCCTAAGAACCAACTCAGCAGGCCCCTCTCACTGAAGACCAACACAAGCTCCTGCACGCACCAGGCCTACTGACCATAGAGTTCGGCAAAGCTTCAGCTCTAGTGGAAATAGTATCAGGTTTCTTTAATAAGCTGACCAGAGCACAGCCAGTTAAAACTTGACACACTGTGGTCAACATCTAAACACTCTCCACTACAGGCAAGGAGAAACTCTGCAAAGAACTGACCTGAGGATAGAGCAATCATAACACAACAGCAGAGTGCATGCAGCACATACCATGCTTCCTGAAGCACCAGGCCCTGGACATGATATGACCTCATCTTCATAAAGCTATTACTCTCAGGAGCAGGAAACATAACAGGCTTTCCTAACACAGAGAAGAAGGTAGAGACCTAGACAAAGTGCCAAGATGGAGGAATTCATCCCAAAAGAAAGAGCAAAAAAAGGTCACAGCCAAGGATCTAATTGAAATAGACATAAGTAATATGCCTTTTACAGAATTTAAAGAAACAATTGTAAGAATATTAACTGGGCTTGGGAAGAGCATAGGAGACATCAGGGATACCCTTACCACAGAGATAAAAGAGCTTAAAGTCAATCAGGCTGAAATAAAAAATTCAATAACTGAAATTCGAAACAAATTGGATGTAATAATCACAAAGATGAAAGGAGCAAAGGAAGAGATAAATGATATAGAAGATAAATATGGAAAGAAGATATGGAAAATAATGAAGCTGAACAAAAGAGGGAATGAAAAATCTTGGATCGTGAATGTAGACTTAGGGAATGCAGTGATTCCATTAAATATGATAACATTCGTATCATAGGAGTCCCAGAATAAGAGAAGGAAAAGAGGGCAGAAGATTTACTTGAAATTATAGCTAAGAACTTCCCTAATCTGGAGAAAGACACAGACATCCAAATCCAGGAGGCACCAAGAACTCTAATCAAAATAAACAAAAGCAGGCCAACACCAAAACATATTGTAGTTACATTTGCAAAATATAGAGATTAAGAAAAATTCCTAAAAATACCAAGACAAAACAAGTCCCTAACTTACAAGGGAAGACAAATAAGATTAGAGGCAGATCTCTCCACAGAAACTTGGCAGGCCAGAAGGGTGTGGTATGGTATATTCAATATGCTGAGTGAGAAAAATATGCAGCCAAGAATATCCAGCAAGACTATCATTTAGAACAGAAGGACAGATAAAGACTTTCACAGACAAACAAAAACTAAAGTAGTTCATGACCACTAAACCAGCGCTTAAAGGTGACAAGACCAAAAGTGACAAAGACTAGAAAGGAACAGAGAAAATCTTCAGCAACAATGACAAAACAGGTAGTGAAATGGCACTAAATTCATATATATCAATAAGACTAAATGCTTCAATCAAAAGACATAGGAGTCCAAATGATTAAAAAACAAGACCCATTTTTATGCCATCTAAAAGAGACTCATTTGAGACCTAAAGACACATACAGATCAATAGTGAGGGGATGGAGAACCATTTATCACGCAGATGGATGTCAAAAGAAAGCTAGAGTAGCAATACTTATATCAGACAAACTAGATTTAACTAACTAACTAATTAATTAATTAATTTTAGAGAGAGAAAGAGAGCATGAGTGGGGAAGAGGGGCAGAGGGAAAGAGGGAGAGAATCCCAAGCAGACTCCATGCTCAATGTGGAGCCTGACACAAGGCTCAGTCCCACAGTCAGATGCTTAACCAACTGAGCCACCCAAGCACCCCAACAAACTAGTTTTAAACCAAAGATTGTAACAAGAGATGAAGTAGGGCTGTGTATCATAATAAAGGGGTCTATCCAGCAAAAATATCTAACCATTGTAAATATTTATGTCCCCAGCTTAGAATCACCCAAATATATAAAACAATTAAGGACAAACATAAAGGAACTCATTGATAATAATACAATAATAGTAGGAGACTTTAACACCTGACTTCTGGCAATGGACAGGTCATCTAAGCAGAAAATCAACAAGGGAACAATATCTTTGAAAGACACACTGGACCAGAGGGACTTAGATAGATTTAGAACATTTTATCCTAGGGGCGCCTGGGTGGTTCAGTCGGTTAAGCATCTGACTCTTGATTCTCAGGCCATGATTTCACAGTTTGTGGGTGTGGGCCCCACATCAGGCTCTGCGCTGACAGTGTGGAGCCTGCTTGGGATTCTCTCTCTCCCCCTCTCTATCTGTTCCTCCCTCCTTGTGCTCGCTTGCTCTCTCTCTCTCTCTCTCTCTCAAAATAAATAAATAACAAAAATTTTTAAAAAGAGAATATTTTATCCTAAAGCAGCAGAACACACATTCTTTTCGAGTGCACACAGGACAATTTCCAAAATAGATCACATGCTAGGTTACAAATCAGGCCTCAATGAATACAAAAAGATGGAGATCACATCATGGATATTTTTTTACCACAATGCTATGAAACTTGAAGTCAACCATAAGAAAAAATTTGGAGGGGCAACTGGGTGTCTCAGTTGGTCAAACATCTGAATTCGGCTTATGAACATCCAAGTCATATAGGCTTGGAATTCATGCGGGTATCTTTTTCATTTCTGGAATTAGATGACTCCATAATCTTTCTGCCCCATGCTCTTGTCGTATCTAAGCTCATTAAATTCCGTTGATGCAATTCCAACCACACACATTATGGTCGCTACTTCTCCTACCATCAGCACCCATGTATGATCGCATTTGGCAGTTCTGGTTAAGTTAGTAAGAATAAGGGGTGCCTGGGTGGCTCAGTCGGTTAAGCATCCGACTTCGGCTCAGGTCATGATGGTGGTTCGTGAATTTAAGCCCCACGTTGGCTTGCTGCTGTCAGTGCAGAGCATGCTGTGGATCCCCTGCCCCCTCTCTCTGCCTCTCACCCACTTGCACACTCTCAAAAATAAATAAACATTAAAAAAAGAAAAAAATTTGAAAGACAACAAATACATGGAGGTTAAAGAACATCCTATTAGAGAATGAATGAATCAACCAGGAAATTAAAGAAGAAATAAAACAGTACACGGAAGCAAATTAAAATGAAAACACAATGGAATTCCAAAAAACCTTTGGAATGCAGCAAGAGTGGTCCTCAGAGGGGAGGGTATAGCATTACAGGCCTATCTCAAGAAGCAAGAAAAATCTCAAGTAAGTAACTTAACCTTACACTTAAAGGAGCTAGAAAAGAACAACAATTGTAGTCTAAGGGCATCAGAAGAAGGAAAATAACAAAACTTAAAGCAGAAATAAATGATACAGAAACAACAACAAAAACAAAACCCAGTAAAAGAGGTGAATGAAATCAGGAGTTGGTTCCTTGAAACAGTTAATAAAATTGGTACCCTCCTAGCCAGACTTATCATAAAGAAAAAGAAAGGACCCAAATAAATAAAATTACGAATGAGAGAGGAGAGATCACAACCAACACCACAGAAATACAAACAATTATAAGAGAATATTATGAAAAATCATATGCTAACAAATTGGGCAATCTGGAAGAAATGGACAAATTCTTAGAAACATAGCAACTACCAAAACTGAAACAGGGAGAAATAGAATATTTGAACAGACCCATAACTGGCAAAGAAATTGAAACAGTAATAGAAAATCTCCTAACAAAGGACAAATAAACCTATGTTACCAAATCTGTGTAGCTGAAGGGAGGAGATAATTAAAAGAAATCTGGAGAAAAGTAAGAAAGGGATGAGGAAGTGGCATAGTGTAATTTTATCATAATAACATCGTATACTATTCCTTTATCCCTCAGATGACTCTGATTAATAACCATGACATTAATCAGGAAAATCCTTTCTCCCTGAAAGTATCCTATGCAACATCCCTATTCTTTTTTCCCACTTTGAACTTTTGTCCAGAGCAAGTTGGCTTCCCAGGGGGAAATCTACCAGACACTTAATTTTTTTAATGCTTATTAAATTTGAGAGACAGAGCTTCAGGCTCTGAACTGTCAGCACAGAGGTCGATGCGGGGCTTGAACCCATGAACTGTGAGATCATGGCCCAAGCTGAAGTCAGATGCTTAACCGACTGAGCCACCCAGGTGTCCCAACCAGACGATTAAAGAAGAGTTGACCTATTCTTCTCAAACTGTTCCAAAAATTAGAAATGGAACAAAAAGTTCCAAACTTTTTATACAAGGCCAGCATAACCTTGATTTCCAAACTAGATAAGGGCCCCACTAAAAAGGAGAATTGCAGGCCAATATCCTTGATGAACATGGATGCAAAAATTCTCATGATACTAGCAAATCGAATCCAACAGGTCGTTAAAAGAATCATTCACCATGATCAAGTGGTATTTATTTCTGGGCAGTGGGGCTGGTTCAATATTTTCAAATCAATCAGCAAGATACACCACATTAATAAAAGAAAAGATAAGAATGATATACTCTTCTTGATAGATGTAGAAAAAGCATTTGACAAAGAACAACATCCATTCTTGATAAAAGCCCTCAACAAAGTAGGAATAGAAGGAACATACCTCAACACCATGAAGGCCATATACAAAAGAACAGCACTTAATATCATCCTCATTGTGGAAAAGTGAGAGCCTCTACTCCATGGTCAGAAACAGACAGGTATGTCCACTCTCACCTTTGTTATTAAACACAGCCCTGAAAGTCCTAGCCTCGGCAATCAGACAATAAAAAGAAATAAAATGTATCCAAATTGGCAAGATAGAAGTCAAACTTTTACTTTTTGCAGATGAAATGATACTCTATGTAGAAAACCTGAAAGACTCCACCAAAAATTGCTAGAACTGATATATCAATTCAGTAGAAGTTGCAGGGTACAAAAATCAACATACAGAATCTGTTGCATTTCTGTGCACCAATAATGAAGCAGCAGAAAGAGAAATCAAGGAATTGACTCCATTTACAACTGCACAAAAAACTGTAAGATACCTAGGAATAAACCTAACCAAAGAGTTAAAAGATCTGTACTCTGAAAACTATAGAGCATTTATGAAAGAAATTGAAGATGACACAAAGAAATGGAAAAAGATTCAATACTCATGGATTGGAAGAAAAAGTGTTAAAATATCTGTACTACCCAAATCAATCTACACACTTAATGGGATCCCTATTAAAATACCACCAGCACTTTTCACGGAGCTAGAACAAACAATCCTAAAATTTGCATGGAACAACAAAAGATCCCAAATAGCCAAGACAATCCTGAAAAACAAAAGCAAAACTGGAGACATCACAATTCTGGAGTTCAAATTATATTACAAAGCTGTAGTGGTCAAGACAGTGTGGTATTGGCACAAAAAACAGACACATAGATGAATGGAACAGAGGAGAAAACCCAGAAATGGATCTTCAACTATATGGTCAACTAATCTTTGACAAAGCAGAAAAGAATATCCAACGGAAAAAAGATAGTCTCTTCAACAAGTGGTGTTGGTAAAACAGGACAGCCACATGCAGAAGAATGAAACTGGACCACTTTCTTACACCATACTCAAAAATACATTCAGAATGGATGAAATACCTAAATGTGAGATAGGAAACCATTAAAATCCTAGAGGAGAACACAGCAAGCAAGCTCTTTGACTTCAGTCCTAGCAACTTCTTACTAGAAATTGTCTCCAGAAGCAAGGGAAACAAAGCAAAAACAAGCTATTGGGACTTAATCAAGATAAAAAGCTTCTACACAGTGAATAAAACAATAAACAAAACTAAAAGGCAACCTTCAGAATGGGAGAAGATATTTGCAAATGACAAATGTGATAAAGAGTTAGTATCCAAAATCTATAAAGAACTTATTAAACTCAACACCCCAAAAGAAATAATTCAGTTAAGAAATGGGCAGAGGGCATGAATAGATATTTTTCCAAGGAAGATATACAGGCGTCTAGCAGACACATGAAAAGATGTTCAACATCACTTATTATCAGAGAAATACAGATAAAAACTACAATGAGATATCACCTCACACTTTTCAGAATGGCTAAAAATAACACAGGAAACAACAGGTGTTGGGAAGGATGCAGAGAAAGGGGAACCCTCTTACACTATTAGTGGGAGTGCAAACTGGTGCAGCTACTCTGGAGAACAATATGGGGGTTCCTAAAAAAGTTAAAAACAGAACCCTATGATCCAGCAATTGCACTCCTAGGATTTACTCAAAGGATAAAAAATACTAATTCAAATCGACACACGCTCCCCGATGTTTATAGCAGCATTATCAACAATAGACAAACTATGGAAAGAGCCCAAATGTCCATCAACTGATGAATGGATAAAGAAATATATATACAAAGGAATATTACTCAACCATAAAATGGAATCTTGCTGTTTGCAATGACAAGGATGGAAGTAGAGAGTATTGTGCTAAGTGAAATAAGTCAGTCAGAGAAAGACAAATACCATTAAGAAATAAAACAGATAAACAAAAGAAAAAGTGAGAGAGGCAAACCACAAAACAGACTCTTACTATAGAGAACAAACTAAGGGTTGGTCAAGAGGAGGTGGCCGGGGGTCTGGGTTAAATAGGTGATGGGGATTAAGAAGGGACTTGTGATAAACACTGGGTGTTGTATATAACTGATGAATCACTAAATTCTATACCTGAAAATAATATTACACTACATGTTAACTAACTGGAATTTAAATAAAAACATGAAACTACAAAAAAAGCCCCCCCAACCCAAAATGGATTAAAAACCTAATGGGAGAACTTGTACCTTAAGAATCCTATAAGAGAACACGGGCAGTTCCTTTTATGACGTTGCCATAGTAACTTCTTTCTAGTTATGTCTCCTGAGGCAAGAAAACAAAAACCACTGGTCTTTTATTATCTCTATAGTTTTGCCTGTTTCATAATGTTATACGGCTGGAATCATGTAGTATATAGTCTTTCCAAATTGGTTACTCTCTCTTGGTAATATGCATTTTAAGTTTCCTCCATGTCTCTTCATGTCAGCTATCATTTAAGGAGCCTTCTGAAACCTGAGTGGAAGTGTTCCAGGTCACTAGTTCCTGGTGACACTTCTGAACCCTTGCATTGAAGAATTCCTACAATTTTTCATGGAGACAAACAAATTACTATGCAATGAAAGAGAATGAACTTAGCATTGGGCTTTTTACTGGCAACATTGCATGCTTGAAGGAGATATCTCTAGAGTTCTAAGAGAAAACAATGTTGTATCCAGAATCCTATACTCAGCTCAACTATTTTTTGAAAATGATCACAGTATGAGGGTATTAATTGGAATTCCAAAGAGTCAGAAAGTTTACCACCCAGAGAACTTTTTTTTTCCCAATGTGCTTGAGAATGGATTCAATGTAAATGGATAGGGAATCCAAGAAGCACAAGCACCACCAAGGAAATGGGTGGATGTGAGTGAGGCCTGCACCCCAGGCTGGGAGGACAACTAGTCCAAGTGTGAATAAGAATTAGAGGTGTTACATAGGATACCTTTGGGTAGAAAGGATTTTCTAGATTAATGCATGGTTATTAAGCAGAGGCATCTGACTGATAAGGGAAAGATATAGTATATTATTATGATAAACTTACACTATGCCACTTTCTCATCCCCTTCTTACTTTCCTCCCAGGTTACTTTTAATTATCTCCTCCCTTCAGCTACACAGATTTGGTGACATAGGTTTATTTATCTTTCTGTGGTAGTCCATTCACTTTATTTGAGTCTTGGTGAACATCAAGGTCATGATCATAATCACTGAGATCAGAAGCGTAAACCAAAACCATAATCACATCATATATTTTAAAAATTGGTTAGTTCTTGCCAGTTTTATAATGAACCTTTAGAATAATCAAAGAAAACGTACTCTGACTAATAAAACAGGATATAAGCGCCATCAATGTTGGCAATATAGGTGTTGTGTGTGGCAGACATATTGAGAAGTAGAAGAAATGCTGTGAGGATTATGGGATTATTGATAAATACTTCATAAGAGTGAGAAGGCAAGATATATTGCCAGAATTGTACAGGAAATAAAATGTGTATTAAATTACTTAAAATTCCAATGAAAACCAAAGATCTAAAACCAAATAAAAACTGGCAGAGATTTTGAGTGTGGAAAATCAAACTAAGTTAATTTTTTTGTCCTTCATTAGTAAGTGAATCATATTAAGATAGATAAAGGCAGAGCAATAAATAGGTAAAAGTGGTTACCCAAGGGGAATAGGGCTTAGCTAGGAGTGAGGGGACTTTACACTGAATTTTATAGTCTCCTGTTTTGTGGTGGTTCACCACTGCATACTTTTGTTATTCTGATTTTTAAAAATGAACTAAATTTAATTCAACATGCATTATAGTGCCACTTTATGCAAGAAACTAGAAAAATAGATTCCTGTGCTCTACAAAGATACATTAGAGTTAGTCTCCAACTTCCACAAACTCTGGTACTTTTGGAAGGTAGGTGTGAATTCCAGAGCCCCTGATTCCCACTGGAATCCAGGGGCCATGGTAAGACATCAAGCTCTGGTCGGTCTCTGAAGTGGCTCTCAGAGAAACCTAGCCTCTTCTTACTCAGGGGAGTACTCACATTCTACTATCATTTACTTGCCCTCTCACTCCTGAGCATCACTCTGTTTTACTCCTTCCTCATTTTCCTGCCTTTTTCTTCTTAAACATAGAACCTCAAACTGGATAGCTCTATGTGGCTTGAAGCTGGATGAAATGACCTGTGAAAGTTGGCAGCGGCTGGTCGTTGAGTAGAAAGCAGGAAAGGATATGTCCAGGGGCCAAGGAGGGAAGGGCTATGATTGGGGAGGACACAGCTCCTTTATGGTGTGTCCATGCAGGAGTGACTGTCATAGAGGGAGGAAGTCACTCACAACTGCCAGTTCTGTAAGGAGCTTCTTGATTATATTATTGGTTATCTATTGCTGTGGAACAAATTACCCTGAAAGTTAGTGGCTTAAAACAAGTGTTTATTATCTTATAGTTTCTCAGGGTCAGAAACCCATGAGCAGTTTTAGTTGTGTGGTTCTGGGTAAGGGTTTCTCATGAGGTAGTTGTCAAGCTATCAGGTCTGCTCCTTATGAAGACTTGCCTGGGACTGGAGGATTTGCTTCCAACATGATGCAACTTACATGGCTGACAGCTAATGTAGGCTGCCTCAGTTCTTCTCCATGAGGCACCTAATTCTCTTGGGCCCCTCCAGCAGGTTTCTTAAAACTTTCTATGGTAAGTAGGCAGAGAGAGAGACAGACAGACAGACAGACAGACAGAAAGACAGAGAGTGAGACAAAGACCAAAGGAGACATATACACATACACAAAGATAGAAAGAGACAGAAGAGACACATAGAGAGACAGAGAGTATGAGAATTAATGAGAGAGAGCAAGAGCACAAAAGAGAATGAGACTGAGCCAGTGAACAGAGAGTGTTTATAAGACAAACTTTACTTTTCATAACAAAATTTTGGAATTTTTGTATGTTCCATTGTTGCTGTCATATTCTATTAGTCATTCCAAGGAAAGGGATTAAACATAGTCATGAACGTAGGAGATGATGTTGGAGGCCATCTAAAAGGTACCTACCACTGATCTAGGGGCAGTAATATTGTATTTTCCAATCCCATTTGGCCCCACCCCTGCTGGGATTCCATTTGGCACTGAGGAGGAAACTCTAATCAGAGGTTCTGATTACTTTTTCTTCTGGTTTGTCTCATTTGATGATTTCTCCTCTTCTGTCTTTGATTGCATTTCTATTTTGGCTTCCTGTGTAGTAAACTACATGGTCTTAAACCCCAGTAGACCTCCCCAATGGTCAGCTTTCTTTGGGTTCAATGTGACCTGGTTTTCTTCTTGGCTGAGCACTGAAAGGCTCCAGTGAGTGTGGGCTCTTCTTTACCCTCCCTCATCAAGATCACCCAGGAGGGGCTACTTAGGGTTTGATTTACTCTAAGAACTCCGTACCTAGGGCCATTTTGACCTCTAAAACCCTTTGACCACTAATCTCAATTCTTTCCTCCTTCCCTCATTCTCTAGAGGTCTCAGGATGAAGGAACAGTGCTCTGTATGGGATTGTCTTTTGCTTTCTGAATTTTCCAAAGGTGAAACTGAACAAGCTGAGTTGGAGATAAGATGAGATGCAACTATGCCTTCAGGTCTTCCATGTTAATGGAGGTCTCTCCCACCAGATTCTTTTCATTCCACTGGATGAATAAGTTGAGCAGGACATTCACCTTTTGGTGGAACTCTCTTTCAATGTGACTTTATTTTGTCCCTTCTTAGCATTGAAGAGAAGCAATGATAATGATAATACCAAATGTTTACAGAGTTACATGTCTGACCCTATTCTAAGTCCTTTACCTCATTAAATACTCACATTACTTGGATCTAGATGGACCTTTTAGGATGTAATATTATTATCATCATTTTAACTACTGGAAAACTAAGTGAAATGTCAACTGACTTGCCCAAGGTCACATGCCAAGGGCATGTGGAAGCCAGGAGTTAATCTTAGGAGTTTTAACCACTCTCTTAGACCTCTTTCAATTTACTTCCTTTCAACATTAACTTCACTCTCCATCCCAGTGAATATTTATGATAACCTCTGATGAATCTTCCTCTTTGAGCCAAAGCCTGAAGTTGGGCCAAAATTTTCCACATTTTTCCAGCTCAGATATGTCTACCAAATTCAGATTGGACTCCATATTGTGTGAAATCTTCCCAGGTAAATAGAGTAAGGTGATGGGAATGATACAGTGAAGGACGTTTACTCTTGTGAGGACTGAGTGATTCCCAATGTGGCAAGATTATGATACTTCAGGTTATGACACTTCAGTGGTGGAGAGTGAGGTTTCAGATTGTATCTGAATAAAATCTGTTATAAAAACATTTTTATCATATATATGCTAGCAAGGAGGAAAATCTAAACCTAGGGTCTGAAATGGTTTCCAATTAGGAGAATTAGCATAGAGTTGATACTGATTGGGCTAACTGTATACACAGTGAGGTCAAAGACAGTGAGTTTCCTCAAAGCTGATGATCAAATTAAGTTTCCTTTGACAAATATAGGAGATAGCTTTGGCAAATAACAGAACATAGCAAGTAACTTTAAGTGAACAAATGTTTCTTTATAACAAACATAATGTAAGAGGTATGACTTCCTATGACAGGCCTACCATGAGCGTGTGCATGTGAAGAATATGGGACTTCTTGGAAGGCATGTCAGTGTTTGGTACTTAACAACAGTCAGGTTAGCCTTCCCATTCAGTAATTTTCCAATCCTTAGTAACAATGCCCCTTGAGTCCATCCACCATATCCTTTTTTGGGATATAAATGATATAGGGTATTGCTGAAGAAAGATATTAAGGGCAGAGTTTTACAGGATGCTAGACTGGCCTTGGATTCCAGCACCACCACACAATACTTTTTGGAGAACAGCTAAACACACACTTTCCATCATATTTCCACAAAGGGAACATCCCAAAGCATGTTCTCCTCTTTGGCTGCTGGCAGGCCTCTATAGTCCATGGAATGAGAGGTAAGAAGTGAAGGAACAGGGGAACACCAAGAGGCCTCTGAGAAATGATGTTAACATTAAGTGATATGTGGATGTCAGAATGAGACTGTAGGTCACATTATACAAACCTTTTCCTCCACCTTGGATCCCAGCTCATTTAATAAATGAAAAGAAAATAAAACATATTTTGAAGTTTGCTGAGATGAGTTCAAAATGAACAAGTCATCTCATTTATTTCAAGAAACTTAGAAGTGAAGAAAGTGAAGTATTGAGCTTGATTGAGGATTCAGAAAGGATACAATATGAGGAGAGAACCCCAGATGTCCTGACTTTCCCTCAAAGGATCCTGCTGAGAAGTCAACTCTTCAGATGATGGAATCTCTCAGAATTTTTCTCAGGATGGTCTTGGTATCCTTGGCAACCAGTTCAAGGAGGCGTTTCTGTCCACCATCTGAGGTAGTGGATACTAGTGTCACCTATGATTGGGACATAGCTCAATATTGAATATAAGTAAGAGGCTGTATTACAATTAAACCAAGACAATGCCCAGTCCCCTGTGAGGGCCATGTGCAGATCCTGAGACTTCATAGTGGCCTTGTACTCCTCCATGGGTTTCCCCAAACTCTGGGCCACCTGCTGGAGAGATTTATCATCCACACCAAAGTGCAAGCGGTAGGCATATAAACACTCCTGAAGATCATCTGCATTCTGGATGCCAAAGGTGCCCCGGGGAGACTTTGAGCGTATTTCCCCCTGACAAACGGTCACTTTGTCACTAATGACCTTCTCACAGATGAGGGATACATTCTCTAGGGGACCACGGTACCTGATGTCCGAGACGTCCCTGTGCAAGGTGTCCCTAAGCTCTGGGAAGTCATACAATAATGGGTAGAAGCTTGAGACCAGGAATATGAGGGGTTCAACCACCCCCTCCTCCTGGAGAGTTTCTCAGATATTGTTCCGAATATTCTGCAGGAGTTGTTCCTCTGAGAGAATACGTGTGCTGAGGTCCCTGTCCAGCTTGGTCCAGATGATGTAGAACTTCTTTCTGAGTTCCTGGAAAGATTTAGCAAGTTTCATAAGATTCATGCTGAACTGTTCAGATGCAATGATGATGATGATGATGAGGTCATACAGGTGAAACTGCATCTCCTCCGGATAGTTCTCTAGGCTTTGATTGGCAGCCCCTGTGCCAGGCAGGTCCCACACCACATTGGGATTCTGGGAGAAAAAGTACCAAGTGGGAATCTGGGTGGTTCTCACCACCCCCGTGGGAGCTGAGTCCCCCTCCTAATGCCCAATTTTCCGCAGTGCATTGATGAAGGAGGACATTCCATTGCCGGAGTCCCCAGTCACAGCAATGCTCACTGGGGCCCCCGTACGCTGTCTCCAGGGTTCCCCTGACTAGAGAGACCACTTCCAGCAAATTCCCTTCTCCCAAGGTCTTTTCAATGTTCATGGCACTCTCTTTAGATAAGACACTGCAACCCATTTGGTACTGCACATCAGAGGTTAAGGATGTAGACAATGAAGTGTGACGAGACAGGGCAGTCTGTGTCATGTCACTGAGCTATGGATTGACCTGCAGAAATAAGAAGAGCAGGAGGGTTAGGAAGTCCAAGTACAAAGGGTGGCAAGGATTTATTAGATATAGTATTCCAAACTGAGGGTGTCAGATCCACAGTCAACTCACAGCAAAGGCATTAAATTAGAAACTGCGAGCCCCTTCAAAAATGATGTTTCTCAAAAAATTTAGACATACTATTCAATCATAGAAAACGAGGAAATCCTACCATTTGTGACAACATAGATGGAGCTTGAGCATCATGCTAAGTAAAATAAATCAGATAGAGACAAATATGGCATGATCTAACTGATATGCAGAATCTAAAAGTGAAATAAAATAATAAATAAAAGAAAAGAAAAGAAAAGAAAAGAAAATAAATACACGTAAAGAGATCAGACTTGCGGAAAGGTGGAGGCAGAGAGTGAGGGGAGGGACAGTTGGAGAACATGGTCAAAACGTACAAGATTTCAGTAAGTAAATACTAGGGATGTAACATACAACCTGATGACTATAGATAACACTGTTGTTTGATTTATAGAAAAATTGTTAAGGATATAAATCCTAAGAGTTCTCATCACATGGAGGGTTCTTTTCTCTTTTTTTTTCTTCTTTCTTTCTTTTCTTTTTGAGATGATGGTTGCTAGTTGCACCTATTGTGGTAATCATTTTACAAAACATGTAAATCAAATCATCATGCTCTTTGCCGTAAACTTATGCAGTGATGTATGTCAATTATTTTTCAATAAAACTGATTAAATAATTTGAACAGAGTCACCAAATGACCCAGCAATTCCACTGCTAGTATATACCCAAGACCGGTGACAACATACATCGATTTAAAACTGCATGCAGGTGAATTAACACAGTTTTCAAACAACTAATCAATGGCTTAACAAAAGTGGTCTATCCATTTAAGAGAACAGTATTGGGCAAGAAAAAGAAATACAGTACTGATATCTGCTAAAACTTGGATGAGCCCCAAAACCTTATGCTCAGTGAAAGAAGAAAGCCCATTGGACCATGAACTGTGTGATACTACTCATATGAAATGTCCAGAATAGGCAAATCCTTAGCCACAGAAAATATATTGGGGATTTCCTAGGTATGAAGGGTAAATGGTATGAGGGAAAAGAGAGGTGGCAGTCAAGAGGTACAGGATATATTTTGGATATGAAAATTTTCTTTTTTAAATAAATTTTAAAAAATTTTATTTACTTTTGAGAGAGAGAGAAAGAGTGAGAGAGCTGGAGCAGGGGAGGGGCAGAAAGAAAGGGAGACACAGAATCGAAGCAGACTCCAGGTTCTGAGCTGTCAGCACATGCAGGCTGGAACTCACAAGCCTTGAGATAATGACCCCACCCGACGTTGAATGCTTAACTGACTGAGCCACTCAGGTGCCCTGAAAATGTTCTAAATTTGATTATGATGGGTGTGCAACTTTATGAATATATTAAAAGCTAAAAATTTAAAGGGGTGAATTATAAAATGTGTATATTATATACCAATAAGGCAATTTAAATGAAAAGCAACAGAAAAGTTTATTCGGGAGATGTGCACATTTTAGGGGCTCAGACAAGATCAATGAAGAACGTTCTGCAGCTGTGGTGCCAGTAGTCAGCACCAAAGCAGGTTATACACGTGACTGGACTTGAGCCACAGACCATCATGAGGGTCCTCAACCATGAGTCAGGCAAGTGCAGATACTCTTCCACCTTATCTGGATGAGTAAGATGTCCTGCTGGAGATGACTGTAGGGCAGAAGAAAGCTTGTGACAGCTCTCTATACCCTTCAATCCTGAGGGCAAAAACATCCTCACTGCATACGTCTTCAGAGTCAATAATAATTATGTATTTTTTAATAATAGTGACATTTAATAATAGTGACATTTTCTTTTTCTAACGACATTTTCCAAGGGCGCCTGGGTGGCTCAGTTGGTTAAGTATCTGACTTTGGCTCAGGTTATGATCTCGTAGTTCATGGGTTCCAGTCCCCCGTCAGGCTCTGTGCTGATAGCTCAGAGCCTGGAGCAGGCTCCATATTCTGTCTCTCTCTCTCTCTGTCCCTCCCCTGCTCATGCTGTGTTTCTCTTTCTTGAAAATAAACATTAAAAATTTAAAAAAAAGAGACACTTTCTATGTCCTTTACCACCAACTGCATACCTAAGAAAGCCCTGTCCCTTATTCACTTCAACATCCAAGTTACACAACTTTTCAAATGGTATCCTCCTGGATTTTTTAAAGTCAGCATTATGATTGTACATGATTGTTTATCTTTGTCACTGCTGTTTTTATTATAATAAATAAATGGGTTCTCCTGTGAACTATCTCTTGTAAGCTTAGGCCTGCAGTAATAAGGCAGGATTGGGAAAGAGTATTGGTTGGGATTACCTAGTGGACTCTCCTCCTGGGGGTACACACACAGTGGTGCCTGGTGGGCTTTCCTGATCCACAAGTTATAACGGCTTGCTGTGGTAATTTCCCTTAAAAAATCTAGTATCTTATACCAACAGAATTTTGCGCAGAGCCAGAAGAAGCAATCCTAAAATTTGTATGCAGCCACAAAAACCTCAAATAGCCAGAGAAACCTTGATAAAGAAAGGCAAACCTGGAGGCATCAGGTTTGTAGTATACAAAGCTGCAGTCATCAAAACAGTATGGTACTGGTGGAGGGGGGGAGATGGCGGAGAAGTAGGGAGCTCTGTAATTTTCACCCACTCGCATCTATCAAACTAAGAAGGACTGAAGCCACAATACTCTGATCTACAAGAGTGGGAGGATTCCGCTTTTTGTATCAGTGCACGGGAGAAGAATTAGGCACAAACAAGTCAGCTGTAAAAGAGAGGGAGTAGGGGACGACAGCTTATAACAACTGTCCCCTTGAACAACTCCACAGTCCCATATTTATTGAGAATATGATAGTCAATCAATGTCAAGATTGTTGTTGGTGATCAGAGAGTGATCGCATGAGAAAAACAGAACTTGCTCAGGCAGGTACGTTATGGTTGATTAGGCATAATCAATAAGTTTCATATAAACAGGTGGTCTCTGAGGAAGTGGAGAAGTCGACACAAAAGGAACAGGTGACGTTCTGCCCAGGGCGGGCCAGGCGTTCCTGGCTGCCTGGCTCCGGCTTCCGTATCATAAATCAACAGCTTTCCCAGAGAGACATTACAATGATTATTTTCTTAAAGCCATATTAATCATTTATTAATCATTGCATAGTTCTGTATACTGTTTTTCTCCATAACTACTTCTTTTGGGTCAAGTTGTTCTGAGGTGTAACAACAGGAGGAAAAGACAGAGTCCACAAAGAAGACAGCTTCATAGGACTACTCAAGAAACAAGCCAAAGTACATATGGTGGAGAGACCCGGGGCTCAAACTCACAGACCGTGAGCATGACCTGAGTAAAGTTGGTCTCTTAACCAACTGGGCCTCCCAGGTGCCCTTGTATTAATTAATTTTTGAATGTTGAAGAAGCCCTTATGCCTGCAATAAATCTCACCCACTTGGTCATAGTGTATAATTCTATATACACAATGATGGATTTGATTTGTTAATATTTTGCCTTCATTGATCTCTTCTAGTGGTTCTTGGCACAAAATTCCCACCCAGGAGACTAGAGATCAGGGTGAGGTCATTGTCACCTCTAGCACACCCACATCGATCGACCCCAGTGACCTAAGCATTGCAACCAAGTGGAGAATGGAGCCATTACACCAAGCCATGGCCCACATGCCACCTATGCCTCCAGGCACAACCCCCTGAAGATGCGCACAAATCCCTTCTATCCATTTAATCTATGGACCACAGAGTGCTGTAAAGTCTTAGTTCTATGGGGATCTGGACCTAGCTTCATTCGAGTCTTATTTTGTTTCCTTGTTCATTTGTTTGTTCATTGTATCCTTCTGTTTTGTATATGTTGCTTTCTTTTTTCTTTCTTTCTTGGATACAGAAAGAGCATTTTTTAGTGTTATTTTTTCTTCGTTATTTTATTTTACTCCATTTTATTATTTTTAAAAGAAAAAATGTTTAATGTTTTAAACTTTTTTTTCTTTTCTTTCTTTCGCCCTGTCTATCAAAGCTTCTCTTAAGAAGGAGACTGAGCTGCTGCACCAGTTTACATTCCCACCAACAATGTAGGAGGGTGCCTGTTTCTCCACATCCTCGCCAGCATTTATAGTCTCCTGATTTGTTCATTTTAGCCACTCTGACCGGCGTGAGGTGGTATCTCACCTTTGTGGTTTTGATTTGTATGTCCCTGATGATGAGTGACGTTGAGCATCGTTTCATGAGTCTGTTGGCCATCTGCATGTCTTCTTTGGAAAAGTGTGTATCCACGTCTTCTGCCCATTTCTTCATTGGGTTGTTTGTTTTTCAGGTGTGGAGTTTGGTGAGTTCTTTACAGATTTTGGATACTAGCTCTTTATCTGATATGTCATTTACAAATATCTTCTCACATTCTGTCGGTTGCCTTTTAGTGTTTTTGATTGTTTCCTTTGCAGTACAGAAGCTTTTTATCTGGACGAGGCCCCAATAGTTCATTTTTTGCTTTTCGTTCCCTTGCCTTTGGAGACATGTTGAGCAAGAAATTGCTGGGGCTGAGGTCAAAGAGGTTGTGGCCTGCTTTCTCCTCTAAGGTTTGGTTGGTATCCTGTCTCACGTTGAGGTCTTTCATCCATTTGGAGTTTATTTTTGTAATGGTGTAAGAAATTAGTCTAGTTTCATTCTTCTGCATGTTGTTGTCCAGTTCTCCCAGCACCATTTGCTAAAGAGGCTGTCTTTTTTCTATTGGATACTCTTTCCTGCTTGGTCAAAGATTCGTTGGCCATACATGTGTGGGTCCAATTCTGGGTTCTCTATTCTATTCAATTGGTCTATGTGTCTCATTTTGTGCCAATACCATACTGTCTTGATGATTACAGCTTTACTTAAAATTGTTTTAAATTTATTTTTATTTTTGAGAGAGAGAGAGAGAGAGAGCTGTCAGCACAGATCCCGACGTGGGGCTCAAACTCACAGACGGTGAGATCATGACCTGAGCCGAAGTCAGACACTTAACCGACAGGGCCACCCAGGTTCCCCAATTACAGCTTTGTAGTAGAGTCTAAAGTCTGGGATTGTGATGCCTCCCATTTTGGTTTGATTCTCCAATATTACTTTGGCTAACCGGGGTCTTTTGTGGTTCCACACAAATATTAGGATAGTTTGTTCTCGCTTTGAGGAGGATGCTGGTGCACTTTTGATGCTGGTGCAATTTTGATGCTGGTGCAATTTTGATTGGGATTGCATTGAACGTGTAGATTGCTTTGAGAAGTATTGACATTTTAACAACATTTATTCTTCCAATCCATGAGCATGGAATGTTTTTCCATTTTCTTGTGTCTTCTTCAATTTCCTCCATAAGTTTTGTATAGTTCTCAGCATACAGATCTTTTACATCTTTGGTTAGGTTTATTCCTAGGTATTTCATGGTTTTTGGTGCAATTGTGAATGGGATCAGTTTCTTGATTTCCCTTTCTGTTGCTTCGTTATTGGTGTATAAAAATGCAACCGATTTCTGTACGTTGATTTTGTACCCTGCGACTTCGCTGAAGTCATGGATCAGTTTTAGCAGACTTTTGGTGAAGTCTGTCAGGTTTTTCATGGAGAGTATCATGTCGTCTGCGAAAAGTGAAAGTTTGGCTTCATCTTTGCCAATTCTGATGCCTTTTATTTCCTTTGGTTGTCTGATTGCTGATGCTAGGACTTCCAGCACTATGTTAAACAACAGTGGTGAGAGTGGACACCCCTGTCATGTTCCTGATCACAGGGGGAAAGCTCTCAGTTTTTCCCCATTGAGGATGATATATTAGCTATGGGCTTTTCATAAATGGCTTTTATGATGTTTAAGTAAGTTCCTTCTATCCCAACTTTCTCGAGCGTCTTTATTAAGAAAGGATACTGTATTCTGTCAAATGCTTTCTCTGCATCTATCGACAGGATCATATGGTTTTTATATTTTCTTTTGTTAATGTGATG
This sequence comes from Cryptoprocta ferox, assembly GCA_028646485.1. Lineage (NCBI taxonomy): Eukaryota > Metazoa > Chordata > Mammalia > Carnivora > Eupleridae > Cryptoprocta > Cryptoprocta ferox. Next base: position 3,640,459 of record CM053572.1, read on the forward strand.
TATCACATTGATGGATTTGTGAATATTGAACCATCCCTGCAGCCAGGAATGAATCCCACTTGATCATGGTGGATAATTCTTTTGATATGCCATTGACTAAATTAACAACTTAGGGAAAAATAGATGCTGGTGAGGATGTGGAGAAATGGGAAGCCTCTTGCACTGTTGGTGGGAATGCAAACTAGTGCAGCTGCTCTGGAAAACAGTGTAGAGGTTCCTCAAAGAATTAAACTTCATATATTTGATTTCTTTATTGGATCAAAAACATGAAAATGGTTGCTTTGCAGTAAAGAGGTTACATGAATTTAAAAATCAATTAAAATTAATTAATGAAGCCAAATTCTTCTATCAAGTGAAGGAGATATATGTGTGAAAGATATACACATATTTATGTTTATACTTGTTTATAAAAAAGAATAAAATAAAATGTGTGCTTATATATTATTTAAATAAACAAACAAACAAACAAACAATCACATCACACCTGTCACGATGGCTTAAATTAACAACACAAGAAATAGCAGGTGTTGGCGAGGATGCGGAGAAAGAAAAACCCTCTTGACTGTTGGTGGGAAGGCAAACTGGTGCAACCGCGCTGGACAACAGTATGAGGGTCCCTCAAAAACTAAAGATTGAACTACCCTCAGGTCAAGCAATTGCACAATTATGTGTTTATCCAAAGAATACAAAAATACAGATTCGAAGGGGTACATGCACCCCAATGTTTATAGCAGCATTATAAGCAATAGACAAACTATCAAGAGAGCTGAAATGTCCATTGACTGATGAATGGATAAAGAAAATGTGGTTTATATATACAATGGACTATTATTCAGCCACCAAAAAGAAAATGAAATCCTGCCATTTGCAACAACTTGGATAGAGTTAGAATGTATTATGCTAACCGGAATTAGTCAGTCAGAGAAAGACAAATACCATATGATTTCACTCATATGCAGAATTTAAGAAACACAACAGATGAACATATGGAAAGGGGGGAGAGATAGAGGGAAACAAACCACAAGAGACTCTTAATGATAAAGAACAAATTGACCGTTGATGGAGGGTGGTTGGTGGGAGATGCACTAGTTGGGTGATGGGTATTAAGGAGGCCACTAGTTGTGATGAGCACTGGGTGTTGTATGTAAATAAGTAATAAATCACTGACTTCTACTCCTGACACCAACGTTGCTCTGTATGTTAAGTAACTAAAATTTAAATTTAAAAAAACCTATTAGGAATCAGACTGTATTCTGGAAACTCTCTTAGTTTCAGGAGGTTGGTTTGGTAGGATTGCCATAAGTAAATGCTATGTACTGGGGGATTTAAAACACAGAAATTTGTTCTCTCACTCTTCTGGAGGCTGGGAGTCTAATATCGATGAGCCAGCAGGATTTCTTCTCCTGAAGACTCTCTCCTTGGCTTGCAGACGATCACCTTCCTGCTGTGTCCTCACATGGTCTTTCTCTATGCGTGTGCATCCCTCGTGTCTCTTCCTCTTCTTGTAAGGACACCAGTCCTATTGGATCAGGGTCCCACTCATCTGACCTCTGTTAACCATGATTACCTCCTTAAAGAACCTCCTAAAAATACAGTCACAATGGGGATTGGGGCTTCAACATAGGAACTTGGGGGGTATACACTTCAGTCATACAAACCCTTACTCCAAAAAAAAAAATTAGTAGCAGTATTTCTTGTGTGGTGTTATAGTTGTACTAGAGAATGGTGTGGGTTGTCTGAGAACTCCAGCACCCCTGGTGAAGTCCATTCAGACACGACCCAAGAGGGTGAGCCAGCAGCCCCTGCAGAGTTCAAAGGATATGACACAGGAAGCTACTTCTGATGCAAATGTGTTCTGATACCATGTAACCTCCTCAGACAGAAATGGTGGTCAGAGGCACCAAGTTACAAGTGTACTCTCCATTTGAGGTATAAAGTTAGGCAGATTGTTCTCAACTGTCCAATAGTAATAGAAATACATAAAATATATAAATGATGGGAGATTTGAGGCTGTTTGGTAAGCAAGCAATGCATTCTCTTCCTTTGGTGCAATGTGTAGAAATCCGTATGCTATAAGGCAGCAATTCCACCTCTATTTCTGACGAAGATTCTATGCAGGTTTGCCAGAAACGTGTGTAAGATGTCAATAGCAGAACTGTTGGATTTTAAGTGTTTAAGATAAAGAAATAACTGTAAAGAACCCCAATCACAAATGTCCATTGACAGGAAATATATAGATAATATGTGCTATCTTCTCAAACTGGAAAACACATGTGATAAAAACAATTGTAAATGAAAAACAGCCTACAGAAGATGGTCTGCAAAAAATTATATTTTTCCAAGGTACCCAAACAAGCAAAACTAGGTGAATATTGCCCAAGGAAACACATATCTATGGTAAAAACCAAAGAGAGAAAAAAAATGTTAAACAAAAATTCAAAGGAGCTGTACTTCTGAGAAGAGATGTGAAGGGACAGGAGATGGAGTGAAGCCTGTCAGAATATTCAATGACATAAAAAACATTCTAGTTCTTAAATTGAAAGTTGAGTTAACAAGTATTTATAATTGCATCTTGCATTATAATGTGTGTATGTATGAGTGTAATATCATTTAGCTAGCTGCTGAACACCTATTACACTTAGGAAAAATAACAAAGGAAAATTCCAAAGCTGAAGAAGGATGCCAGCAGCCATTTTAGTTTTCAATAGACCATATCTTAGAACGTGAGTTTTAGCATCACGTCAAAATTGAGCAGAAGATACAGAGGATACCCATGGACCTCCTGCCCTCACAAAAGTACAACCTCCCCACTATCAACAACTCACACCATCATATAATTCATGAACCCAAACTGATCCACCTTTATCTCTCCAAGTCCATAGTTTATCTTGGGATCACTCCTGTCTTGTATATTCTATGGGTTTTGGCAAATGTATAATTTACCCGCCATTTATCCACCATTGTAGTATCACACAGAATAATTTCACTGCTCTAAAAGGCCTCTGTGTTCGACCTATTCTTCCCACCCTTCCCCCAACACTTGGGAACCATTCTTTTTTTTTTTTTTTTTTTTTTTTGACAGAGAGAGAGAAAGAAGGAGAGAGAGGGCAGGGGAGGGGCAGAGAGAGAGAGAGAGAGAGAGGGAGAGAGAGAATCCCAAGCAGACTCCAAGCCAACTGCAGACCCCAACTCGGGGCTCAATCTCACAACTGTGAGATCCTGACCTGAGCCGAAAGCAAGAGTTGGACACTTAACCAACCGAGCCACCCAGACTCCCCCACTGATCTTTTTATTGACTCTGTAATTTTGCCTTTTTCATAATGTTACATAGTTGGAATCATGCACTATATACCCTTTCCATATTGGCTTTTTTCACTTGATAATATGCATTTCAGTTTCCTCCACATCTTTTCATGTCAGCTACCATTTATGGAGCCTTCTGAAAGCTGACTAGCAACTGAAAGTGCTCCAGGTCACTAGTCCCTGGTGACCCTTCTGAATGCCAGGTATGAAGAGTTCCTATATTTTTCCATGGAGACAAACAGGTGAATATGCAAGGAATGAGAATAGAATTGGCATTAGGCTTTTTACTGGCAACATGGCATGCCTGGAGGAAATTATATCTTCAGAGTTCTAAGAGAAAATATTGTTGCATCCAGAATCCTACACTGAGTTGAACTATTTATTGAAAGTGATCACAAAATAAAAGCATTAATTGGAAATCCAAAGACTCAGAAAGTTTACAACCAGAGAATGTTTTCAGTTTGTTTGAGAATGAATTCATTGTAATGAACAGGGAATCGAAGAAGCACCAGCACCACCAAGATAGTGGAAGGATGTGAATGAAGCCTGTGCTCCAGGCTCGAAGGGCAACTAGTCCAGGTGAGAATAGGAATTAAAGTTGTTACATAGGACACCTTCAGGAGAAGGCTCACTTTCTACTGTCATTTATTTCCCCTCTCACTACTGATTATCACTGTTTTGATTTATCCTTATTTTCCTGCTTTTTCTTCTTAAACATAGGGACTCAAACTGGATAGCTCTATGTGGCCTGAAGCTGGATGGAATGACCTGTGAAAGTTGGCAGAGGCTGATCCTTGAGTAGAAAGCAGGAAACGACAAGTCTAGGGGCCAAGGAGGGAAGGGCTGTGATTGGGGAGGCAGTAGCTCCTTCATGCTGTGTTCATATAGGAATTACTGTCACAAAGGGAGGAAGTCACTCACAACGGCCAGTTCTGTAAGAAACTTCTTGATTGTATTATTAGTTATCTGTTGCTGTGGAACAAATTACTCTGAAACTTAGTAGCTTAAAACAACTGTCTATTATCTTATAGTTACTCAGGGTCAGAAATCCACAAGCAGTTTGTGTGGTTCTGGATAGGGGTCTCTCATGAGGTGGTAGTCAAGCTATCAGCTGGGCTGCATCTTCTGAAGCCTTGCCTGGGGCTGGAGGATTTGCTCCCAAAATGATGCACTTACATGGCTGGCAATTAATGCAGGCTAAATCAGTTCTCCTCCACGTGGCCTCTAATTCTTCAGTTCCTCTCCAGTAGGCTAGTTCCCTATGGATACTAAGCAGAGAGAAAGAGAAAAACAGAGACAAAGAGAGATAGCATGAGAGAGAACACAGGTGAGCCAGTGAAGAGGGTTTACAAGACAGAAGTTTGCAGACTTGTTAAAACAAAATTTCAGAATTCTTGTGCATTCCATTATTGCTGCCATAATCCATTAATCACTCCAGAGAATGGGATTAAACAAAGCCATGAAAGTAGGAGATAATGTTGGAGGCCATCTTAAAGATGCTCCCACTGACCGAGGGGCAGGTCAAGATTGTGTTTTCCAATCGTCTTTGTGAACACCTGCTGGTTCCATGTGGTACTGAGAAGGAAGCTCTCATCAGAAGTTCCGATTACTTTGTCTTCTGGTTTGTCTCATTTGATGATCTCTCCTCTTTTGTCTTTGACCACATTTCTATTTTGGCTTCCTCTGTGGTAAGTTATGTAGTCTGAAACTCCCCAGTAGACCTCCCCAGTGGTCAGGCTTCCTTGTGTTCAGTGTGATCTGGTTTTCTTCTTGGTTGAGCACTGGGAGGCTCCAGTGGGTGTGGGCTCTTCTTTACCCTCCCTCATCATGATCACTCGAGAGGGGCTGGTTAGGTTTGGGTTCACTCTAAGAACTCTGTACTTAGGGCAATTCTGACCTCTAAATTCTTTGACCATTAGTCTCAGTTCTGTCCCCCTTCCCTCATTCTCTGGAGGTTTCAGAATGCAGGAACACACTCTGTATGAAACTGTCTTTGCTTCCTGTACTTTCCAAAGGGAAACTTAACAAGCTAAGTTGAGATGCAACTATTCTTTCAAGGCGTCTATGTTAATGGAGGTCTATCCCACCAGACTCTTTTCATTCCACTGGATGGATAAGTTGAGCAGGACATTCACCTTTTGGTGGAACTCTCTTTCAGTGTGACTCCATTTTGTCCCTTCTTAGCCATGAAGAGAAGCAATGATAATGATAATACCAGACAATAGAGAATTACACGTCTGACCTTATTCTCAGTGCTTTATGTGCTTTAACTTATTAAATCCTCACATTATCTGGATCTGGAATGACCTCCTAGGATGTAATATTACTACATTTTTAACTACTGGAAAACTAAGACAGTGGAATGCCAGCCAACTTATCCAAGGTCAACATGGTAAGGGCATGCTGGAGTCAAGACTTAACCTTAGGATTCTTAACCACTCCCTTAGGCTGCTTTCAGTTCACTTCCATTCAATATTAACTCTACTCTCCATCCCAGTGAATATTTAGGATACCTCTGATAAACCCTCCTCTTTGAGCTGAAGCCTGAAGATGGGCCAACATTTTACACATTGGTATAGTTCAGATACATCTACCACATTCTGATTGGACTCTACACAGGGTTACATCTTCCCAGGTAAATACAGTAGGGTGATGAAGTTGATGGGGAATGATGCATGGAAGGAGGGTTGCTCTTGTGAAGACTTAATGATTCCCCCAGTGGGGAAAGACAGGTTCTGTCACTTCTGGTGGTGGAAGGTGAGGTTTCAAACTTAATCTGAAAAAAATCTGTTGTAAAAAATACCATTTGCAGTATATATATGCCTAGCAAAAAGAAAAATCTAGATCTAGGGTCTGAAAAGATTTAGAATTTGTATTAGTGTCTATATAGTTTGGGTTAACTATTTAAACAGTGAGATCATGGACAGTGGGTTAGTTTCCTTAAGGCTGATGATCAAATTCAATTTCCTTTAAACCACATAGGTGATAATTTTGGTAAATAACAAAATATAGTAGGTTAACTTGAAGTGAACAAACATTTTTCTATAGCAATCATAATCTAACAGCTACTATCTCTTATGACAGGCCCACTATGAGCGTGTGCATGTGAACAGCATGGGACTTCTTGGAGGGGGGGTCAGTTTTTGCTACTTACAATAATCAAGTTTGCTTTTCCATTCAAATTTTCCAATCCCAGTAACAATAGCCCTTGAGTCCATGCCCCCTATCCCTTCCCCCCCCTTTTTTTGATATAAATGATATTATGGAGGACGGGTATAAGGGCAGAGCTTTACAAGACACGAGACTAGCCTTGGATCCTGGCACCACCACAGAATACTTTTTGGAGAACATCAAACACACACTCTCCAACATATTTCTCCAAAGGGAACATCGCAAATGATGTTCTGCCCTCTGCATCCATCTATGAGTCCACAGACTGAGAGGTGAAAAGTGAAGGTATAGGGGAAAACCAAGAGGCCTTGAAGAAATGATGTTAACATTAAGTGACAAGGGTATGTCAGAATGAGATTGGACGACACACTGTGCAAATCTTGATTGCCATGTTTGGATCCAGGCTAACTAAATAAATTACAAGAAGTAGAACATATTTTGAGATAGGTTCAAAATGAACCCCATCAGCTCATTCACCTCATAAAACTTAGGACCAAAGAGAGTGGAAGTATTCAGTTTGATGGGGCATAGTGTGAGGAGAGGACCCCAAAAGTCCTGACTATCCCCAAGAAAGCTTGCTAAGACATCACCTCTTCAGATAACGGAGTCTTTCAAGATTTTCTTCAGAATGGTCTTTGTGTCCTCAGCAACTATTTCAAGGAAGCGGCTCTGACTCCACCATTTCAGGTAGTAGATACTAGTATAACCTACAATTGGGATGTAGCTCAGAATTGAATATAAGTAAGAGGCTGTATTACAGTTTATCCAAGACAATGCCCAGTTCTCTGTAAGGACCGTGTGCAGATCCTGAGACTTCATAGTGGCCTTGTACTCCTCCATGGGTTTCCCCAAACTCTGGGCCACCTGCTGGAGAGATTTATCATCCACACCAAAGTGCAAGCGGTAGGCATATAAATACTCCTGAGGGTCATCTGCATTCTGGATGCCAAGGGTGTCCCGGGGAGACTTTGAGCCTATTTCCCCCTGACAAGCGGTCATTTTGTCACTAATGACCTTCTCACAGATGAGGGATATGTTCCCTAGGGGACCACGGTACCTGATGTCAGAGACGTCCCTGTGCAAGGTGTTCCTAAGCTCTGGGAAGTCATGCAATAATGGATAGAAGCTTGAGACCAGGAATATGATGTGTTCACACACACCCTCCTCCTGGAGAGTTTCCCGGATATGGTCCCGAATATTCTGCAGGAGTTGTTCCTCTGAGAGAATACGTGTGCTGAGGTCCCTGTCCAGCTTGGTCCAGACAATGTAGAACCTCTTTCCCAAGCCCTGGATGGTTTTGGCAAGTTTCACGAGATTCGTGCCGAACTGTTCAGATGCAATGATAATGAAAAGGTCATACTGGCTGAACTGTATCTCCTCCAGATAGTTCTCCAGGCTTTGCGTGGAAGCCCCTGTGCCAGGCAGGTCCCACAGTGCCACGTTGGGAAAGAGAGAGGAAGTGTAACAAGTGGGAGTCCGGGTGGTCCGCACCACCCCAGTGGGAGCCGAGTCCTCCTCCTCATGCCCAATTCCCCGCAGTGCATTGATGAATGAGGACATTCCATTACCAGAAGCCCCAGTCACAGCAATGCTCACTGGGGCACTGGACACTGTCTTCATGGTTTTCCTGACCACAGAGATCACCTCCAGCCAATTCCCTTCTCCCATGGCCTTTTCTATGTTCATGGCACTCATTTCAGATAAGACGCTGCAACCCATATTGTATTGCACATCAGAGGTGAAGGTTATAGGTATTGGGGTGTGAAGGGATTGGGCGGGTTGAGTCATGCTGCTGAGTAGTAAAGTGACCTGCAGAAAAGGGAAGAGCAGGAGAGTTAGGAGGGTCAGGCACATGTGGTGGCAGAGGAGTCATCGGACTTGGTATCCCAAATTGAGGGTGTAAGATCCCCACCCAGCTCACTGCAGAGGCCTTCAGATTAGAAACCGCAAGCCTCTGCAAAAAATGTTTGACAGTTTCTCTAAAGCTTAAACATACTAAACAACCGTAGAAAACGAGGAGATCCTACCATTTTTGACAACATAGATGGACCTTGAAAGCATCATGCTAAGTAAAATAAATCAGTCAGAGACAAAAACAGCATGATCTAACTGAAGTGTGGAACCTCAAAATACAATAATAAATTAAATAAAATAAAATGCTAAAATAAAATTCACAGAAAGAGGTCAAACTTGTGGAGAGGCAGAGGCACAGTGTGAGAGCAGGGGTTGTTGGAGGACATGGTCAAAACAAATAAGATTTCAGTTATAAGGTAAGTAAGTACTAGGGATGTAATGTACTTACTACTTGATGACTACAGATAACAACATTGTAGGGGTGCCTGGGTGGCTCGGTCAGTTAAGCAGCCGACTTGGGCCCAGGTCATGATCTCCCGGTTTATGAGTTCTAGCCCTGCATCGGGCTCTGTGCTGACAGCTCAGAGCCTGGAGCCTGCTTGGGATTCTGTGTCTCCCTCTCTCTCTCTGCGCCTCCCCTGCTCTCTCTCTCTCTCTCTCTCTCTCTCTGTGTCTCTCTCTCTGTAAAAAATAAATAAACATTTAAAAAATTTTTAAAGAGCTTATCAAATGCCCACATGTTTGGTTAATAGTCCTTCCTCTAAATATGAGAAAAGAATTTTGAGTGATAACAACGTTGTATAATTTATAGGAGAGTTGTTAAGGGAATAAATCCTGAGTTTTCATCACAAGGAAAACTGTTTTTTCTTCTTTCTTTTCTTTTCAGTGTATTTTTATGAGATACTGGATTTCAGCTGAACTTACCGTGGTAATCATTTCAATATATATGTAAATCATATCAACATACTGTATGCCTTAAACTTATACACTGATGTATGTCAATTGTTTTTTTTTTTCAATAGAACTGATAATATAAACAATTACCAAATGACCCAGCAATTCCACTGCTAGGTATATACCCCCAAATGGTGACAACGTACATCTATTTAAAGCCTGCATGCATACGCTCATAGGAACATTATTTTTAATAGCCCTCAGGTAGACTTAACAAATGTCCACCAACTAATCAATGGATATACAAATGTGGTCTATCCATTCGAGAGAAGAGTATTGGACAAGGAAAAAAAAACACAGTATTGATATCTGCTACAACATGGAAGAATCCAAGAATTTTATACTCCGTGAAAGAAGAAAACCCATTGGATCATGTACTGTATGATTCTATTCACATGAAGCGTCCAGGATAGGCAAATCCTTAGCCATAGAAAATATATTGGGTATTACCTAGATCTGAAGGGCAAATGGTATGAGGGAAAAGAGAGGTGGAAGTCAAGAGTTACAGGATATATTCTGGATAATGAAAATGTTCGTTTTTATATAAAAATTTTTAATGTTTATATTTGAGAGAGCGAGAGAGAGAGAGAGAGAGAGTGAGAGAGAGAGAGCCGAGGAGGAGCAGAGAGAGAGACAGAGACACAGAATCTGAGCTGTCAGCACACAGCGTGATGTGGGGCTCGAACTCATAAGCCATGAGATCATGACCTGAGCTGACGTTGGACGCTTAACTGACTGAGCCATCCAGGTACCCCAAAAATGTTCTAAATTTTATTATGACGAGGGTACAACTTTGTGAATATATTAAAAGCTAAAAATTTTAAATTTTAAAATTGAATTATAGAATGTGTAAGTCATACTCCAATAAAGCTGTTGAAAAGAAAAGCAACAGAAAAGGTTATTCAGGAGATGTGCACATTTTAGGGGCTCAGACAAGATCATTGAGGAATGCTTTGCAGCTGTGGTGCCAGTAGTCAACACCAAAGCAGGTTATACACGTGACTGGACTTGAGCCACAGATCATCATGAGGGTCCCTCAGTCAGGAGCCAGGCAAGTGCAGATACTCTTCCACCTTAACTGGATGAGCAGGATGTCCTGCTGGAGATGACTGTAGGGCAGAAAAAAGCTTGTGACAGCTCTCCATACCCTTCAATCCTGAGGGCACAAACATCCGCACTGCATATGTCTTTATATATTAAAAAAATTGAATTATTTTTTTATAATAGTGAAGAGCACATTTCTTTCCTCTAAAGACATTTTCCATGTCTTTCACCACTAACTGCATACCTAAGGAATCCCTGTCCCTCATTCATTTCATCATCTAAGTTACACAACTTTCCAAATAATATCCTCCTGGGGTTTTTAAAGTCTAGGTTTACACAAGATTGTTTATCTTTGTCACTGCTGATTTTATTATAATAAGTACTTTGGTTCTCCTGTGAATTTTCTCTTGCAAGCTTAGGCCTGCGGTAAGATTGCAAGTATTCTATAAGGCAAGATCGGGAAAGAGAATTGGTTGGGATTGCCTAGTGGACTCTCCTCCTGGGGGCTACACACACAGTGCTGCCTGGTGGGCTTTCCCGATCCACAAGTTATAACGGCTTGCTGTGGTAATTTCCCTTGAAAAATCTAGTGTCTCATACAAACAGTATTTTGCACAGAGCCAGAAGAAGCAATCCTAAAATTTGGATGCAGTCACAAAGACCCCAAATAGCCAGAGAACCCTTGATAAGGAAAGGCAAACCTGGAGGCATCAGGTTTGTAGTATACAAAACTGCAGTGATCAAAACAGTATGGCACTGGCGGAGGGGAGGAGATGGCAAAGAAGTAGGGAGCTCTGTAATTTTCACCCACTCGCATCTATCAAACTAAGAAGGACTGAAGTCACAATACTCTGATCTACAAGAGTGGGAGGAAAAGACACAGAGTCCACAAACAAGACAGCCTCAGAGGACCACTCAAGAAACAAGCCAAAGTACACATGGTGGAGAGTCCCAATATCACTGAGCAGGGAAATAAAATAACCAAAGGCACAACAAGAGAAACAGAGAGACACCATTAAAAGAACACTTCTTGAATGGACAGGCCCTGGACAGTCAATGAGCCTCCTTTAATATAGCAACACTCACAGGTGCAGAGTGCATAACGAGCTTTTAAAACTGACAAGAGACAGAAAGCTAGACAAAATGATGAAACGGAAGAACTCTCCTCCAAAGAAATCCCAGGAAGAAGTCACAGCCACAGAACTGTTCAAAACAGATATAAGCAACAAAGCTGAGCAAGAATTTAGTACAATTGTCATAAAATTAATCACTGGGCCTGAAAGAAGCATGGAAATCATCAGAGAAGCTATTGATACAAAGACTAGGGACCTTCAAAATAGCTGTGACGAGTTACCATATGCTATAAATGAGGTGCATAATAAAACGGAGGTGGCCACTGCATGGATTGAAGAGGCAGAGAGGAGAACAGGTGAATTGGAAGATACAGTTATAGAAAAGGAGGAAGCCAAGAAAAAGAGAGATAAATTGACCCAGAAGCATGAAAGGAGAATTCGAGACCTGATTGATACAATCAAAGGGAACAATATCCGTATCATAGGAATTCCTGAAGAAAAAGAAAGAGAAAAAAGTCCTGAAGGGGTGCTTGATCAAATTATAGCCGAGAACTTCCCCAATCTGGGGAAGAAAATAGACATTGAAATCCAAGAGGCACAGAGAACTCCCCTCAGATGTGACTTGAATCGACCTTTGGCACGACATAGCATAGTGAAACTGGCAAAATATAAGGATAAGGAGACAATTCTGAAAGCAGCTAGGGAAAAAAGGGCCGAACATACAAAGGGAAACCTATCAAAGTGGTTACAGACCTATCTACTGAAACATGGCAGGCCAGAAAGGAATGGCAGGAAATCTTCAATGTGATGAACAGGAAAATTATGCAGCCAAGAATCCTTTATCCAGCGAGCCTGTCATTCAAAATAGAAGGAGAGAGAAAGATGTTCCCAAATAAACAAAAATTGAGAGAATTCATCACCACCAAACCAGCCCTACAAGAAACCCTGAGAGGGATTCTATGAAGGAAATGTTGCAAGGAATACAAGGTACCAGAGACACCACGACAAGCATGAACGCTACAGAGAACACAATGACTCTAAACCCATATTTTTTAATAATAACACTGAATGTAGATGAACTAAATGCTCCAATCAAACGACACAGGGTAGCAGAATGGATAAAAAAAACAAAATCCATCTATTTGCTGTCTACAAGAGGAGCATTTTAGACCTGAAGACACCTTCCGATTGAAAATAAGGGGATGGAGAAATATCGATCATGCGACTGGAAGTCAAAACAAAGCCATAGTAGCCATACTTATATCAGACAAACTGGACTTTAAAGTAAAGGCAGTAACAAAGGATGAGGAGGACATTATATAATAATTCCAGGGTCTTTCCATCAGGAAGAGCTAACAATTATAAACATCTATGCGCCGAATTCGGGAGCACCCAAATACATAAAACAATCACAAACAGAAACAATCTTATTGATAAGAATGTGCTAACTGCAGGGGATTTTAGTACTCCACTTACAGCAATGGATAGATCAACTAGACAGAGAACCACTAAAGAAACAATGGACCTGAACGACACATTGGAACAGATGGATTTGACAGATATATGTAGAACTCTACATCCTGAAGCTAGGGAATTCACTTTCTTCTCCAGTGTGCATGGCACATTCTCCAAGATAGATCACATACTGGGGCATAAAGCAGCCCTCCATAAATATAAACGAATTGCAATCATACCATGCACGCTTTCAGATCACAGTGCTCTGAAACTTGAAATCGATCAGAGGAAAAAGCCTGGAAAACCTTCAAAAACATGGAGGTTAAAAGCCACCCTACTAAAGAATGATTGGGCCAATCAGG
>CM053572.1:3653774-3668123 GCA_028646485.1 Cryptoprocta ferox
TGCAGCAAAGGCAGTCCTAAGAGGAAAGTATATTGCAATCCAGGCCTATTTCAACAAACTAGAAAAAGTGCAAATGGAAAATCTAACAGAGCACCTAAAGCAACTAGAAGGGGAGCAGCAAGAGAACCCCAAACCCAGCAGAAGAAGAGAAATAATAAAGATCAGGGCAGAAAAAAACAATATAGAATCCCAAAAAACAGTTGAACAGATCAGTGAAACCAAGAGTTGGTTTTTTTTTGAAAAAATAAACAAAATTGATAAACCTCTAGCCAGGCTCCTCAGAAAGAAAAGAGAGAGCACCCAAATAGACAAAATCCCGAATGAAAATGGATCTATTACAACCAATCCCTCAGAAATACAAGCAATCATCAGGGAATGCTATGAAAAATTATATGCCAACAAACTGGACAATCTAGAAGAAATTGACACATTCCTAAACATACATGCACTACCAAAATTCAAACGGGAAGAGATAGAAAATATGAACAGACCCAAAATGAGTGAAGAAATCGAATCAGTGATCAAAAAATCTCCCAACGAATAAGATCCCGGGGGCAGATGGCTTCCTTGAGGAATTCTACCAGACATTTAAAGCAGAGTTAATACCCATTCTTCTCAAGCCATTCCAAAAAATAGAAATAGAAGGAAAACTTCTGATCTCATTCTACGAAGCCAGCATCACTTTGATTCCCAAAGCAGACAGAGACCCAACAAAAAAGAGCGCTACAGGCCAATATCCTTGTTGAATACAGATGCAAAAGTACTCAACAAGATACCAGCAAATCGAATGAAGCAGCATATAAAAAGAATTATCTACCATGATCAAGTGGGATTCATTCCTGGCTGCAGGGCTGGTTCAGTACTCGCAAATCCATCAGTGTGATACATTACGTTAACAAAAGAAAAGATGAAAACCATATGATCCTGTCGATAGATGCAGAAAAAGCATTTGACAAAATACAGCATCGTTTCTTAATGAAAACCCTCGAGAAAGTCAGGATAGAAGGAACTTACTTAAACATTATAAAAGCCATTTATGAAAAGCCCACAGCTAATATCATCCTCAATGGGGAAAAACTGAGAGCTTTCCCCTCGAGATCAGGAACACGACAAGGATGTCCACTGTCACCACTGTTGTGTAACATAGTGCTGGAAGTCCTAGCGTCAGCAATCAGACAACAAAAGGAAATAAAAGGCATCAGAATTGGAAAAGATGAAGTCAAACTTTCACCTTCTGCAGATGACATGATACTCTACCTGGAAAACCTGACCAACTCCAACAGAAGCCTACTGGAACTGATCCACCAATTCAGCAAAGTTGCTGGGTACAAAATCAACGTACAGAAATCGGTTGCATTTTTGTACACCAATAACGAAGCAACAGAAAGAGAAACCAAGAAACTGATCCCATTCACAATTGCACCAAAAACCATAAAATACCTAGGAATAAACTTAACCAAAGATGTAAAGGACTATACGATGAAAACTGTAGAAAACTTATGAAAGACATTGAAGAAGACACAAAGAAATGGAAAAACATTCCATGCTCATGGAGCAGAAGAATAAACATTGTTAAAATGTCATTATTCCCCAAAGCAATCTACACATTCAGTGCAATCCCAATCAAAATTGCACCAGCATTCTTCGCAAAGCTAGAACAAACTATCACGAAATTCGTATGGAACCACAAAAGACCCCGAATAGCAAAAGTAATATTGGAGAAGAAAACCAACATGGGAGGCATCACAATCCAGGCTTTAGCCTCTACTACAAAGCTGTCATCATCCAGACAATATGGTATTGGCACAAAAACAGACACATAGACCAATGGAATAGAATAGAGAACCCAGAACGGGACCCACAAATGTACGGCCAATTAATCTTTGACAAAGTTGGAAAGAGTATCCAATGGAAAAAAGATAGCCTCTTTAGCAGGTGATGCTGGGAGAACTGGACAGCAACATGCAGTAGAATGAAACTAGACCACTTTCTTACACCATACACAAAAACAAACTCAAAATGGATGAAGGACCTGAATGTGAGACAGGAAACCATCAAATCCCTAGAGGAGAAAGCAGGAAACAACCTCCTTGACGTCAACCGCAGCAATTTCCCACTCGACACATCCCCAAAGGCAAGGGAATCAAGAGCGAAAATGAACTATTCTGACCTCCTCAAGATTAAAAAGCGTCTGCACTGCAAAGGAAACAATCAAGAAAACTAATAGGCAACCGATGGAATGGGAAAAGATAGTTGCAAATGACATATCAGATAAAGGGCTAGTATCCAGAATCTACAAGGAACTCACCAAACTCCACACCCAAAGAACGAATAATCCAGTGAAGAAATGGGCAGAAGACATGAATAGACACTTCTCCAAAGAGGACATCCAGATGGCCAACAGACACATGAAACGATGCTCAGCTTCACTCATCATCAGGGAAATACAAATCAAAACCACACTGAGATACCACCTCACGCCAGTCAGAGTGGCTAAAATGAAGAAATCAAGAGTCTACAGATGCTGGTGAGGATGTGGAGAAACGGGCGCCCTCCTACACTGTTGGTGGGAATGTAAACTGGTACAGCCGCTCTGGAAAACAGTGTGGAGGTTCCTCAAAAAACTATCAATAGAACTTCCCTATGACCCAGCAATGGCACTGCAAGGGATACAGAAGTGCTGATGCATAGGGGCACATGTACCCCAATGTTCGTAGCGGCACTTTCAACAGTCGCCAAATCATGGAAAGAGCCTAAATGTCCATCAGCTGATGAATGGAGCAAGAAGATGTGGTTTATATATACAATGGAATACTACATGGCAATGAGAAAGAATGAAATTTGGCCATTCGTGGCAACGTGGATGGACCTCGAGGGTGTCATGCTAAGTGAAATAAGTAAGGCACAGAAGGACAGATACCATACATTTTCACTCAAAGGTCTAACAGGGAGAAACTTAACAGAGGACCATGGGGAGGGGAAGGGAGGGAAAAGAGTTAGGGAGAGGGAGGGAGGCAAATCATGAGAGACTCTTGAATACTGAAAACAAACTGAGGGCTGATGGGGGAGGGATAAAGAGGAAGGGGGGTGATGGACATGGAGGAAGGCACTTGTGGGTGTGGGAAGAGCATTGGGTGTTATATGGAAACCAACTTGACAGTGAAGTATAAAAAAAAAACAGTATGGCACAGATAAGTAGAAGTAGACTGTGTAGAAACCATTTTTCAAGTAACATCTTTCAATAAAGTGTGTTTGTAATATAAACAAACAAAACCCTGGTATGGTGCTGGCGCAAAAACTGACACATCCATCAATGGAACTGAATAAAACATCCAGATAGAAACCCAGAATTACATGGTCCATGAATGTGCGACAAACAGGAAAGACCATGTAATGGGAAAAAGACAGTCTCTTCAACGCATGGTGTTGGGGAAACTGGATGGCAACATGCAGAAGAATGAAATTGGACACTTTCTTACACCACGCACAAAAAGAAACTCAAACTGGATGAAAGACCTAAATGTGAGGTCAAACCATAAGAATCCTAGAAGAGAAAACAGGCAGTAACCTCTTTGACATCACTGTCAACGCCTTTCTAAATGTGAATCCTAAAGCAAGAGAAACAAAAGGAAAATTAACTCTTGGGACTACATCAAAACAAAAGCTTCTGCATAGTGAAGGAAACAATCTACAAAACTAAAGGCAACATACAATGGGAGAAAATATTTTCAAACGATATATCTAATAAAAGCCTATTGTCCAACGTACATCTAGAACTTATAAAACTCAACACCCAAGAAACAAATAATCCAATTGAAAAATGAGCAGAAGACACGAATATACCTTTTTCCAAAGAAAACACCTAGATAGTCAACAGACACATGAAAAGATGCGCATGATCACTTATCATCAGGGAGATACAAATAGACACTACAATGAGATATCACCTCTCATCTTTCAGAATGGCTAAAATCAACAACACAAGAAACAATGGGTGTTGGTGAGCATACAGAGACAGGGGTCTTGCACTGTTGGTGGGAATGCAAACTGTTGCACCCACTCTGGAAAACAGTGTGGAGGTTCTTCAAAAAGTTAAAAAGAGAACTACCTTAAGATCCAGTGAAATGCACTACTATGTATTTACCCAAAGGATCCAAAAATACAGATTCAAAGGAGTATATGCACCCTGATGTTTATAGCAGCATTGTCTACAATAGCCAAACTATGGAAATTCTTCTTTGTATATATATAATGTAATATTACTCAGCCATAAAAAATGAAATCTTGCCATTTGCATCAACATAGTTTGAGGTAGAAAGTATTATACTAAGTGAAATAAGTCAGAGAAAGACAGATACCATATGATTTCACTCATATGTGGAAGTTAAGAAACAAAACAAACAAGCAAAGGAAATCAAAAAGACCAGGAGACACGATCCAAGAAACAGATTCTTAATATTGAGAAGAAACTGATGCCAGAAGGAAGGTGGGTGGGGTGGGTTAAATAGAGGATAGGGACTGAGGGGGGTGCACTTTGTTTTGATGAGCACCAGGTATTGTATGGAAGTGTTGAACCACTACATTGTACACCTGAAACGAATATTACACTGTATGTTAACTAACTTGAATTTAAATAAAAACTTTTTAAAAACCTACTATCTCTATGTGCACAAATAAAATTTTGAAACATCTTATAATTCAAGACTGCCTCTTTGGCTGAGGAGTTTCCCTGTAGTTTTGTCTTAAGAAAAGTTTCATTTTGACCTGCAGGTCCTGTAGAGCAGCTTTTTGTTCTCCTCCTCCACCCACCCTCACCCAGCTTTCCTCTCCACAGGTGGGTCCTGCTTGCATCACTGCTTCCTGGACTTCTGTGGGTGCTTTCATCCCCCATTAAGGCCTGGACTCACTGTCTCCATGAGGAAACTGGGGAGAGCCCCACCCAAGTTTGCAGACAGCTTGGCCTGGGGCAATGCGAGCATTTTCACAAGGAAAACAGAGCCCCAGTGTTTTAACTCCAGTGAGGGCTTCATGGTATGATCCGGGTGAAGTTGTGGGCAGACCTCCTAGCAACCTCAGGATGAATCCTCTCTGGTCTTATTAGGATCTCAGAGGAAGACCTTCTTTTCTTTTTTTAAAATTTTACTTTGAGAGAGAGAAAGTGTGAGTTGGGGAGGGGCAGGGAAAGAGGGAGAGAGAGAGTATCCTAAGAGGGCACCCTGCTGTTAGTCCTGAGCCCAACCTAGGACTCGATCCCATGAACCCAGAGATCCTGACCTGAGGCAAAATCAAGACGCTCAACCAATTGAGCCATCCAGAAGCCCCTCCTCTGGTTCTTCTTACTTCCGCCAGTTCTTACCACAGTGTATGAAGATTCTGTTCTGTGAGTCTGCCTGGGCTGAGTCTTCTGCATGCCTTTTTTGGATTATACTTCCCCAAGCTATATTAGATAAGTGATATTATTATTCCTGGTTACAGATGAAGAAACAGTATCTCACAGACAAGAAACAAGCTTGAAATTACAAAGCAGTGATGGAAGCCAAGATTTACACCAATACTGTGATTCTCTGTTTCTGTCTGGACAGGAGGGAAAGATGATCCTAATTAATATTGAATCTCCAGCCCCAAGGGTCCCTTAAGGATCACTGGATGCCGAGAATCTCCTGGGCATACAATCATTCTCCTGGGGACGTGGGTCCACTTATTGCTATCAACTGCCATTTATCCCTCCCTAGATGCACCCTTCCTAATTTGGGGAGAGAATGGAAATCACAGTCCCCTCTCACTTCCTATCCTCACTCCACATTAAAGAAAACTCATCGACTTTCATGTGTGAGTGAAATTCCACAAAGAGTCCCCACTCCTGAGAACCTGTTGCTGGCAGCATGACACTCACTGGGAGATAGAGATACTTAACAAAATGATCAGGAGATTCTGGGAGTCCAGAGGAAAAGAGATGATGGGACTATGATGTGATCACCATCCCATCCTTTTGGGGACCAGAGTCCCATGACACCTGTACCCACAAAGTCTTCAGTGTCCTGCACCAGGGGCCTCTGTGACAAACTCAAAGTGCAATAGGTCAGCAAGAAAGGTGTCTCTTCTGCAGAGAGTGGAGGTGCACTTAGCTCAGTGGGGGGATGAATACTTTGGTGGTGGGGCAGAGCACACATGAGCAAAGCTGGCTAGAAGCCAAAAAGATGGAGCACTGGCCCGGGTCAGACTGAGAGAACATTTTGGAATGAGAACACCTAAGAATAGCCCTCCTTTGCCCCTGTCCTCAAAGGCTTCTTTGAGACCTCTCTTGACCATTCAAACAGTAGCCCAGGTTCTTCTTTATGGGGGGCAAGGAGGTTCCTGGAGGCCTCAATTGCCATCCTGGCTCTAGGGAGACAATCTCCTGGATGAGTCCCAGCCTCACTGACTTGGTTGTACGAAGGGGTTTCCTCTACCCCTGAACACACTATGTATTCTGCTTTCCCATAAGTTTGCCCCTAGTATGGCATGAGGAAGCCTGGATGTCCTTATCAGCAGTCTTGTGGGGCCCAGGCCAGCCAGGATGCAGGAACTGGGCTAGAGCCCGTGAGTCCTTTTCTTGTTTTGTCTAAATCCTGTCACAACCTCCACCTATACCAATCTCACTTTGACTTCTCTGTTGGGCCAAGTTTTTAAAATACTCTATCTTCAAAAATTTAAAGTCCCAGAAATTATTGTTTTGTCACTTATTAGATGCCTGTATTATCAAAATACACATACAGGTCTTGGCACTTAGACTAACTAATTCCCTAGACTCTGCCTGGTGTCCTTAGTGCCCAGCAGGTATGGGACCCATTTCTGTTAGATGAATGAACCAAAATATACCATGTGTGCTCTACACTTAGCGATTGACAGATAAATTAACTTTGGTTCCTAAATATGTCATATGAAATGCTGAAACCAGCTCCTCCACACCCCTTTGAAAAGCAAGTAGGGGCCGGAGCAGTGTATGGGCCCCTGCCCCAAGGAAGGTGTGGGAGGTGAGCACTAACCTGCACTTTTCCAGACCATTATTGTGACCATGTCTGGTCCAACCATGGAATCTGCACGTCTGCTCACCTATGCACGTGTCTGGACACCTGTGCTGACTGAGGGGAGGGAGGGGATAACTGAGGCCCCATAGCACCTGCCACAGCTCCCTGTCCCCCATTACCTATTCATCTTGTGCCCACCATGCACCTGGTGCTAGACATCCCTGCACATGGGGCCCTCCCAGGGTACTTTAAGGCAGTACTGCATTCATATGTCACTGCCAGGCCAGGGCAGGACAAGGGTAACTCTATGAGAGGTTACAAGGTCTTCCAGGAGTGGTCAGTGTGCAAGTGTTTGTGGTATGAACCTGTAGGACATTGAGGCTCAGAGCACTGACCCAGAAGTTGAGGCAAGACCATCAGAGATCAGTCTGGGATGAAGTGACCCCCTAACCTCACTCTTTTGTAGATTGTACTCATGTTATACCTCTGATTTTCCCTCTGTGGATGGGGTTTGAGGGTCCTGATTAGAGAAACATAGGCCTTTATGGAGTGAGCCCAGGGAGCGTATTCAACTAGAGAGGGCAGTTGTGCTTGGAAGGAGAACCAGACTCTGTGAGCAGATCCTTCAAAGCCTTCTGAAGGAGACCAGCAGTAATAGATCCATTTCACAGAGTAACTAAGTACCCACTCAACACACATACATCACCCGAAAAAATATTTTACCAACAATTTACCTACCCTCCATGTTGATCTACTGTATCTATTCCAATGGGTTACTTTTTTGAACCCTCGTTATAATGAACCAGATAGATTTTGTGATCTAATAAGCAGAATGAAAAATGCTCATTTGTGGATTTCCCATGCAAGATCCTATACAGGTCATGCCATGCCCAATTATCTTGAGCCATGAAGCAGGGATCAGCCTTGGACCAGACTGGAAATCTGAGTATCAATTATTTTTCTGAGCTTGTAACCGATGTGGACCAAGCCCCACATTTCCCCCACTTTATCGTCACAGGTAAAGGGTGAAGAAAAAAAATCAACATATTGATTAGGAATAATAATCATCTGCATTATCAACGGGCATGAAACTCAAAAGGACCTGGTCTAGGGAGATAGTGTTTGAAAAGCCCACCTCACTAAAATCATCTGTAAAGACGGAGTTGGTGTCCAGCAAATAGGAACAGTTTCTCCAATGTGGATACACATGTGCATTGTTATACATCGTCTAAGTTCTGTTGGACACCTTGTCCCTGAAACCCCACCCCTAGTCCCTATTCCACAGAAGGTCCAGGCAGTGTTCCAGATAGACTTTCCCAACTCCCATTGTCTTCTTTCCTGCTGCACTCTGAGAGAATATGAAGGGCAAACCCTCCATCATTTTCCAAACATGGTCTCTGTCAGAAGACCCCCCCAATGCTATGAACATGGAGGTGATAGGCACCTTGTCTCCACACTGAAGGACTGCATGGGTCTGGAGCCGACCAAGAGTTTGGGTGCTAAATTTTGGCCCTGAAAACTGTCAGAGAGGGGACCTGCTGTGTATATTCATTAAAATGGATAAGCTGGTCCCCAAGCTCTCCTGCCCTGGTGTCAGGCTCCACCTTCCATACCTTCACACTAGCGGGTTATTAGCCAAATTGTGTTATAGGAGCCCTTTACTTACCTGCTCTAGGAAGCAGAGGTTGACCTGATGAGGCAGAAGTCAGTGGTCCTCCTGGCACGTTACCACTCCCTGGGGAAGGATCCAGTTCCCAGGCAGAGACAGTTTCCCCTCCGGGACCGTCCAAATCTGGTTCCAGACCCAGCTTGCTCCAGAAGGAAGGAAGGGAGTTGCCTTGTATCGGGATTGTCCTAGGAAGAGCCTAGACAGAAGCGGGGAAGAAGAGCTGGGAAGAAGAAGGCATTCTTCCAGGGGTTTCTTCCCCAGTGCCTTTCCTGCTCAGTGCTCTGTGCTTTCTAAAGAAGGTCAGTGGCAGCGCCCCAGACACAGGAGGAGGGGCTTAGGGGGAGGCACTTTCAGTTTCTATTCCTGGAAATGCCTCCAGTTCTCAAAATGGGGGTAAACCAGTTTTATTTTCTCCATTCCGGAGGGTGGGGGCACTGCAGCAACTGTCTGAGGTTTATGCATGCAGGGTTATTTGAGTACCTTCAGCACAGAGGCCCAGGGGAGAGGAGGGGTGCTCTGTGAGTAGCCCTGCTTTCTCCCTGAGATTCTTCCTCAGAAGTCAGTGCCCAGACCAGTGAGAAGTCCACATTCAGCCCCTGTGAGGCAGGCCCCTCAGATGTATGCACACAGCCTGCAAATTTGCTCCTGGGGTTGCCCAACCTGCTCAGTTCAGGGGCTCACTCGCTCCCACCCACAAAGATCAGACTGTAGGTGCTACATACACTGTGGAGTTCTCTTCTTGACCCCCACTGTGACCTTACTTTGTGTCAATGCACCTGTTCCCGCCAGGTGAGGGCCTGAGTCCCAGCACTGCTCATTGCTGACCGGGTGATTCTGGACAGCTGCTTAACTTCTCAGTGATCGCCATGTCCTTATTCTCATGTGGGAGCAGCCAGGAAAGCTCCCCAGGGTCTTTGTGTTCAGGAGAGAGGCCCCAGCAAGGGGGCTGTGTGACGTTGACAGAGTGAAAGAGAAGGTCAGCTTTACAGTGTTTCTGCCAAGATTGCAAATATCCATAACAAGTCAGGAAATCCTTCTGTGGCTAAGAGATTGTGAGTTTGGCATTGCTATCCTTGATTCCTCTCCTGGGTCAGAAAAGGACAGTTGACACTACAAGGAGAAGAAAGGCAAGGATTATTTTAGTGAGCCTGTTGCAAAGGATATTGCCAACACTGAGGGCTTCCTGGGTAAAATGATCTGAGGAAAATGAGATGGGGCTGCCCTCCCGTGCCTGATACCACGGAGAAGGTAGAAGCCTGGAAGGTCTGGACTGTGCCTGCCCTGAGATCCCAATGGAGACATCAGCATGGGCCGTCCATTGACCCTCTTATCTGAGGGACACTGACCACCACCTCAGGACATCAGCTGGATTGCAAACGTCCTACCTGAGTGAATCCTTTCCTACTGTTTAGTTCCCCTACACCATGCCCCTCTGTGTAATGGGGGCAGTGAGAGGAAGAAAGAGGAGAGAAGCTGACTCTTTTCCTGTCTCTACTGCAGGTGTGTCACTCAGTTAGAGGAGGGACTGAGCCAGGGCAGGGGAAATTTCCATTCTACAAGAATGGACATTGTATATTACACAGACTGGACTTCTGCTCTCCTGAGTGGGGCCAGGAGAGAGGCTATTTCCTAAACCATTCATTCCTAGAATTGATTTCCCTTTTCTGGACAGAGGTAATGTTACAATATCCTCATAAATCATACTTCTGGATTTCCTAACGTTGACTTAGGAGCAGCAAGTCTCACTCTGGACCCTGAGGTGTGCATATCGGAGCATCAGACCCCAGCCCACTGGATGCTGCAGACACAACAAACCAGAGCCAACCAAACAGGGCACCAGCCCCAGAGTGATTCTCACACACTACTGGGGAGCAGCCCAGCCCTGGAAAGGAGCTACCCCAAGTGGGAGCTTTCTGTCACCCACTACAAAGAGCCCTATCACTGCCAGGTTGCCTGAGTCTCAGAGGTATTTCTTATCTTTCTATTGAGGACTGTAATTGTGTGTGTGTGTGTGTGTGTGTGTGTGTGTGTGTGTGTGTGTGTTCATCTACAGCCACAGTCAGTTGTCAAGTTCATTTGTGAGCTTGCATCTTTGCCTTGCAGTTGTTCTACCTGGAATTTCAGTCTCTCTTGTCCCCTGCTTCCTCCCTGAATGATTTCTCAGTCTTTCTCCCATCATAGCAGTGATTGTCTCTCTTCGTCAGAGAATATTTCTCTGATGTCCCCAAAAATGGCAGGAGGGAGAGAATGACGACTGACTACACATAAAAGAATATGCATAGTAACAATCTGAAAATCACTGAGATATTTCTCTTTTTAAACTCTTTCACTTTCTTGGGTAATATAATGATCACCTACCCACCGAACAACCATCCCAAGAAATAGAACATTTCTAACAACTTATGCCTATCTCTCTGTTCCTATTCACTCCAGTTCTGTTCACAGCCCCCAAAGTAACAATTTTATGAAGTATGTGTTTATGATTCCTTTCTTTTATTTGTGGTGTTATCACTTACATATGCATGCTAAACAATATATAGTTTAGTTTTCCTGAAGCTTTATTTAAGGGGTATTCAACTGGTTCTTCTTCTTTTTGTAAATACTTATTTATTCAGTTTTGAGAGAGAGAGAGAGAGAGAGAGAGAGCAGAAGGAGGGGAGAAGGAGAGAGAGACAGAGAGAGGCAGAATCTAAAGCAGGCTTCAGGCTCTGAGGTGTCAGTGAAAAGCCCAAAGTGGGGCTTGAACCCACAAACCGTGAGATCATGACCTGACCTGAAGTTGGATGTTCAACTGACTGAGTCACCCAGGCACCCCTTGACTGCTTCTTAACATTTAATCTCAACATTTTGCTGAAAAGTTAATTCCTCTCTATATAGCTACAGTTCATTCCTTTCAACGCCATGTAGCTCATTTTATTTATCCATTCTCTGTCAATGCCTATCCTCTCTTTTTTCACAACTATGAAGACTACTAAAGAAACACACATCCACATGTCTCCTAAAGAGTGGCCCTTTTGTATTATATGAGGAGTGGAAACCTGGGTCCTGAGACACATGAATGTGCAATTTTATAAGATTCAACCATATTGTTTCTTCAAAGTGATTGTATTGATTTATGTCCCCAGCAGCCATGTTTCCAAGATTCTATCAATCTACATTGTTACCAGTACTGGATTTTGTTCAACTTCTTAAATTTCCAACTGTGAATAATGATGTCATCTCATACTGCACAGTTGTGTGTTTGCCTCATTACTAGTTAATCTGCTGTATTTTCTCTCCCCCACCCCCCCCCAGATATAGTTCTTTCTTTTTTTGAGAAAATTCTGTTCATATCTTTCCCCCACCTCCATGCTGGATTGTTTCATTTTTTTCTAGTTATTTCTGGAATCTTTAATTTGTTGTTACTGGTTTTTTTCTCTTCAGAGAGAGAGAGGGAGATAGAAAGAGAGAGAGAGAGAGAGAGAGAGAGAGAGAGCAAATGAGGAAAGGGCAGAGAGAGAGGGAGACAAAATATCCAAGTCAGGCTCCAGGTCTCTGTGCTGTGAGCACAGAGCCCGAGTCGGGGCTTGAACTCATGAGCTGTGAGATCATGACCTCAGCTGAAGTGGGATGCTTAACTGACTAGAGCCACCCAGGCACCCCTGATTTCTGGAATCTGTAAAATCCTTCCTTCTATTGATCCTTAGTTAACTACTCTTGTGCAAATATCTTCTCCAGGTTTGTGAAGACATTTTTTAAGTTTATTTGTTTAGTGTGTGTGTGTGTGTGTGTGTGTGTGTGAGAGAGAGAGAGAGAGAGAGAGAGAGAGAGAGAGAGAGAGAGAGAGCACAAGAGCGAGCAGGGGAAGGGTGAAGAAAGAAGGAGAGAGAGCATCCCAAACAGACCCCTTATGGTCAGTGCAGAGCCTGATGCGGGGTTCAATCTCAGGAACTGTGAAATCAAGACCTAAGCCAAAATAAAGTCAGATGTTTAACCGACTGAGCCACCCAGGTGCCCCAGTTTTGTGAAGATTTTTAAAATTTATTTTTGCATTTGTCTCACAAAGAGAAACTTCATTTTAATGTAGTCAAAGGTATCACATTTGTCAGTCTGTTTTATATAACTATCATCTTGTCATCTTTATAGGTATCATCTTGTGTAAGAAATCTTTTCCTAAGAGTAACTATGTTATTCTAATTTCCACTTGAAATTTAGGTCCTAAATCCATCTGGAGTTGATTATCATAAATGAGGAAGGTAGAGATTCAGTAACCTCTGCACAGAGAACTGGTTTGTCAGCTCCACTTACTAGGTAGTTTCTTCTACTCCCACTGACATCCCCTTGCACTTCTCCCATGCAACAGAATTCCACACATGCCTGAATCCTATACATGGCTCTTTGTTCCTTTCGGTGGGTCAGTTTGTCTATCCTTGTGCCAGCATCCAACTGTCTTAGATATTATAGCATTGAAATAAATGCTATCTGATACAGCAAATCCTCCTATGTTCCTCTTCTTTTAAAGAAACATTGGTATTTTCCTCTTGATCTTCCAAACAAATCTTAGAATCCAAGCACCTTCCTCCCTCTGTGTCCCCTTCCCTGGTATCTAACTAAATTTCCCCAGAGCACCTCCTGGTAGTTTAAGTTGTTCATGACATGTGACTCTTATAACCTTCCAGGGCCATCCATGCCGAAGTTTGACAACGTGGAGGCTGGCATCAGGGCTAAAAAATGAAAACAACAGCAGCAGCAGCAGCAGCAACAACAACATAAAGGCAGAGAAAAAAAAGTTAGAGTCCCTCTTCTTTCTGATGGGAAATGCTTCTTTAATTAACTGGAAGCATTGGAAACTTGTTCACAGCCTTCCTCTCTATCCCATGGGAGTGCTCCCATGGGAGTCTTGACTAGATGGCTTCACATTGAAGACCTGTGTCCCATTGCTCCTGGTGTCCCTGTGCCCTCCCTTCACTCTCTGAGCCACCTGAAGTCCCAAGACCTTCATGTTTGTTTACCTGGAACTGCTTGTTCTATATAGAAACCATGGTTTCAGTTTCATGTTCTGTAAATGTGGTTTTTTACATTTACTTGACTATCAGTCAAGTCTTCCCGACGGAGGGGCTCAGGTCAGAGGCTGTCATCATTCCCACTGTTTTTCACACTTTACCCAGACTGGACAGGGACTCTCCAGCTCCTTGCTCACTGCAGTGACCTCAGGGGCAGCCAGTGCCTGCATTTCCCATGGAGGACAGGTCTGTGGAGTGTACCTAAGTCGGGGGCTCCAGGGACACTTCACTAGACTCACCATTATTCTATCGTGTTAGTGGAAACATTTGTGGTCTCTGACATCAGAAACTTTTTTCTCTTCGGAGGTGGTGAATGAGCAAACTGTGTACGTGCAATGCTGGGATACTCGCCTTGAGCTTGGAGAAGTGATTGGTAGGGCTGGCCAGTGAAGTGCAAAGATTTCATTAAGCTGCTCATGCCATCCTCTTTGGAGAAGAGAGAAATGTTATCTGAAGATGTCTCTTTTTCTTCTTTTTTAAAATGTGAACAATTGTTTTTCCATTTCTTTGTGTCTTCTTCAATTTCCTTCATAAGCTTTCTATAATTTTCATCATACAGGTCTTTTACATCTTTGGTTAGGTTTATTCCTAGGTATTTTATGGTTTTTCGTGCAATTGTGAATGGGATCAG
>CM053572.1:3668623-3709958 GCA_028646485.1 Cryptoprocta ferox
CGGGACCGCCCGTCCCCTAATTTCCCAGATCACAGTCACTCACTCAGGCATCTTTGAGGTTGTCTTCTTTCTGGCGTCTGTTTCTTCTTTCCCCCACTTGCAAATCCAAGTTTTATCCCTTCAGTCCCTCTCAGTTCAATCCATACGGGCGTGCGCGGATTACAGAGCTCCCTGCTCTTCCGCCATCTTGTCTCTCTCCCAAACCACATTATCTTGATCCATTCGTCAGTTGATGGACCTTTAGGCTCTTTCCATAATTTGGCTATTGTTGAAAGCACCACTATAAACATTGGGGTATATATGCCCCTATTAATCACCAGTCCTGTATCCTTTGGTGATATTTCCAATAGTGCTATTGCTGAGTCATAGGGTAGTTCTATTGTTAATTTTTTGAGGAACCTCCACACTGTTTTCCAGAGCAGATGCACCAGTTTGCATTCCCACCAACAGTGCAAGAGGATTCCCATTTCTCCACGTCCTCTCCAGCATCTGTTGTTTCCTGAGTTGTTAACTTTAGCCACTCTGACAGGCATGAGGTGGTATCTCAGTGTTGTTTTGCTTTGTATGTCCCTGATGATGAGTGACGTTGAGCATCATTTCATCAGTCTGTTGGCCATCTGCATGTCTTCTTTGGAAAAGGGTCTATTCATGTCTTCTGCCCATTTCTTCACCGGTTATTTGTTTTTCAGGTGTGGAGTTTGGTGAGTTCTTTATAGATTTTGGATACTAGCTCTTTATCCGATATGTCATTTACAAATATCTTCTTGCATTCTGTCAGTTGCCTCTTAGTGTTTTCGATTGTTTCCTTTGCAGTACAGAAGCTTTTTATCTGGACGAGGCCGCAACAGTTCACTTTTGCTTTTCGTTCCCTTGCCTTTGGAGACATGTTGAGCAAGAAATTGCTGGGGCTGAGGTCAAAGAGGTTGTGGCCTGCTTTCTCCTCTAAGGTTTGGATGGTTTCCTGTCTCACATTGAAGTCTCTCATCCATTTGGAGTTTATTTTTGTGTATGGTGTAAGAAAGTGGTCTAGTTTCATTCTTCTGCATGTTGTTGTCCAGTTCTCCCAGCACCATTTGCTAAAGAGGCTGTCTTTTTTCCATTGGATACTCTTTCCTGCTTGGTCAAAGATTCGTTGGCCATACATGTGTGGGTCCAATTCTGGGTTCTCTATTCTATTCAATTGGTCTATGTGTCTCATTTTGTGCCAATACCACACTGTCTTGATGATTACAGCTTTGTAGTAGAGGCTAACGTCTGGGATTGTGATGCTTCTCGGTCTGGTTTTCTTTTTCAATATTTCTTTGGCTATATGAGGTCTTTTGTGGTTCCCCACAAATTTTAGGATTGTTTGTTCTACTTTTGAGAAGAATGCTGGTGTAATTTTGACTGGGATTGCATTGAATGTGTAGATTGCTTTGTATTGACATTTTAACAACATTTATTCTTTCAGTGCATGAGCATGGAATGTTTTTCCATTTCTTTGTGTCTAGAAGCCTTTTATCTTCATGCAGTCCCCATAGGTCATTTGGTTTCCTTTCTCTTGTCTCTGGTGACATGTCTAGTAAGAAGTTGCTCTGGCCAAAGTCAAAGAAGTAACTGCCTGTATTCTCTTGGATTATGATGGCTTCCTATTCCATGTTTAGGTCTCTCATCCATTTTGAACTTATTTTTTTGTGGGGTGTAAGAAAGTGGTTCAGTTTCATTCTTCTGCATGTCACTGTCCCATTTTCCCACCACCATTTGCTAAAGAGACTGTCTTTTTCAATTGCATATTCTTTTCCTGCTTTTTCAAGTTAGTTGACCACATAGTTGTGGGTCATCTCTGGGTTTTCTTTTCTATTTCATTGATCTATGTGTCTGTTTTTGTGCCTGTATCATACTGTCTTGAGGATTACAACCTTCTAATACAGCTCGAAGTCAAGAATTGTGATGCCTCCCACTTTGATTTTTTTCTTCAACATTACTTTAGAGATTTGGGTTGTGTATGTGGCACCTTTCTTGCTTCTTGAGATAGGCCTGAATTACCATATACTTCCCTCTTAGTGCATGCCAAAGGTTTTGGACTGTTGTGTTTTCATTTTCAATTGCTTCCATGTATTTTTAACATTTCTTTTTTAATTTCCTGGTTAAAATTCGTTGTTTTGTAGGATATTCTTTATCCTCTATGTACCTGAGGACTTTCCAAATTTTTCTTGTGGTTGACTTCCAGTTTCATAGCATTGTGATCTGAAAATATGCAAGGTGTGATCTCAGTCTTTTTGTACTTGTTGATTTGTAACACAGTACACAACATTGCATTTGTACTCAAAATGAATGTGTATTCGTCTGCTTTAGGGTGGAATGTTCTGAATATATCTATTAAGTCCATCCAGTCCAGTGTGTCATTCAAAGCCATTGTTTCCTTGGTTTTATGCTTTGATCTGTCCATTGCTGTATGTGGGGTGTTAACACCCCCATTTATTATGGTATTATTATCAGTGAGTTTCTTTATGTTTGTGATTAACTGATTTATGTACTTGGGTGTCATGAGCTGGGGGTATAAATGTTTAAAATTGTTAGAACATGTTGGATAGAACCCTTAGTTATGATATAATTTCCTTCTTCATCTCTTGTTACAGAGGGTAGGAAAAATAAGATAAAACAGACATGGAGGCAAATCTCTTAGACTCTTGAATACAAAGAAAAACCTGAGGGTTGCTGAAGGGAAAGTGGGAGGGGAGATAGTTAAATGGTAATGGGGTTAAAGAGGGCTCTTTTTGGGATGAACACTGGCCATTATATGTCAGTGATGAATCACTAAATTCTACTCCTGAAATTAATACTACACTGCATATTAACTAACTTGAATTTAAATTTAAAAAATGTTATGTGCGCCTAAATTTAAAAAAAAAAAGCAGAACACAATCTAGTTTGTCTGATATAATTATGTCTACTCTGGTTTCCCTTGATGTCCATTAGCATGATAGATGGTTCTCCATCAACTCACTTTCAATATGCAAGTGTCTTTAGCTCAAAAATGAGTCTTTTGTAGGCAGCATTTAGATGGATCTTGTTTTTCTTTTAACCATTCTGATACCCTATGCCTTTTGATTGGAGCTTTTAGTCCATTTACATTCAGTGTGATTATTGAAAGATTTGAATTTGATGCCATTGTGTGCCTGGTCATTTCTATTGCTTTGGTCTTTTTTATCCACTCAGCCTCCCTTAAAATTTCTTACAGGGCTGGTTTAGTGGTCACAAATTCCTTTAGTTTTTGTTTGCCCGGGAAATTTTTATCTCTCTTTCCATTCTTAATGACATCTTACTAGATAAAGAATTCTTGGCTGCATATTTTTCCTATTCAGCATGTTATATATATTCTGCCACTCCTTTCTGGCTTGCCAAATTTCAGTGGACAGGTCTGTTGCTAAGCTTATGTGTCTACCCTTGTAGGTTAAGGACCGTTTGTCCCCAGCTGCTTTCAGAATTCTCTTTCTCTTTGTATTTTGCAAGTTTCACTGTGGGACGTCATGGTGTTGACCTGTTTTTGTTGATTTGATGGGGAGACCTCTGTGCCTTTTGGACTTGAATGCCTGTTTCCTTCCCCTGATTAGGGAAGTTCTCAGCTATAATGTGTTCAAATAAACCTTCTGTTCCCCTTTCCCACTCTTCTTCTTCTGGGAATCCTATGATATGAATAGCATTTTTTCTTTATGGAATCGCTGAGTTCCCAAGTCTACCTTCATGATCTAATAAGTTTCCCTTCCCTCTTCTTTTCAGCTCCATTATTTTCCATAATTCTATCTTCTATATCACTTATTCAATCCTCATTTTGAATATATTCCATCGATTTTGCATCTCAGTTATAGCGTATTTACTTCACCTTGACTAGTTTTAGGTTTTTGATCTCCAGAGTAAGGATTTTTCTAGTGTCTTCTATGCTTTTTTCAAGCCTAGCTAGCAGTATTAATACTGTTGTTCAAAATTCTTGCTCAGATATATTGCTTACATCTTTTTTGAATAAGTGTCTGGCTTTGGTTTCTTCTTGACCTTTCTTTTGCAGAGAATTCCTCCATTTTGTCAATTGGCTAAGTTTCTGTCTTTTGTGTGTTGAAGGCTGGTTGTGTTGCCTGGGCTGAGAGTATTGCCATATTAAAAATGGGTCATACACTGTCCAGGGCCTGGGATTTCAGGACATGTTTCTGGTGTATACCGCGTGCACTCTTTTGTTGCGTTTTGCCTGCTATTTCCCACTGCTCTGTTCTCAGCAGCTCTCAGCTGTTGTCTGCAGTAGGGAGTGTTTGGACCTTTAACTAGGTGTGCTTTGATTTGTTTGTTAGAATGAGCCTGGAAAAAAAGGGGGGAAAAGAGAGAAAGAAAGCCTGATTAGAGAGAGAGAGAGAGAGAGAGAGAGAGAGAGAGAGAGAGAGAGAGAGAAAGTGGAAAGGAACAAAACAAACAAACAGACAAAGAAAAAACTATAAACTAGGCTCCAACGGAAAAAAGAAAAAAAGTAAGAAGTAAGCCTGGTCCTATTTCCACCAGAACTGCACGTGATGCTTTGACGCACTGTGTGATAGTAGGCTTCCTTCATGCAGTATGCTGCCTGTGCTGGTCTTCTGGAGGGCAGGCCCCTTGCACTGGCTCAGAATCACACCTGCTCCAGTTAATATGCATTGCCAGGCACAGGGTGGGTGGGATTTAGTGTAAGTGGGTCCTGTCTCCACTGGGGGTCGCTGTGTTTCTCTCTGAAGTCCCACCTTGTTGTTAGTGAGGGGGGAAATGGCACCACCCCAATCTCTTATCCCTGGACAGGAGATCTCACACTCCCTGCTGTTCAGGAAGAACTCACAGAATAGCTATGGCAGTCAGTACTCCCTGTGTCAGAGCTCTCCTGTGTTTTATCTTTGGCACCTGGCTGGGATTCAAAACTTCAAATCTTAAAGGACCGGGCACTACATGAACCCATGCCCTTCTCCTCTGGAGTAGAGTCTCTCCACACCGTGTCTGATATCCTTTGTCCCAGAAAAATAGTTCCACACCTGTGTGGTGCATGGAACCAATGGTGTACCACTGTGAAAAACAGCAACCAGGTTATCTGCCCTCTGCACCTGCCACTGTCCCCTGCCACGAAAGGCCATTTGCTGGTATCTACAGGGTCTTTTGTCCTTGAAGAGGCAATATACACTTTTTTTTTAGGATTAATTTACATTTTTTATTAAGAATTTTTTAATGTTTTATTTATTCTTTTTTTTAATTAACTTTATAGTTTATTGTCAGGTTGGTTTCCATATAACACCCAGGGCTCTTCCCCACAAGTGACCTCTACCATGACCATCACCTCGCTTCCCCTCTCCCCCTCCCCCTTCCGCCCTCAGTTTGTTTTCAGTATTCAAGAGTCTCTCATGCTTTGTCTCCCTCCCTCTCCCTCTTTTTCCTCCTTCCCCTCCCCATGGTCCTCTGCTAGGTTTCTCCTGTCAGACCTATGAGTGAAAACATATGGTATCTGTCCTTTTCCGGCAATATACACTTTCCAAATATACTCCAGGAAAGGGAATGTTCTCTTCCAGTGTGACCCAGGAGACCTCTACATTGTGCTATGCACTCCAGGGTCAGTGCCATCCTTTTCCCCAGGAGCACATGCCACAGCTCTGCTCTGGAGAAAGTCATGCACATCCAAAACCTCAGAGTTTGAGCTCCACATACTGTTTGCATAAAACCTGTGACACTCAGCACCCCTTGCTCCCCAGTCCGTGGTCTGGAGAGGATTTTGTCTTGTGACAACCTGACAATGCACTCTCTCAACCCCTCTATCTTTCTGTCCCTTTTGTCTCTCCATGGACAGACATGGAAAAGGTTCTCTCTCCTCCACAGCTTTGCTATTTTTCTCTCCCTCAATTCACTTCCACACTCCTCACACCTCTCATGCTCTCTCCCTTCAATTGTGGAGATGTCTTAGATCAATTTCCTGGGTGTTCCAAGTCATCTGACCTCAATACAGCTGTGTTTGAGGGATAAGGAAAGCCCAGGATCACCCTACTTTTCTGCCATCTTAACTCCTCTATATGCCCAGAGGTTGTTGCGTGAGTGAGTCAATCCCCATTTCAGGAGTAAAGGAAAATGCTTTTGAGTGATTTGTCAAAGGTCAGACAGCTCGAAAGCTGCACAACCATGCTCTCTGCTCACCCTCAGACAAATATTCATCTGTCCACATGGCATCTCCCCTCTGAATTCAGACCCCTCAGGTCTCACAGTTCTGTTTCTGAGCTCTTGATTCTTGACTCCTCTCTTCACCCTTACTTCTGGGGCTATTCTCTTGGAGCCCTCCTCATCTCCTTGAATGGCATTTCTCTTCACTCAGTTGTTCAGGACAAACCCAGCATGTGATTCTTATATCCTCCCTCCAATATCTTTCTCCAGCTGGTGAACAAACCAAGAAGGTCTCTCTTCAAAATACATCCTGAATCCAGTCTCTTCTTGCACTCTCTGTCTCTCTTGCTTTTGCAACAATCCACCACCATCTTTCACATGAAAAACTACATAAGCACCTTTAGGTGCTTTAGGCCTGTCCACAGTCCCCCACAATCGTCTATCTGCCACACTCCTTACACAGTATAACTTAGGACCTGTGCTTCTTTCAGTGGTTTTTTTCATAGTTAGAATAGACTTTGAAGCAAATACCATGACAGGTGTCCTACACTACCTGGTCCCTGCTTACTTCTAAGCCTTCATTTCCTACCACTCTCCCATTGTGCACACTACTGCATACTTAACTCCAGGGGCTTCCAGCTAGAAAACTGACATGACAAGCTCCTTGTATTTTCATGACCTTAACATTTGCTGTTCCCTTCTCCTGGAACACTAATCTTCCATATATGCACATTTTGTGTCTCTGCTCTAATGTCAGGTGTTCAGAGAGGCTTCCTTGACACCAATTTGCAATCTCTTCCTTTCCACTTACACTTCTTTATTCTTCTTTATAGCACCAGCACTATCTGACTCTATGTCACCTTTTAATTTCTCCACTATTTCTTGAATTTCTCCCCTATGAAGTAAAGTTCAATGTGGATAGGGACTTGGTTCCTTTTATTCCCTGCAATATCCCTAGTGCTCACTTGGAAAGGACTCGGCAATATCTGAGGGCTACTGAAGGAGCTCTGGATCTGTACATGTTGTGACTATTAAATTAGTGCCAAAAGAACAAGTGAAAAATAAATGAATGAAAAAGACAAGACTGGATCATGAACCAAAGCCTTTGACCATAACACTCTCACAATAATTTCCCTTGGTAAAATTTCTAGTGTCCATTGTGTAAAGTAGCAACACTTCTAACATTTTCTCAGATTAGCACACAACTGGTTTTATTGCTTTCATTTGGATTTATAAATTCTTATTGTTCTGGGGGAATCATCTAAGATATGCATCATCTGAATTGAGATAAAGGTATTAGGTATATTGTGATCCAGACAGGCACCTTCAAATGCAGATAGGTGTGCAACTGAGGGTTTGGTTTGGACACCCCCCCCCAAAAAAAAAGCCACATAGAGTAAGTGATAAAAAGAGAGTCTGGAGTCCAATCCCACTTTCCTCATTACCCATCTTTGTGACTTTGGGAAAATGACTCAACAATCTGGGCTGCATTTGAAAAAAGTGAGTGATAAAAGTGCCATATCTCAGCTTATTATATGAGTCAAAAATAATAGCATTAGCCTGGCCCACAAATAGATTTAAATGAAAATTCTCCATCCTTACAATTATTCCGGAGAAAAGGCATCCCAACAAAGATCACTAAAGTTTACCTCCCGTTTTCTTGATGATGACTCCCAGAAAGTGATTTCAATTTTCTCTTGCTATGCTGAGTGAGAGCTGCTGAAATAGGAGAGAGAGAGACCCACTGGCCTGGGAACTAGACTTTTCACATTATCTGTTCCAAAATATTACTACTTCAAAGAACCAATATGTCATCTCACAGCCCCTGAACTGAACAGAAGTTAGAACAGGGGATGTATTAGCACTGACCCAGCTGGTAAGAAGACTACAGAATGCCTTTAGACGGGAGAACTTTCCCTTTCTCACCAACACCAAATCTCTGGTGATCCGAGTCACCACCTACAAATTTAGGTCATGAAAAGGAATCTTCTGTTCAAGGGGAGGTCACATGGGAACAAAAAAATTTAAGGCACAGTGGAAAATAGTATTGAGATCTGCTGAATAACAGTGCTCATCCCAGGTGTCTAAAGTGATGGCCAATCACCACAGTACCTCCAGGAGGAGCTTCAGAAGCCCCCTCAGACAGAGGCGCCTGGGTGGCTCAGTCGGTTGGGCGTCCGGCTTCGGCTCAGGTCATGATCTCACGGTTCGTGGGTTCGAGCCCCGCGTGGGGCTCTGTGCCGACAGCTCAGAGCCTGGAGCCTGTCTTCTGATTCTGTGTCTCCCTCTCTCTCTGACCCTCCCCTGCTCGTGCTGTCTCTCTCTGTCTCTCAAAAATAAATAAAAAACATTAAAAAAAATTTAAGAAGCCCCCTCAGACAGAGACTGGAGTCTTCCAAGGTCACATGAGAAGGACCCCAAATCGCACACAATCATTAATTGGCTGGGTTCACTGGTCTTGGATTGCAGACACTTCACAGCTCTATCTCGTCTCCCCAGACCCTAACCTCTCTCCCCTCTTAACAGCCCCCTCTTTTACACTTTTCACTGCCAGGGGAATCCCTAGGTCTTCATGAATGCCAGCCAGGCTCATAATCACTCTTGTTCCCCTTTGGGATGAGGCTGATAAAACCAAAGCACTTAAACTCATTCCCCTACTTCTTTCTACCTTCGTCTGAGTTATTCCTTCCCACAGGGGGAGGTTTATTTTCCTGAGTTGGCAAAAAGGGAACTTTAAAACCCACAGCTCTTTGAGAACTCTTGTCTAATCACAAGTGTTTCCCCAATAGTACCCACAAAGACCCTTAGGATTTGTCTTTTTCTGTCTTAATTTAAGGCCACTGAATTGGAAGGAACAGGCCTAGGGATCTTTAAGAGGTCATGACTTCTGGAGGACAGGAAGGTTGTGTAAGAGACCCGTGCTGGCCGCATCTGGTTGATGAGATGAAAAAGAAGGAGGATTTCCTCAGTGTCCATGCTCTTTATAGATGGGATCTGGTGGCAAGTTGGATCCTGCTACCATGAATTCTGCACTGAAACTGCATATGAAAATCTAAGGAACAATTTTTTTTAATGTAATTTAGCCATACAAGAGGGTAAAGAGCTACTTCCTTTTGAATATCTCACACATATGTTAAGCATGATGCAGCACAATCATTCACTTTCCTCGTTACTGACTCCCTTCTGCCCTCCTGCAGACCTCTACTGAGTAGTGGGGAAGCGCGAAGTAGTCAGGAAATTGTGGGCCAGAAGTGCCCTCCTCTTTACCTCTGTGCCCTCCACTCTCTGGGGTGAGCCTTCAGAGTAATAAGGGATCTGAGGGACAGCCTCCCCTATGTACACCTCTTACATCCTAAACGTCCACCCTATACCAGTAATGGGGCAAGAAGTAGGAAAATCTCAATTACAGCAATGACAGGAATAGCAACTCTTAAGCTTTGAGACAGATGTTGTTGATTTTTCCTGGTCCCATTTCACAGTTTTGATGCGGAAATTTGGGTGAAAGCAATTTTTCCAACTTGCTTATTTGAATAATATTTTCTTTCCAGTCTCTTTCCTAATTCACTTTCACTTTCTCCTATCTCCTGCCCCTCATGTGACCTGTTCACATGTCTCTCAACCCATCTGATGTTTGTAAAGTCTAGGAAATATAAACCCTGACTTTGTTTCCATCCCCCTGTTTCCCTCATGGTATCTGAAAATATGACATCCTAGAACATGTCCCTAATCCCCTTTCAGCTTCCTCCTTCCTGCTGTAGTGCCCCCACTATTCACTACATTATTCACTTGGATATGTGCCATAGTTGTGGGTTGCCCTTACTCCACAATCTTACTTAAATAAGGAGGGTATTGATATGATGACTGGGGAAAATCGTTCCTGAAAAGCCAATGGACAACAGTTGTCTTGATTGTTACCAAATGTTTATTATCTGAGTAAACAAAGCAAATGTAGACTACATAGTTCATGGAGATTAACAAAAACTATGGGGTGCGTTTCTGTCATGATTTCAGAAAAATAGCCTAGGAATGCGGAAAGAGGACATGGTCAAATCCTGTTTGCCTAGCAGTGGAGTATCAATATGGAGCAGTGGCTTTTGTCCAATGGAGAGACATTCTTTCCACTTTAGGGAAGATTTGGCCTTGATGGGGGGTGGCAGAGGACCCCACCCCAATCTGTAGAACATAAGACCCAAGGCCCAGTTTTTATTCAGTTAGGCAGTTTGACCCATCTCTGTGACATCTTCTTAGACTTAAGCTCTCTGAAGTCTTACGCAAGAGAATTTTAGCATCATCAGCCACTGCATTGATGAATTTCAAATGCAGAAAGTAGCTTTTAAAAAACTGGAAGAGAGTGGATGAGAGGCCTCCATTTATTGAGCAAAAGCTTTCAACACACTTCATGGCTTTGGCTGCTATGCTGTCATCCTTCACAAATTCCCAGAAATTCAAGGACTTGGTGAAACTCTTGATCTCCTCCAAAGACATGCCCAGCTTCTCTGCAATCCCTTTGACTGACTTCTCATCCAAACCAAAATGGTTTTGGTATTGGTTCAAGCACTTCTCCTGCTGGAGATAATCAAACTCATTAAAGCAGGCCACTAAGGGGATGAAGCTCAAAGCAGATGATTTTAGGGCATCCAGCCAGATCTTCTCTTTGAAGAAAGCTCTCTTCATCTCAATGAAAGCATCAGACAAATTGGGTAAAAGAAGCACAAAGGTGTAACGCTTATGAACAGGGAGCTCATTCAGCAATGTCTCCTCCAGTTTTGGTAAATCAAAGTCATCCAGGTCAAAGTTGGAGACCAAGAAAATGCACGGCTCAGGCACTCCAATGTGGCTGAGATTAGCCAGGCAGTTGTCTCGTATCTGCTGAAGAACTCTCTCTCTTTGGAAGGTCTTGGGTTTGCATTTCTCTTCATTATACAAATCATCATCCACCTTAGTTCTAATAAAGTAGAACTTCTTGCCTATCTCCTTGATATTTTGGGCCAGCAAAGCATCATTGAGCTTAAACCGTGAGGAAGAAATCATGATGAAGAAATCATAGGTAGCAAATTCCACCATTTCTAGATATGCACCTGGATGAAAATTGGATGTTCCAGTTCCAGGCAGGTCCCAGAAGGTCACATTGGGATATTTTGGATGTTGATAGGGGGTTTTCTTCATGGTGGTCTCTACAACTCCAACACTAGCAGAGTCCTCCTCTTCATAACTAAGCCCTCGCAGTGCATTGATGAAACTTGACTTCCCAGTCCCAGATTCCCCAATAACAGCCACATCCAGGGAAGCACTCTCTGCTGCCACAAGTGATTCCTCAATTATGTCAGCCACATCTTTTAAGTTGGCCTTTTTAAGGGCTTCTTGAATTCTACTAAGATTTTCTGGAGAGACAATCCCTCCTGCTTTACTTACTATTTCGGTGTAGTGAGGGACCAATTTGGTGGCCAATTGCTGCAAATTATTTCCTGCAATGAAGTCTGTTATAAACTGATCCATGCCAGTTAACTGGAATGTCTGTGGAAAAAGGAAAGTGAATTAGGAAGGCAAATGGAGCAGCAGAACAGACACATAGTGCCAGCTGAGGAAACACACTGATCTCTACAGCCCAGTCCCATTCTCTCACAATTCCTCATGTTACTCTGACTTATTTTCCTGATGAACTTTGTTTTCACTGTTGCAGAAGAAACCACTTGTTGTCTGTTCTAATGATTCCTATGTCACAAGAGGGAGGACCTGTGGAATAGAACACCCAAAGGTGTTCACATCCTGATCCTCACAGCTGTGAATGTGTTACCTTGCACAGCAAAAGACACTTTGCTGGTGTGATCAAGTTCAGGGTCTCAGATGAAAAAATTTACTTGGATCATCCAAATGGGCTCAGTATAGTCACAGGGGACCTTATAAGAACGAGGCAAGGCCAAATGAAGAAAAGGAGATGGGATGATGGAAGCAGAAGTTGGAGTGATGATACAGAAAGATGTAAGTAGGGCCACAAGCTAAGGAGTTCGGGCAGATTCCACAAGCTGGAGAAGACAAAGAAGTGGATCATCTCCTGGAGCCTTCAGAAGGAACCAGCCTTGCTGAGACCTATATTTTACTTTATTTAATATTTTATTTGATATTTTATTTTATTTTTACTTTCAAGTTTTTATTTAAACTCCAGTTAGTTAACATAGAGTGTCATATTAGTTTCAGGAGTAGAATTTAGTGATTTATCACTCATGTATAACACCCAGTGCTCCTCACAACAAGTTCCTTCCTTAATACCCATCACCATTGATACCTTGGTTTCAGTTCCTTTAAGATTCATTTTTGACAACTCCCCTCTGGAACTATAAGCCAATAAATTTGTGTTTTTGTCTTAAGCCACTTATTTTGTGATAATTTCTTACACACCAATGAAAAACTAATACGAACAGTCTGCATTTTCCTGAAAACACAATGCCTGGACATACCCCTTTCCATTCTGTAGGAGGAATCACTCAGGTCAGCACATTAGAGAGCACAGAATAGCAGGCATACCTAGTTTGCATACCCTGCAGCAAAAAGCGGACAGGACTTGTCTTGTGGGAGAGGCAGGGGGCAGAGAAAAGCCTGCCAGGTTGTGTGTTCTCTATTAGGGGGATAGCTAAGCACATAGTCTTTGTGGTAATAATTGCCCCATGGAAGCTCAATGTCTATTTACCTTACCTAATGGAATAATCTGGGTGGGATTTAGAACATGTGATAGGAAGTGGCAGAGGAAATAAGTAAGACTTCTATTTTCCTGATTCAATTCTTCACAGTCTTAAAACATAGGTACCTGATTAAATCATGGGAATACAAGAAAATCATTACTACATTAGTAATGGGGCTTCTTATCATCCACTACGAGTGAGGAAAGTTTGATTTTAAAACTATTTATACACATAAGTTTGGTTGTCTCAGGAACTCCCAGTGGGCTTTTACCAGTAAGAACATGCTCAGTGCTCATCCCCATCCTGTATGTCCTGCAAGGAAAATTTTCAAAAGAGGGAGAATCATGAGTCTCAAAGAAATACAAAATAAATATGTGTTAAAGATTTTATTTATCCCATTACTAATGAAGGAAGCAGGCAGCTGATATTACTGGTTAAATGGAGAACCCCAAAGAGGGGACATTTATAATTCAAGGATATTGAAATGCGTGTTGAAATGGGGCAAGAGCACTGTATTTTACAGTGAGGGTGAGAAGTCAACTGAACCTCCACAGACAGATTTCATCTATATGACTGACGTTGATGGAATGTTTGTGCCTTCCAAAAAACTAATAGATGACTTGTAAGCTTAAAGTAGTGGCAATAGTAGGTGGATTTTTGGGTGGTGATTTAGTCATGAGGGCAGAGGAATCATGAATGGATTAGTGGCCCAGTGGCCCCAGATTAAGAGACTGCAGAGAGGCTAGCCTCCCCTTTTTGCCATGTGAGGTGACAGGAGATGTCCACCTGGGGAGTGAGCTCTCACCAAACACTGGAACAAAGGTGCCTTGATGTGAGTGGGTCTTCCTATTCTCCAAAAGTATGAGAAATGTATTTCTGCTCATAAGCCACCCTGTCTGTATTATTTTGTTATAGCCTGAGTGGACGGAAAGCAATTACCAACAAAAGAATTATATTGTATTGCTACAAATGATTAAAACTCAGTGAGTTTTGAAAGAGCTCTATGGTGTGCTATGGTGTGAAGGGCTAAATTGCATTTAAACATGGCACAGTTTCCATTGGACATGGCCAGTAAACATTCAGCTTATTCCAAATTTACTAACAACTTTCTCATTAGAAGAAGAAGAAGAAGAAGAAGAAGAAGAAGAAGAAGAAGAAGAAGAAGAAGAAGAAGGGTGTCTTCAGACCATGGTTCTCTCTTCTCCAAAGAGGATGGCATGGTCAGCAGGATGGAATCTTACCCCTCAGCCAGTCAGACTTACACCTCAACCGTCCAAGCACAAAGCCAGTATCCCATCATTGTAAGTACAGTTTGCTCATTCACCAGCTCTGGAGAGAAAAGAGATTTCTGATGTCAGAGATCACTAACGTTACCACTAACACAGCAGAAAATTCAGAGGCTAGAGAAGTTCTCCCAGGAATCCATGATACAGAAACAATCCAGAAGACTATAGTCCCAGGGAGATGCAGGCAGTGGGTACTCCTGAGGTCACTGCAGTGAACAAGGTGCTGGAGAGCCCCAGTCCTGCTTGTTTAAAGTTTGAAAGAACACAGAAAGTATGACAGCTTCTGACTTGAGCCAGCCCCTCCCTGAGGAAGCCTTGGCTGGTAGTTGAAGGTGCACATTTACAGGACATGAAAGTGAAACAGCTGTTTATCCACAGAAGTAGTTCCAGGTA
Organism: Cryptoprocta ferox; assembly: GCA_028646485.1. Lineage (NCBI taxonomy): Eukaryota > Metazoa > Chordata > Mammalia > Carnivora > Eupleridae > Cryptoprocta > Cryptoprocta ferox. Next base: position 3,683,109 of record CM053572.1, read on the forward strand.
AAGAAACATGAAGGTTTTGTGACTTCAGGTGGCTCAGGAAGTAGGGGAGGGCAGAGAGACATCAGGAGCCATGACAGACAGGTCTTCAATGATCTTTGTGAAGTCATCTAGCCATGACTCCAATGGGAACACTGGAGACAGGGAAGAAGGCTGTGAGTAAGTTTCCAAAGCTTCCAGTGAATGAGAGAAGCATTACGCATCAGAAAGGAGAGGGACTATAAATTTTCTCTGTCTTTCTATTTCATTCATTTTTTAGGAGCCATGTTGCTGGCTGCCACGATGCCACGCTTGGGCATGAATGACCCTTGTAGATCATGGGGGCACATGTCATAAACAACTTAAACTAACAGGAGGTGCTCTGGATGAAATTTGACAAGCAACTGGGAGGGAGACCCATATAGGAAGGAAGGAGCCTGGATTTTAAGATTTATATAGGAGATCAGGAGGAAAAATACCAGGCTTGCTTTTTTTTAAGTGCATTTATTTATTTTTGAGAGAGAGAGAGAGAGAGAGAGAGAGAGAGAGAGAGAGAGAATCTCAAGCAGGCATGGTGCTGTTGGCATGGAGGATTTGCTGTTTCAATTTGCTGTATCAGATAACATTTATTTCAGTATCTAAGACAGTTGGATGGTGGCACAGGGATAGGCCAACTGACCCACAGAAAGGAACACAGAGCCTTGTATAGGATTCAGGCATGTGTAGAATTCTGTTGCATGGGAGAAGTGCAAGGGGATGCCAGTGCGGGTAGGAGGCACTATCTCGTAAGTGGAGCTGACAAACCAGTTCTCCATATAGAACTGAATCTCTACCTACATCACTATGATAACCAACTCCAGATGGATTTAAGACCTAACTTTCAAATGGGAACTGTAGATAAACATATAGCTGTACTAAGAGAAAGATTTCTTAAATAAGATGAAAACTGTATAAAGATACCTAGATGACAGCTGTATAAAACAGACTGACCAATTTGATATCTTTGACTACATTAAAATGAAAAGCTTCTCTTCTTGAAAATAAATGCAAAAAGAAAGTTTCAAAATCTCCACATATCTGGAGAAGATATTTGCACAAAAGTAGTCAACTAAGGATCAAAGGAAATAACATTTTTAAAATTCCAGAAATCATTAAGAAAAAGTGAAACAAGCCTACATGAAAATGGGAAAAAGACATGAACGGAACTTTCTAAGAGAAAGAAACATGACTGGGGAAAAAATAGAGGAAGTACCACAGATTAACCAAGATGAGGCAAATGGGCACATCTATGTGCTACAAGGTGACATCATATGTTAAATAAATTGGAAGATTTTAAAGTTGGACAAAATTGGATATTTGTGAGAATGTAGATTGATAGAATCTCTGAAACATGGCTGCTGGGAATGTACTTCAATACAATCATTTTGAAGAAGCAATATGCTTGAATCTTTTAAAATTGCACATTCATGTGCCTCAGGACCTAGGTTTCCACTCCTCACATTATACTGAAGAGTCACCCTACAAAACTGTGCAGGAGAACATGTAGACATATACTCCTAGCAGTAGTCTCCATAATTGTGAAGAAAGAGAGGATAGCCACTGACAAAGAATGGATAAATAAGTTGAGGTAGACAATGTGGAAAGGAAAATCATAGTTATATAGTGAGGAATCAACCTTTTAGTATAATGTTGAGATTAAATATTAATTACCCTTTAAGTAGCTCTTAAATAAAACTTCAAGAGAACTAAGCGATACATATAAGTGATATGTAAGCATATGTAAGTGATAACACAACAAATAAAAAATGGGAATTATAAACACATACTTCATGAAATTGTTACCCAGAGGCTATTGACAGAACTGGACTGAATAGGAGCACAGAGGTAGGTATGAGTTGTTAGAGATCTACTATTTATCAGGATGATTGTTCAGTGTGTAGGTGACCATTATATTACCCAAGAAAGTAAAAGATTTTGAAAAGAGAAATATCTCTGTCATTTTCAGACTGTTGCTTCACATATTCTTTTGTGTGTAGTCGGTCATGATTGTTCTCCTCCTGACACATTTTGGGGACATTAGAGAGATATTCTGTCTGACATAGAGAGAGACAAGACTGAGAAATCATTCAGGGAGGAAGCAGGGGACAAGAGAGACTGAAATTCCAGGTAGAAACAACTGCAAGGCAAAGATGCAAGCTCACACATGAACTTGACAACTGGCTGTGGATGCAGATGAACACACACAGACAGCCAATTACAGCCCTCAGTAGTAAGGTAAGAAGAAATGCCTCTGAGACTCAGGCACCCTGGCAGTGATGGGGCTCTTTGTAGTGGGTGACAGAAAGCTCCCACTTGGGATAGCTCCTCTCTAGGGCTGGCTGCTCCCCAGCAGTGTGTGAGAATCACTGGGGCTGGTGTCCTGTTTGGTTGGCTCTGGTTTGCTGTGTCTGCAGCACCCAGTAGGCTGGGGCCTGATGCTCCAATATACACATCTAAGGGTCCAGAGTCAGACTTGCTACTTCTACATCAATGTTAAAAGGTCAGGAGGTATGATTTATGAAGACATTCCCTCCGTTCTGAAAAGGGAAATCAATTCTTCTTAGGGATGACTGATCTTGGGAATACCCTCTCTCCTGTTACCACTTAGATGAGTAGAAGTCTGGTCAGTGTAATATAAAATGTCCAGACTCTTGTAGAGTGGAAATCTCCCTTGTCCTGGCTCAGCCCCTCTTCCAACAGAGTAAGATACCTGCAGTAGAGACAGGAAAAGAGTCACTCTCTCTCCTTTTTCTTCCTGCCATTGTCCCCATTACACGGAGAAGTGTGGTGCAGAGGAACTACAAGGGTATGGAACGAAGCACTCAGGACATTTGTTATCCAGCTGATGGCCTGTTGTGGTCAGTGTCCCTCAGATAGGAAGGTTCACAGAGGGCCCATGTTGATGTCCCTGCCGGGATCTTAGGGCAGGCATAGTCCAGACATTCCGGGCCTCGAGCACAGGAGGGAAGCCACACCTTATTCTCCTCAAATCATCCCACCCACGAAGACTATGCGTAGCCTTCATTGTAGACAATATCCTTTGCAACAGGCTCACTAAAATAATCCTTGACTCTCATCAACCTGTCAGCTGTCCGTTTCTGACCCAGGAGAGGAATCAAGTACGGCAATGCGAAATTCACAATCTCTTAGTCACAGAAGGATTTCATAACTTTTTATGGACATTTGAAATCTTGGCAGAAACTTTGTAAAATAGAGCATTGTCACTCTGTGGTTAGTCACAGAGCCCCCTCCTGGGGCCTCTGTTGTACCACAATCACCATGGGTTGATTTTTGTTCTACTCTCTCATGATAATGAGGACATGACAACCCCGGAGAGCTTAAGCAGCTGCCTAGAGTCGCCCATTAGTGACCTACAGTAGTGAGCAGTTCTCGGACTCAGGCCTTCACCTGATGAGGGGAGGTGCATTGACACCAGGTGAGGTCACAGCTGGCATCAGGAAGAGAGCTCCACAGTGGATGTAACATCTGTGCTCCAATCTCCTTGGGTGGAAGCAAGTGTGCCCCTGAGCTGGGTATGTCAGGCAGCCCCAAGGAGCAACTTTGCAGCCAGTGTCTGTATTCATCTGAGGGGCCAGCCCCACAGGGGCTGAAAGTGGACTGCTCACTGGTCTGGGTGCTGACATCAGAGGAACCATCTCAGGTAGGAGACAGCAGTACCTGTCTCAGAGAACCCTCCTCCTCTTCTAGGCATGTGTACTGAAGGTGCTCAAATAACCCTGTATAAGCCTTAACAGATGCAGGAGCCACACCCTCTAGAATAGAGAGAGTGAAGCTGTTTTGCCCTCACTGTGAGAACTGGAGTCATTTAGTGGAATAGAAACTGAAAGTGGCCCTCTGCCACTTCCCTCCTGCTGAGGCCCTGCCACCACCTTTACCTAGAAATCACACGGCTCTGAGCTGGAAAGGTACTTGAGAAGAATACTCTGCAAGGTCTGTCTTTCCCAGCATCGCTTCTTTCTTCTCTTAAGACTCTTTCTAGGACAACTAGAACCCAACAGAACTTGTTTCCTTCCTTTTGGAGCATCTTGGGCTGGCACCAGTTTTCGTCTATCCTGGAGGTAACTGCCTCTGCCTGAGAGCTGGACCCTTTCCCAGGGAGGGGTAACAAGCCAGGAGGGCCACTGACATCTGCCTAATCATGGTCACCCTCTGCTTTCTGGAGCAGGTAAATGAAAGGGCTCCTACAATCCAACTTGAGGGCAGGAGAGCTAGGGGGCTGGCTTACCATTTCAGTGAATATTTGCAGCAGGGCCCCTCTCTGTGATTCTTCAGGGACCAAACTTAGCACCTGAAGTTTTTGTCTGCTCCAAACCCTTTCAAGTCCTCAGTGTGTAGGCAATGTGCCTATCACCTTCATGTTCATGGCAGAGGGATGTTCTTATGGAAACAAGGTTTGGAAAAGGACAGCAGAATTTCCCATTCATACTCTCTTAGAGTCTAAGCAGGATGCAAGACAATGGCAATTTCTGGGGTTGCCTGGAATTGGGAGTCTATCTCGAACACCAGCTGGACCTTCTGTGGAATAGGGACTAGGGGTGAAGTTTCAGGGACAAGTTGTCTAACAGACCTTAGATAACGTATAGGAATGCTCATGTGTATCTGTATTGGAGAAATTGTCCCTATTGTTGTACACCAACTCCATCTTTTCTTTCTTTTTTTTTTTAAGTTTATTTATTTTGAGTGAGACAGAGACAGCGTGAGTGAGGAAACAACAGAGATTGAGAGAGAGGGAGACAGAGAATCCCAAGCAGACTCTGCACTGTCTGCACAGAGCCTAATGTGGGGCTCAAAACCATAAAACCGTGAGATCATGACCTGAGCTGAAACTGAGTTGGATACTTAACCGACTGAACCACCCAGCTTCCCCATCCAACTCTGTCCTTTACAGATCATGTTATTAAGGTGGACTCTTGAAATACTCTCTTCCTAGACTGGAACATTTTGTGCTTCATGCCCATTGATGTTGTGGATGATGGTATACCTTCCTAGAATAAATCAATATGTTGATATGTTCTCACCCTTTCCCTATGATGATAAAATGGGTGGAAATGTGGGGCTTAGTGCACATTGGGTTCAAGCTCACAAAAGTCCTTGATCCCTCCAATTTCTAGTCTGGTCCAAGGCTGATCCCTGCTCCATGGCTCAAGATAATTGGGCATGGCATGAATTAGATAGGATCTTGCATGGGAAATCCACTAATGAGTGTGTTTTTCATTCTGCTTTTTAGGTTATGAAATCTTTTTGGTGCATTATAATAAGAATTAAAAAAAAATACCCAGTGGAAAAATATAGTAGTGGAAGGTAGACAAATTGTTGGCAAAATCTTTTTTCAGGTATATGCATATGTTTCTGTGCATCTGAATTGAGTTTTACCAGTTTTATTGAAAGATAATTGACATACATCTCCGTATGAGTTAAGGCATTACAGCATGTTGATATGATTTACATATTTTGTGAAATGATTACCACAATAGTTTCAGCTAACATCAATCATCTCATAAAAATACAATGAAAAGAAAAGAAAGAAAAAAAGAGAAAAAATTATCCTTGTGATGAGAACTCTTAGGATTTATTCCCTTAACAACTTTCCTATAAATTGTACAGTGGTGTTACATATAATCATTAGACTGTACACTACAACCCTAGTGCTTACTTATCTTATAACTATATCTGAAATCTTATACCTTTTGACCACACCCCCAACTTCTCCCCTTCTCCCCCTGTGCCTCCACCTCTACAAAAGTCTGTTACCTTTCTTTATGAATTTATTTTATTTTATTTTTAGATTCTAATAACACATCATATAATATTTGTCTCTGATTTATTTTACTTAGCATGATTCTTTCAAGGTACATTCATGTTGTCACAAATGGTAGGATTTCCTCATCTATGGTTGGATAATATATTTAAATTTTTTAATGTTTATTTATTTTCGAGAGAGAGAGAGAGAATGAGAATGGGAGGGGGAGAGAGAGGAGGAGACACAGAATGGAAGCAGGCTCCAAGCTCTGAGCTGTCAGCACAGAGCCCTATACAGGGCTTGAACCAATGAACCACGAGATCATGACCTGAGTCAAAATAGGACGCTCAATCACCTGAACAACCCAGGCACCCTTAATATATTTAAATTTTTGACAAACTATCAAACATTTTGCAGAGACTTGCTGTTTCTAATCTAAATGCCTTTGCAATGAGTTGGGTGTGGATCTGACTCCCTCAGTTAAAATACCAGATCTGATAAATCTTCAGCTGCCCTGTGTACCTGGCCCCCCTAACTTACCTGCTCTTCCTGTTCCTCAGGTCAGTCCACTGCTCAGCGACATGACATAGTCCACTCTGTCCCTTCATACCATTATCTACATCCTTCACTCCTGCTGTGTGGTAGAATATGGGTGGGAGCATTTTATCTAAGGTAGGTGCCATAAACATTGAAAAGAGTGTGGGAGGAGGCAAGTCGCTGGAGGAGGACTCTGCATTGAAGGGCATCCTGGAGACAGAGTCCAGTGCCCCAGTGAATATTGCTGTAACTGGGGACTCTGGCAATGTTATGTCCTCCCTTCCTTCATCAAAGCACTGTGGGCAACTGGGCGTACGAAGAGGCATCGGCCCCAACTGGGGCAGTGAGGACCGTCCCGATTCCCACTTGCTACTCTTCCTCCCACATTTCAAGCATCATGCTGTGACATGCTTGACATCCACCCAAAGCCTGGAGAACTATCTGGAGGAGATCACATTTTAACCAGTATGAACTCTTCATCATCAGTGTATCTGAACAGTTCAGCATGAATGTCATGAAGCTTGCCGCAGTCATCCAGAGTCTGGGAAAGAGGTTCTACATCATCTGGACCAAGCTGGACAGGGACCTCAGCACAAGTGTCTTCTGGGAGGAATGGCTCCTGTGGAATATCCAGGAGGATGTCCAGAAAAATCTCCCAAAGGAAGGGGTGTGTGAACCCATCATATTCCTTGTCTCCAGCATCGATCCCTTACTGCATAACTTCCCAGATCCTAGGGACACCTTGCACACCAGGTACCATGGTCCCCTAGAGAACTTGCCTTACACCTGTGAGAAGGTCATTAATTATAAAGTGGTCTCTTTGTAGGGGAAAATAGTATCAAAGTCTTTCCAGGACACCCTTGGCTTCCAGAATGCAGATGGTCTGGGGGAGTGTCTGAAGGCCTACCACTTGCTCTTTGTGTGGATGATGACTGTCTCCAGCAGGTGACCCAGCATATGGGGAAACCCATGGAGGAGTACAAGACCATAATGAAGCCTCAAGATCTGCACACTGTTCTCCCTGGGAAGAACCTTATTGGCATTATATTGGATGACTTGTAATACAGCCTCTTACTTATCTCAGCCAAATTCCACTCTTAGGTGACACAATTATCAACTACTTGAGAGAGTAGAAATATAGGCAGTTCCTTGAAATAGTCACCAAGGACACCAAGACCATCCTGAATAAAGTCCTGCAAGACTTCATCATCTCAAGAGCTGATGTCTCAATAGCCTCCTTCTGGAGCAACAATAGGACATGTGTGGGGTCCTCTCCTCCTACTGTATACTTTCTGAATTCCCAGTCAAGCTCAATACGTCCACTTTCATTGTTCTAAATTCCTTGCAGCAAATGAGCTGAGTGGCTCATTTTGAACCCACCTCAATAAAATCCATAATACTTCCTGTCATTTATTAAATTAGCTGGGATCCAAAGTTGGAAGAAGAATGTGTGACATACAATCTCGTTCGGATATCACCTTGTCACTTTACATTAATGTCCTTTCTCCAAGGCCTCTTGGTTTCCCCTTTCCTTTACTTCTCACCTCTAACTCCCTGGACTCACAGAGGTGTGCCTGGAGGCAATGGTGTTCTCTTTGGGGAAATATGACGGAAAGTGTGTCCTTAAATGTTCTCTGAAAAGTATTGCGTGGTGATTCCACGATTCCAAGGCCAGTCTGGCATCTTGTGAAGTTCTCTCCTCAGTATTTGCCAATATCATTCATATCCAAAAAAGGAAATGGGGGGTGGACTCAAGAGCCACTGTTACTGGGATCAGAAAATTGTTGAATAGAAAAGCAAACCTGACTATTGTATGCAACAAACACTGACCCCACCTTCTGAGAGGTAATGCTCTTCACATACACTTCTTCATCACAGTGGGCCTGTAATAGGATGTACTACCTGTTAGATTGTTTGCTATAGATAAATGTTTGTTCACTTAAAGTTACCTGTTATGGTGTGTTATTTGCCAAAGTTATCCCTCATGTTTGTCAAAGGAAGCTTAATTTGATCATCAGCTTTGAGGAAAGTAACCCACTGTCTATGACCTCACTGTTTATATAGTTAAGTCAACCTATATAAATACTATGGAAATTCTCCTAAATGGAAACCATTTCAGACAATACATCTAGATTTTTCTCCCTGCAAGGCACATATATAATGAAAATTGATTTATAACTCATTTTATCAGGTAAAATCTGAAACCTCACTCTCCACAACCACAAGAACCACCTGGTTCTCACCAGTGTGGGAATCATTCAGTCCTAATAAGACCAACCTTCCATCCCTGCATCATTCCTATTCAAACCCATCACTTTACTGTATTTACCTGGGAAGATTTCACCCAGTGTGGAGCCCAATATGAATTTGGTAGATGTATCTGAACTGGACCAATGTGTAAAATTTTGGGCCACCTTCAGACTTTGGCTCACAAAAGAGAGTTTATCAGAGGTTATCATAAATATTCACTGGGATGGAGAGTGAAGTTAGTATTGAATGGAAGTAAACTGAAAGATGCCTATGGGAGCAGTTAAAAATCCTAAGGTTAAATCCCAGCTTCAGCATGCCCTTGGCATGTGACCTTGGGCAAGTCAGTTAACATTCCACTGTCATAGTTTTCCAATAGTTAAAATGGTGATAATAATATTACATCTTAAGGGGTCCATCCAGATCCAGGTAATGTGAGAATTTAATTAGTTAAAGCACATATAACTCTTAGAATAGTGTCAGATGTGTACTTCCGTAAATGTTTGGTTTTATCATTATCATTCCTTCTCTTCATGGCTAAGAAGGGAGAAAATAAAGTCACATTGAAAGAAAAGGTGAGGGTCATGCTGCAATTGTCCATCCAGTGGAATGAGAAGAGTCTGGTGGGAGAGACCCGCATTAACATAGACACCTTGAAAGCGTAACTGGGTCTCATTCTTTTTCCAGCTAAGCTGTTCAGTTTCCCCTTTGGAAAATAAGGAAGCAAAAGCAATCCCATACAGAGCATTCTTTCTGCATCCTGAGAGCCCCACACAATGAGGGAAGAGGAAGAGAATTGAGGCTAGTGGTCAAAGGGTTTTATTTATTTATTTTTATAGTTTATTTTTGAGACAGAGAGAGACAGAGCATGGGTCAGGGAGGGGGAGAGAGGGAGGAAGACACAGAATCTGAAACAGGCTCCAGGCTCTGGGTTGTCAGCACAGAACCGGATGTGGGGCCTGAACCCATGAACCGAGAGATCTGACTTGAGCCTAAGTCGGACGCTTAACCAACTGAGCCAACCCAGGCGCCCCTCAAAGGGTTTTAGAGGTCAGAATTGCCCTAAGTACAGAGTTCTTAGAGTAAACCCAATACTAACCAATCTCTTCTGGGTGATCATGATGAGGGAGGGTAAAGAAGAGCCCACACCCACTGGAGCCTCCCAGGGCTCAGCCAAGAAGAAAATCAGGTCGCAGTGAACACCAGGAAGCCTGACCACTGAGGAAGTCTACTGGGGGGTTTGAGACCACACAGTTTACCACATAGGGAGTGAAAAATAGAAATGCAGTAAAGACAAATGGGGACAGTTCATAAAATGAGACAAACCGGAAGACAAAGTGATCAGAACCTGTGATAGAGAGCCTCCTCCTTGCTGCTTGGAATCCCAGCAGGTGCTCCCAAATAGGATTGGAAAATACAATCTTGGCATTACCCTAGGTTGGAGGCAGCACCTTTAAGATGGCCTCCAACATTATCTCCTATTTTCATGGCTTCATTTAATCCCATTCCCTGGAGTAACTAATGGAATATGGCTGCAATCATGGAATGTCCAATAATTCCAAAGTTTTGTTAAGAAAAGTCTGCAGCTTCTGTGTTATAAACACTCTCTCTTACAGGCTCACTCTTGTTCTTTTGTGCTCTCTCTCTTTGTCTGTCTCTCTCTGCCTAGTAACCATAGGAAGTTTGAACTAACCTGCTGGATAGGAACTGACAAATTAGCAGCCTCATGGAGGAGAACTGATTTAGCTTGCATATCAGGTAATTGCCAGCCATGTAAGTGCATCATTTTGGGAACAAATTCTCCAGCCCCAGACAAGGCTTCAGAAGATCCAGCCCAGCTGATAGCTTGACTACCACCTCATGAGAGACCCTTATCCAGAACCACACAATTAAAACGGCTCATAGATATCTGACATTGAGAAACTATAAGATAAACACTTGTTTTAAGCCACTAAGTTTCAGGGTAATTTGTTCCACAGTAACAGGAAGTGGATAATACAATCAAGAAGCTCCTTACAGAATTGGCAGCTGTGAATGACCTCTTCTGTCTGTGACAGTCACTCCTGCATGGACACAGGAGTGTCCATTGAAGTCCATTGAAGGAGGTGCTTCCTCCCCAATCACAGCCCTTCTGTCCTTGGTCCCTGGACATGTCTGTCCCTGCTTTCTATTCAAGGGCCAGCCTCTGCCAAACATTAAAAGGCCCTTTAATCCAGCCTCAGGCCACTCAGGTCATCCAGTTTGAGGCTTTATGTTTAAGAAGAAAAGGCTAGAAAATAAGGAAGGAACAAAACAGAGTGATATTCAGGAGTGAGAGGGGGAGTAAATGCTAAAGATGTTGCACTCCCCTAAGGAAGAAGAGGCTAGAGTTCTCTGAGAGGCACTTCAGTGACCCCACCAGACCTTGATATCTCTATCATGGCCCCTGGATTCCAGTGGGAACGTGGGAATCATGGGTTCTGGAATTCACACCTGCCTTCTTAAGGTACCAGAGTGTGCAGAAGTTGGAGATAAACACTAATGTATCTTTGTAGGGTTCAGGAATCCCTGTTTCTATCCTTGCCTAAAGTGGGAATATAATGTATGTTGAGTTAATTTAGTTCATTTAAAAAAATCAGAATAACACTATTAGGCAGTGGTGAGACACCAGAAAATTGGAGATTATAAAATTCAATGTAAAATCCTCTCACCCCTATAGAAGCCCTATTACCCATGAGTAACTATTTTAATTATTTGTGGTTCTGCCTTTATGTATCTTAATATGACTCACTTACTAATTAAGGGCAAAGAACTTAGCTTAGTTTGAGTTTCCACACTCAAAATATTTGCCAGTCATATTTGGTTTCAGGTCTTCTTTAGTTTGCTTGGAGTTTTAAGTAATTTAAAACACATTGTATTTCCTGTCCAATCCTGACAATATGCCTTGCCTTCTCACTCTCATGTGGTATCAATCAATAATCCCATAATCCTTACAGTATTTCTTCTCTCTACTTGTCAACATGTCTGCCATGCCCAACACTTGTATTGCCAACACTGATGACACTTATATCCTGTTTTATTATTCAAAATACATTTTCTGTGATTATTCTAAAGGTTCATTATAAGACTGGAAAGCACTAAAGAGTTTTCAGAATTTAGTAATGTGACTGTGGTTTTGGTTTATGCTTCTGATCTCAGTGATTATAATCATGACCTTGATGTTTACCAAGACTCAAATAAAGTGACTAGACTACACAGAGGGAGAAATAAACCTATGTCACCAAATTGGTGTAGTCAAAGGGAGGAGATAATTAAAATTAACCTGGGAGAAAAGTAATAAGGGGATAAAGAAGTGGTATAGTATAATTTTATCATAATAACGTACTATACCTTTCCCTTATCACTCAGATGACTCTTTTTAATAATCATGACATTAATCCAGAAAATCCTGTCTCCTTGAGGGTGGCCTATGCAACATCTCTAATTCTTATTCTCACTTGAACTAGTTGCTCTCCCAGCCTGGAGTGCCAGCCTCACTCATATCCATCCATTTCCTTGGTGGTGCTGGTGCTTCTTGAATTCCCTATCCATTTACATTGAGTCCATTCTCAAACAAATTGGGGGGAAGTTCTCTGGGTGGTAAACTACTGAGTTTTTAGAATTTCAGTTAATGTCTTTATTTTGTGATCACTTTCAATGGATAGTTTAACTGAGTATAAGATTCTGGATACAACATCATTTTCTCTTAGAACTCTAAAGATATATCTCCTTCAAGCATGCCATGTTGCCAGTAAAAAACACAATGCCAATCCCATTCTCTTTCTTTGCATAGTAACCTGTCTCCATGGAAGATTATAGGAACTCTTCAATGCTAAGGTTCAGAAGTGTCACCAGGAATTAGTGACCTGGAGCACTTCCACTCATCACTCAGCTTTCAGAAGGCTCCTTAAATGGCAGCTGGTAGGAAAAGACATGGAGGAAATGGAAATGCATATTACCAAATGAGAGAAACCAGTCTGGAAAGACTGTACACTGCATGATTCCAGCTATGTAACATTCTGAAAAAGGCAAAAAAAAAAAAAAAAAAAAAGGACTACTTAAAAGACACAACGTCACCTCATTTGAGTGCCATTTTCAAATTTAAACATACAGAGAAAAATCCCGTGTAGTCACAGATAAGAAAATGAAGTCTAAGAAGAAATTTAAATGACTGAAGAAGTTTAGGAAAGCAAATGTTGGCACTATGTTTGTAGTACCATGCATTGGAGACTAAGAAATTCAGGCTGTCTACTTGCAAGATTGGTGTCCTGGATTGTGGAGTAGAAATGTTTCTTATCCCCACTAAGGTCTGGTTGGAACTTCCTTTGAGACCATCCTATTTGCCTTTATTTCATAAACCACATCTGACTGTTATCCTTAGCACCTGCATTTTAGGGAAGGAGGTGGCAGTGGAAATGTTTTCTGTCCTCAGTATTCTCAGAGGCCCATGGGAAGCAGCAGACAATAGAAATGTAGGCCAGACATTTAGAACGAGATTAACCAAAGCAAACTCTGTTGTGCAGGGGAGGAACGTATGTCTCTTATAAATGCTGTGCCAGGACTAATAGAAGGTGCAGTGTAGTGGTCACTGGCATTATAGTAGTGATGTATGGTGACAGAGGGTAGCTACACCTGGGTGAGTACAGCATAAGATATAGAGTTGCAGACTCATTATGTTGTACACCTAAAACTAATGCAACATGGTGTGTCAACTATACTGTAATCAAATGAAAAATGTATCCCAAGACTTTTTATTAAAGAACATAATGAGGGAAACCCTGGCTATGGATGACATGTGGAAGTTCAGATGAAGCCTATATTCTTCCCTGCTCTCCACAGTGGTCAATCCACCAATTAATGCAAGACCTAGAGGCCTCCTGGCTACCCCAACAGGACTGCCTCTTACTTTCCTTTAGCTCCAGACACTGGCTCAGCTCTACCACTGACCAGGACAGTTACAACATCACCCCAGACCTCATTTCCTCATGCATAAAATAAGGAATTGGAAGATTAAGTTATTTGAGGATCTCTCCTACACCATTGATTTTTGGTTCTGTGACTCCTGGAAGCACAAAGAAGACAGGTTTTCTACCTAGGTACAGACTCCACACCAGCTGACAGCAGATTGGACTCAGTCAAGGGCTTCAGCTGCAGTTAGGAACCTGAGACAGAGGAGGGGCAGAATGAGATGGAGAGAGAGAATCCCAAGCAGGCTCTGCACTAACACATGGGGCTTGGTCTCACAGCTGTGAGATCATGACCCGGGCTGAAACCAAGGGTCAGGAACTTAACCAACTGAGCCACACAGGCACCCCTACATGACAATTTGATCAGAAACCTTTTGTAAACTCCAAAAGATCTTTCAAAATCCATTACTAAGACAATAGATGTCTAACAAAGATTCTTCGACTCTGTGGCCAAAGATTCTCTTGACAATAAGACAGCCTCTGATTATCTTTTAACTGAGCAAGAGCTGTCTGTACTGTGACTGATGCCACCTGGTGCATCTGGATTAACACTTTTGAGGAAGTTTAGACACAACTACATAAGATCATTGAGCAAGCCACTCCTTCCGTGGGGTCTTTCTTTGACTTATTTGATTTTGATTGTTTGGATCTTGGGAACATGGCTTCAAAGTGTACTCTAACCATTGAAAATTATCCTGCTTTGGGGCGCCTGGGTGGCTCAGTGGTTGAGCGTCCGACTCTTTGTGGGTTCAAGCCCTGCGTCGGGCTCTGTGCTTAATGCTAGCTCAGAGCCTGGAGCCTACTTCGGATTCTGTGTCTCTTTCTCTCTCTGCCCTTCCCCTGTTCACGCTCTGTCTTTCTCTGTCTCTCAAAAATAGAAAAAAATTAATAAAAATTTTAAATAAACAAATAAATTTAAAAAAGAGAGAAAATTATACTCCTTTAAAAATAATAATATGGCTGGTACATTGTAGTCTCTCAAAAGCTTTAAATGTGTGAGATGCTAACCATTAAGTAAATAATCTTCCTGAGACTGTACCATCAGAAAAAGATGAAGAGGATAGATGATTAAAAAACTGTGAACCTGAAGTCATCACCTGTGAGTATCAGAGAGATTAAGCAAAAACATCATGACATGTAAATACCACACAAAGGATCAACAAAAGCAGTGAGAGCTACTAAGCTGTAGCTGAAAGTGGCACCAATGCCTTATATTTTGCTGGCATCTCTAAGTTAAGCTGAAAGTCTGATCTTGTGAAAAAGAAGGGCCACGGGGCCATAGGAAACCATGTAAGTTAAGGCCTCAACTCAGTAAACCAAGACTTAATACCCAACCTAACTATAGTTTCACTCCTCCAGGAATGTCTCCTTTAACCAGCACACATAGGAATTCCCTGGTCATCACAGGGCGATTAACAGATAGCCCCCATCCTTTCCCCTTAGGAGAGCAATGTTAACTAAAACAGTGGATGTTTTTGCTAACAATTTCTTTCTTTTTTTCTTTCTCTCTTCCTTTAAAAACATTTTCTTTCCTACAGTTCAATGGAGCTCCTTTCTATTTTCTAAACAAGATGCTGCTGCCTAACTCATGAATCACTCAATAAAGTCAATCAGCTTTTCATGGTTTATTCAGTTGAATTTTGATTTTTGTTTTTAAACAGATAATGTGCATTGTCTCCAAGGTGAAAGGTATTCAGACATAAGATGAGGGGGAATCTGATGGCAGAAACTCTTGGGGAAAGCACCTATTCACTGACACCCCTGACATTCACATGATCCTTCTGCAGGTCACAGGGATAAAGTTTGTTCTCCAAACACCTTCTGGAAATATCCCAAATAGTTAAATTCTCTAAATGGCTCACAGTCATCCACCAGCCAGCCTGCCTCTCAGACTTTCAAATCCACAGCACCCAAAAGCAAGCATCCAGGTTTTCCCATCCTTAGACCTACACATCTATAATTATATTTTTAGACCTGCATTCAATCCAGAATGATTTCAACTTACCAGCTTCTGAAAGAAAAGAGACTCCCCCTGTCAGAGTTGAGTACTTAATGTGTCCACTGGCAGCGCAGGAAATGCTGAGTCTGGTTGAAGTGCTCCTTGCCACCCACAACAGGAACACTCCTGTATACAGACTGACCTTGCATTGGAACAGGTCCTGTGTGTTGATGTGGTCACTGCAGAGATTAAAGAGCTGTGATGGTCCCCTGAAAGGTTTAAACTGTGTGTGAGGAACTGGCAGGACTGAAATAATCTCTGGTTTCTGTTCCACCCTCACAGAAATCTGGCCACAGGTGAAGAAACAGTCATCAGATTGAAGAGTCCTGCATTTCCAAGAACAGAAAGTGAAATCAAAGTTCTGAGGGCTCCTTTTCTGAGAAACACAGCCATTGCCAGGAAGTGAAACTGAAAATCATGTTGGCCACAGAGTTTGTGTTTTTGGGATACTGAGTGAGAGGAAGGCACAGGACCTCAGGCAGGAGACCTCTCAGTGACCCTGGCGAGGACACCCTAACCAGGCCACAGTCTCTACACCAGGCAGAATCTGAATCCAGAAACAGAGAATATAGGCCTGAATCTTGAGAAAATGACATGCATGCCCCCCTTATTTACCTTGGACAGCCCAACCTCTTTGGGGAGTGAAGTCTAAAGATTATATCTAGAAGATGGTGGCATAGTAGGGAGATTCTAAGCTTATCTCATTCCTTGAACACAGGTAGATAGTTATCAAATCATTATGAACACCCAAGAAATCAATTGAAAGTCCGAGAGAATAAAACCTACAAGCCTATAAGTAGAAAATTTACTGGACAGTAAGAGGTGCAGAGAGTTGACTTGGAGGAGACAGAGCTGAGGATATGGCATCGGGGAAGGAGCCTGCTTATGGAAGCTACTACAAAGCAATGGAGTGCGAAATCTGAACTTTTACAAGTCTGCTACCATGGGGGATGTGCATGGCTTAAAGGTGTTCTGGTGGCAAAATGGGGTGGAATCCCAGGAGTGACACATGGTCTGGGTTGACACATGGATCCCGGGGATTGCAAGAAGGACAGGTGGTGCCAACATGCTGCACTGTTTCCAGGAGCTGGATCTCCAGCTGAGGGCAGCAAGCAGGGGTGCTAGCTTTTGCTCTGTTTTGATATAAACTCTGAAACTCGTGCATGATTGCGTGACTAGTTTCCTTGCAAGAGTTGGCAAAAAGGTGGCGAGATCCTCCCCCAGAGGAACAGAGCTGGTCTATGCCACAGGAGTCCCTAAAATTTGGAGTTTATAATCTCAGTTGCATGCCTGAGATAACAAACAAACCAACCGACCAACAAACAAAATGAACAAAACAAAACAAGAAACCACCAAAACAAAACAAAAAACCAAAACAAGTAACAAACAAAACAAAAAAACCCGTAACAACAACTCTGCCACAGGCAGGGTGAACACAGCGTTGTGATAGAAACAGGGGACACAAGAAGGATGATTGGTTGCTCTTCTGTGAGGGTTCCCTGAAGAATGGAGAGTATGATCTTTCAGGTCTGGTCTAGAGAGAGGGTCTCTGCCATATCGTCCTACCCAGGATGAAAGCCTTCAGGGAGCAAAACAGCGCCACCTAGTGGAGTCCAGGACCACTTACACCAAGCCTTGTCCCCTGAACCCAGGAGGCTCCTTTCCACAGAAACAAGTCAGCTTAAGAATCAGTATGGCAGGCTGCACCCACGGAAGACAAGCACAAACTTCTTGCTTGCACTGTCTACAGATCAAAGTACTACAAAGCTTCAGATCTAGGGGAGATAGGATACAGCTTCCTGCTTACATCTACTCTTTGTTTTATTATTATGTTTCATTTATATTCTTATTTTTTCCATTCCTTCTAAAATATTATTATTATTATTACATATCTTATACATATTATTTATTTATTTTCATTTTTATTTGTTTATTTATTTTATTTTATTTTATTTTTACTTGTGGATCTAGATTCTTTTAACTAGAAGACCAAAACACACTCAGGCTCTAGTTTGTGCGTGTGTGTGTGCGTGTGTGTGTTTTCTTTCTTCTTTCTTCTTTTCTTTTCTGCATAAAATGATGACATGGAGAAATTCACCCCCAAGGAAAGAACAGGAAGTAGAACTCATGGCCAGGGACTTAATCAATACAGATATAAGTAAGATTTCTGAATTAGAACTTAAAACAATGATTATAAGGATACTAGCTGGGCTTGAAAAAAGCATAGAAGATAACAGAGAATACATTTCTGCAGAGAGAAAAGAACTAAAAGTTAGTGAGGCCATAATTAAAAATGCTATAACCAAGATGCAAATCTCAGTGGATTCCATGACAGTGAGGATGGATCAAGCAGAGGAGAAAATTGGTGATATAGATATGAAATTATGGGAAATAATGAAGTCAAAAAGAAGAGGGAAACAAAAGTCATGGTTCAATAAGGGAGACTTAGGAACCTCAGCAACTTTTAAAAATGTAATATCATTTGTATCATAGGAGCCCCAAAAGATGAATAGAGAGAAAAAGGGGCAGCAAGGGGGGAAAAAAGTCCTTAAATACAAGGGAACACAGATAAGGTTCACAGCAGATTTGTCCAGAGAAATCTAGCAGACCATAAAGGAGGGCAGGATATATCCAATGTGCTGAATGGGAAAAATATGCTGCCAAGATTTTTTTTTGTTCAGCAAGACTGTCATTCAGAATAGATGGACAGATAAAGAGTTTCCCATACAAACAAAAACTAAAGGAGTTCATGACAACGAAACCAACCCTGTAAGAAATTTTAAAGGGGGACTCTGAGTGGAGGGGAAAAAAGACCAAAGCAGCAAAGACTAGAAAGGACCAGAGAACATCACCAACATACAACAACTCTACAGGTAACACAGTGCAACTAAATTAATATCTTTCAATATTCACTCTGAATGTAAATGGACTAAATGCTCCACTCAAAAGAAATAGGGTATTAGAATGGATAAAAAACAAAACAAAACAAAATCCATCTTGGGGCGCCTGGGTGGCTCAGTCGGTTAAGTGGCCGACTTTGGCTCAGGTCATGATCTCGTGGTTCATGAGTTCGAGCCCTGCATCAGGCTCTGGGCTGACAGCTCGGAGCCTGAAGCCTGCTTCAGATTATGTGTCTCCCTCTCTCTCTTCCCTCTCCTGCTCACACTCTCTCTGTCTCTTAAATATAAATAAATGTTAAAAAAAATTAAAAACAACAACAACAAAAAACAACAAATTCCATCTATATGCTGCCTACAAGACACTCATTTTAGACCTAAATACACCTGCAGATTGAAAGTGAAGAGCTGGGGTTGCCTGGGTGGCTCAGTTGGTTAAGCATTCATCTTTGGCTTAGGTCATGATCTCATGATTCTTGAGTTCGAGCCCCACATTGAGCTCTCTGCTGTCAACTCAGAGCCCTGCTTAGGATTCTCTGTCCCCCTCTCCATCGGTCCCTCCAGCTCTCACTCTCTCTGTTTCTCAAAAATAAAGAAACATTTTTTTTAAAAGGTGAGGAGAGGCTCCTGGGTGGCTCAGTAGATTGGGTGTCTGACTTGGCTTCAGGTCATGATCTCACAGTCCGTGGGTTAGAGTCCCAAGTCGGGCTCTGGACTGATAGCTCAGAGCCTGGAGGCTGCTTCAGATTCTGTGTCTCCCTGTCTCTCTCCCCCTCACCTGCTCATCTGTCTCTATCTCTCTCAAAAATAAATGAACATTTAAAAAATATATAAATAAAGTGAGGGGAATAGAGAAACATGTATCATGCTAACGGACATCAGAAGAAAGCTGGAGTAGTCATACATATATCAGGCACACTAAATTTTAAAACAAATATACAGCAAGAGATGAAGAAGGGCATTATATCATAATTAAAGGGTATATCCATCAAGAAGATCTACTAAGTATGGGGAACCTCAGTGGCTCAATCTGCTAAGCGTCTGACTCTTGATTTTATCTCAGGTCATGAACTTAAAGTTTGTGGGACTAAGCTCTGCATTGACAGCGCAAAGCTTACTTGAACTCTCTCTCTCTGCCCTCCCCCTGATTGTGCTCGTTCAAAGTAAATAAAAATTAAAAGATTTAACAATCGTAAATATTTGTGTCCCCAACTTGAAACACCTAAATATATAAATAAATAATAAAAAACATGAAGAAATCCCTTGATAATAATAGAATAATAGTAGGGGCTTTAACACCCCACTCACATCAATGGACAGATTGTCTAAGCAGAAATTCAACAAGAAAACAATGGCTTTCAACCACAAACCACACACTGGACTGGATGGACTTAACAGATATATTCAGAACACTTTATCCTAAAGCAGCAGAATAGACGTTCTTTTTGAGTGCACATGCAACGTTCTCCAGAATAGATCACAGACTGGGCCACAAATCAGCCCTCAAAAGGCACAAAAAGATCAAGATTATACAATGCATAGTTTCAAATCACAACACTATGAAACTTGAAGTCAACCACAAGAAAAAATTGGAAAGCCCTCAAATACATGGAGGTTAAAGATCATCCTACTAAAGAATAAATAGGATAAAAGGAAACTCAAGAATAAATTTAAAAAATACATGGAAGAAAATTAAGATGAAAACACGACAGTCCAAACATTTGGGATGAGGCAAAGGAGGTTCTGAGAGGGAAGCAAAATGTCCCAAATACACAACTTAATCTTACACCTAAAGGAGCTAGAAAAGAAAACAGCAAATAAAGCCTAAAGAAGAATAAGGGAATATATAAACGTTAGAGAAGAAATAATAAATGATATAGAAACAACAACAACAGCAACAACCACCCAGTAGAACAGACCAAAGAAAACAAGAGTTGGTTCTTCAAAAGATTTAGTAAAATTCATAAACTCCTAAAGGAACTTAATCAAAAGGAAAGGAGTAAGAATCCAAATCTATAAAATCATGAATGAAAGAAAAAAGACCATGACCAACACCACAGAAATACAAACTATTATAAGAGAATATTGTGACAAATCATATGCCAACAAACTAGACAATCTGGAAGAAATGGACAAATTTCTAGAAAGTCACAAACTACCAAAAGTGAAACAGGAAGAAATAGAAAACTTGAACAGACCCATAACCTGCAAAGAAACTGAATCAGTAATCAAAAATCTCCCAACAAACAAACGTCTAGGGCCAGATGGCTTCCCAGGGGAATCCTACCAGTCATTTAAAGAAGAGTTAATACCTATTCTTCTCAACTACTCCAAAAACTATAAATGGAAGAAAAACTTCCAAACTCCTTTGATGAAGCCAGTATTACCTTAATTCCAAAACCAGACAAAGACCTCACTAAATGAAAACAAAAAATACAGTCAATATCTCTGATGAACATGAGGCAAAAATTCTCTGTAAAATACTAGTAAATCTAATTCAACAGTACATTAAACAATTTGTTCACTGTAATTCAGTGAGATTTATTCTGGGCTGCAAGATGGTTTAATATTCGTGAATCAATCAATGTGATATACCACATTAATAAAAGAAAGATGAGGGAGAGTGGGCAAGATGGCAGAGAAGCAGGGAGTTCTGTAATCCGCGCACGCCCGTATGGATTGAACTGAGAAGGACTGAAGGGATAAAACTTGGATTTGCAAGTGGGGGAAAGAAGAAACAGACGCCAGAAAGAAGACAACCTCAAAGATGCCTGAGTGAGTGACTGTGATCTGGGAAATTAGGGGACGGGCGGGTCCCGGTGGTAAAGGGGAAAGGAGCCCCAGAGCCCAACACAGGGAGAGCGAGCTGTGCCCCGGAGAGGGAGAGACCAGGGGAAGAGAAAGAGAGACGGAAAACGCACCTAGAACCATCTCTAAGGGAGGAAAAACTCGCCCGTCTCCCCATATATAACTGCCCGGCGCCGGGAGAGAAATCAGTCCCATCTGGCTGGCGAGTTCTTCCTTGGGCGCAGCGGCAGCGGCATCCACTCCAAGCCGCACCAGGAGCAGCGGTGGCACAGATAAAGGTGGCGGCAGTGCGAAAAGCGGCAGCAGCGGCGGTGGCGGCACCAGCTCCGCGAAAAGGGCGGTGCAAGCCGGGCCGGGAGGCCGGCTGCCAGCGGGAATGCATCTCATCCCCGGTGACGGTTGAGCGACCGGCTTCGGCTCAGGTCAATATCTCGCGGTTCGTGGGTTCGAGCCCCATGTCAGACTATGTGCTGACAGCTAGCTCAGAGCCTGGAGCCTATCTTCAGATTCTGTGTCTCCCTCTCTCTCTGACCCTCCGCTGCTCACGCTGTCTCTCTCTCTCTCTCAAAAATGAATAAAACATTAAAAAAACTAAAAAAAAATTAAGTTTACCAAAAAATTTCTCTCTATAATAAAATCTCTCTAAAATAATAAATAAATGGGGCGCCTGGGTGGTTAGTGGGTTAATCATCCAACTTCCGATTCAGGTCATGATCTCACAGTTCATGAGTTTGAGCCCTGCATTGGGCTCTGTGCTGACCCCTCAGAGCCTGGAGCATGCTTCAGTATTCTGTGTCTCCCCTCCCCCTCCTCTCTCTCTCGGCCCCTCCCCTTCTTGTGTTCTCTCTCTCTTTCTCTCAAAAATAAGTAAACATTAGGAATAAAAAATCCATCCATCCATCAATCAATAAAATGATCATATGGTTTTTATCCTTTTCCTGATTGCTATGATATGTCACATTGATTGTTTTGTGAATATTGAACCAACCTTGCATCCTGGGAGTAAATCCCACTTGATCATTCTCCCAGTTTGTATTTTTTACAGAGAGAGACAAGCACAGAGAGAGGGTTTTTTTAAAAAATATTTTAAATCTTTATTTTTGAGAGAAAGAGAGACAGAGTGCAAGTGGAGGAGGAACAGAGAGAGAGAGAGGGAGACACAGAATCCAAAGGAGGCTCCAGGCTCTGAGCTGTCAGCACAGAGCTGGCAGTGGGGCTCAAACTCACAAACTGTGAGATCATGACCTGAGCCAAAGTCAGATGCTTAACCCACTGATTCACCCGGGCACCCTGAGAGAGAGAATCTTAAGCAGGTCCCACACCCAGCACAGAACCTGACGCTGTGCTCAATCTCATGACCCTGACATCATGACCTGAGCCCAAATCAAAAGTTGGATGCTTAACCACTGAGCCACCCAGGCGTCGCAACCCCCAATCTACTTTTAAAAAATATTTTATAACAGAGATATCAATTTATTTATTTGACTTTAGGTAAACAGGGGAAGAATAAAAATTAAAAATTAAAATAATTTTAATGCTCATAACTCTAGCTACATGTTTACGTTAAGTAAACCATCAGCCTTGACTTCTCTTTAATGCTGAATATTATTCCAGATCACATGTACTTGAAGAGCATTTAGCTTAGTTTCTATCTTTTTGAGAGTTTTAGAATGTCCAGTTCTTAAAAGTGCTTGCCTTCTAGAGATCTTTGACAACAAAACCTTCCAGAGGTAGAAAAATATCACTATGCACACACACACACACACACACACACACACACAGATACGCAAACACATAGAAAATAACTTTATAGTTACCAATATTTGTATAGAAGATATCCAAGATTTGTGTTTATACCTGGAATTAATCCTAAGGAAGTTGTGCCAGAGCTTGGGCACAACATCCATTTTTGGCAGTTTGTATTATAAAAGGCCTCTTTTCCTTTTTCCCTACTTACTTTCCAGTGATTGTGGTGTGTTTCTATTTCAGACATGGTAAGATATATAACTTTTGGGGGCAGAGAACAAATGCAAGTGCCTCCAAAGGACTTTGGTCTCCTAAGACCAATAACTCACAAACCCTTTGACATAAACAGGGGACGTTTTGGGATCGGCAAAGGAATAGAACTTTGAATTGCAGCTAGAGATGACTTTTGTTTATGGTTTCCGTCAAGGCACTTCAGAAAGAGGATGACTTAGAATGAGTACTCAAATAAAGGAGGATCATGGAAAACAGTAAGAATCATATCAGTCTTACAGACTTTTGTATTGGGTACTTATGTTGTTCTTGTTGTTTACATTTCTTTTTACCAGGTTTTTGCAATGACTGTTTCAATGAAGCTATTTTTCGAATTTTGAAGCCTTTGCTTTTAAGTGCACTTCTTTAAATGATTTTATTTTCTTGGATGTTCTCAAAATGGCCATTGCAATTCCCCTGAGGGCTGGTAGCAGTTTGGTAGACACTAGCAATAAATGGAATTTAAGCCACATTTCTGTCCAGCTATATCTAGCTTTGGATAGGGGGCAACTCACACATTTTTGTCTGGCCTTATTTTGTGGCTGCGACCTGACAGTTACCAAGCCATTATTTGGGACACAAAACGTGCTTGTAGACTTTTATGGCTTCCAGAACCATAGTTCTTTTTGTTTGTTTGTTTTTGTTTAAACTCCAGTTAGTTAAAATACAGTGTAATATTCGTTTCAGGTGTACAATTTATTGAGTCAACACTTAACATACAACACCTGGTGCTCATCACAAGTGCACTTCTTAAACCCCATCACCTCTTTCACCCATCCTCTTCCCCACCCTCTGGCAACCATCAGTTTCCTATATAGTTAAGAATTTTTTCTTGGTTTTTGTTTTTCTTTTCTCCCCATGATCACTTGTTTTGTTTCTTAAATTTCACATATGAATGAAATCATAAGATATTAATCTTTCACTCCCTGACTTATGTTGCTTAGCATAATACTCTCTACCTCCATCCATTGGATACATATGGAAAGATTACATTATATTCTATAGCTAAGTAATATGTCATTGTGTATTTTTGTATGTATATATATATACATACATCTTTTTTTTTTGTTTTTAAATTTTTTTAATGCTTATTTATTTTTGAAGGAGAGAGACAGAGCATGAGTGGGGGAAGAGCAGAGAGAGAGAGGGAGATACAGATTCTGAAGCAGGCTCCAGGCTCTGAGCTGTCAGCACACAGCCCAACTCGGGGCTCGAACCCACAAATCATCAGATCATGACCTGAGAGGAAGTTGGACACTCAACCGACTGAGCCACCCTGGTGCCCCTATAACACATCTTCTTTATCCATTCATCAGTTGATGGACATTTGGGCCCTTTCCATAATAAGGAGATTATTGATAATGCTGTTATAAATATCAGATTGCATGTGCCCCTTCAGATCAGTATTTCTGCATCTTTTTGGTAAATACCTAGTAGTGCAATTGCTAGATCATAGGGTAGTTCTATTTTTAACTCTTTGTGGAAACTTCAAACTGCTTTCCAGAGTGGCTGCACCAGTTTGCATTCCCATCAAGAAGGAAAGACAGAACCATAGTTCTTAGATATAAGATAAACAATGCGTCAGAGGGTAGAAAACTTTAACTCTTTGGATTTTAAAGATCCCATTTAATTTTTCTTTGTTTGCTTATTCATTCGATTATTTACTATTTTTCCTTAAGATAAGCCTTTACCTCATGTACATATTAACAGAAACCACCAGTACTGTGGTAGTGGAACTATGGACATCAGCCATAGCTGAGGAACTAGGGACTGGTTGGTGCAAGGATTGAACCAGCAGACCTCCAAGAATGGGGACTACAGAGTGATTCCACACACATAGAGAAGTGTGGCTGCCACCAACAGTTCCCAACTTGAAATCTGAGTTAAGAACCAAGGGCTAGGTCTATAAGTTACTGTGGACTGTTCAGGAGAATGCTCTCTACAACTCACCATCAATTTCCATCATGGTCTAAACCAGCAGATTCCATTAATAGAGCCTGCAGACAGGAAATGGGGAACAGACTAAGCCAGCAAACAGCAGAAAATGGAGACTGCACTGGAAGTGGAGAAGGGATCCTATGTGGACTTATGGATTGAGCCACAGGCTAAGGACTGTTGCTCTGTCAGAGTCTTCTGTCAGTGACAGAATGATTCATTAACCTTGAGCTGGAAAGGCAATTCAATCTGGAGCTCTAACACCAAAAAGAGCAGACCTTAAATCAAGATGGACTTAGCAATGGGCCTTGGAAATGTTGAGAAAGACAGTGACTCAAAAGTATTCAGGGGATGCCACACTTGTGTTTCCTGGTGTCTCCAGATACAGTCAGACAGAGTTCGCTTTGGATGTAGACACTGCCACCAAATCTGTTTAAAAAAAATTTCAACCAAGTGAATTCTAAAGACCTAATTGGCTTTATTAAATAATTTTTGAATTGGGTAACAGTCCATCTTGCAAATAAAAAGGAGCTCTATTGAGCTGAAAAAATGAAAGATTTTTTAAGTGAAGAGAGGAAGCAGAAAAACAATTATTAGCAAAGAATCCACTGTTTTAGGCAAGGTTGCCCACCTAAGGGGAGAGAGGGGTTCTGTCAGTCCAGTTTGTAGTGCTGAGCAGGAAATTTCCATGGTAACTGGTGATGTATTACATCCCTGGGGGTTGAAACCGCTCTCAGGTATACTGACAGGGGGCTTTATCTTAAGTGGCTTTACTATGGCCCTGTGGCTTTCTTTATAACACATTTCTCCATTGATATATCAATCCTGTGAGTCTCATACTGATTTCATTTTGAGTGCTTGTTTCACCTCTTCCCACCCAATTGTGGGCTCTGCCTCTTCTTCCTGAGACAGAGCTCTGCTCTTGGATGAGGGGCTCCACTTGAATCCCAGCTTTGAGCTTTGCTAATGGTGGGACGCTCAATGTCTGTCTCTCCACCTCATCATTTATTTGATTCTTAATTTGAAGACAGAAATGATTATAATGTCCTTGTAGGGTTGTTAAGGGGATGAGATGAGAAATGTATGTATAAATGCACATCTAAGGTTTATTGGCATGGAGTTCTCACATTCCGTCCCATTTCTACTCCAGCTGCAGAAGGCACACTGCTAGAGGTGCTCCTAGAGATATCATAAAATGGCACTCTGCCCCTGCTACCCCTGTATTGCTGTTGTAGCAGAAAATAATATGTAAGAGAACTTCACATACAACATAAGGTGAGGTATGGAAGCTTAACAATAGCACACGGCTTTAGTGGTTGAAGTTTGCTGAGGACACAAAATTTTGCAGTTCCTATCTGCTTGGTCTCTCAACCCTGTCTTTTGGTTCCCTTTCTCTTTATTTATTCCATTCCACAGGGCTTGTCTCATTCAGAGATTTCCTCAGTCTTCTGTGAATTTTTTCCACATCCTCTGAGAATGCACAGGCATTAGACTATACCTGATGAGGGAGGAGGACAAGATGGCGGAAGAGCAGGGAGCTCTGTAATCCGAGCACGCCCGTATGGATTAAACTGAGAAGGACTGAAGGGATAAAACTTGGATTTGCAAGTGGGGGAAAGAAGAAACAGATGCCAGAAAGAAGACAACCTC